>JAKZAO010000009.1:24722898-25335461 GCA_023053555.1 Branchinecta lindahli | reverse complement strand
CGATTTTTTTGCCTGGCTTTATTTCGCTGGAATGACCCGTAAGGATTCTTTGGGTCAAGGGAAAGGATTCGTAGATGGGCTCTGTAGCCCTACATTTAGGAGTGGGGGAGGGGGTTCAAATTAATGGGACAAAATATATTTTTAATCAGCTAATGATATAGTCGATTAAGGGGTAAGAAGACATGCTGAACACAATTATGAAAACCATTTTCTCACCGGACAAGTAGTTCGCCCGGCATCCAGCCAAAATCGGAAAGTTTGTTAAAAGTAAAAGTTTTATCTGAAGTTGATTAGATGTTCGATTTAAGGGAAAAAAGACATGCTGAACACTTATGTGAAAATCATTTTCTACCCGGACAAGTACTTCGCCCGGAATCCAGCCAAAACCGGAAAATTTGTTAAAAGCAAAAGTTTTATTTGTAGTTGATTCGATTCCGATTTAGGGGTAAGAAGAGATGCGGAATCGGTATATGACAATCGTTTTTTACTCGGACGCATAGTTCGCCCGGAATCCGGCTGAAACCGGAAAATTTGTTATAAGTTAAAGTTTTATTTGAAGTTGATTAGATGTTCGAACAGAGGTAAGGAGATATGCTGAATTCGTTTTTATGGCACTCGCCCTTCGGCCAAGTGCCATATAGCGATCGCAATTTCTGTCCGTCCGTCGGTCGGTCTGTCTGTCCGGGTTTTGCTAGTTCGGGTACTTCCAGATAAGCTAGGACGATGAAACTTGGCAGGCATATCAGGGACCGGACCAGATTAAATTAGAAATAGTCGCTTCCCCGATCCGACCACTTGAGGGGGAGTGGAGGGAAGGGTATCCGGAAAAAATAGGAAAAATGATTTATTTTTAACTTACGAACGGGTGATCGGATCTTAATGAAACTTGATACATGGAAGGACCACTTGTCTCAGACCTTCCATTTTAAATCCAGACCGGATCCGGTGACATGGGGGGTAGTTGGAGGGGGAAACCGGAAATCTTGAAAATCGCTTAGAGTGGAGAGATCTGGATGAAAGTTGGTGGAAAGAACAAGCACAAGTCCTAGATACGGGATCGACATAACCGGACCGGATCCGCTCACTTTGGGGGAGTTGGGGGGGGGGGTATCCGGATTTTAGTGATCCCGCGAGTTCGGTGCTTCCTGATGTGCTAGGACGATGAAAACTGGCAGGCATGTCAGGGACATGAACAGATTGACGTGATAATAGCCGTTTTCCCGGGGGGGGGGGCTGGAGGGAGGGGAATCCGGAAAATGAGGTATTTTTAACTTACGAACGGGTGATCGGATCTTAATGAAACTTGATATATAGAAGTACCTCGTGTCTCAGACCTCCCATTTTAAATCCAGACCGGATCCGGTGACATGGGGGGTAGTTGGAGGGGGAAACCGGAAATCTTGAAGATCGCTTAGAGTGGAGAGATCTAGATGAAAGTTGGTGGAAAGAACAAGCACAAGTCCTAGATACGGGATTGACATAACCGGACCGGATCCGCTCACTTTGGGGGAGTTAGGGGGGATCCGGATTTCTAGTGATCCCGCGAGTTCGGTGCTTCCTGATGTGCTAGGACGATGAAAATTGGCAGGCATGTCAGGGACCCGAACAGATTGACTTGATAATAGTCGTTTCTCGGATCCGACCATCCGGGGGGGCTGGAGGGAGGGGAATCCGGAAAAATGAGGTATTTTTAACTTACGAACGGGTGATCGGATCTTAATGAAACTTGATATATAGAAGTACCTTGTGTCTCAGACATCCCAGTTTAAATCCGGGCCGGATCCGGTGACATGGGGGGAACTGGAGGGGGGAACCGGAAATCTTGGGAAACGCTTTGAGTAGAGAGATCGGGATGAAAGTTGGTGGAAAGAACAAGCACAGGCCCTAGATACGTGATTGACATAACCGGACCGGATCCATTCACAGTGGGGGGGGGATCCGAATTTCTAGTGATCCCGCGAGTTCGGTACTTCCTGATGCGCTAAGACGATGAAACTTGGCAGGCGTGTATGGGACCCGAACAGGTTGACTTGAGAATAGTCGTTTCCTGGATCCGACCATCTGGAGGGTGGGGGTGGAGAGAGGGGGAATCCGAAAAGTGAGGTATTTTTAACTTGCGAACGGGTGATCGAATCTTGATGAAACTTGACGTATAGAAAGATCTCGTGTCTCAGACGCCCCATTTTAAATCCGAACCGGATCCGGTGATATTGGGGGGAGTCGGACGGGGAACCGGAAATCTTGGGAAACGCTTAGAGTGGAGGGTTTGGGATGAAAGTTGGTGGGAAGAGCAAGTGAATAGCATAACCGAAATGGATCCGGTCACTGTGGGCGAGTTGGAGGGGATCCGAGTTTGTAGTAATCCCACGAGTTCGGTACTTCCTGATGTGCAAGGACAATGAACTTGGCATGCTTGTCAGGTACCCGAACTATTGACTTGAGAATGTCGTTTCCCCGATCCGACCGTCAAGGGGGAGTGTACAAAAGGGGAATCCGGAATCCAGTGGCAAGCTCAGCTATTGAACGGGTTATCGGATTTAACCGAAACTTGATATTTAGAAAGGTCTCGTGCCTCAGACATCCCATTTTAAATCCGGACCAGATCCGGTGACACTGGGAGGAGTTGGAGGGGCGAACCGGAAATCTTTGTAATCGCTTAGAGTGGAGGGATCGGGATGAAACTTGGTGGGAAGAACAAGCATAAGTTCTAAATATGTCATCTGGAGCTTTCAGATTGAATGAACCTAGATATCCTAATTCTAGGTACGAACCGCATTTTTGAATGGCGGGGTGTTTATTGTTAAGTTCTCTTCTACTTTCTCGCACCACTACTCGTAACAAGTGCCATATGAGCTCGTAGCTCTTGTTGAGCTTTGTTTTTGGGATCCCAAAACGTAAGTGGATGGATACCCATGACATCGCACAAGTTTTCCGTCTGTGAGCACGACAACTCTCGAAGGGAACGAGATATTTTGATGAAACTTGGTGGGAGGATCCTTTGGGTCAAGGGAAAGGTCGAGTTCGTAGATGTGCTCTGTTGCCCTATATTTAGGGGTGGGGGTTCAAATTAAGCGACAAACAAAATATTTTTAAACAGCTAATGAGATAGTTGATTAAGATGTAAGAAGAAATGCTGAACACGAATATGAAAACCATTTCCTCGCCGGACAAGTAGTTCGCCCGGGACCCGGCCAAAACTGGAAAGTTTGTTAAAAGTAAAAATTTTATTTGAATCTGATTAGATGTTTGATTTAGAGGTAAGAAGGCACGCTGAACACTCATGTGAAAATCATTTTCTACACCGACCAAGTAGTTCGCCCGGAACCCGGCCAAAACCGGAAAATTTGTTAAAAGCGTAAGTTATATTTGTAGTTGATTATATGTCGGATTTAGGGGTAAGAAGAGATGCTGAATCCGTATATGACAATCATTTTTTAGCCGGACATGTAGTTCGTCCGGAATCCGGCTGAAACCGGAAAAATTTGTTATAAGTTTAATTTTTATTTGAAGTTGATTAGATGTTGAATATAGGGGTGAGATACGCTGAATTCGTTTTTGAGCTTTATTTTTTCACCAGGCAAGTACGGTAGTTCCGGAATTTCGCCGCAACCGGAAAACTAGCACAAGTAAGGCAGGATCGTTTCGATCGGTTTCGTCAAAATAGATATGACTTAAAGCGGTAAACACATGCTGAATCCATATCTGAACTTGGTTTTCTCAGATGATTAGCTATTTGGCCTTAATCTGTTTCTAAATTTTAAGAGTAAAAATGTTCATGGAGTCTGGCGAAGACAAAACCTATCTGTCTGGATCAAATATTGAATTTTTGGGATCCCATCGAAACCTTTGGTCTTGTTTTGCAGGACAAGTAGTTCTGAAATTCGACAGAAACCGGAAATTTGGCAGAAGTAGGCTAAGGCAGGAAGTTTTGATCAGTTTCGTCAAAATAGATTTGACTTAAACAGGTAAACACACATGCTGAATCCATATCTGAACTAGGTTTTCTCAGGTGATTAGCTATTTGGCCTTAATTTGTTTCTAAATTTGTATAGTAAAAATGTTCAAGAAGTCTGGCGAAGACTTGATCTGGCAAAGACAAGACCCAATTGTCTGGATCAGATATTAAATTTGTGGGATCCCATCGAAACCTTTGGTAGTTTCAATTGTCAGCTGCAAACTGAAAAGGACTGCTACACTGTCAGAAGTTTCATAACAGATCGCGCATAACACTTTCAAGAATAACACCTTTTCACTTAGAAATAAAGTGTTATGACCAACTAAGTTTACACTATTTCGTGCCTAGATCCCCAACAACACCTTCAATTGGTAAAAATACTACACTGTCAGAAGTTACATAACGACAACAGAAGGATGCCCGGTTTCAACAGATAACACTTTGGGATGCCCGGTTTCAACAGATAACACTTTGGCCTCTGTGCTTTTAGTGGAATAAATCTTATCTATCTTATCTTATCTGATGTTTCTTTCGTTCCCGTTAGTGTGAAGGTGTTGTTGGAGATCTAGGCACGAAATAGTGTAAACTTAATTGGTCATAACACTTTATTTCCAAGTGAAAAAGTGTTATTCTTGAAAGTGTTATGCGCTATCTGTTATGAAACTTCTGACAGTGTAAGCTCAGTCATTCATGAATAAATAAATAAATAAAACTGGACCAGCTGTGTAGGGTATTATATTATTAATGTCAAACAAGCATAGCTTCAGAAACAACTTTCTAATCCTAAGATGAGGCATAGAACCTCACAAGCCCCAAACTGTTGGAAACACTATATTTATCCAGGTTATGTTCATTACTTACATCACTAGCCCTCTTCTTTTTCTTCTTTTTACGTGCTTTCTTCCGATCTTCTTTCTCCTTATGCTTTTTCGACTTTTTCTTCTTTTTGGAGCTTGACTCATCAACGCGGAATTCATCATCTTCTTCGTCCTGTAGATACCAATGAAATTTCAAATGGACAAAACAACAAGAAAGTAAAAGCACAGTGAGAAGTGCAAGCTTAATTTAAAGGTAAAACTCATTCAGCATTACAGTTGTGAGTACAAAATTCAGATTCTTACTAGGGCCTGAAGAGGACCTTGGCAACAAGAACTGAAATACCACATAAAAATGTCAGCTGACTCACCTGTTTACCACCACCAAACAATATAGCAGTCTGATTCAATTCCCAGTTTAGTTAGGAGTCGTTCAATTTACATTATAACTACCTATTCCTAAACCTTACAGAGATGTTTTATAAAGCAGGGGCACCATGTTACAAATCATGCCGTAAATATATGTTCAAGCCAAATTCGACTATCTCTTCTTAAAGTGAGTCTAAAGGACAGCAATAGGCAATAAAATTTGTAAGTTCCAGAAAAGACAAACATCTCTTCCAAGGAAACAGCTACTTTCTACGAGCCTTATTTCTACATACTTGCAACAGTACCTACAGCTCTCGGGATGTTGTAATGACTCATGTCAACGGCTGAACCAAGGGTTTCTGACCTTCTTACTCTGCTCTTCTGGCATCTTAACTATCTTATCTGACTTCATTTTCTTTCTTTGTATCATTGCTTTATTTTCTCTAGTTAATATTCGACTAATTTGAAAAGTGGTTGACAGTACAGTCGCCTTAAGTTAAAGTACTGTTTGCATCCATTCGAATTCTATTCTTAGTTTCAGAATTAATATGACCCTTGTAACCTTATTTTTACTATGGCCTAGTTATACGATATCTATACTGAACCCATATTCGTTTACAGTTAGAAAATAAATTCGAAGAGAAAAAAGCAAATTACCTTTTCACCCTGATCGGAATCATCCAGGCGAGATGAGTCTCCCACATCATCATCATCATCAATTTCTGAAAGTAGGTGAATATACATAATATAAATTCCTGCAACCCTCAAAATCTATTCTGTGCTATTTTTGGTTTCAGTCCAGGCATATGACAACACTTAGGCTGTGGTGGTAAGGGACACTCACAGCAAAAGCTAATGAAGGGGAGAACAACCCATTGTAGGGGCCAACGGCCTATTTTTTTGCATTGTATTATTATTATCATCAATTTTCTGCAAAAGAGAAATCCAGCCAAAGAGCCTAATTAGGTGCACCCTACCGTTCAACCACAAACATCTGATTTTTGGATACCCTATGCCAGATGCTGGGTATATCTAGGGTTTTGCTGATGCCTACCACTCAATACACTATGCCAAACAACCGTACTCTAACCCAATAAAATATTGATGTTTTGAGTGATGCTCAGAAATCAACCAGTCAGAACTTCTTTATAGTAGAGCAGCTCAGGGTTAGATTACCGATAGGTATAAAGCATTAGGCATAGGGTAAGCCAAATGCTAGATATATCCAGCGTTTGGCACAAGGTGTCCAAAAATCAAGGATCTGCATACCACAGGTCCCAAAAAGAAGGCTACTCCATAGGGTTCTGATGACAGTGTTGTAATGATGAAGATTTCCGATGAGATTCAAATCTTTTAGCCCTTCAGCCTGATATGGTAGCTTAGTTATTATCAGTCATATGCATTAGGAGAGTAACCAGTCATACACAAATCTTCAATGTTGGGGCATTGTGCTCCAACATCAGGGCAAGCCCCAACATACAAGCACTGGTGTTCATAAGTTCGGGCACCATGCCCTACAGCAAGAGCATGGTACCCTCATAAAAATCTGTTTGAAAAGCAGATTTTCATTTCAGATTATCAATTCAACAGATTTGTATGGGGGTACCACAATCTTGCTGCAGGGCATGGTGCCCCAACATACAAGCATCATGCCTGTAGACTAGGGCGCAATGCCCAAGACTTGTGAATAGCTGCCAGTAACAAAGTTAATACACTACAACCAATGACAATAGCTGCATTTTACTGTCATCCAGTCCACCGACCTGCAGGATTCCCTACTATAAGCCATTTTCTTCCTTCAGTTAACCAACCTAAGTCCTTATTAGCTGTTTTTTGGTCACTGTTCGTCGTTCGGTTGGACTGAGGTTGGAGCTCCAGCCAACCGGACTACTTTTGTTCCAACTCACAATCTGAGGCAGGAAATCCGGATTTTTCATCACAATAATGCTGAAGAATGCAAATAAGCTGTTTTTTGCATCTCCGGGCAGACGGGATGGGTGCCGAAGAACAGCTTGTTGTTGTGGTAAATAGGTCAGTTAACCTGGTGACAGAGAATTGGCAAAAAATGCTGCTAATGAAAAATACTTAAGGTAAAACATTGAAATTCGTACACATCGGAATTCGGACAGGTTGATTGAACAATTCAAATCAGACGTTTTCTTTCATCTCTCACGGGGAAGTATTAGTACTTGCAGACAAAAGGAATAGCCATTAGTTGCCAGAACCAAAAACTCGATCGCCGCTGTTTTATGGCAATGCTGTAACAATTCGGCGAGCGAAAATTCGACTAAAAGGTTTGCCAAGTTTTACTTTTTAACTGTTTTGAAGTGGTTCCGTAAGGCGAAAAATTGCCGGGAAAAGGTCAGTGCTTCTGTTGAAGGTGGCTAACATTGCTACGTTGCTAGAATTGGTAAATGTTGCACTGATTGCTATATATCAAGTCATTAGTTTTGTTTGAATAGTTATGCGATAAATATTTATTCGGACACCGTATTTGACGACATAAAGCTATTCGGACAGTTGTCTTTTGTCTGTTCGCGACTAAAAGCATAATGAACATTGAACAAGCGTATGTCTGTAATGTCCGATAGCTGTTCGAGATGATTACTCCATGTTCGAACACAAAAGCAGAGGTGCATCCCTTCCACGCCAGAAAGCTTTTATTCTCGTAGAAATAAAACCCCCAGGAGAGGCTCAGAAAACGTCCGACATTCTGCTCTTTCAACAAACCTAATTAGCAAAACGATACTGGCAACGTTGTCCTCACGAACATCAAAGTGACAAAGAAGAAAAAGAATGTAAATATGTGTCCGAATATCAATGTTTTACCTTAAAACATGGATCACTTTCAAACACAAACCAGACATAAACCCCAGCTTTAGGGGATCCCAAAATGTTAGTGAGAAACAGACAAACAAAGCTCACAAAGTCATAGGCTTTGAGTTTGACATCGTGAACTTTGTCTGTTTCAATTGTTAATGTTAGCACAACAACAACAATGCTCCCGATGAGATAGATGGACTAATTTTTAAATTAAAGTGAGCTTTGTTTTCGATGCTTTTCAGTGGCTAGAGCATATCTAAACCAAGTTAGGCTAAACTGAGAGCGGGACAGAACTTAGAGAGCTGTTCCAATAAGGACACCTCTACTGTATGTTATTGGCTTAGATAAAAACCATGACTAAAGCACCTACCTTCATAAGCATTGTCCACTGCCCTGGCTGCCATTTTGTCTGTAGAGAAGAGTGGGAATTAAGAACAACAACCTCAAATATGTTGCCAAATTTGTTTTTGTTTTGGTTTGTTGTTCTTCTGTTCTTCAGTGGTGTGCAAAGGCGAGGCGGCTCCTAAATTTGAACAAAAGAAACGACGACAAGCGGGAAAAAGTTAAGTTGCGGAATAGTCAAGGCTGAGGTTCCTATGGAGACCAAAAATGTTTAGAGTAACAACAGAATGGGGAAGTCTTCTGAAATTTACCAGTGTTCGTATGCCAGCAAGGTCAGAAAAGACTGGTCGGACCGAGTGAAAGGTCAATACAGCACTTTTGGGCTAGCGTACGATACTTTTCCTCGTCCCGAGCCCAAGAATTTTTTCAAAAGGCATGAAAAAGTCAATAAAAACTGCAGCGCTGGTTTACGTAAGTTTTGATGGAACTGTTCTTTCTGCAGGATCAGATCTTCATCCCGTTCAGCCCTGAGGTCAAAGTAGTGTCTCTGGAAACGATCATGTCTAGATTCGAAGGCCCTCCTGCGAATTGCTTTGTCCTAAATAGCATACATTCGACCGCACCTCCACAGTAGGGTACACACTAGCACGTTCTTGCTAGCACGCTCCTCATAGCGACCAAATAATGTTTGGTAATAAAATTACCAAATATATCGTGATATTATTGCAGGGAAACACCTTCTCTGCTCTAGGAAATACCCAAGTGCCAAAGTGATGGCGGTTAGCGTTCCTTGCCGCTGGGGTGTTCACAGTGGTCTTATCTACCTTGAAGCCAGTGTTTTCACTTCTCATGGTTTTTTTCTCCAATCTCATTATTTTTTTTCCAATCTCAGGATTTCTGGACTTTTTTTTATTCCAGATGCTAAAACTGATTTATGGCTAGGGTTTTTGCAAAACTTCTCTGGTAGCTCTAAATCGGGTTGGCGGTTTGTATTTCATTCAGTGACAGGGTCGTTTGGGTGACAAAACGGCGGTTTGATCAAAGATGCTTTCGAAAATTTTGCCTGCGGCGGCTTTCGTAGTACTTTATATTTACTGGAAAGGCCCGTCATTTATGTTGACTTAGGTCCAACGTGGTAGCCACATTAGGAGCTTTGGCGAAAATTTTATCCAATGCCCAAAATGTAGGGGGGCGCTACCCCCCGCCCCCATCGGGACGCCCCTGCCCTCTAGTGTTAAAACTGTTTTCTGACTCACCATTGTCTGCATTTTTTTTTTTTTTTTTTTTTTTTTTTTTTAACCTGGTCGGGAGGCAGATTCTGGAATTCCTGGGCTCAGCTGATTCTAATGAGCACAAGGAGTTGGTGACGGTGAGACCAACAGTCTCCTTGTGGAGAAAACACCAGAGACTGATAAACACTACTGAGCACGGCTAACACTCAAAATGCCCACGATCATAATGGCCACAACTCAAAATGCCCACTAAAAGTGCCAACAACTCAAAATGCTAACGACTCAAAATGCCCACGACTCAAAATGCCCACAACTCATTATGCCCACGACTCATAATGCCCACGACTCAAAAATGCCCACGGTTCAGAATGCTCACGATTGGATTATCTGAGGTGTTCAGAACGTAGTAAACTTGGATTAGGGGTGAGTGAGCAACGGGAAGTGTATAATAGACGGAGTATCAGAATGCGATGATCGTGTGTTGAACTGGTATAATCTCAACCTGGTCGGGAGGCAGATTCTGGAATTCCTGGGCTCAGCTGATTCTAATGAGCACAAGGAGTTGGTGACGGTGAGACCAACAGTCTCCTTGTGGAGAAAACACCAGAGACTGATAAACACTACTGAGCACGGCTAACACTCAAAATGCCCACGATCATAATGGCCACAACTCAAAATGCCCACTAAAAGTGCCAACAACTCAAAATGCTAACGACTCAAAATGCCCACGACTCAAAATGCCCACAACTCATTATGCCCACGACTCATAATGCCCACGACTCAAAAATGCCCACGGTTCAGAATGCTCACGATTGGATTATCTGAGGTGTTCAGAACGTAGTAAACTTGGATTAGGGGTGAGTGAGCAACGGGAAGTGTATAATAGACGGAGTATCAGAATGCGATGATCGTGTGTTGAACTGGTATAATCTCAGTTATAATATAGTTCTGGTAAAATACTTATAAGAAACATCTGTATTGGCTCGGGGTTAGTTGCCGCAAAGGCGCTGTGCTTTCTTGAGGAAGCCTCTGCCTGATAAGGACCCCCCTTGGAACTTTTCTTTAAGAGCTTTAACTTGCTGGTCTTTTTGGATCGTTCTTGAAGTAACAATAAAATAATTCCTTTCAAAACCTTTTCCGTGATTAATCCTACCTCTTGTAACCTCGTAGTCCGCATTCCCAGGATGATGTTAGCCTCCCCTGTGGACAGTTTCAACTGTCGGCATTTTGAACCAAGACGATTTTAGCCTAGCCTCTCCTGTGACTATTTTGAACTGTAGGCATTTCGAAACTATCGGCATTTTAAGCCGCCAGCATTTCGGACGATTTCGATTTCGGGTGTTCCACATCTGAATTGTGGGCATTTTGAGTCGTGGGCATTTTGAGCCGTGGGCATTTTAATCGTGGGCATTTTGATCGTGGGCAATTTGAACCGTGGGCATTTTGATCGTGGGCATTCTGAGCGTGGGCACTGTGAGAGTGGGCAAAAAGATCGTGGTGATTTTGGGAACCACCCCTGAGCACGGCTTAAAGCTGTGATATGGAGGTAAAAGGAGAAACTACTAGTAGTACTGCGAACGCCCTATTTAACCAGTGAGCGTGTATGTTCTCGCATTAAGCATTCACTAGCTGCAAGTTGGTTATAACATAGCGCAGTATCACAAATTTCTTGCGAGTCGTCACGATGTCAACCTGTTCCTCTCTAACATATCGTGACAGTTTCAGGAAAAACATGTTGTTCAACAGAACGACAGCACAGTCGCTTACCAGTTGTCCCAAAAGTACACGAAAGACCCACGAAACCTCAAAGTATTCCAACAAACTTTGTCAAAGAAAACAGGGAAGAAGTCGACAAAAAAGGTCAGGAGCGCATCATAAAGAGCTGTTTTCCTCCTCTGCAATATGTTTTCAAAGAGGTGAGTTTTGTACAGTTCTGCATTTCTGGCAAGCCACGGTATGTAGCATAGTGAACACGGTATGGATTACTGTAAACCTTGGCTAGATGAAAGTGAGAAATTCAGTCGGGCGTTCAGTGTCCTGCAAATCATGCATCGTGACTAGGAGCGTGTCGTTCGAACACTCTAAATAGCTATTATGAAGATCTTTCGACCCTTTATCAATACTCTTGATGACTAACTCTCCGTGCCAATGAAGAATTGACGTGGGCCCATGCAGCGAAGAGCCAAAATCACCACAGCAAATGTTGTTGATTGGTTTACCATAGGATTAGAGTCAGTTTGAGGATTTGTTTGGGTGACGTTTCTCGTTCTTCGGTAGGATCACTGACGATTTTCGGACTTATAAAGTATACATATAAAGTATACCTACCACTAGCGGCAGGCTCCAACATCCAAGCCAGTGAGAGATTTTAGTCATACTTTCACTGCCGTCCCTGTGGGACTCCTAAGTATAAGAATAGGGGGTTGCTTCCTGGGTATTCTCCGGGCGAGAAAATCTTCGTTTGTTCTAACTTTCGTCTATGTAAGCCCGTGCCAGCCAGTGAACGGTTTAGTTGGGTCACGTGTTCTTACCGCATGTCCAGTCACCCTTTTCGTCCTAGGACTTCGGTAAGATCCCCAGATATTTGGAGCGGAGAAAGAATGAAAGGCACGCGGAATCGAAGAACGCCCAAGAAAGAAACCCCGACCAAAGTCAAGACGTTGTGAAAACTGCCACGAAAACACCCGAAGAAATTTATATCAAGGTAGGTGATCGTGATGGCTAGTTGTGGAACGTCTGAAACCGGATGCGACAAGCGCAAGCCTATCGCCTTTTTCCCCTCCCATTTCCTTACATATACATATAGATCTGAGCCAATGGGACCAGAATGAGAACGCGGATAGACGATTAAGTTATCTGGGTCGAGGACAGGAATATCAGCAGGATAACAAATTTTCGTGCAGAAAAATGAACTTTTTCAACTTTCTCGGACAGAAATTTGGGGGGAATCAGATAATCGGTCGGTACCATTAAATCAGCTCAGTACGCTACTGCCCCAAAGAAACTGAAGCAGAAGAAACTCTCTTGGTTTCAACACTTAATTTTTGCAAAAAGAACGTGTCAATATTTTAGGAGAGCAGCTTTACGCGAATCTAGAAAATTTCAGCATTTTAGTGAGCGACGCCAGAAACTGGCGACGCTGGGGGAGGCGGAACTGCAGTAATCGTTTCCCAGTGACTCTACAGTACAGGTGAAGATCCGCGCGGATATGTTCGCGTTGTGATTACACAAAATCTATTGGCGTCGTTGATGCTACTGTGGCGTTGACCCTGCTTGCATGCTTTTCGCATGGCTCCTGGTTGTATCTAACACGAATTCTGTCCTTGACAATATCTCAACAGTCGAATCTTTTGCAGATGCTGAAAGACCGCTGGTGGAGCTTGGAGGTACAGCTGACCCGAAAAAAGATTTCAGAAATGGCGAAAAGAGAAGCGATAGAAGACGAGATTGATTTTATTGAGCAAGAACTAACACGACTTGCCACTTAAACGGTGGCGAACTGAATATTCGCATCCCGTTGCTGACTGACTTCATATTCTGTGGAAAGAAAAGCCAAGGCTCATCTGTGAAAGTGCAACACCCATCTTAAAGTACCTCGCACTCCATAGAGTTTCTGTTAACATATTCTGAGATAGTTGACCACTTTGAAACTTAGCTAGGCTTACAGAAAATTGGGCAAGTCATCGATTGTATTTAGCCATGTCCCTTGGCTTGGACGAAAATCTTGGCAAAGTTTGCATAAGTGGTCTTCGGACCAATAAGATTATCGGAAAGAACGGTCGGGAGCCTGGCAAGTCACCTAAAGAGAGGAAACGCGGCAAGCGTGATACTCACTGTAATACTAATAGACGAGATAGGGTATACTTAGGAAGTTTGGGATCTCGGGAAGGAAACTGTACGGAAATACTACAGAAGTAGAATGCGTTACTCTAATAAGTACGGCGTGTCCTATAAATTGCACTTGTTTCTTATATTGTTCCGGCACACGAATAAGGTAAATCCTTGCATTCAAAGCCGTTGCGTCAGATCATCATACTCAGCAGAGAACAAAACATGTAACTTGCTTTTCCCCGAATGGACCTGCGGAACTACACTCGTTTGTTTTTTGGAAACCCCTCTCACAGCAACAGATACCGGCGGAAAAATTCATATCACTTCACACCCCAACCCCATGCCTAACAACATATGAATAATTTCAGGGATCCATACATTTCCTGTAATGCCTCGCATTACAGAAAATTTATGGGTCCCTGATAATATCAAGAACATAATATGGACAATACACCGACGAGATGAAGAATTGAAGATTACCCAAGCCAGAATCTCATATAGTTTCCAAATTTTGGAAATACCAAGGGGCCATATTAAGTTTGAAAAGTCACAGTGATTTTCTTCTCGCTTTAATGTTACTTTTGTCGGCTGCCTGGTATGGTTCTGAATGGCACCATTTTTGGTCGGATAGAATGGCGTAATTTGCTCTTTTTGGGATCCCAAAACGTAAGTGGAGGGATATCTATGACATCGCAAAATTTGTCCGCCTGTCTGTCTGTCTGTGAGCACGATAACTCTCGAAGGGAATGAGATATTTTGATGAAACTTGGTGAAAGCATCCTTTGGGTCAAGAGTAAGGTCGAATTCGTAGATGGGATCTGGCCCTAAATTTAGGGGTGGGAGTTCAAATTTAGGGACAAACAAAATTTTTATTGAACAGCTAATGAGATAGTCGATTAAGGGGTAAGACGACATGATGAACACGAATATGAAAACCATTTTGTCGCCGGACAAGTAGTTCGCCCGGAATCCAGCTAAAACCGGAAAGTTTGTCAAAAGTAAAAGTTTTATTTGAAGTTGATTATATGTTCGATTTAGGGGTAAGAAGGCATGCTGAACACTTATGTGAAAATCATTTTCTATCCGGGCAAGTAGTTCGCCCGGAATCCAGCCCAAACCGGAAAATTTGTTAAAAGCATAAGTTATATTTGTAGTTGATTAGATGTCGAATTTAGGGGTAAGAAGAGATGCTGAATCCGTATATGACAATCATTTTTTAGCCGGACATATAGTTCGTCCGGAATCCGGCTGAAACCGGAAAATTTGTTCGAAGTTAAATCGGTTAAATTCTTATTTGAAGTTGATTAGATGTTGGATATAGGGGTAAGGAGATACGCTGAATTCGTTTTGAGCTTTATTTTTTCGCCGGACAAGTAGTTCCGGAATTTCGTCGAAACCGGAAAACTGCCAGAAGTAAGGAAGGATCTTTTCGATCGGTTTCGTCAAAATAGATATGACTTATAGGGGTAAACAAACATGCTGAATCCATATCTGAACTTGGTTTTCTCAGATGATTAGCTATTTGATCTTAATCTGTTTCTAAATTTTAAAGGAACAGTACACTTGACTACGCAACTTTTGGCCATCGAATCGCCCGGGTCCTGACCCAGACCCTGATAAATATACAGGGTCTTATTGTCGACAGAACCCCCCTTCTTTGTCATCTCGAACCGTCTCGAACCCCCTCCTTAGTGTTCCCAAAGCTAGCTGGCAGGCCCTTGCCCCTTATGCACTGTAATTATGCACTCATGTACTGTAAAAGTTGTCCTTTTTGCATGTAGACTACAGAGTAACGACCTCCCCGACAAGGCGGCCGGGGTTCGATTCCTAGTCACGGCACACAAACCTTTTGCTTTTGCGAACCTTTTGCTCTGAGTCGAATTCTCGGAAAATGCCCGGAAACTGCAATGGTCGTAACGAGAATTTTTCTTACTCTCAATATCGACTCAGGGTACATTCTTGATATGTTAACTAGCTCCCCGAGTCAAGTTTGAGTCAAGTTTTCTGTTCCTTTAAGGGTAAAAATGTCCAAGGAGTCTGGCGGAGACAAATCCTAATTGTCTGGATCAAATATTGAATTTTTGCGATCCCATCGAAACCGTTGGTCTTTTTTTTGCGATTAACTTATAAACGTTTCCCGGTGTAAACGAGCGGAGGCAGGACCTACGCGGAACATCACAATTCGTTACCTCTACCAGTAGCTCATCGCAGTAGAGCCCCGAAGAAGAAAAGTTGAGAGTAAACAGACGCACGGTGCATGCTGTTGTGACGTCACTCGGCTGCTACGCTCTTTTCTTTTCAAATGCCCAGCGGCTAATTGAAAAGAAGACGGGCGCCAACTCAAAGCTCAGTAAGTAGCTCTAGCTCTGCTCAGTTTTGTCGGGACATCCATCATAGGTGCATGGGACCAAAGACGGAGACTCTACTTGGCTTATTTGTTCTTGATACTACGCACTTTCCCCCACGCTTTCTTTAGTTCCACAACAAGACCACGACGATTAAGCTACGTGGACATGCTTGCGAAATTCGCATCACTAAAGTACGATTCGCACTGCTGCGTCGCATGCGACACGAGTTTTGGGAGGGATACCTATGACATCGCAAAAGTTGTCCGTCTGTCTGTCTGTGAGCACGATAACTCTCGAAGGGAATGAGATATTTTGATGAAACTTGGTGTGAGCATTCTTTGGGTCAAGAGTAAGGTCGATTTCGTAGATGGGCTCCGTTATAGCCCTACATTTAGGGGTGGGAGAGGGGGTTCAAATTAAGGGACGAGCAAAATATTTTTAAACAGCCAATGTGATAATCGATTATGGGGTAAGAGGACATGGTGATCACGAATATGAAAACGATTTTGTCGCCGGACAAGTAGTTCGCCCGGAATCCGGCCAAAACCGGAAAGTTTGTTAAAAGTAAAAGTTTTATTTGAAGTTAATTAGATGTTCGATTTAGGGGTAAGAAGGCATGCTGAACATGAATATAAAAATCATTTTCTCGCCGGACAAGTAGTTAGCCCGGAATCCGGCCAAACCGGAAAGTTTGTTAAAAGTAAAAGTTTCATTTGAAGTTGAGTAGATGCTTGATTTTGGGGTAAGAAGGCATGCTGAACATGAATATGAAAACCATTTTCTCGCCGGACAATTAGTTCACCCTGGATCCGGCCAAAACCGGAAAGTTTGTTAAAAGTAAAAGTTTCATTTGAAGTTGATTAGATGTTCGAATTAGGGGTAAGAAGGCATGCTGAAGACGAATATGAAAACCGTTTTCTCGCCGGACAAGTAGTTTGCCCGGAATCCGGTGAATCATGAAAATATTATATTTGTTTTACCATGATTTCTAAAATTCGTTTTCTTAACGATTAGTTGTTTCACCTTAATCCTTTCCCAAAGTTCAACAGTAAAAATCTTCAAGAAGTCTAGCGGACACTGGAGAAGACAAAACCGATTTGTCTGGATCAAATATTCGGTTTTTGGGATCCCATCGGAACCTTTGGTCTTGTTTCTTTGACGTTCCGACGTGCGACAGAATCGTATGAACCTTCCCACCACCACGCAGACGCATAAGGACAACGAAATTTTTCGTCGAGATTATTCTGCAAAAAGACTAAGGAGCCCTTGGGGAAATGACCTCTGAAGATGCGGGAGATTACCCTTCTGAATACCACCCACTATCAACCACTATTAGAACATTTTCAGCCAAAAGCTAAAAGTTATCTTGTTCAGAGCAGGTTATACAAGTTTATTCAGAAGATATTTTGCATTCAGCCATTCTAGGTTTACAAGCAAAACAAGGTAGTGCAACTTTTAGTCTTGAGAATTAACTAATTTTTGGGATCCCAAAACGTTAGTGACGGATACCTATGACATCGCAAAAGTTGTCCGTCTGTCCGTCCGTCTGTCTGTCTGTGAGCACGATAACTCTCGAAGGGAATGAGATATTTTGATGAAACTTGGTGTGAGGATTCTTTGGGTCAAGAGTAAGGTCGAGTTCGTAGATGGGATCTGTAGTCCTACATTTAGGGGTGGGGGAGGGGGTTTAAATTAAAGGGCAAACATAGTATTTTGAAACAGCTAATGTGATAGTCGATTACGGGGTAAGAAGACATGCTGAACAAGATAGTGAAAACCATTTTCTCGCCGGACAAGTAGTTCGCCCGGAATCCGGCCAAAACCGGAAAGTTTGTTAAAAGTAAAAGTTTTATTTGAAGTTGATTAGATGTTCGATTAAGGGGTAAGAAGACATGCTGAACACGATGGTGAAAACCATTTTCTCGCCGGACAAGTAGTTAGCCCGGAATCCGGCCGAAACCGGAAATTTTTTTAAAAGCAAAAGTTTTATTTGAAGTTGATTAGGTGTTCGATTTAGGGGCAAGAAGACATTCTGAACGGGATGGTGAAAACTATTTTATCGCCGGACAATTAGTTAGCCCGGAATCCGGCCGAAACCGGAAATTTTTATTAAATTAAACATTTTATTTGAAGTTGATTAGATGACAGATTTAAGGGTAAGAAGAGACACTGAATCTGTATATGACAGTCATTTTTTACCCGGACATGTAGTTCGTCCGGAATCCGGTTGAAACCGGATTTTTTTATAAGTTAAAGTTTTATTTGAAGTTGATTAGATATTCTTTATAGGGATAAGGAATTCGGCCGAAGCCGGAAATTTGGCAGAAGTAAAGCAGGAAGTTTCGATCAGTATCGTCAAAATAGATATGGCTTATGCAGGTACATCTGAACTTGATTTTCTCAGATGATTAGCCTGGCGAAGACTGGATTTGACTAAGACAAGACCTAGTTGTCAGGGTCAAATATTACATTTTTGGGATCCCATCGAAACCTTTGGTCTTGTTGTTTTTTCTTTAATTTCCCTAAATCGCATGCGATATGTTGGATCAGTTGAAATTTTTCAACGCATCCGAGACTGCGAAAAAACGCAAAGTTCTGCGTCGCTTGTCGCACGGTTTGTATCGTATGTCGCACGACGCAGAATTTTGCGCGAAATCTCAGCAGTGTGAACAAGGGGTAAAGGGAGACTTTCACTAAATGCGTCAAAACTTAAGTGAGTGTGCAGTGAAGGAGGAAATTCGCATCTGACTGCGTGTGCACGAGCCTTTGCGCTTGGCTATAGTTTTGTGGAGAAGTGGGTCGGACCGGAAGATGTTTGCTACTACTCTTTATATAGTGAAACTAATACAGTATAAAACATAACAAAAGGTTTACGGTTCAGCACCGTACAATACAAAGATACAAACAGGATACTTTTGCACTGGACACAAGATGTACACAGTCGGCTACAACAATATTATTGTAACGCAACAAACTGAGAAGAAGGAGAACCTAGTCAAGGTTATTCCTTTGGGAAGGTCTACTGGATACAAAGAGCGTGTTCCACCCTACTTACCGGAGTTGGCTGGAACGCTTTTTTATTTTTTCGGTCAAATATCAGGCCGCGGGCTGATCGGACCAATCACGTTGCAGAGATGCGTAGTTAATACGCTCCCGAGCGTGGTAAGCAAATAGTTACTATTTTGAGAAGGTTGGAACGGTCAGCGTAGTAACTTTTCGTGAGGCTGGAACGGAAATAGTAACTAATAGTTACTATTGGTAGAGGGGTGGAACACGTTCAAAATCGTCAACTCGCTTAACCTTTGTATACCCACACAGTCCAACGCAAAATTCGGATAGCAACACTCGGACGGGCTCGATCCTTTTAGAACAGACAGGCAACCGATTTCCGGATGCGACTTTTCGTTTCCGACTGGGAAATTCGGACGATGCGGGAACCAAGCATTAAACAAGCACCTAAAACATTTTTCAGAAGGACTCGACAATAATTTCGAATTTCACGATTCATGCCGCTCCTTCACAGACGGACTAATCAGGGCTGGGAGCACAGGAATCAAGTCCGACCAAGAGGCTAGAGTATAACAAGGAATCCCGAGAGACAGATTTCGCCCATCTCTGCTCCCCTTAAGCTGAGACAGTTAGAAGGAAAAATAAAAAGAAACATGCAGAAACAAAACCACCGGTTAACGCACGGATCTGAGATGTTCTCGAGTTCAGGCTCCAGAGCCTCTAGGTTTCATGTAAAAACATAGGTTGACAGCGAACGGCTGGAGTGAAAATGATCAAGTTATTCTGGTTATGTTGAAAACTGAAATATTCGGCGGGCAGACCACACATATTTTGAACTTTTTCGGGTGGAATTTCTTTTCTTCTTATTTTAACTTGGTGCTAATGAACGCGAAGCCAGCTAAGGCCTAGTTCAGCGTGGGCAGGGGAACGGACTTTGCTATGGTAGCTCTCTAATCACTCCTTTGGGCGAAGCACTCCAATCGCTTGATTTTCAGGGCATAAGACAAGAAGGCTCGAGGGTCAGGCATGCGTTTCCATTACTCGAGGGTCGCCCTCTTTTTGGAGGGTTAAGGCACGTGTTTTCAGCTTAACGGGTAACCCGCCAGTGATCCTCAGAAAGAACGAGTAAACGTTTCACTAACGACTCAAACTCAACAACTCAAATCCTGTGTCAACCAGTTACGGCGATCTTTGGGAGCAGCTGTGACACTTCCAGCTCTTCCGCTAGGTACCCCCCGATTTTGCATCGGCAAGGAGAGTTAGTCGTCAAGAGTATTATAAACATTTCCGCGACTGACTTATTTTTTGATCCGAGGCGCGGGTAACAGCTGGACAAGCAGCAGGCGCCAATGGGTCTGCCGGGTAATGCCGGGCTTCGTTGCGCTAGATTTCACTACGCGTAGCGCACCCTGTGTGCGCCGCTGCCCTCAGACTTAGTTTCGCCGATTAACCCTAGCACGAGCGGTTATAAAATAAGCTGTAATCTCTGAAAAAGCTCTCATGGATTTCGGATCAACGCTAATCTTTTCTTTAGGACTCGGATGATCTTCTCATTGCCATCAGAATAATTCTCAACCAAATACTTTCGACCAGAAAAAATAAGTCTAGAACAGAAACTTTAGAGAACTGAAAAACCGGAGTGAACTGTATGGTGCTGACGATACGAAATATTGCATACAATTGTTATCTCTATCTTAAAACACGATCACGCCTTCGGCTTGATGAAATTACATGCGAAATGTCAGTCGGCGCAAGGCGTCTGAGATCCGGTACAGAAAATAAATCCGAACAAATTCGACTGTTGCCAAGAAGCCATGTTATACCGAGCTGGGAGGACTAGAGTGTCGCACTTCGAATGACAGGAGGTGGTCTTGAGAACTGCATTGTTACGTTTCAATAGACACCTTTAATGTTTGGCTCTCAGTGCGGTGTTTTGCTCTTTTTCGCTCTCGCGTAACGCCGTTTTCCTATTTTTCGAGGAACCGATATCGCACCTTTGCTAACAAGACTGGATTATCTCTAGTCGTTCTCCGATGTTTCAGATTTACGAAACAGGAGTATGTTCAAACCTCCCCAGGGCGGGAAGAGAAAGGAGCTGTTTGAACATAAACGCAAAACGTATGCCGCAGCACAAACGTCATTTAGAAGAGAAGAGGAAGCTCTCAGAGCGTGTTCCACCCTACTTACAGTAGTTACTACGCTAGTCACCGTAGTTACTACGCTAGGCGGGAACGCTTTTTTCGGTCAAATATCAGGCCGCAGGCTGATCAGACCAATCGCGTTACAGAGATGCGTAGTTACTACGCTCCCTAGCGTGGTAAGCAAATAGTTACTATTTTGAGAAGATTGGAACGGTCGGTGTAGTAACTTTTCGTGAGGCTGGAACGGAAATAGTAACTAATAGTTACTATTGGTAGAGGGGTGGAACACGCCTTAGTCTTTCACTTAGTGCAGCCAAGAATAGGCATTCAACCCACTGGAGAATGTTCAACCATAGAGTTACAAGAGGCAAACATTCGGCAGGGACAAGAGTTTTTGGGATCCCAAAACGTAAATAGTTGTCCGTCTGTGAGCATGACAACTCTCGAAGGGAATGAGATATTTTGATGAAACTTGGTGTGAGGATTCTTTGGGTCACGGGAAAGCTCGAATTCGTAGATGGGCTCTGTAGCCCAATGTTTAGGGGTGGGGGAGGGGTTAAATTAAGGGGCAAACAAAATATGTTTAAACAGCTAATGAGATAGTTGATTAAGGGGAAAGAAGACATGCTGAGCACGATTATGAAAACCATTTTCTCGCCGGACAAGTAGTTCACCCGGAATCCAGCAGAAACCGGAAAGTTTGTTAAAAGTAAAAGTTTTATTTGAAGTTGATTAGATGTTCGATTTAGGGTCAAGAAGACATGCTGAACACATATGTGAAAATCCTTTTCTACCCGGACAAGTAGTTCGCCTGGAATCCAGCCAAAACCGGAAAATTTGTTAAAAACGAAAGTTTTATTTGTAGTTGATTAGATGTCCGATTTAGGAGTAAGATGAGATGCTGAATTCGTATATGACAATCGTTTTTTCACCCGGACATATTGTTCGCCCAGAATTCGGCTGAAACCGGAAATTTGGCAGAAGTAAGGCAGGAAGTTTCAATCAGTTTCGTCAAAACAGATATGAGGGGTAAACACACATGCTGAATCCATATCTGTACTTGGTTTTCTCAGATGATTAGCTTTGGCCTAAATCTGTTTCTAAATTTTAATAGTAAAAATGTTCAAGGAGTCTGGTGAAGACTGGATCTGGCGAAGACAAGACCCAATTGTCTGGATCAAATATTAAATTCTTGGGATCCCATCGAAACCTTTGGTCTTGTTCCTCTTATCATGGTTTCCGTTCTGGACACGAAGTGAAAGAGCCTGAAATTCAAAGAGCCTGCATTTACCCAAAGCCATATCCTTCTCGTTGAAGACTCAGATGTCGCTAGAAACAATTACAGTTACGGAAGCTGGACATTTTCAAGACTGGTACAAAGATTTCATATATCCTCCTAACTTTCCTATTAAGAACGCAAAGACCCTGCTCCAGTATTTCAGAAAAGGCTATGCTTCGCATTGCAGAGGTGATCATGTCGCTGCAATCTATAACGCTTACAGAAGGGAACATTCTCAAGAAGGTTATCTATCTATTCGTGGACGAAGCAGCCTCTCAATCACTGAAATGACAATTCCAGATACAATCTCCGTTTCGGAACGGTACAACTCCTAATACAGAGAAACGCCAGTCTCTTCCAGCTTTCAGCAAGAAACCAAGCAGGCACATATTCATGCAGTAGTTAAAACCTCACTGCTGGAGTCTAAGCACATTCCGGAGGTAGATGGCACAATTGAGCACTATTAAGAACACTAGCAAAGTGATACTTCAGCATTATCGACGCTCGTGCGCTCTTGGGACGCTGTCCCCTCTCGGCAGGTCTCGCCTTCCAAACTGAAAGAACGAAGTGTTAAAAGATCGCAGAAGCCATGTTTTCTCTATCTGGTCCTCTCCGAACGAGTATCGCATCAGAAATCAGAAACAAGAGTTTCATTTTTGAAGATACAATGGTATCTGCTACCGCGATCTAAAGTCGTTCTTACAGCTGCTGTGGTGATGCAAGGGATGTCATACCACGGTTCAGTCGTTTTTACAATTACTGAGTATCTGGCCAGTTACCGTGGTTTCTCAAAAAGTCACCTCACTTCCATCATCACCAACAGATGAGCAATTTTTTATAACGGTAACGGTATCAGTTTCAGCAGTCTTTCTTGCATCAATGCAAACTGAAAAATTGTTTTTACATACATTTTTCGAATTTAAAACTTCTCCTTCTTCCATTCCCGGTTTGAACGCTAACTATTGCTGAAAGAAAACAATCCGATAAAATTTCTGCGCGCGCATTACCTACTGGCAATTTTTTTTAATTTCAAACCGTTTGGTATCTGTTTGTGAACCCTTGGAACTTTGAAAGAAGAAACTATGTCCAAAATATTCAAAGGTGGGTTGAAATCTGAGTAATTTAAGGATGTGAATTAAAGCTTTTATCAAGTGTTTTCTAGGAAAAGTTGCCTGGTATGGTTGTAGTGATTCCTTCGGCGACCGTTCAGTCTTAGGCGACGTTCAAATAAGCATACTTCTAATATAGCAAGAATAAATAAGCACAAGAACCTCCGTCTCCCGATCTCTACAATAGGACCATGGGGAGTCGAATAAGTTGCCGAAGCCCTGCCCGATACAAACGAGCGGAGGGTGGAAGCTACGCGGAACATCACAATTCGTTACCCCTACATACAGCTACATCACAGTAGAGCCCCGGAGAAGAAAAAAGATAACAGACTTTTGGTTGTCTACCATTGTGACGTCCCACGTGACGCGCAGCAGAGCCTGGTCATGCATACCTGATACGATCTTTTCCTCTCATGTGCGCAGCGGCAAAGAGGGAAGTAGACGGGCGTCAACCCAAAACTCAGCAAGTAGCTCTGGCTCTGCTCTGTTTTGTCGGGGTATCCATAGTCGGTGCATGTGACTAAAGACGGAGGTTCTATTGGCTTATTTGGCCTTGAAGTAGAGAATATTGCTCTGGAATTTAATGTCAAAAAATTATTTCAGATTATTACCTGCTGGTACTGGCTCGTCACAACCGACACCGGCGTTGCTGTAGACTGCGACGACCCTCCGTGTGCAGCAGGGGGGCCGTGATTTACCGGGGGGCTTACCCCTTGATACATTGACGCAAAGGGAGACTGCTGAGGAGTACCGCTCCTAGAAGATGAAATAACTTATGGTTTAACCGAAAAGGGCTAAGACCCGACAGTCTAGTGACACATCACGTACTCGCTTAAACAGGCCTGAAAATACGATAAAAATGCGTTATTCCGTTTGTCCGCTGTCCAGAGAGCGCCTGTCCCTCTATGCTTGAGATATTTACCAACTACACAACGGTAAGCTACTGCCGAAAAGTAAGCCGGCGCTAATAGGCTTTATTCGGCGCTAACCGACAAATGCAGGCTTGTTTTCTAATTCAAAATCTCCGCGTCTTGATGAATCTTGGGTTGTCGTGCAAGCAACGCACATTCTGAACGTTATTGCTAGAGCCGCACGTGAATTTTTTTTACAAAATCCAACAGATGGATTAAAATTCTCAGTGTATCCTAATATCACATGTAAAAATAAGCTGCCTTTTCAGTTAAACTTTAACAATAAGGGGAAACAGCAAGACGTCATGCTCGTTGGTCTTGCACAGAGATTAGATGTTAGATTTAGGAGTAAGAAGACATGCTGAATTCGCTTTTGACAATCATATAGTTCGCCCAGAATCCGACTGAAACCGGAATTTTTTTTAAAAGTTAAAGTTTAATCTTAAGTTGATTAGATGTTCGATATAGGGGTAAGGTGATACGCTGAATTCGTTTTTGAGCTTTAGTTTTTGCCGGACAAGTAGTTCGCCTGGAATCCGGTCGAAACCGGAGATTTGGCAGAAGTAAGGCAAGAAGATTTGATCAATTTCGTCAAAGTAGATATGACGTATAGCCTAGGGGTAAATACACACATGGCGAATCCATATCTGAACTTGGTGTCCTCAGATGATTAGCCACTGACCTTCTTCTGTTTCTAAATCTTAATAGTAAATATGTTCAAGGAGTCTGGCGAAGACCGGATATCTACAAGAAAAAATGTCTGGATCAAATATTAAATTTTTGGGATCCCATCAAAACCTTTGGTCTTGTTGTTCTAGTTTCTACTTCTGTTTGCCTGTCTTTTCTTTATGTGAGTGGCGTGGGGGTGTTACTGTTATTTTTCTCTCTTATTCGTTTGGTCCATTACTGAGTTAATTGGTTAGGCGACACTTTGTTATCTACTAGGTGTGTTACGTTAGCGTGTTTTTCCGTAAAGTCATTTTTCATATTTTAGTTATACTCCGTCTTTCTCTCTGTGATTGTATGATGGGTTAAATATATTTTTGTTATCACTATTATTAAAGCTAGCGTGGGGCGGGTTCCGATCTCCTGTTTCACTACCCTTGGTCGGGAGTTCGACGCGTGGGTGGGGGAAACCATCTTAAGCTTCTCGTGCTTTACTCTAGATTTATCTAGGTATCCGTTTTACAGCTGGGTAGGTTGCTAGTCGTACAGAACATCACCACTAGTTCCGTTAACTGTCAATCGCCTCGACAAGCTAGGCTTCAAACTCGGGACCCAAACCCGTCCTAGTTCGACACCTTACCCGCCAAGCTACCCATGACTATCCAGTGTGAAAGCGTGACCTAACGGTGCAATCAGTCTCTCCCGAGTTCAGTTTATTAACTTCTCACATGGAGATCTCAGAGTCAGACCTCCACGATACATGGGCCTGGTTTTTGTTGCACGCTGCACGTCCACTTCTCGGCCGCTTCTGCTAAATGGCGTTTTTGCACTGCAGTGCTTCCGAGGAAGACGGCAGCACTTCTCGAGATTCGCGGACTTGCTCACCGACCAAGTCCGTGCTTCCCTGCAAGGTGCTGCTTCAACCAAGAAGAAATCTTGCAGGCAATGAATAAAAAAACGCATCTTGTGCAGAAGCAAAGAAGTGTCGCAGCTGCCACGGCCATAGGCGAATTCTCGCCGTTCCCCGAGGACTCCACTTAAGGAGTCCCCGCGTTTTTATTGGCCCCGGGGACTCACTCCCCACGGAACGGGAATGCTCAGTGCCCACGGAACGGGAATGCTCCGATGATAATCGCCATCATAAACAAGACCAAAGGTTCCGATGGGATCCCAAAAATTCAATATTTGTCCAGACAATTAGGTTTTGTCTTAGCCAGATAAAGTCTTCGCCGGGCCAAACAGCTACTCATTAAGAAATCCAAGCTCAGATATGGATTCAGCATGTGCGTTTACCTCTATAAGCCGATCGAAACGATCCTAGCTTACTTTTGTGAATTTTGCGGTTTTGGCGAAATTCAAGAACTACTTGTCCGGCGAAAAGCTAAAGCTCAAAAACGGATTCAGCGTACCTCCTTACCCCTATATCCAACATCTATAATCAACTTCAAATAAAAATTTAACTTCTAACAAATTTTCCGGTTTCAGCCGGATTCCGGACCAACTATATGTCCGGCTAAAGAGTGATGGCTATATACGGATTCTGCATCTCTTCTTACCCCTAAATCTATCATCTAATCAACTTCAAATAAAACTTTTACTTTTAACAAATTTTCCGGTTTTGGCCGGATTCCGGGCGAACTACTTGTCTGGCGATAAAATGGGTTTCGTATTCTTGTTCAGCATGCTTTCTTACCCCTACATCAAACATCTAATCAATTTCAGATAAAACTTTAACTTCTAACAAACTTTCCGGTTTTGCCGGATTCCGGGCGAACTGCTTGTCCGGCGAGAAAATGGTTTTCATATTCGTGTTCAGCATGGCTTCTTACCCCAAAATCAAACATCTAATCAACCTCAAATAAAACTTTTACTTTTAACAAACTTTCCGGTTTTGGCCGGATTCCGGACGAACTACTTGCCCGGCGAGAAAATGGTTTTCATATTCGTGTTCAGCGTGTCTTCTTACCCCATAATTGACTATCACATTAGCTGTTTAAAAAAAATTTGCTTGCCCCTTAATTTAAACCCCCTCCCCCACCCCTAAATGTAAAGCTACAGGGCCCATCTACGAACTCGACCTTACTCTTGACCCAAAGCATCCCCACACCAAGTTTCATCAAAATATCTCACTGCCTTCGAGAGTTATCGTGCTTACAGACAGACGGACAGACGGACGGACGGACAGACGGACAACTTTTGCGATGTCATAGGTATCCCTCCACTTACGTTTTGGGATCCCAAAAAGGACTCACTTTCAGATTCGGAGGGGAGTCAATTTTTGCTGGTGTTTGTGCAATGTAAATTTAATTAAAAACAATCACAACAAACAAAACCAAAAATAAAGTGGATCCAGACTAATTTCGTCAGCTGCATTTTTTTTTCGAACAAAATCCATTTTGGAAGCATTCCCCGTGTTCTCGCTTTTTTTGCACGCGGAGTGACTCCCTCTATTCTCGCCCTCCCTTCGATTCCCCAAAGAGTCCTCGGGAAACGGCGAGGATACGCCTTATGGTAGGTTCACAGTATTCTCCTGGTTGAACTATTCAACTCTGCCCAGGCTGCGGTCGCGTTTCTTCCGACAGAGGGACTGATTGTCGTGGTTCCGAAATTAAAAACTTGTCTAAAGGTGAAAAATTAACAACTTACCTTAGCATTTCCGGTGTATTCGACGTACTCCGCACCACTGAACCTCCGTGGGCTGCTCCGGGGGACACAAGGCTTCTTCCAGCTGGAGATCGGTCGTCAAAGTGACTCTGAGAGCCATGCCTAGAAAAGGGAAAATACAGATCTACTGTAGTCAACTATAGTTGCGTTTTTGCAGATACCATGGCATCTGTTACCACGGTAACTGGATCTGCAATGAATGGAGAAAAAAGCTGTACCTGGTCTTTATAGTCTTCGAAAAAGCCTTTGACTCCATCGATCGTGCTACACTCTGGAAAGTGCTCCGGTACTATGGCATACCGGACAAACTCGTAAACCTGATAGCAGCTTTTTACGAAGACACGGAATGTTATGTCCGTACCCGCGACGGCAACACGAAATACTTCCGGATTATGACGGGCGTGAAGCAAGGGTGCGTTCTCTCTCCGCTGCTGTTCGTCCTGATCATCGACTACATTCTAAGAAGGTGTGAAGGATACGGCATTGACATCGGGGATGGCAGAAAAGTGGGAGACATAGACTTTGCCGATGACATCAGCCTAATGGAGACCTGCAAACAGAAGCTCCAGGACTTCCTCACAAGAACCAGTGAAACAGCTGAACTGTTCGGATAGAAAATAAACATCCCCAAACGAAGAGTATGGCGAGCAGCGGATCCCCGCTAGACATACGCTGTAGGGACCAGCAAGTCGAACAGGCCGTTGAATTTCGATATCTCGGCAGTACAGTTGAAAATACTGGGGCTTGTGCAAGGGAGGTTCAGCTGAGACTTGGGCCAAGCTAGCGGTGTCTTCAATCGGCTTAAGAAGATATGGAGGAGCAAGAAGTACTCCCTTAGACTCAAGCTGAGACTTTTCAACAGCAACGTTCTCTCCGTACTTCTGTACGGATCCGAGACGTGGCACCTCAGCCAACAGCACGAGAAACGTCTTCTTGCCTTTGAAAACACCTGCCTTAGGCGGATCTTGAACATACACTGGACAGAAAGGGTCATAAATCTGGCAATTCGCCAGATGACAGTGCAAGCCCTTTTTACAGAAGTCATCAAGATCCGCCGGTGGAGGTATCTGGGCCATACAATCAGGATGGAAAGCACCAGACTCCCCAATGCTATCCTCCAGTGGCATCCCGAGGGATCCAGACGAAGAGGGCGACCGAAGAACACCCTTCGCCGTACCTACCAGTCGGATCTCCACAATATCAACGCGTCTATCCAGCCCGATGGGAAGATGTATGGGCAGCGACCCTTATGAGAGACGACTGGCGGCTCTTCTTGGATGCCCTAAGCGCCTCTGGAGGTGCAGGAGGAACTAAGGTCTAAGGTAAGGTAAGTATCCGACAGCATCCAATCTTGCTGTAATAGCATCCAGTTTGCTAGTAGCAGCATGCAGTGGCAACAGTTACTACTGCATGCTACTTTTTCGTACAACTTCATACGACTAATTTCTCAAAATTTATTCATCGGGGTCCCACTTCAAAAATTCCAGTGCAACTGGGCACAGACTGACCAGTGACTTGAGTTCGTTACTTGACCAAGGTTTGAGTAATGACAATAAAATTTCGTGTATTAACAGATCCTATGGTTTGCGATTAATTATTACCCCCCCCCCCCCGTTTGTGGGCAACTAATCAGATCGCCCAGTGGGTTATATCCTTCCTGACCTGACAATGGGTATCAAGTCCAAATTTGGCGTACTTGTCTAGATGAGGGTCTAGACAGATTGGGTTGTAGATGTGTCTTTTGGGGGTCTCATCACCCGACGCCCTTCCAGTTTAAGACGGTCTTACTTTCACACTCCACGTTTGGGATCCTGCGCACTTGTTTCATATTTTTATTACGCTCTAATATGGAGAAGACTTTCTAACCTGACGCTTGGCGAAGTGTTGACCATCGCACCATTCCCAACAATCACAGGGCTCTGAGAAACCCTTTCATGTGCGATAACGGCAGCCGACCCTCTATGATACCCATCATACCCATTTTCAACTGGGCCACTATGGGCTGGAGGGGGCATATAATCACTCGGTCGCCTTTCCCTACTGGCTGTTGATGATTGGTGTGCTGGTGGTGTTGGTTGCGGGACCACCGAGGGGGCGTACGGCAAAGGCACGGCAAGTCGGGCTTGAACGGCTAAGAGCTGATCCCGCCGCTGCGTAAGCTGATTGAACTGCTCTTCGAGACGAGTATTTTCGATGCGGATGTGATGTAGGAGCGAGAGAAGCGCCGCAACTGAAACAAATTAAGAGTAAATGATTGTTAGACTGCTACGCGGTTATGCAAAAACATAAGAACATTTCAACATAAAAACATTGCAGTTCATTGACAGAAGATGAACAGAAGGACCCCGGGGCCAGCGACCGGCATGAATTATACTGATTTGAATTATACCTTGACGTAAAACAAAGAGATCGTCCTTTCAAGAAAATTGCAAAGACGCTTGTCGTAAGGACACCCCATTAACAGTGAAGCTGTGTTCGTCGGAAGTGAAATGCATATGACCTGGAAATATAGTAGCTGTTCAAACCGACATGGTCGTAAGGACCACCAGTTACTAGCGAAGACGAGTTGTCGAAAATGAAATGCGTATGACCTGGAAATATAGAAGCTGTTCAAACTGATGGTACCTGATTTTCTAGATGCGGATTCAGATTCTGGGCCCGATTGCTAAAACCGGAGTCTGGGATTCATGCTTGATTATCCCTGCTTCGTATTTACAAGGTTGGCTACCTTGCGTGTTTCCGAAAACAAGGCAAATAATAGCTGGGATTAATACGCCAGGTAGGGCGCAACGTTTTGTCGTAAAACGAAGAATTCTAGCATGTTAATTAATTAGTTAATTAATTAATTTGTTTAATTCCATGTTATCTTTTTACAAAAATAGTGGTGGATCGTCATACACGGCCATAAATAATCACATCAGAATCACAAATATGTTACAATTTTAAAATACAATCCGATAACAAATAACAAACGTATACAAAGCATGTCAGTTTAAATTCAGAATATTAACAAAGAAACACAGTGCGTGTACGCGATGGACTCCCACGCAACCCTTATATTAAGGACTTGTTTCGTTCAGGGCGGAATAAAATCCGCTGAAAGTAGTGACGCACGAGACAGGAGTCACAAGATCAGTGTCGACTGGGTTTATTCACAAAGTTCTATTTTCATGTGATATTTGAAGTTTAACCGAAAAGGGCTGAGATAGGACAGTCTAGTTACCTATCACTTATTCATTTAAAGAGGCTTGACGACCCGAAGAAAATGCGTTGCTTCGTTGCTCCGCTATTCACGAATAATCAATTTTCATATAGTGGAATTTCCCTGTCAAATTCGTGGTAGGCTACCTACGGGCTGGTACCTGTGTTGTATGCTTGACTAATATGATTTACGAAAAGTAAGTGTTCACGCAGTGAGCTATCTTCCGCAAGCTAATCACTGGCCGCTGAAAAGCCGCGTTCGTGTTGAGATTCAAATTTTCCGCGTCACAGTAGAATTTTGCACTGTAAGGACGGCCGGAGATATTCTGAACGTCTTACTGAGAGCAAACAGTGAAAAATAAATCCCTTAACACAATCCAAATAGTGCAGTGTATTCAGTTAAATGATACAACAATAAGTTGCCTTTCAGTTAAACTTTCATGCAACAGAAAAGGCTTTCGCCTCTAATTAACACTGAGAAAACGAGAATAATCATACTGAAAACTAAATGAGTGTTTTCACGAATTTTTAGTCCGGATTTTGAATCCGGTCGCGCATCCGGCTGCGAAAATTGGACTGGGCGTGCACGTTATCTTCCCGAACAAGTTCACTCACAGGGGCAATAAACTAAGAGTAAAACAGATCTATCCTTACTATCAAAATTCTGAGCCTGGTCCATGAGCATATTGCTCCCTTGCTCCCACTGTCTCTCAAGGAGTTCTTCCAAGCTCCCCGGTGCAGACGTGTTGGCTGGCGGAGGAATTGGCTTCTGTAAATCAAATAAAAAACATTGCAACTTCCGTTCCGGACTTGAGCGGAATCGCTGCGTGTAGCTCAATCTGGTCTTATTCAATGTAATTTCTGTCCGGCCCGCGGGTCTATTCCAATCCTAAGCAACAAAACGATGACAGTCTGGGCGAAGCGTGCTAACCGAACAGGGCTGAGATCCGACAGTCTAGTTACGTATCACTTGTTAATTTAAAAGGCCTGGCAACCGGATCAAAATGTGTTAATCCGTTTGTCCGCTATCAACAGATAACCGATTTCATCGAACGAACTTATTCTTTCGGATTTGTGGTACTTCTATGCGCCTGTCCCTCTATGCTTGAAATATTTACCAACTACAATAAACAAAAAATGGCAGATTCCTCCAAGACACATCTTAACATCATTTTTCCTACTTTTTTTGGTCGTGATTTTTCCGGGCGCGTCTTTAATCATGGAAATTCAGTTTTTTTTAAATTCAAATGCTCCACATCTGGATGAATTTTGGGTTGTCGTGCAAGCAGTGCACATTCTAAACGTTATTACTAGAGGCTCGGGTGAAGAAAAATACAAAATCCATTAAATGGGTCAAAATATGTCGGTGTTTCCAAACATCAGATGTGAAAATAAGCTGCCTTTTCGGATAAACTTTAAAGGAAACAAGATAAACGGAAACAATCACCTACGACAGAGCTATTTTTTGCAAGAGAATCAAGACTTGGACGTGGCCCACAGCTTTGATTATTTATTTATTTGTTCGTGCTGAGCAGCAGTCTTTAAAGTCCTCTTCGTAAGGTTGACAGTCGACCGCCAAAGTAGAGAAACCGTGTTTTCACGACTAGCGGACAGCGCATTAACGCTGTTTTTAGCAAACACTTACAGTAGTCCAACAAATGTTACAAGCTATAAAACCGAGATTACTTTTAGTTACTAATTGCTGTGTTATAAAATTTGACCATCCTTAACTTTTTTTACGACTTGATCTTTTTCTACCAGGGAAGAACGCTGTACTTCGGCCGGAGTTGCGTTTTATTTGAAGTTCATAGTACAGCGGGAGCGGACGGCGGACTGTAAGTAGCCGTTTTATTCCCGGCGGACTACGTCAGAAGGTACGCTGAACAACTCCCTGCCCCACCCAGCGTACAAACTAGCGTGTCCGCGCCTTCCCAGCGTACGGACCGCTGGCGAATAAAACGGCAACGGACAGTCCGCTGTACGATGAACTTCAAGTAAAACGCAACTCGAGTCGCAGGCCGTTGCGAGTGGCGTAGCCATTAACAGGGATCCATCATCGACATTTTTTCGTTAATAATAATAATATAATGCGAAAAATAGGCCATTGGCTCTATACAATTAATCTGAAAGTGGCTCCGCGTCCGAGTTAACGAAAAGCGGAGTTTTTTTGCATCCAGAATGCTGAAATGCGAGTAATATGCAAGTTTCTAACTCTATATTTTTCATCTGTTATTGCTTAAAGGACAGTCGTACTTATGACAGTGATTCATTCTACTTCAGTAGTTTCCATCCATTCTCGTTCCCGAGATTCTTCACCTCATATTTGTATCATATCTCCTACTGATTATCACGGTTGCCACGATTTGTGCTCTTTGCGTGACGCATCTGGCGCCCAACCATCGTCCGAAGACCGGTTATGCAGATTTTTGCCAAGATTGTACTCCAAGGCAAGGGGCATGCAAAGAGGCTAAAACAGCCGAAGCCGTGTGTTATTTTCTGTAAGCATAGCTTAATTGTATGGTGGTAAACTACCCAGAACATCTGAGCAGAAACACTTCGCGTCCTTTAAGGATGTGTGCAGACAGACTGACTCAACAGATACATAAGTGGCAGCAGTTACCTTTCCAGGAAAAGGGACCCCTGTCAACTGCTGATGCGGCACTGAAACCCCATTCACGGCAGGAGCAACTGTCGACCACGTAGAAGACGGCTGCTCTTCTGCTCCTCGGCCCATTTCATACTCGTCTTTTAGGCTGTTGACCAGATGTTGGTGGAACTTTTGATTCGGGTTCAGATGATTTCCGAGCATGTGCGGGGCGGTGTGGACCCCATTGATCACAGGTCTAAAGGCATAAAAAAATCTAATATAGTTGCGCAAACAATGATGAACGTAAACGAGCGAAATAATCAATTTACAGAGTGGAACAAGGTACGGCTATTGTACTATTGCAACCATGTCTCCAAGAACAGATATTTTCTTCAACAGTATACCAATAACAACAGCACTTTCGGCTATATTAAACCATGAAAACGTTACAAGGATGTTTCAGGCAGATTTGTCAGTTATTGAATGAATAACGCTTGGCGACAGGCGACTTGGCTAACAGATTAGCAAATACATAGGTAAAGTATAATCGAGCACTTTATGAAGACCCCACTAAGCCCCCCCCCCCCTCCAATAATGTATACTCGACCTTAGAGTTACAACAGGAAGAACAATGTGACTCTTACCCTGCTTTCTCGGCAGCTCCAGCAATTTTTTTCCTCTTTTTACCACTCACACTATCAAACTCGCTGCCACTCGACAGATCAGAATCGTAATTGCTGCTCGCTCGCGGAGACGGAGGTTTAGAATTTTTCGGGGGTCTTCCCCTCTTCTTAATCTCCTTTTTCTGTGGGGAATCATCCACTTCTTTTGCCTTATGCTTCTCTGACACTTTGGCAACGTGAACCGACCCCGCCGTGCTAATAATCAATGGGGATACTGTCCTAATTGCAGATGAATTACTCTGAGGTACTTGTAAGGAGGCAAAATTTTCGATCTTCGTGTCATCATTATCTGTTACGTTTATGGCTGGGGGCGGTTGGGGAGGCGTCGGGGGCTTTCGCCGAGTTTTGCTCTCCCTTCGCTTCGCATCGAGCTCTTGTTCTTTTGGGGACTCTCTCACTGCATCAAGTTCTATTGCCTCAGGCTCTAGTTTCACAGTGACATCTTCCGCGGTACTGCTAACCACTGGCTTTTCATTTCGGTCTTCAGGTACGGTCTCGAACTTGGAAGAGTCCAGTTCGGAAGTCTCGGGTTCGAACCCACCAGCTTCTGGGATGGGAATCCAGCCCCCGCCGGGTAGAACAGGGGCGGCTTTTTCTTCTGTGGGTGAGAAATCTGAGATATTCGAGTGGCCACTTGATGTCGGCTCAACGATGACACTGGAAGAGATTACGTCACGGGTTCCACCCTGAAACAAAATGAAAAGTTAGCAGTTTCCTTGACGGACATTAAACTTGAAAACGGGCCCAAAATAACCTTCGAAACATTGATGTTGGGCGTCCAAGATGTCATTCGATCTCTTCAGGGAACGTCAGCGTCTCTACTTTGCACATCACGTCATCCAGTTCATCGTCTTTATGACGTTTTCCATCATTTTAAGTCCAATTAAAACTTCAGTCTAAATTTTGACTTTGCATTTCTACTCCGTAGTCGCCAAGTGCATTTGGCGGGTTAACAAATAAAATTCATTCATTCACTGTAGAACAAGCTAGAAAGTAGCTCTTGCCCCTGGGCCTAAAGGTACCACTTTACTAAAGGGCAGAAAATCCATTATGACACCAGTTTGCACAGAATCGTTTACAAGAAAGTGTAAGAGCCTTGGAAACCGAGTTGTTGGACCCAAGACGCATTTAATGCTGCATTCGACTAAAAGCTTCAAGCGTTTAGTATACATGATCTCAAGTTCCTATTCTATTCTGTTGAACATTTAGGACTTTCTCAATATATTTACTCTTATTCATTTTCAACTCTGCTCAGTATGATTATTCCTGACTTCTTCGTGATATGTCAAGCGAAAGCTTTTATATAATGCTTTACACTGTTACTATGAAATCTTCAAGGATACTGAGGTTGCCAGCTCGATGAGCCAGGGTTGCCACATCGAAAAATTGGACGGCGACTTTTGGTCGAAAACAGTGAGTGAATTGGGAGTGAAATTTTATTTTCATGAAAAATGCGAAATAGTCACTTTTGGTCGGAATTGCTGCTGCAAAAATGGCACATCAATTTTATTTTCATGAAAAAACGTGAAATAGTCACTTTTGGCCGGAATCACTGCTGCAAAAATGACACAAACAAAATACAGCGACAATTCACACTATCGTGCGACCTGTGGCAACCCTGCGGTGAGCTTGCGTAAAAACCCGTAAGCAACGATTGTTTATCCAGCGAGTAAACGGAAGTGGCAGGTCCCGTTTACGGTTGGGGGAGCATCTTCAGAATCTTCTTTTACACCCGAACGACCAAGACCCAACCGGTTGTCCCAATGAAATGACACCAACCTTGTTGCTGCTACCGCTACTTCCACCGCTGCCAGCAGAAGAGGGGCGCTTTATCGTCTTCTTCTTCTTCTCCTTAAGCATGGCAAGACTAAGCTGAGCGGGACTACTTTTTCCAGGTGAAGAGTCGGGAGTTGTCCCACGATGAGGGATAGGTTTGAAAGGAGGTATGAACTTCACGTTATGACTTCGCTTCTAGAGAAAATACTGATCAGGATGTATCTTCTCCAAGTATCAGCGTATGCACGATGGATGTCGGGTGCGTCTAACCATCTGCGAAATATGTATGCATGCCCACCTGCTTTCACAGACAAGCATACGTTTTTATCACCGAGCTGGCGAATAGAACGGATGCTTCTGGCGGTCTCTTTCTCTTAACCAGTCCACCTCACCTTGGGGCTTGGACACCTTGACTATTACATCCAGTCTACACTTGAGCCTCTCATTTCCCCTGTTCTGATTTAGGGGGTTCGGCCTTTGTTTACACATTCCAAAACACCTTATTACTCAAATGATTAAGCCTGAAAGAACAGTAGACAAAAATCTTGCCCGACTACCAATACAAATTAACATGTTTAGAGGCGTTTTTTCCGCGATCCCAAAAAGTGTTTGTTGCTCGAAAAGAGTGTCTCCGCGGTCATTTGTGTAGCCTACAACTGTGTTTCCGAACCAACAAGGTTTTTGTGGCTCGAATTTGACAAACAACTGTCGAGGTGATTTTCGATTTTGTGGCTTGATTTTAGCGGGAAATTAAAATATACCGGCAAATTCCTGTCCAAATAATAATATTATACACTTTATCAAGGAGACAGATATAAAAATCAGGATCCTTTTAGTACAGAATGGTAAGGACGTATGCCTGAAGTTCTACTTCTGATTTTTCCTGGATTGCATTTCTATTTTCAAACATTTAAAACTAAAGCCAAAAAAACAGACAAAACGGCGTTTCCGCGAGCCTCAACTTGATACTGACACTTATGGGTCGAGTATGTGGATTACAATTCTGTTTCTGCAAAAACCCTCAGAAATATGTGGCACAAAGATGTGCCGCGAAAAAACGTCTTAGGTTAGCTGCAGTGCCAGATTGCCAAATAGGCTGAGTAGCCACCTGCTGATGGGCCACGCCACAAAATCTCAAAAAATCAGAAGTTCCTCTTGAAAGTTCACCTATGCATGTGTAATACCAAGAACAAATAATCAGTAAGAACTTCTGTCTTTAATCGCATGCGGCGACTATGAAAACCCCGACAGATCTGAGCGGACCCTAGAGGTATTTACTCTAGCTTTGAGCTGATGTTGATACCCGTTTACTCCTCTTCCGACTTCACCGTTGCTTATTGCACAAGAAATATAGAAAGAGGTTAGCAGGAGGCGTACTCCGCGCGCTGACCCGCTCTGGAGCGCGTCCATAGAACCAATCGGCGTTGACTTCTAGATTTCCTCTTTGGCGAATTAACAGCGATTCTGCTATTTGTGGAGGTAACGAAACGTGATGTGCCGCGAAGCTAGTAACCACCGCTCGTTTGCGTCGGGAGTCGGCCGTATTTTACTCGACTCAGCATGTTTGTATGACCGAGATAGGGAGACAGCAGTTCTGTCTCGTTATTTGTTCTTGGTAATATGCATCCCCACGGTCATCCCCACCCAGCAGTTGATGCGCATCCGCCCCATAACTTCGACCGCCTGGGGGCTTCCCGCGGGTTTAACCAGGCACTGGTTAGCTGTCACATCATAAGTACCACCAATTAGCCCAAATGATAATGAGTCTCAAGGGCTAGCCGGACGGATATCTTGCTAGACCAACAATAGCTGCAATTGCCACTGCTATAAGAAAGCATAATTTACAAAAGACACACCGACGTTGGGAAATCAACGCACAAGAATCGGTGTGACACGGACCTCATTTGCTTAAACCATCCTCCCCCCGCACAATTTCCCCCAATTTTTCCGTCTTCAAGTATTTTATTTTCATGACGTTCACCCATTAAATGGAAAATACATTCATTCATTTTCCCACACATCAGACAAAAGTAAGGACCACACTCTAACCTTACTTTCTTCGTAATCCTACTGGTAAACAATCTTCTCTTGGGATAACTAATAACTGAATTTGACCTAAAGGAATCCCCAACTTAAGATAAATATCTGAACAAGCACCGTCAGCCAGGGGTTCGATTGTTTGTCGGTAAGACGCCAGTGTTAGCAGTTTAGTTCACGCTGCACTCCTATTTAGGGTTCAGGTCAGATAATTTTTGTTTTTTTGTACCGGTAGTTAGACCCTTCAAACGTCTTTCATCTTGATAATCAATTTTTGACAGTGCAAAACGGATAAGTCAGCTGAAATTTATTGGAGCTATATATTTCGGCCCTTCTTGGCAAGGGTCCTCTTCAGGCTCAAAGCCGCTCAAGATGGAAAAAACGAAACTTGTGATAATCAATTACTTAGTATTTTATAATAGGCTACCCAGAATGGGCTATACACGCTGCCAACGGATCAGAAGAAGTAGCAGAGGACCAATCCCCGCTGGAAGGATTTCCTACAAAATTGCACTAATCTTACCACTTTTGAGAAGTGATGACCACAGTAGCCATTGTACTTGACATTGTCACCATGATTCCCGGCTTCTTCGCAGAGTAGCCCATCTGCCTGCCCACAGGTCACATGGAAATTCCGGTTGCATCCGTTCTTATTGCACTGCATACAAGCACCAGACGCCGACTTTGAATCCCTTCCTGCGCTTTCACAAATGTAGCACTTCTAAGGAAAAAATCAGATCAGCTGTGGATGCACAGTTGGTACAACAAAAAAGAATCACTTGCTCTAACGATCATAAATCCGACGCTAGGAAAGTTTTCAAAGCTTTTTGTGCATCCACAAACAGTATACTGCATAGCAGGAAGATTTTAAAATGTTTAAAGGAAATGTTAAACGTTTATTTCTATTTTTGTTATCTTTCTTTCTTTTTTCATTCTACCCTCATTCTACGAATGAGTTTATTTATCTTCTTCTTTACATCTTGTTCATTTTTTTCAGATTATTTATTAACACAAAAAATAATGTAATTCCTGGAAGAAGCTGCATATCCGCCTAAAATAAAGCCATGCGGCCCATGGGAGCGGACATACAAGTAAGGAGCTCATTCAATAATACTTCTTTTTAGAACAAACGTAAAAATAAACATTGCTGTTTAAATACATTTACAATTGCCAACTCTCAACTACTATATCACTTGAAAATGACTCTTTCAGCTGTTTTTTTTTTAAACTGAAGGGTTGTTGCATTCCTAATAATAAGAGGTATTTCATTCCATAGCGCTACTCCTACATGTCTTACTGAAAACCTCTTCTTGAAGTATGCCTTATTTGGTGAGACAAAAAAGTATTAGATGCTGAAGATGTCGGAAAACCATGGCCTGATGACGATTCCTCAAGAAGATCCAGCTGTAGAATTCCAGGAGGTGAAAGTGAATTGGTATATTTGTACATAAATATTCCTATCTGTGTTTTACATATTTGCATAATATTAAGCAGGTTAGATTTCACATATGATTCCGCCGTTTTAATTTTCCATAGACCAGTGTCCGAACTACCCTGTTTTGGATAATTTGCATTTTTTTTTATGTTATACTGAAATGAACTGTTCCAAATATAACAACCGTATTGGATATATGAGTAAAGTAGTGTAAAGTCAATGAGGAAAGTGGTTGCTGTTCCTATCTAGGCTAGGCCTATCCAAGTTGCTTTTGTACTTCTTAGCCAGGAAATGCACTCTCTGTCATCTGTCTATTGTGTGATCAGTTTAGCACAGAACTAAATACTCGAATACCCAAAGTGCTGAGCATATAACCTTGAATAATATTTATTATTTAAACTAAGAAACGACCAACTAGGGTCAAAAATGGCAAAGATGGTCGTTTCTAATTGGATAGCCAAGTTAGATTGTCAGAGAAACTTTACCAGATACTCACTTTATCAAACCTGTCTGGAGGTATGTGACTGACAATGATCGGCTCCATGGTTGAAACATTCCCAAACCTTACTTCAGGGATGTACAGAGCACAAATTACATGAGCCCATCCTCCTGTATCTGCCCTCTTGAACGCACCTTGCTTTGAGGGACACAGCTCACATCTCTGAAACAGACAGACAAGGACTAACAGTTTGTCTAGGTTTGATACGAGAGCTCAACCTCATTCAAGACTAAGGAAAAGAGAACAATTACCTATGAAAGGCAGCTTCTAAGAAACATGCCTCAAAGGAAAAAAAGCATGACAGCTCAAGACTCATTCATCATGAAGAAAAGGCATCCAGGGAATGATTGTCACTGGAACCGGAAACCTAGGAAAATGTAATGCTTAAACTGGAAAATATGTTTCTCCAACCTGCATCCACTACTTAATAAACGAGGAGAAAAATACACATTTGTCGAGGTTGTCCAGCACGGGTAAGACAACGACTGGAAGCATTAAATTCCCTGAGAGTCAACCTGTACGCTGTTCCCAAAGAGCAAAGAGCCACGTCTGGTGGTTCTGTCAAATTTCCTCTGACTCTCAGGAAAACTGGACAGATTTTACATCCAGAAGAGCAGGATGACAAGTGCCATCAAAGAGTGGTGGTTTGGAGTGATGGTCCCCTATCAATGGAATTTGGGAAATCACACATTTGACCTGACGTGGCCCAAGTTACGGTCTATGCCACAATAATAACAATCAGGGCCGTCACTACTAGGGGGGAGGGGGGGACGCCCCCCCCCCCAATGTTGTCGGCCAGTCGGTAAAAAATAGCCGAGTCGGCGCGAAGCGCCGCTACTTTTCTTATAAACAGTCAATTTTTTCTTGGAAACAGTCGATTTTTCTTAAAAACAGTCGTTTTTTCGTAAAAATAGTCGATTTTTCTTAAAATTAGCCGATTTTTCGTCAACACAGTCGTTTTTATCTGCAAAACCAGTCGGTAAAAATGACCAGCCAGTCGGTAAATACCTTGTCCCCCCCCCCAAACATTTTGGCTAGTAACGCCTCTGATAACAATAACCCAACCCCATGGCATGATCTTAACACAAGTCTGAATCCCAGTTACTTCAAACTCTTGCTGAGAGTGGCCTGGATTAAAATACTCTGAATATTTGTCTTACCACTTTCGAAGGCTTTTCTTGTGATTCACATCTACGGCAAAACCACTCTCCAGATGGAACAGAGACAATACCATAGCAAGCTAAAAGAAAAATGGTATGAAAAAAGGAAATTTACTAAAAATGTATGTTACTGCAGTAGGGCTACTGTAAATCAGTTTAAACGAGATATCTCTTAGCATAAAAATATTCTAAACATAACTGGCAATCCGGAATCCATCTCTGAGAAAAAATCTAGACACTTTCTATCTAAAACCAGAAAAATGCCTAGAAAATTTTGTTCCAGAAACATTCTGCTACTGCGACCTAATTCTTTTTGCTTCCAATTTGCTATTACTGATAGGGGTTATGATGGACAATCCTTGGGCAACCACAACCATGACAGGTTTCTCTGCCCCGAAACTGACAGAAAAACACTACAAGCCAGGCAAAATTCAGTATGATTCATCCTTTCTGACTATTAGTTACTGACCACGGGAAACATGTTTGTGATGTCAAGCACTTATTGATTGTGATCCTGATTTTGTTTCTGGAAAGCACCTGGGATTTGTCTGGGGATCTGTCCGGGAAATTCGTCCGCACTAAAAAACAATAATCCCAGCCAGTAATCCAAAGGGAAACCAAGATGGGAGATCAGCGATGTGTTTTTGGGATATTAACCCTTTTGGTACGAACCTCCTCGTCCGAGGCATCCAAACTTTATTTTAAGAGACTGTAAAGGATTGGTGACCAGAGCTACCTAGAGGTAAACTCCTCAACTCTTTGTGAAACAATCAAGCTACTTTTTTGCATGAATATTTCATAACTCTGTACCGAAAGGGTTGAGACAATCTTGACTTGGATTTTCACATTAGCACAGGGTTTTAAACAGTTTGGAAGTACAGGTAATATGGGCAAGCCACAGAAGCCTTGTTACACAACTTCACACCTCATGTTTTCAAACTGGAATCACATTCCTATAAAAAAAAAAGAATTCAGATCTTAATTTCAGATCAGTTATGTGTTTGCCATGGTCAGAGAAGGCAAAAAGAAGACAAGTCACAGTGAATGTTTTGTTGGCTTATAATAGTTGTGTTTATGCTCTGCGAAAATGATAATGGCCGAAATCACACTTTTCGAAGTCATCCCACAAGAAAAACTGACATCCAGTCACATGACTAAGTGCCAAACTTCTTTCCCACCAATCTGACAAAATCCTAGGCTCTATTGTTGGTGATGATGAAAGTGAGATGACTTTTTCAGATACCACGATCAGTTACCACGGCCCGACCGTGGTATCTGAATATCAGATACTACATTAACTGGCCAGACATCACAATAACAGCAAAGATACCTCTTGACCGTGGTATGAAAAATGCAACTAATGTATTCTTGCTGAAATGCAGATCCCTGTCAGTATACAAATGTGAGACTGGGTACAGTTGCAGGATGACACTAACAGTGTATAGGAGTGTTGTACAACCTCTCCCCAAAGCTCTAAGTCTAAATCTACTTCGCAACAAACCTGAATCTAAGAAAAATACTTAAAAAAAATATGACAAATACCAGACTTGAGCTAGACAACAGTTTAGACACTCTAAGACCAACTTCTTCTTCAATATTTCTGGTAGGGAAGAAAGAGTTTTCCTTTGGCTTTGTCATAATTTAGACCTAGGTTACTTGATGGAGAAACACATTTGAGTAAACAATCCAGTCAATCTATCTGGCTTAAAGAACTAAAAAATATGACAAAATACAGATCAGATACAGACTGAAGCTAAAACATTAGTTTACATGTGCCGTACAACTGGCTATGCTAAGAACTTTATCTTTATTTCTGATACACAGAATCAATATCCCTTGAGCCCAAGCTGACTTTGAAACATTTATTCAAACATATTTGATTACATATAATCACCTCCTTTAGACCAGTCTTCAAGTTTAACTGAAAATCCAACTTATTTGTGTGTCATTTAACTGGGCACACTGAATTATTCGGATTCTGCAAAGTGATTTTTTGATTTTCCACTATCTGCTCTAGTTATGAGGCTCAGAATATCTCCGGCCGTCCCCACAGCGTAAATTCTACTATGACGCGGGAAATTTTAATCTCAACATAAATGCGGCTTTTCAGTTGGCAGTGGTGAGATTGGTGAAGATTGCTTGGTGCCTGAACAAAAAAAATTGATAAATCTTTCTCGTAAAGCATACAGCAAAAATTCAGTACTACAAATCACAAGGAAATTCCACTATTTGAAAATCCATTATTCGTGAAAAGTGGAACAACGAAGTAACGCATTTTCAGCGGGTCTTCAAGCCAATTTAAGTGAATAAGTGATGGATAACTAGATTGTCCTATCCCAGCCCTTTTCGGTTAAACTTTAAGCTTGCAATTCCTTGCCATGATTTGTTAGATGCAAAAACTTTTTAGTTGACAATCAAATTCAATCTAGCTACACAAGATAACAAAAAAAATTAGTAACCAACCAGAAAAAAAATGGTTTTAATGGTCAAAACTACATAAAGTCAAACATGAGATGAGTCAAACTACATAAAAAAATAAGGGCAAATTAATGGTGTCAACTAAACCTTAGGCGATTAATGCCGGCTCGTGACTTCACACGAGATGTTTCCCGTTTACTAACAGAATTGATTGTCTCTACTCCTGCTCTACTCTCTAGAAAATGTAAATGCGTCTGACACCTCCCTTGCCGCTCGGCTCTACATATAAGGCGTTTTTCCGTGCTCCCACAGTGTGTGGGTCGATTGTGGCTCGAAAAGAGTGTTTCCTCGTCCTTTTGTTCGGCCCACAAGTGTGTTTCCGCGACCAACAAGATTTTCTTGGCTCGCTTTGTGGCTCAAATTCGACAAACAACTACCGAGGTGATTGTCGATTTTTTGGCTCGATTTTGGCGGGAAATTCAAATTTAGCAGCAAAACAATGTCAAAACAAGAAAATTATAAACTTTCTCAAGTATGTGGATATAAATCTGAAGATCCTTTTTGCATGGAATGGTAAGGATGAAAGCCTGGAGTTCTATTTAATGAGATTTTGCATGATTTTTATTTATATATTCAGACGTTTGAATTTACCACTGAAAAAATAGACGAAACTGCGTTTCCGCGAGTTTCAACTTGTGACTCGACTGTGTGGCACACAATCGTGTTTCCGCGAAAAACACTCAGAAGTGTGTGGCCCACAATTGTGTCACGGAAAAACACCTACCGGGATACAAATATATATTCTACAACATTAATTAATCGATTTTCCTTATGTCTTTCATGACGTCACAAAAATATCACAGTACGTCACAAACTCAATACAATAATAAGCTAAGTCTAAGACTAAGCCAAGGGCAAGGTTAAGTTTCCACCAAATAAACTGAATGGAATAGGATTTAGATTGACTTAGAGCTGTTAAAAAATTAAACCTCTCCTGACTGAACCAGGACTGAACATGCTGGAGTGTTAGGTGGTTTGTAATTGTGTAGCCAAAATATCTTTGAATTGACAGCTAATCTAAGTCTAAGAATGTCTCTGCCTACCTTGATGCACTGCCACCGTACAATCACTGCCATCACAATATACAAGTGGATTTTCACTCCAACCCTGCTCATCAGCACAAACACAGCATCCTCCAACAAGTTCTTTCATATCATTTGGTTTCTTTCCCAAAATTCAGCATTTATTTTGGTTGGTGTCGGTGTTGTCAGATCGAGTTTTTAAAAATAAGCCGATCGCCGGTAATCACACGAAGTATGAACACCAAAATCATTTTGAACTGAAACAGATTGAAAAAGAATAAACTAGCAGCAAAACTAGAGAGATATTTTAATTTTCTTACTTTAATATTACTCTTCTCTAATATTAAAGTATCTCCAATCCTATAGTGACCTCTCAGCCCTTTATTTTCTTGCGATATAACCAGGATATAACACTAGTCGTCGAAAAAATAAGCCGATACCGTTCAAAAAGACGATGAATGGCAACGCCGCATAAGCCTTGCTAATCTGCTTTTCCTCTGTGTGCCACTGGCTTTTCGCTAAAATCGACGAAAACGCCATCGGAAGAAGACCAATAGGGTGCGAGATTTGACTCAAGATTTACGGACCTCTGCCTCCGCGTTTTTCCGTGACAATCCAGATTTACTCGGCGAAACCTTGTGTTCCCGGATTCGGTCATCCGTGTGGGGGTGGAGGAAGGGGGATTCGGAATCCTGTGACTCGCGTACGTTCCGAATAGGTGACTCCATTCGAGTGAGAACTGATGGGTTGTAGGAGCAGAAGGAGGACCGCATCCGACCACGGGGGGGGGGGAGGGGGGTTCCGGAAGTTTTGGAACACCAGACGAATGGAGGTATTGGGATGAAACTTTGATGATGTGAAGATTATGGGTTTAGATGTGTGATTTTGAGGTCTGAATTGGATTTTTGATTAGGCCGCGGTGGGAGAGTTGGAAGGAAGGGGTTACCTCAAGGGTGGGGGTGATTCACCCCCCCTCGCGACTTTTGCTAAGTCGTATCCGTCGTCTATTTTAGCCTCACCGAGGTACCGGGCGATCATTTTCGTCAAACACAATCCGAGTCGTTTAAAAAAAAAAAATTGTTAATTTTGGCACTACCCAGCTTCAGTCATAAATCTGTCACAGTCAAAGGCAAGCCGAGTCGTTTGAACCATAGGTTTCATAACCCCGTTAGGTCAGAGACATGATTATAGTGGCGTTTTTGATTGCCGAGGAAAGTTCCCCGGTAGACGAAGGAAGTTTGCCGATTCGTGCTTATTTACTGTTTTTGTTAGCCGATAGCCGTTGGAAGCAACGTCTATCGCCTATCGGCGAGTCTGAGGCCGATAGGCGATGGATAGGAATTTAGGCGATAGCCGTTAGCCGTTGAGCACAAAAACAGAAATTAGAAGAAACAGCTACGGCTATCGGCTTCCGGCGACCGTCGAAAACGCCAAAAAGTCTAACGGCTACGCTATCGCCGAACTCATCGGCAATCAAAAACGCCACTTATTTCTCGAGCGAAGGGTGCCGTTGCTGCTGCCGAACTGGCAGCAATACTCGCATATGATTTTGTATCTGTCTCACTTAGGTCTTCCAGATTTTAGCCTCTCTCTATTACTATAGGTTAGTTGTTGAAGTCTAACTGATAACATGAATAAACCTTACAAGCCAAAAGCGAGAGACACGGTTACATGAATGGACTGTGGGTCAAACTTTGACTACAAGTGGAAAAGAAGGCGTGACATTTTTTAAACGCAATCCATCCAAATAACTTCACAGAAAAGCCATCAGAATTCAAATGACAGGAGCATCGCGAAACCCCTCCTAAGCAAGTATACCCAGGACAGTGAAAGAATATCGATTAGAAATCGAGGTTGAGGTGGGTACAACGCTTGCAAAGAACAAGGAATATTTTGATATACACCCGAAATGCGTTTCCCAGGGCAGGAGTGGTTCTGCAGACGCTGGAATAGTCCATTTAAGTCGGGAGTTGACAGTGAAAAGGTAAAGGTAACCAGAAAGACCGTTAATAAATTGAGTACAATGTCCACGCTCAACGTCTTGACGTCTCTGTTCTTCGTTAGTAAGATTTTCCGGTGACGGTATACGTAATGCACTTGTATTAGTTGCATTGTTTTGCCAAGAATAAATAACTGATAACAGTTAGCTCCCTTATTTATTCTTGGTTTTGCTCAAGGGATCATGATGTCTGTCTTTCTGTGCAACTTTTCCTCCAGATAAGCTAGGCAACGATACTTGGCATGCGCAGAAACACCCGAAAAATACTGACGCCTCAATTCCAGGATCACATCACCGGGAAGGGGGGGTCGTATCCCGTGTTGTAACTACAAAATAAACACAGCAATCTAATTTTTAATTGCGCAATTGGTTCTCTCGAGGAGAGCCACGAGAATAGACGGAGTGACCTCCTGGGGACTATCCAGACGAGAACATATTATGGAATGTATCTGTCCGTATCGGTTTTGTTCGAACATTTGCTTATCTATTTCTTGCTAAACTTATTTGGGTAACCAAACAAAATAAGTCTGTAAAAGCTGTGGTCCACATTATTTTACAAAAATACAAACAGTAAAAAAGAGTTTTAGAGAAGTCTTAGAAATTCATTTTAACCATTCCTAAAACCTGTTTTTTTTTTCTAAATCAACGACACTAGCAACTCCCCGAATCAACTCCACGCCAAATCCGAAGGGGGTTATTTTTTAGGATTTCTAATCGTAGCAATTGCCATACGAATGGGGACCTTTAGAATGGGGTGAGCCCTAGTACAAGCAAAACTGCAGACTCGGCAGCGAGAATCCATATGAAACAGTCATATGGTGAAATTATGTTGATGGGCCACCTGGCCGGTCAGTCCAACCAATATTTGTATACTAAACATTTGTATAAACAGCAAAGTACACAGGCACGAAAATGCTCAAGATTATGGGCCCGAAGTTCCAAAATTTTCTTTAAAAGTCCGGAAAACGGCGGCGCGCCGTTGAAAAAATTTCGGCACGCCACGCCGAGGGTTTTTCGGCGCGCCGCCGCAAAAAATAAATCGGCGCGGCTTCGGGGTATAGCTCTTGATGACTATCTCTCCTTGCCGATGCAAAATCTCCGGCCTCTCCGGGTACCTAGCGGAAGAAAGGCAGAAGTAGTATCACAGCTGCTCCCAAAGATCGCCGCGATTGTTTGACACAGGATTTGAGTCGTTGAGTTTGAGTCGTCACGTCACAGAGGAGGTATCCCTTCACTTACAATTTGGGATCCCAAAAATCGACTGTTTTTACGAAAAACAGAGGACTGGCCGACAACATTGGTGAGAAGGCGTCCCCCTCCCCCCCCATACCTGATACCCCTGCATACGATCGATCCTCGAACCTAAACCTGCTGTTGTACTATAAATAAAATTTGTCGGGGGGGGGGGGGGGGGGGGTCCGGAACTCCAGCAATCGAGGTGGTTTCAAGGGAATTTCGAGCGTTTGCCAACGTTTAGGGGATCTGCAGTGAAGTGCTGCTTCTGGCCGGAAGGAACGACACATTCCACCGTTGGGACAAGTTGGACAGAGAGACATATCTACTACGCGACGACCAGGCTTCCAAAGATAATGTTTCCTGATGACTTTTGGTGTTTCTGACAAACGTTCCGAACAAGCAAAGTTGTACCGTTTGAATTCCCAGTGGCTCCTCAGTCAGTGAATGTAGAAATCTGCAAAAACACGAGAACGAACTCCCATTTTCCAAGAATTGTCAAGCAAGAACTTGAGATAGCACGGAAAATGACTTTTGCTACATTTCTGCTCGCGATTTGGGTCTAGATACCAGACTAATTTCGACCAACGAAAATATTTGCGATTGTTTACATCAACACCGGAAGCTTTTTATTTGAACGTAAACTTAATAGGTTACATTTCGCTACAAAGGCCGATTCTGGCGAGCTCAGGGATTCGCTTTCCAACTTCTCGTTCACTTGTCGCTATCACTTTCCACTGACGTCGTGGATTCAATCGGCCTTGCCCGTTCAAAGAAAATGAGAAAGACCGATGAAACGCACTTATTTAGTCCTTACTGAACAATGTGTTAAGCTCCAGACAAAACAGTGGCAACACGGCTGGAAAGTCCCGCTTCGACAGAACGGTCTGGGACAAGTGAGCTGGGTTAACAAACGTGAGCTTTGGTTTGTTTAGTTTAACACAGATGTTTCAGACCACGAAGTTTTTCGCCTTAGGTAGCTTTAATTGTTTGACGTGTCAACACTTGACTTGAAAAACAAAAAGGCCACGCCCATATTTACCCAATTGCCCTGAAAACTGTCAGAGCTTGATGATCAGGATTATATGAATTGCGCTTTTGCAATTTCTCTGGATCGCGATTGATATGAAAAATTCTCAACTTTATTCTTTTTTTGTAAGGACAGAAACAAAATCTCGTTTCACTTGTGCTTGAAAACATACATCCTTGGCTACAACTAGAACAGTGCAAATTTGAAGCTGACTGAAGGTTTTGAAGATAGCCGAAAAGAGGTACATAGCCACTTCATAGTGGTCGGTCCAACTTGATGCACAGCTTACAATTGACTTCCCAATAAGTTGTCACCCTTCAACTTCAGAATCCCAACTATCTTCCAATCTGATATCCAAACTTGTGTGTTCAATAGGGTACCTGAATATCCACAATAGCCTAGGCTTTGCCAATTTCATTCTAAGAAACCAGTTCGGTTAGGTTTGCCGGGTATGGATGTGAAGTGTCTGCAAGCATTTTTACAATATGCTTTCCAGGAATCATGGCAAGACCCAGGCTTCGAGGTTCTTCATCCTTGGCAGCATCTACAAAGAAAGAAAATAATTTGGAGCTAAGTCGAGATCAAACACCTACCTTTAGGTTAACTGCGCAATTTCTGCAACTACTTTCAATAGTTTTCTCTTTTGTTTTAGACTTGACCCAGTTATGACTTGAATCATTTTCAATTCAAAGAAAAAGAACAAGATACTACATACTTTGTGTGAGATTTAAGTAATCTGGATTTGGATCAAGGTTTTTGCCTTGCTTGAAGCGTCACAGATTGTTAAGTAGCCAAGACGAATCTGAATAGCTACTGTCAGGAAAGAGAGGTGGTCTTGCAACATTTTCAGAGACATTTTGTTGTAAAGTTTCCAACAGACTAATAATATGACAGAATATAGTGAATATGATTATTCTACAAACCAGATCGGTACTCCATGCAGGAGCCAATTATCACATTTGCTTCCTTATCTGTGCAAAGAAAAACTCCAATGAACTTTCTCCCATCTCTGGTTTCAACTGAGATGCTACTGTTCAACAACGCTCTGATATATTGCCTTGGATCTGGTGATGTTTCTACCATAGCAGCTCTGAGTTTCTGAAAAATGGAATAAGGTGAAAACAAGTGGACATACACAAATCCACAACACTAGAGTACAAAAATCTTTTGTATCCTCCAACACAAGATCGAAGAGGTTGAGTGTAGGTCTCTGGTCCCAAAACGACCACCTGCACGACTACTTTAAACCTATGTTGTTACTATGCTATTACATCCTACAAATTCTGTATTTATATTCTTTTTAAATGACTTGGATTATGAAGATAAAATTGCAAATTAATCTGTTAATAGATAGTAGCATAGGAAGAAACCCAACTTTAATTTAATTTAATTTTAAGAGGCTCGTGCCTATGGAAGGTGTATTTTATCAATTTATTTAGAATCTCTTTCAGATCAGTAATGCTTGCAGTGAGTTTACTTTTGAGATGAAGACTAACTACCAGTCAGCAGGGGCATCCTGAGCCTTTCTTCATTGGGGGGGGGGGGACCTGGTAAAAGTGACAGAATCGGTACCTGATATTGACCGATTTTTTTTTCTAAAACACAGCAAGTTGCCTTCAAGAAGCTATATATAATGTAAAAAGTTGCATAGTATGTACAAAATCAAGTGGAAAGAGAAAATGTGGAGTGTTTTCACGCTCTTCCACTTCTGTTTTTTTTTTTTCAGGGATACTCTGTCACTAGCCTTTTACATTTGGGAACGTCGAGTTTTGCCAAAAGGACTTGAAATGCAGTTGCTGCAAAGCGACAACGTCGCGAACCGCTGTACCCAGAAGAAATTAAGGGGTTGCAAGCAAAATTTTTTTAATCCACCCTTTTTTCTGGCAAACTCTAGCTTTTAACGTTGTTCAAGCCCCCAAAATTCTAAGCCTCAAATGCCAACTAAATGACTCACCTTTCTTCCAAACAGTGAAGACTGCAGTGCAGTCAAATTTTTTTGGGAACACTCATGATCAAAGTGCCTTTTTGCGATCCCAAGACTACCTATTAAACCACAGAGCTGTCTGGCGAAAAAAAGGGGCCATCCAGGTTAAGTAGATGTAAAGTACATTTATTCTGAACGACCTATAACGACCTTCTATAACGACCAAATTTCGGAAAGGAATAAAACTCTTGGTAGAACCACCTAAAGCAACCAAATCCGGCAAGTCTGGTAACAGATGCGGAATGATTAATCACGGAATTACGAAATGAATTGACCGAATGCAATATTACAGATACAGACTTGAGACAAATCTGGTGAACAACCAAATTTGCTTACGAATGAGACCAAATAAATATGTAAAACCTTCTCACACTCTACGCAGACGACTCCAAGCTTATCGGAGCAGCATCATCGTCAAGAGAGGTTGACTCAATCCAAGCGGACCTCGATAGGCTAAATGACTGGGCGAAACAATGGCTAATGGAGTTTAACTCGAGCAAATGTAAGGTCATGCACTTTGGCAACAAAAACACAAAACATACCTATACCATGCTAAACCCAATCACTAGCCAAAGAGGACCCCTAGCCGCAGTCACAGAGGAAAGGGACCTGGGAGTAATAGTTGACCACCAGCTAAAGTTTCACAGCCACACTGAAAAGATTGTCGCTAGTGCGAATCGAGCTTTAGGGATAATCAAACAAACATTCACAACGAGATCCCCAAGAACGATCACTAAGCTCTATAAGGGCCTTGTCAGGCCAAGGCTAGAAACTGGCATGTCCATTGCATCCCCCTTCTACAAAGGAGACAAGGACATGATTGAAAAGGTACAAAGCAGAGCAACAAAGATTGTAGATGGCTGCCAACATCTTCCTTATCAGATGAGATTGCGAACCCTGAACCTATGCAGCATGACCTACCGAAGAAAAAGGGGAGACATGATTCACACCTATAAACTCATCAAAAACAATCCAATCCATGACCTCTTCATCATCGAGTCAGCACAGCGAACAGGAGGTCATTCCAAGAAAATCACGAAGCTCAACGCCCAGAAGAGGGAATGCCACCATTTTCTTACCAACCGGGTTGTTGATCTGTGGAACTCCATAAGCGAAGACACCGTATCCAGCAAGACCATCGAAGAGTTCAAAGTCTCCCTTGACAGGGAGTGGAGCAAGAAGCCATGGAGACTGGAATGGGACGCCCTGGAGTCCCAGACCAGAGCATAAGGTCAAGAGAATCTACCAACCCAACAACCAACAGAATTTTCGAAGTTATCCACGTGGCAATTTTCCGAAGAAGTGACGATGAGCAACGCTACAGGATGGAAAATCCTTCCATTGCTCCAAGCTGCAATTTAAGGTATTTAAGGTAAAGGCTTCGTCAATACTGTAAAGGGGTTAGGGGGTCTTTCTCAAGACGTCGTCAGAATCTGGGTAAGCGTTCCTCACTTCTTTACTTTAGTTGTTGTGGTCGGCGTAGGTCTGCTCTTTCCTGTTTGAATTTGTTGCCTTTCATTTATTATTGTTGATAGAGGTAACAGAAATTCTTCGCGCGGAAGATTTGAACTCTTACTTCTGCTGGTTTCGGATTCAGGACACAGGCTGGACACAGGTCATCCTAAAGAAACCCTGATGGACCTCTGAAAATACCAGCTTGATTCTAAAGAGGTGAAAAGATTTCGACATACCTTAGCGGCTTAGCATATTACTGGATTTGGAATTCAGCCTTATGGTGTTGACTATATTGTATCGGAATTCCGTAAGTCATGATATTAAATAGTGATGTCATGTGATTGAGGCCCCAAAGTAGGATTTGATTGTCCCTAGGATCGTTTATAAATGTAAATGCGACCGGCATCTCAGTCTAGTACACTAGCCCCTTTTCAGGCATGGTGCTCAAAGTCAAACGTCTAGCTAGGGTAGCCAGTAATTTTTTTTTTAATCAAACCTGAGCGGTTGAAGATCAGAATGTGATTCTCCTTTCTTTTAGCTTTGATTTGAGGCCAAAATCACCTCTCTATCTTGCCTCTAAGCATCCTAAATCTTCTTTAGAAAACAGTATTTTACATAAGAAAATGCCTATGTTCATCCATTGACTTTAGGGTTTTGTCCATCTAGTGACCAGCTTGGAACTATGTGCTTCAATGAAATTCTATGAAACTGGGTATTTTGAGCTGGTTTTAAGTGCATGGGGAGCCCCAGCAAGTGAGTTAGATGAGAAAATATGAATAAGATCATTAAGGTTATAGTCCAATAGACCTATTGCTGCTATGGGCTGCTGACTTTTCCTCCTTAGTATCAACAAATTTTTGTAGGCAAGACCAGCTACTTTTTTTTACATCTAAATTTACATTGAATAATAAGAAATAATATTAAATAGCTAGGACATCTTACTGATGGCCTTACAAAACAGACAATTTTGTCCTGAATGCAATGGTATTTTCAAAATATTTTTTGAAGATGTTTTAGATAGGTAAAACTGATCAGGAAAATTCACAGCAATTCCTGCATTCATTACAAAAAAATCGCCAGTTTTGGCCACTAGGTGTTTTTGTGGCCACCCTAGTCTAGCACCATGCCTGGCCCAGGCATGGGTGCTAGATGTTCAAGCACTGTACCTTGGATTTCATGTAGGGTGCATGGATTTCAGTATACAGTGCATGCATGAAAAACACAGTTTCTGTCATCACAACTGAGCACCGGCTCGGATAGGGCTGAAATTACTACCATGAATTAGAGAAATCAAAGACAATCCTTATCATATTTTTCATAACAAAAACAAAAGGACGCGACTGATGAGGGAGATGAAAAACCTCATTTCCTTTTCTACATAGTCAAGGGTTTTGCATGCAAAGTGTCCTGTGCCTCAGCTTTTTCTACCTAACAGTCAACCAGAACATTGGCTCCTAGGGCACTCTACATGGAAAATAGATAGGCTGCTTTCAGATTTTTCATCTCCATCATCAGTCGCGTCCTTTTGTTTTTGTTAGGAAAAATATGATAAGGATTGTCTTTGATTTCTCTAATTCTTGGTAGTAATTTCAGCCCTATCCGAGCCGTTGATAAGTTGTGGTGACAGAAACTGTGTTTTTCATGCATGCACTGTATACTGGAATCCATGCACCATACATGAAATCCAAGGTACAGTGCTTGAACGTCCAGCACCCAGGCATGGTGCTAGACGTTTGAGCACCGTGCCTGAAAAGGGGCTAGTGTACTAGACTGCTATATTGTATCGTAATTCCGTAAGTCATGATATTAAATAGTGATGTCATGTGATTGAGGCCCCAAAGTAGGATTTGATTGTCCCTAGGATGGTTTATAAATGTAAATGCGACCGGCATCTCGCTGGCCGCTCGGCTCTATATATATATATTCAAATATATTATATATATATTCAAATTCACCTTTTTAGCCAACTTTAGGAATAAACTACAGTTTCTTGTTTTTTAAGGTAAATTACATCAAATAGGTGTGATGTCACGCATTTACGGAATTCCGATATAACTTATATTACACCAGCCTTATCAGTTATTGATGAATCCGACAGCATTTGATAACGACTTTTTGGTAATATATTATTTAGTAACCAGTTAGACATTTGATTACTGGCAAACTGCAGTATTAGAACAAAGAGGATGGGCCTTCATCCAGCTAAAATAGTTTTTTCCTTTTTCTTGCTGTCGCCTTGTGCATTTGGTTGGCTATTAAAACTGATTATAAATAAACAGTTTAACAGTTAAAAATTGAATACATATTTGCAGCAGATTTACAGGAAGACTTCCTAGCCTAGGCGAGCTGTAGCCGAGGTCTAGCCCAGGTCTAGCCTAGGTGTAGCCTAAGGCTAAATGCTCATATCTTATCATGACAGCAGATAGATTTAGCAGTGAGCTGGCAGTGAGTAATGAGTCGACCCAGCTAGCCTACCTCTAAAAAGAGTCTGAGTTAAGTTATTAACCTGCTTAATGTAGCCTAGATCTTAACTTGCCTCTAACTAGTAACAGTCAAAGGTATGCTTATTCGAACAGTTAGCCTACTTAAATTTCAACAGTGCAGTTTTGGGCTACATGGTGGGTATCCAGCCTCGAATTGATATAACCTTGAACTTAGCCTGAAAATATTACAAGCAAACTTCGGTTCAGTCATAAATTTATCCTTGGCCATTCACTGTGTCTTTTTTTTTTTACTGTTAGGACCTTGTTAAGACTGCATTGATCTTTCCTCTTAACCTTTTTAGGCCAAGTTCGAGGCTGTAAAAATTCCAGGTTGGATAGTCCTCCTGTAAATGGTAGAATGAAGATACAAAATACCTATTCAGGTGTTTTTAGAGGCCCTTAATTGCCTACTTTGGCTAACTGGTAGTTAACTTTAGTCACAGTAAGTGTATGAAAATGGCAAAGTCATTCAAATAAGCCCTTGATAACCATGCTCAAAAGCTGGGGTGCTGGCAGGGGTGTGCATGGTGATCCCCACAGACATTCAAGAGGGGCACCATTGTCCAGGCTATGCAACAGTAATAATTGCATGAATAAATAACATCATTGCAGTTTGATTTAATTTTCTAGGCTATATCAAAAGAAATCTGAAACACTTGGCTCTTAGCTGATGTTAAGTTCTTGAGTTATCATTCCCATTTGACTGTTTTAGGGATGAAAAACAAATCAAGGTGCTTTGAAATTAAAGAAATATGTTAAAAGAAACATGATTCAGATTGCCTCTACTGGATGTTGTCTAACTTTAAATGGCACTAAAGAATATGAAGAAACTCAATCAATCAATCAGATTTATTTTCAAATAGCTTAAAGCTAGAAGAGGAATAAAATGTTTACAAAATACACAGGAATGAAACAAATTAACCAATACACTTACAAAAATTGGGCAGAAGAATTAGCAGGATATTGAGAAAACTGATTGCCAGTGTTCCTCTCGGACCGACGCACAGAGGGGACTCCTCAGACCTAGCAAATACTTATTTATGTGCAGTAAAGAGTGCAGATAATAATTTCAAGTAAAATAAAACGAAATCAAAGCCACACATTGTAATCTTTGTTTAAACTTTTGCTACTTTTTTGCTCATTTGCTTCTGCACCATCTACTGGCCAGGTTACCCAAAGTATTGCAACAGTTTTACTTTTGCGTTACTTTTCTGACTTTCTAAATCCTCCCAACAGAAAAAAATGAACACTTTGCAGCTGAAAAAGTTAAATGAACCTGATTTCAGTTTTGTGAAAAGAAAGCCAGTCATTGTGGCTCTTAGCAGATACCAAGTTCTTAATTGTCATTCCCATTTGAATGTTTTAGAGGCAAAAACAGAAACAATGTAGACCAAAATTCAGATAAGTTTTAAAGAAAACATAGGACTAATCTATTGACACTGTCAACAGAGCTGACATATGTTAGCCTATAATGTTTGTTTGCAGGTTCTCTTTCTTGTTCCAAAGACCACGACAAACTCGATGTAGTCAATGCTTTGTTGGACATTGCTTGCATCAACCACATATAGATCCAGTTCCACTAGACAGACATAGCCTAGTTAAGATGAATTCAGAGTCAATGTGATGGATGCAAACGCTGTGACAGAAAACTGAAACACTTGGCTGTTGGTTGATGCAAAGCTCTCAATTTGTACAATTGGCAGAGGCGTTATGGCCCATTCACAACGGGTTTTAGCTAATACTCGATACCAGCCAGTCCCGGAAATCGCTCTGAGACCGAGAATCAGCTGGGATCCTGCCGTTCGCAATTGATATTAGTGCGAGTTTCGGGTACCAGCTAGTCTCGGACCCAAGTTGAAATCAGTTCAACTTTTGAGGGTACTAGCCAATCACATTACTTTGGGGAATACTGAGGAATATTCCGATTGGCTAATGCTGAACCACGTCATACAGAATAACAATGACCTAATTCACCTTCGGTTTTCAAGACAGCAAGGAGTGGATGTGATTTTATCTATTGGGCTTGGTTCGAAACTAGCCAATCAGAATATTCCTCAGTACTCCCCAAAATAATCTGATTGGCTAGTACCCTCATAAGTTGAACTGATTTCAACTTGGGTGCGAGACTAGCTGGTATCCGAAACTGGCACCTGTATCAATTGCGAACGGCAGAATCCCAGCTAGTTCTCAGTCTCAGAGCGATTTCAGGAACTGGCTGGTATCGAGTATTAGCTAAAACCCGTTGTGAATGGGCCTTTACTAGCCAAAATGTTTGGGGGGGGAAGTGAAAAAAAGAAAGAGAAGAGAAAAAACGACTGTGTTGACGAAAAATCGGCTGATTTTAAGAAAAAACGACTATTTTTGAGAAAAAACTGACTATTTTTACGAAAAACCGACTGTTTTTCTGACTATTTTTACGAAAAACCGACTGTTTTTAAGAAAAATCGATTGTTTTTGAGAAAAAACGACTATTTCTAAGTAAAAAATCGACTGTTTTTACTAAAAATCGCGGCGACTCGGCTATTTTTTTTACCGACTGGCCGACAACATTGGGGGGCGTCCCCCCTCCCCCCCTAGTAGTGACGCCTCTGACAATTGAGCTAGGCTAACAGATAGACTGTACAACAACACTGTTAGTCCTGTATCACTAAGAACCAAAAATAATACATCATTAGTTTCTACAGTATTTTTATTTCAGACTGACATGTCTTTTGGGAAGAGAGGTATTTGAGAAGACATTAAGGACTTCCCAAAATGCTCACAGGAAGACCATGGCTGCTGATGTTATTTCCTTTGTTTCTGCTGAACACTGCAAGCCAGGCAATAGAAGAAAAAGACCTAGCTGTGCTTGAGTCTGCCGAAGAAGCTGCTGATCTACTAAAGTACAATGTAACTGAACCTGCAGTCCCCAGCCGGAGTCAGTCAGGATATAGACTTTTTGTTGTGGACTTCAACAGGATCAAAATGCCAATGACTGTTGTCCTTTGGCTCATATTTGCAACAATTGTTAAACTTGGTAAGTGTGCATTGAGTTTAAAGAAGATTGTCATGTAGTTTGGTTTCGGAGTCTTCCGACAGAGAGGTTAGAATTCTTAGTAGTTTCTTCATTGAACACCACAATTTCTCCAGGGGGCCGTGCCCCGCCTAGATTTCGGAGGGCATAGATTCTTCCATCCTTGTACTGTTTTTTGGCTCCTAAATAAGTTTCGAAATGCAAAGCAATGACGTTACTTAATTCGAAAACTACTTTAAATGTATCCCAACTAGAATAAATTTTCGAATTAAGTAACGTCATTGCTTTGCATTTCGAAACTAAATTTTGTGTCTGAGTAATGAACCTGGGATGGCGGCTAAAAAATCGTTTTTCCCTCCCCCTCTCCTCCCCCAGGGTTTACTGAAATGGCGGCTATTGCTGAGGGCTCTATTAGGATGAGATTATATGTTTAAAAGAAGAACCGTTGTCTGTATCAGGTAGTCCATCAAATATTCTCGTTTAGGATCCCATTGAAACCTTTGGTCTTGTTCTGATTTGTTCCACGCCGTTCACCTAAACTTTCTCGTTTTAGGCAGAACTGGAAAGGGAAAACAGCGTTAGTTCCGGTGAAAAAAACAACAACGAAGTAATCAGTTGTGTTTAAAAATAAAAATACACCTGCGATCTTACAAACATCTTACCGTCGATTGAATTTTTTTGACACATTTTCCGTTTTTCAGGATACACAGCAATTCCCAGGTTGCCAAAATATCTCCCAGAATCCTGCTACCTCATTTTTGTTGGTCTTCTAGTCGGTGGACTGTTTCGACTGTTCCAAATCCATGATGTTTTTCCATTAACTCCTCTTACCTTCTTCTTCTTCATGTTACCTCCGATTATTTTGGATGCTGGTTACTTCATGCCCAATCGACTCTTCTTTGACCATCTTGGAACCATCGTTTTATACGCTGTTGCTGGGACTGTGTTCAACACGTTTGCTGTGAGTAAGTTGCTTTTTTACACTTTTGCGCAAAGAAGGTAATCATTTGCGCTCAACTTGGGCACACAAATACCTGTATAACAAGTAGTCGGATTTCACAAATACCGTGACTCTCGTGACTGAGTCGTTACGCGACTCGCTGTGACTAACCATGGTCTTTTATTCCGCCCTGGATGTACCAGGAGTTCACCACGACCAAGTATACTGTATAGCCCACCGCAAGCATCCAGGAAGGGGATCTTAGTAAAAAGCCCTAATAATGGCCCGATTTAGTCTAAATATCAAATAGGGTCAGATCTTATATTTGATAATTATTTTCGACTGAAAAAAGAAATCAAAGATTTTTGTTTTGTTTTATAAGTAAGACTCCAAGTTAGGTAGGCTGACTAGTACACGTTGTCCTTGCATCCGTTCTTGGTTTGAGTATGTCAGCCTGTGAACCAACAGTCCTATATTTACGCTCCCATTCGGTGACGATGTGATAAATGTAAGCTACTAGAGCTCCTTTATTTTCATAACCGCCCAACATCCGCACGTTATCCTTGTGCTGCGATAACCCTGTAACGAAAGCTTTACAGACTTATGGTATAAGCCGCACATCGGGGTTATCAAAAAAGAAAATGGGATATGACAGTGCACACCGCACAGGCAGAAGGAGGAGATTCCTCTACAGGAGTATCGCGTCTTTTTACAGGGATTTTCGTTTCAAAACAAACGAAACCTATGCCACAAACACACCAACATATGCCACAACAAGTTACATTTTTTTTTTGCTCTGCAGTGGCTTTTAAATTCTTTACTGTAAACTCGATAGTCGATATGAAGTATTTAAACTCTTTTCTCGACCCGAACATTGGCATTTGCGCAATTATACTCGGTTGTAAATTATAATACTCAGTTGTAAACTATAGTGCGGTTCTCTGCAGGCTTCCGTAAATTTAGGCATGGTTTACCCCTGCCCAGTTACTGTGGCTTTCGTCGACGCTTCTGACAAGCACCGTGACCTCAGCTCGAGGAAAACCTTTTTCTGCGGTATTTTGATATTGGAAACCTGTTTGGATATAAATTAAACTGATCGAAATGTTTCGTTCCCTGTTTGGAAAAGTTTTTCAACACGAATCGTTAAAAAACGTGATTCTGAATTTTAACGTCGCATTTTTTTTCTCTGTTTCGTGATTATTATTTAATAATTTGATGATGTATGAACGCAACTGTGTATAGAGCATTTCACGGTAAGACAAATATTCGGTAGGTAGGTTGGTAGGTAGGTAGTTTATTTATAACAAATTTAAGCAACTTCTAACAAACAACGCAAATGCCTCACGGCATACTTAAGCGCGTAAATTAACTCCAAAAAAGAAAATTAACCGTCTTAACCTAGCCTAGACAAAATAAATAATAGAAATCCTTCGAAATACCACAACTAAAGATATGCACATACACTTTATTGCTTGCGAGAATCGATAATATGCCTTCTAAGCAGTTTTTTAAATTTTGAAATTTGTATTATCGTTGAAAATGTTCTTTGAAGAATAAATGAGTGATTGACCTGAATTTGAACTCGTTTTGGGAGAAAAGAAGCAGGAAAACTCAACTCATTTTCTCTGACGATTATAGGAGTTAAATCATAAGCATTCTACAGTCTGCAATGTTTAAATCGTCCTTCTCCTAGTAGCTATTTCTAGTAGGAGAAAATATTTGTCCGCTCAGCTAGTCCAGCAGTTTGACCTACTGAATAATTAATGAGTGGACGAGATTGACGTTCAATTCAGTTCAGTTCAGTTTGTTTCTGAAACGGTAAGCAGACAAGCCGAATATTCATTCAGTCGTCAATTAATATATATATATATACAGTTAATAGTCAGCACATCTAAATTAATTTCAAATAAAACTAATCGTCTAATACATTTAGTATAGAGAAATAACCTCACTAATTGATATAAAAGGTCTGTTGTTGGCTGATGTTTGGATTTTGCAGAAAGAAATAATGTGTTCACAGTAATCCTTCCCATCGACTATATAGTAGTGGTTCTCTCTCATTTTCCGTCTTGTCAAATAACAGTAGCCTGATATTATTTCTAGGTTTGAGTCTCTGGGGCCTGAGTTTCACAGGGATCTATGGGTTCCACTTGCCATTCCTCGATACGTTCCTCTTCGCAGCTTTGATCTCAGCAGTCGATCCTGTCGCAGTTTTAGCGGTTTTTGACGAGCTGCAGGTTGAAAAAGTTCTATACATCCTCGTCTTCGGCGAATCTCTCTTGAACGATGCTGTGAGCGTGGTAAGTTTGTTTGAATTCTTAGATTGCGATACCTTCCTCGTGGGCTATGATCCCAGTCGAGGTGCCACCATCTACTAAATCAACCATAAGAAGAGGATAATTCCTCCAGGGCGGCGATCGCAGTTGTGGTGCCATGTCTATAGTCCCGCTCGTCAACAATTGAGAAGAAGACCAAACGGAAGGCGAAAAGGGTCGCGCTACCCTGCTTTTCCGGAGCCATGTCGCAAAGAAGAAGAAGAAGTCACGAGTAATCTAATTTGTTTCTGTTGTTACTGGGGACTGATTGCAGCTCTATCGGCGTACATCATTTTTTGGTACAGTAAATCAAATCAAATCGGTTTTAATCTCCACAATAGCATACAGCTAGCCTCGGATTGTCAACAATACAACGGATTACAATCATAATAAAATACATTCAAAGGTTTGTTGAGTTAAAATGCTTAATAAAATAAGGGACAAATGAATTCAGGTACCTCTTGGATGATTTTTTTGTCGGGGGCTTAAGTTTTTGAAGACCCAAGGACTTTGTCTGCCCCCTTGTACCGGGTCGCACACACTTCCCATTTTCGAACTCCGGTAAAATATCCCGATGTTTTTTCTGAGCTGAGGCATTTCAGACCAGAATCCATGGTCAGCTTATACCTTCGCTCAAGCAAGGTCGTCAGAGACAAAGTCCTTAGGCCTTATCCATAAGACGTATAGCAATTCCCGAGGATAATTCGAATAGCCCTTTTCTGGATTACTTCCAACTTATCAGATTTCGATGCTGATAGTCCAGGGTGCCAAACTGGACATGCGTATTCTGCATTAGGTCTGATATTGGTACAATAAATAGACCTCATTATTTTTTTAGGCAGCGCAAACCGGCGGAGAACTGAAAACGAACGAAGAAGTAAAGAACACTTGTAAATAATCTGGTCAACATGAGAGTGCCATCTTAGGTTATCGTCGATCGTGACGCTACGTTCGCTACGCTACGTTCCGTACACAAAGACCAACATCTTCAAGGTCTGGCAATTTCCTCTTCAGAAACGACACTCGCATAATAAAACTCTTAGGGCGACTGACAGCTAATTTAACCTCATTAAGGTCATGTGCTAAAATACTGAAAATTTGTGAAATAGATAAATCCACAGAATATGGGTTCAGATTCCTCAAAGCAACACCACTCAAATCGTCAGCGAACTTATAACGGTTCAAAATTTAAATTAAAACACGATTAAAAACAATGATAAAAAGAGTCGGCCCGAGTTTCGTTCCCTGTGGTGCACCCCAAAAAATTCGAACAAACTCGGAAATTTTATCTTTTGTGAGCATAACACTTTGTTTCCGGCCAGACAGAAAGCTTGCAATCATCCGGAGAATAAATGTACTGGCACCCATCTCTTTTGCTTCACGAATTGCAACTTTATGATTTAAACTGTCAAACGCTTTAATTATATCACTCAATAAAATTTCAGCATATGAATCTGGTAACTCGAGGTGCTTTAAAACTATATCAATCAAACGAATTAAATAATGAGTTGTGCTGAAACCGGGCCTAAAACCGAATTGTTGTGGGTCAATTTTTTCCTCAATATCATCGAATAAAAGTTCAAAAATAAAGCTTTCAAAGACTTTCGACAAAACAGGTGTCTTGGAAATCGGACGTAGATGAGACACAGATTGTGCTTTCTTCTGTTTAGGTATAGGTGTAATGTATGCATTCTTGAAACAATCTGGAAATACCCCGTCGACACAACACTGAATAAAGCAGGCAGTCAGCACAGGGCTGATATCCACAGCACACTCTACAATAAGGGAAACTGGAATTTCTTCAGGGTAACCACTTTTTCGTGTATCAAGCTTTTTGAGCTTTTCCAACACTGCTTATGGCTGAATAATTGGGATTTCTGACACTTCAGGCAAATCAGGCAACTAATCAAGAGGTGGGTGCAACCGGCAGATCGCAGCAAAATGATCGTTTATTTGATCAGATGACAATAAATTACCCGACATCATAAATTGTCAGCGGCTTGTGCTCACGGCCCATTATTTCTTGGACTCTTTTGTGGAACTTGCGGGAATAACTCAGTATACTTCTTGTAGAGCTCGGAAGTAAATGAAGACACCATTTGGTTGCCATCACTCAGCTTAAGGACGTCGCTCGAGTTCTTACGCTGTAACCAGTAGAGGTATGCTTCTTTGAACTTAGAACACTTTTAGGCTAAATGGTAAAATGAAGACCCAAAACACTAGTTCAGGTGTTCTTAGGAGCACTCAATTAGCTACTTTGGTTAACGGTGGTTGACTTTTATCACAGCAAGTGGATGAAAATGACACTGTTGGAATTCAAGTATCGTTCATGGGAGCATACCTCTACTGTACTCCATTCTCATTTTTCCGCAAACGCCTGAATTGGCCAGATCAGACGTAGAGGGAAACATGGTTGATTCGACCAAGAACAAATAATCTGACCGAACCTTCGTCTCCCTATCTCTGTAATATGAATGTGCGGAGTCGAATATTTCCCCACACCCTGTCCGCTACGAATGAGAGGACGGTAATAGCTTCGCCACATCACGTTTCATTACTTCTACAAATAAATAAATCGCTGCGAAGCGCACGGTGAGGAAAAGTAGCATTCAAACCTGATTGGCTCTAAGGACGTGCTCCAGAGCGGGTCAACGCGCGGAGTACGCCTCCTGCAAGCAATCTCCACTATTTTTTCTGCAATAAGCAACGGCGAAGACAGGAGAGGAGTAACCGGGTATCAACATCAGCTCAAAGCTAGAGTAAATATCTCTAGGTTCGCTCACTTTTGTCGGGGTATTCATAGTCGCTGCATGTGACTGAAGACAGTAGTTCTATCTGATTATATGTTCGTGATTCGACACCTAGTGACTCATCATTTGACTCGCCAGCGAGTTTTCCGCAGACGGTAATGAAGATACGCCTGCGGGATTGAAGAGGTCCTGAAAAGTGTCGGTTGTTGCACCAATCAGTCAGATGTTGTTCAGACAGGCTGGACACATTGCAGAAAACTCGTAGTTTGGGGAAAGATTTAATCGAGTAATTAGGGAAGAAGAGTGAATAAGTTAAAGCAAATAGCCTGATACTTCCCAATGCAAGAGATGTGACAAAATCAGTCATCACCCTATATGACCATAATATTTTGTTGATAACAAAACAAAGAAACTGGAAACAAAATCCACGATTTCGACTTTAGAATTTTTCACTTGCTTTTATCCGACATTTTGGTTTCAAAATGTCTCAAGACAAAATAAAAGATATTGTCTTGAAACCCTGGAAAATCTCGGCAAACGCTAAAAAGCGGAAAATTCGGACCATGTGATATACAAGGATTTTGTTAAGAGGGAGATTTCAGAAGTTAGTAGACCACCTTGGTCGTCAGTGGAGGTTTGAAAACATTGAAAAGCAATAGGAGTCCTCTTTAACAGCAAGCTGCGAGTTCGTTTGACTTTCCTAAACTAGATATAGGAGAAAATGGAAACTAGTCTAAATTTATTTCGTGATTTCTAGGTACTCTACAATGTGACTCAGGCGCTGATTCAGATTGGAAGCTCAAACATAACGACCAGCGATGTTCTTGTGGGGTTTGCTGCGTTTTTCGTTGTTGCCGCTGGAGGCACTGCCATCGGTATCATATGCGGGTATGCTGGTGGATTCCTGACACGGTACTCGCACCGCATTGGCATTGTAGAGCCTGCTGTGGTGTTTTTGGTTGCTTACCTTTCAGACATGTTGGCAGAGCTGTTCTACATGTCCAGCATACTGGCGTAAGTATACTTTGAATGATTTTCTGAAGAAGTTAGTCAGCTGAAAGTTTGTTTCGTCGGCATTTCGGCTTCTTTTGGCAACGGCCCTCTTCAGGCTGTAGAATAAAATTCATACTTTTTCTTGAGATTATCTTTAAAGTTTAACTGAAAAGCCGATTTAATTTTGTGTCATCCAATTGAACACACTGAATTAATTGGATTCTGCAAAGGGATTTTTTTTTCCCACTATCTGCTCTAGTTATGACGTTCAGAATATCTGCGGCCGTCACCACAGCGTAAATTCTACTATGACGCGGGAAATTTTAATCTCAACACAAACGTGGCTTTTCGGGCAGTGGTGAAATTGGTGAAGATTGCTTAGTGCCTGAACAAAAAAAAAAATCATAAATCTTCCTCGTAAAGCATACAACAAAAATTCAGTACCATAAACCACAAGGAAATTCCACTATTTGAAAATCGATTATTCGTGAACAGCGGAACAACGAAGTAACGCATTTTCAGCGGGTCTTCCAGCCAATTTAAGTGAATAAGTGGTGGATAACTAGATTGTCCTATCCCAGCCCTTTTCAGTTAAACTTTAACGGCTTGACGTGGACCTTGCCAAGACGGACGGAAATGTCACCGAAACAGAATCTCAGCTAATACTCTATGAGCGTGTTCCACCCCTCTACCAATAGTAACTATTAGTTACTATTTCCGTTCCAGCCTCACGAAAAGTTACTACGCTGACCGTTCCAACCTTCTCGAAATAGTAACTATTTGCTTACCATGCTCGGGAGCGTAGTCAGCGTAGTAACTACGGATCTGTGTAACGTCATTGGCTGGATTACCCCGTGGAGTGACATTTTACCGAAAATTTAAAAGAGCGTCCCAGCCTTGACGCAAAATAGCCAATATTCGTGACGTCATGCGTAGTAACTACGGTAAGTAGGGTGGAACACGGTCTATATGACCAAGTCCAGAACACGCCAATGAACCTCGGGATTCTCGGGAAGAACGAGGAACGTCGCGGAACGATGACACGAATCCTGTGTCAACCAGTAAACTGCGTTCGTTTGGATGGTGACGCTTCCTGCTCTTCCACTAGGTACACCGCGATTCTTCATAATTACACAGATTCGCAGTCAGCTTGGGCTGAAGGAAATGAAGGAATACTGTTGAGAAGACCCTAGCCCGCACGTCAATCTCTCTAGGCCTACGTTAAATAACGTTTATTGCAACGGTATTTACAGATGTTGGTGGTAAAATCCAAAATCCAACCCTGGAAAAAACACAAGAATCAAGACTAATAGTGCTTTTAGTACAGTCATATATATATAACAGCTAGTTAACTTCGATGATACTACCTGAACCACTTTTTGGGATCCCAAAATGTAAGTGGAGGGATACCTATGACATCGCAAAAGTTGTCCGTCCGTCCGTCCGTCCGTCTGTAAGCACGATAACTCTCGAAGGGAATGAGGTATGTTGATGAAACTTAGTGTGAGCATTCTTTGGGTCAAGAGTAAGGTCGAGTTCGTAGATGGGCCCTGTAGCTCTACATTTAGAGGTGGGGGAGGGGGTTCAAATTAAGGGGCAAGTAAAATATTTTTAAACAGCTAATGTGATAGTCGATTATGAGGTAGAAGACATGCTGGACACGAATATGATAACCATTTTCTCGCCGGACAAGTAGTTCGCCTGGAATCCGGCCGAAACCGGAAAGTTTGTTAAAAGTAAAAGTTTTATTTGAAGTTGATAAGATGTTCGATGTAGGGGGAAGAAGGCATGCTGAACACGAATTTGAAAACCATTTTCTCGCCGGACAAGTAATTTGCCCGGAATCCGGCCAAAACCGGAAAGTTTGTTAAAAGTAAAATTTTTATCTGAAGTTGATTATATGTTTGATTTAGGGGTTATAAGAGACGCTGAATCCGTATATGACAATCATTTTTTGGCCGGATATGTAGTTCTTCCGGAATCCGGCTAAAACCGGAAAATTTGTTAAAAGTTAAATTTTGATATGAAGTTGATTAGATGTTGGATATAGTGGTAAGGAGATACGCTGAATTCGTTTTTGAGCTTTATTTTTTTTGCCGGAAAAGGAGTTCTGGATTTCGCCGAAACCGGAAAATTCGCAGAAGTAAGGCAGGATCTTTTCGATCGGCTTCTAGGGGTAAGCACACATGCTGAATCCAAATCTGAACTTGGTTTTCTTAGATGATTAGCTGTTTGGCCTTAATCTGTTTCTAAATTATAAGAGTAAAAATGTTCAAGGAGTCTGGCGAAACCTAGCCTAATTGTCTGGATCAAATAATGAATTTTTGGGATCCCATCGGAACCTTTGGTCTTGTTTTATAAGTCAACTGGACATGCTGGTTACTGTCATGCTACTTAAAGGCGATTCTGGCGATCTCATGAATTCGTTTTCCGAAAAGCAAAGCAATAATCCGCCGAGCGCAAGAATAAACGGAAGGTCGTTACGCCTCAGTTGCACCTTTACAACTTCTCGCTGACTTGCCGAAATCACTTTCCGTTCGCGAAGTGGATTCGCTTTCCAAGTGCTGGCGGAAACTAGCGGAGCGCCAGAACAGTTCTGGAAAGCGAAGCGAGTTTTATCCGAAGTCGCAAGAACAGCCGGCGCATACGTTCGTGGAGCTTTCCAGACCGCCAGAATCGCCCTTTACCTGACAGCGCTTTACAGACTGACTTTACTTACGAACCCAAAACAGTAGATGGCACGGTATAAACGAAAAGGCGTGGAGAATCAAAATTAATGGATACAACGCAATTGGGGGTTCCGAATGGTCGGAGCCCAGGAGCCAGAAGTTTTTTGGATTTGATTGGACGATTGCTGACAGATACTTGTGTCTTTTTCAATCCAAAATTGGGGATTTCCTAGTTTTAGAAAAGGTATGCATTGTCTACTACGCCGACGCTGGTGGGATCTGGAGCAATCAAACCCACTTTTCTATTCACAATTTTATTTCCATGACCTCACCGGCTAATCCCGGTTTGCAGAAAGCCTTGTGCCCTTCGATCATGGATCTTCGCCGCGTTCGATTGAGTAATGCCTCTCCCTCTTTTCACCATCGAAACTCGTTGATCTCTCAATTGTTGGAAGCAGAGGCGTTACTAGCCAAAATGTTTGGGGGGGAGACAAGGTATTTACCGACTGGCTGGTCATTTTACCGACTGTTTTTGCGGATAAAAACGACCATTATTGAGAAAAAAAAAACTGAGTTGACTAAAAATCGGCTGATTTTAAGAAAAACGACTAATTTTAAGAATTTATCGACTATTTTTACGAAAAACTGACCGTTTTAAGAAACAAGAGCTGGAAGCTCATATGGCACTTGCAAGGCTGGGTCAGAGGATGAAAGTAGGAATTCGACAATTTGTGGGTTTGTTGTGATCATTTGTAATCAGAACTCTTGAAGCAAAAATGATGATGAACTCATCGAGATCACGAAAATGTATTTCTTACCCAAAAGGGTTGTTGAGGCAAAAACGATCATCGGCTCATAGGATCACGAAAATGTATATTTTGCTTAAATATTTTTTTTTTTTACTTTGCGGTCAGGATTAGTCATCGGATCTGGGAACTGACAATTTCTAAGCCGATCTTGTCAAGTGTGTAATTTTCAAGCAAAGTTTCATCGTCCTAGCACTTCTGGAAGTACCTTGATTCGCGATCACCGGAATTCCGGACCCCCCTCCAACTCCCCCCACGGTGCCCGAACCCGGTCCGGTTCTGTCACTGATGTATCTAGGGCTTGTGCTTGTTCTTCCCCCCCAAGTTTCATTCCGATCGCTCCACTCCAAGCGTGTCACAAGGTTTCCGGCTCCGCCCTCCGACCCCCCCCACCTTCATCAGATTCGGTACGGACTTGAAACGGGACATCCGAGACATGTGGTCTTTCTCCGTGTCAAGTTTCATTATGATCCGATCACCCGTTCGGAAGTTATACATACCTGAATATTCCGGATTCCCCCTCCCTCCACTCCCCCCACGATGGTCTGATGGGGAAGTTGACTATATCCAGGTTAATTTGGTCGGGTCCCTGATTTGCCTGCCAAGTTTCATTATCCTAGCCCACCTGGAAGTAACTTGACACCGCATCACCGGAATTCCGGAAGCCCCCTCCAACTCCCCCCACAGTGCACGAATCCGGTCCAGTTTTGTCAATGATGTACCTAGGGGCTTGTGCTTGTTCCTCCCACTAAGTTTCATCCCGATCGCTCCCTTCTAAGCGTGTCACATGATTTCCGGTTCCCCCCTCCGAGTCCCCCCCACATTCATCGGATTCGGTTCGGACTTGAAACGGGACATCGGAGACATGACGTCTTTCCAAATATCAAGTTTCATTAAGATCCGATCACCCGTTCGAAAGTTATGCATGTCACTAAATTCCGGATTCCGGATCCCCTCCCTCCCCCCACGATGGTCAGATCGGGCAAGTGACGATTTCCAAGTTAGTTTGGTCGGGTCTCTAATATGCCTGCCAAGTTTCATCGTCCTAGCACATCTGGAAGTACCCTAACTCGCAATCACCGGACTGACCGACCGACCGACCGACCGACGACGGAAAAGTGATCGGTATATGGCTTTTGACCGGAAGGCAAGTGCCATAAAAACGACTATTTCTAAGTATAAAATCGACTGCTTTTACTAAAATTCGCGGCGCTTCGCGCAGACTCGGCTATTTTTTACCGACTGGCCGACAACATTGGGGGGGCGTCCCTCCCCCTCTAGTAGTGACGCCTCTGGTTGAAAGTTCACCTCTCCTGCAGCCACTCTGAGTGTCAGAAAAGCAAGAGATAAAAGTGATGTTCCTAGTAAAATATCGTTTTTCAGTACATGTCATTGTCTTGCTTCCAAAAGACAGATCTTCATGGTTGCATCGTGTGTGTTTCTAGAGAAGAAACACACACGAAACGGCGTTGGTCCACAGCCACAAATAGATCAGCATCACCGTGCATTTGCGTAACTTTTTAGTTACGAGCCGAGGGAAAAAGACTTACAACTCTTTCGACTAACAGCAAAGTAAATAATGAGTCCATTAAGTTCACTTTCAGTTAAATTTGCTCTCAGAACCGATACAACGGTCAAGCCGAGTTTGTGGATATCGTCCTTATTAACACTAATTGGAAAATACCAGTTATTACAAAAATAAATCAACACTAGTTTACATATCTCAAAAGCTTGTCAAACATACACAATTATTCAAAAAGACATATACAGTTAATGATGCGAGTTGAAAAGGTTGATGAAGGCGGGAACAAAACTTCTCAGGTAACGAGTTGTTGCGTGTTTGATTGGCGGTAATTTGGGTATTAGTTGGCACCGTTTACACCAAAAAAAGGGAGAAAGCTGAATGTAAGGTATTTTCGGCATTCGGCATCTTAATAGGAGCGGGAAAAGCTATTGAAAGAAATGTTTTCGGAGGTTAATTCTCAAATTTTTTCTTTCAGCGTTACGTTCTGTGGTATCACGATGAAGAACTATACCCTTCTCAACATGTCCGAGGCAAGTCGCACAACTGTCAAGAAAATGATTAAAGCTCTTAGCAACCTCTCTGAGACCCTGATTTTCATCCTCCTCGGTGTGTCTACCGTCAACGACGTTCACGAGTGGAATACAGCGTTTGTGTTGCTCACGCTGGTATTTTGCCTGGTGTATAGAGTTCTTGGTGAGTGGACACACTTTTCAGAGACGGCCGGAAATACCCTATTCTCGTTCAAAACGTACTCCACTCTATTTGTCACCAGTGAACTTTTTTTCAACTATGTTTTTTTGTAAGTAGTGACCAAACTGTCCATTCGCTCCTTGTGGCCACTAAATTGCATGCCTCAAACCAATTAGGCTGTCGCAGATTGGTCTTCTTTTTGGTAGCTTACCTTGGGATACAATCCGAGTACCCACCGTACCATAATCTGTTTAAAACACAATATTCCTGCACCTCAACTGCTAGACTTGCTCAAGAACGTGAAATTTTGAGGTTGAGGAATTCTGAGGGTGTTAATCTCGGGTCGGTCATGATAAATTTTGTTCCCCCACTTGTATTTGCATTGTGACAAAGGGGGTGTTCCACCCTACTTGCCGTAGTTACTATGCATGACGTCATTGGCTCCTGGCTTCTTAGCCTTAAAGCTGGAACACATTTTTTCAAGTTTCGGCAAATATCGTGCCACAGGTTAAGCGGGCCAATCACGTCACAGAGATCGTAGTTACCACGCTTACTACGCTATGGAGCGTGGTAAGCAAATAGTTACTATTACTTATCATTTCGATGAGGTTGGAACGGTCAGCGTGATAAATTTTCGCGAAGTTGGAGTGGAAATAGTAATAAGTTACTATTGTAAGAGGGGTGGAACACGCTCAAAGCTTCTTTTGTCTGAATTTGCATAGATAGGTGTTTGCGGATGCAGCGTACACTTTCATCTCTTTACTTTTTTCGGATCCGAATTATAAACGTTACTTTTCAGAAACATCGTTACTTGGCAATGTGCTGATCCTCAACATGCATCCGGATATTTTTATTTTGTAAGGGTAGATCCAGATTCGCCACCGTTGATAACCCTAGATTTCATCTCATCTGCAAGTCTGGGGGGGGGGGGGGGGGATAGGTTTTAAACCTTCTGCACCTTCTGTTGTATCGACGTGGAATGGATTTAAGTTCGTAGGCTAATCGAAGACTGATAAAAGCTGTGTTCTAGGTGTTTTAATCTTCACTGCCCTTGCTAATCCGTTTCGTTTGCACAAATTGAATGTCAAAGACCAAATCGTCATGTCATGGGGAGGGCTGCGCGGAGCCGTGGCCTTTGCTCTTGTCTACATGATTACGCCAGGAAGCGTAGAAAAACAACCGCTCTTTGCCACCGCCACAATAGCAGTGGTATTTTTTACCGTCTTCATACAGGTACGTACAAAGGGGTTCTGTCGCCACGCCCACCCGACACGACAACAGCCTGCCGCAGCGGATAGGAGATTTCACCCTACCCGACGAAAACCGATATTTCTCACCATCATCAGAAAAGTAAAACGAAGAACCTAACCTGGCGAGGTGTAGGACTTTTAACTTTGAGGCTGAATTATGGGCGGTTGGTAAATATGCTTAGCTTGTGAATACTTGCATATGTTTTCCCACCCTTTCTTGACTGATTATAAACACCGTTTTAGATAATCGGAAAAAAATGAGTCTCACATCTTATTGGTCGGCTATGACGCAAAGATGAACAAGACCAAAGGTTTCGATGGGATCCCGAAAATTTCAAATTTGACCTAGACAATTGGATCTTCTAGATATCCGGCCTTCGCCAGACTTCCCGGCGAACTATTGGTTCGGCGAGAAAATAATTGACATATATGGATTCAGCCTGCCTCCTTACCACTACATCGAACCTCTAATCAACCTCAGAAAAAAACTTTTACTTCTAACAAATCTTCCGGTTTCAGCCGGATTCCGGGCGAACTATGTGTCCGGGTAGAAAATGGTTGTCATATACTGATTCAGCATGTCTTCTTACCCCTGAATCGAACATCTAATCAAGTTCAAATGAAACTTTTACTTTCAACAAATTTTCCGGTTTTGGCCGGATTCCGGGCGAACTACTTGTCCGGCGAAAAATATCATATCCGTGTTCAGCATGCCTCCTTACCCCTAGATTGAACCTCTAATCAACTTAAGATTAAACTTCTATTTTCACAAATTTTCCGGTTTTAGCTGGATTCCGGGTGAACTACTTGTCCGGCAAGAAAATGATTTTCATATTCGGATTCAGCATGTCTCCTTACCCCTAAATCGACTATCTCATTAGCTTTTAAAAACATTTTTTTTCTTCCCTTAATTTGATCCCCCCTCCCCCCATCCTTAAATATAGGGCTACAGAGCCCATCTTCGAACTTGGCCTGTACTTTGACCCAAAGAGTCCTCGTGCCAAGTTGGAACAAAATATCTGGGATCCCAAAAACTGACCAATAAGGCGCGCGATTTAATTTTGTCGTAAAAGTATGAAGCCTTCGAATACACATTTTTGATTAAGCCTTTGTTCCAAAATTGTATTTATCAATCAATACAGAATCGGTTTGTAGAAGTTAAGAATTATTCAAATCGGTGTAGTCTGTCATGTCCTGCTCGCAGTATGCGCTGACGTGTATAGCTCTTAAGCTTATTGCATCAATTTAAACAATGCTTTAGATTGTCGGTAGAAAGGCTTCGATGGGAAAGCTTATCAATGATCAAGGTCCTTCGAAAGGAACTACTTGGCAGACCCTGATACCTAATTGGTGATCGAGCTTCGTCGCATATTGTCTAAGTGGTCGTGTTTAGAGTTGCTCCTCTGCGACGTTTTTAATCTCTTAGTCAGCGCTTCATCAATGCATACCTTTCAGGGATGCACAATGAAGTCCCTCCTCACAATGTTGAGTATCCCGAAGTCGGAAGAGAAAAGCATCGGACTTCCTGATCGAATCCATAGTAAGGTAGGTCCATCTGAGGATCAGGATAGGATTTTTCCCTTGTCATGTGCGTGGGATTCTTTCTACTTGCGTAGTTTATCTGTTGAAACCGAGCATCCTTGTGTTATCTGTTATGAAACTTCTGATAGTGTAGTCCTGTGAAGTTGCTCCACCGGATTGTTTGGCGCGAAGGGTTGACCATTCCGGCTACCGCGTGTAGGCACCGACAGGACATTGTCCGGGAACGGATCGGGCACCGGGTCTGTTCACGATACTCCGTGTCGTCAACCTCTCAGTTTGACATTGCGATAATTAGAGCAGACGCATTTTTCTTACATTACTTAAGTAAATTGGAATCTCACAGAAACTCTTGAATTTCAACTGGAATCTTCTTTTGGTGTAAAGTCCACGATGTTCATCTGATAAGAAGGCCAACCTTCATTACCCGCTGAGACCCTCGCAGCCATTTTCCGATTGAATGCCTACGCGTCACAATGCCTACCGACAGCGGTTGAACTTCCTCCTTGTATCCTTTATGGAATGAAACAAGCTACAAAATTCAGCCAACTCGTAACGGTCGGTTCAGTGCACCTGGGCGTGCCTCAGTATCCTGATAAGAAAAGAAGGAGAAAGGCACGCGTGTTTTTCTTACCTTACCTTGGACCATAGATCCTCCTGTGCCGCCAGAGGCACCTAGGGCATCCACAAAAAGGCGCCAGTCTTACCTCTGTGGGCTGCTGCCTGCCATGACATCTTCCCACTCAGGTTGCAGACTCGCGTGGATGTTTGCTAGGTCCCTCTGGTAGGTGCGGCGGATCGTGTTTCTCTGTCTTCCTCGTTGACGTCTTCCTTTTGGTTGCCAGTTTAGGATGTTGTTTGGCAACCTGGATTCGTCCATGCGGAGAATGTGGCCTAAGTGTCGCCATCTTCTTGTTCTGTAACGTTCGTTAGCATCGGATTCAGGTTCAGGTTCTTTTTAATAATAAACTAAATAACAAAAGGTCCAGAGCCCGGCTGAGAAGACAAATTCGTAATGCACGGGATGGAAAGACTTCTTTAACTAATACAACATTTATAATTCACTACATGCCATTCATACTAATGGAAATATTCGTGTTTTCCCGTCAGCAGCGAAACCAACAATGGTTTCGCCGATGACAAGAAGATGGCGTACCTGCTGGTTTGATACTCGCTGTTGCCAGGTTACGTTGAGGATACTCTACATGACTATAAGCTCAGAACACGCCAGTGATCCTCAGGAAGAATGAGAAAGCGTGTCATTAACGACTCAATCTCAGCAACTAAAATCGTGTGTCAACCAATCACGGTGATCGTTTGTCATAGCTGTGATGCCGCTTCCGGCTCTTCCACTAGGTACCCGGCGATTCCGCATCGGCAAGGAGAGTTAGTCATCAAGCGTATTCTGCGGAGAGAATTCGTCTCGAAGGCGACAATCCTTTTTTGGGATCCCAAAACGTAGTGACGGATACCTATGACGTCGAAAAAACGTCGTCTGTCCGTCCGTCCGTCTGTCTGTGAGCACGATAACTCTCGGAGGGAATGAGATATTTCGATGAAACTTGGTGTGAGGATTCTTTGGGTCAAGAGTAAGGTCGAGTTCGTAGATGGGCTCTGTAGTCCTACATATAGGGGTGGGGGAGGGGGTTTAAATTAAGGGACAAACAAAATATTTTGAAACAGCTAATATGATAGTCGATTATGGGGTAAAAAGACATGCTGAACACTATGGTGAAAACCATTTTCTCGCCGGACAAGTAGTTAGCCCGGAATCCGGCCGAAACCGGAAAATTTGTTGCAAGTAGAAGTTTTATTTGAAGTTGATTAGATGTTCGATCTAGAAGTAAGAAGACATGCTGAACACGATTGTGAAAACCATTTTCTCGCCGGACAAGTAGTTAGCCCGGAATCCGGCCGAAACCGGAAAATTTGTTGCAAGCTAAAGTTTTATTTGAAGTTGATTGGATGATCGATTTAGGGGTAAGAAGACATGCTGAACACGATGGTGAAAACCATTTTCTCGCCGGACAAGTAGTTAGCCCGGAATTCCGCCAAAACCGGAAAATTTGTTGCAAGTAAAAGTTTTATTTGAAGTTGATTAGATGTTCAATCTAGGGGTAAGAAGACATTCTGAACACGATTGTGAAAAACATTTTCTCGCCGGACAAGTAGTTAGCCCGGAATCCGGCCGAAACTGGAAAATTTGGCAGAAGTAAAGCAGGAAGTTTCGATCAGTATCGTCAAAATAGATATGGCTTATATATCTGAACTTGATTTTCTCAGATGATTAGCCGCGCGAAGACTGAATCTGGCGAAGACAAGACCTAGTTGTCTGGGTCAAATATTAAATTTTTCAATCAATCAATCAATCAATCATCGTATTTATTCCTGAATATCTGTTTTACAACATGATTTTTGGGATCCCATCGAAACCTTTGGTCTTGTTTGTCTTGAAAGAAGAAAAAATGTGTTTGCGCGAGACAGAGATTAGACCAAGGCATTCCATGTGTACTCAATAGTCTTCGACGAGACCCTATTCGCCTTCTTTTAGGTGGAAGATCATTTGATGGCTGGCGTCGAAGTTATCACCGGCTTTTCAGGAAAATCCTCACAACGGCAACGCTACAAGTCTCTCGACAGGATATTATTGAGACCCACGATACTCAAGCAGGGTAAACATTTAGACCCTAAGACGTTAGAACTTCTTGATGGTGTTTTAACTGGCAAAACATGATGATATTTAAATTAGGCAATAATTTTTCGTAGGTTAGTCTAGCCGTTTCGTGAAATTTTAGGACTTAGATTGGATGTTTCTCCTCGAAGCAGGGAGCACTCGTTATTTGTCTGATATTTAGGAATTCGTCTCAAACTAAGGGGGCGTTTTCGCGTGGAGGGCTTCGTTGGATCTTACGTCCCATCATCATAATGGGTGTTTCCGCGTTGATGCCATCCAGCTCGATGGTCATTTTTGCGTGAAAAGCTCGACGGGTGACGTCACCATCCAGCTGAATGGGTGCCCCCTGTTCAACGTAGCTCCTCGAGCTCTGTTGAATGGTTAGATGAAGATGGCTTCTTCCTCTGTCTCAACCCGTTGTTAGGTGGATGGTATCATCCAATCAAAGATCGTATCTTTGCATCCAGTGACATTTTCGCGTGGATGGATTCTTCCGTCGAGCTTCACGCGAAAATGTCCCCTAATTAAGGGCTGTGAATTTAACTATTGTTGATTATTTTGTGGCTAGAACGTAGTGTTAATTCATTTGAAATTAACTAAGCCCTTGTGTACTTAATTACCAAAATGCAGTTTTAGTCCGCTGCATTTCTTGGTATGAGCCGTCATGCTGACCGTCCCCTCTAGTTGATCTTGTTTTACTCTGATTGTCCTAATCGTCTGTGAACTGCACAGCCACTATTGTTCCCAGGTTGTCTGTACCCGAGCCTAGCCTTTTTATGGCACTTGCCCTTCGGCCAAGTGCCATATAGCGATCGCAATTTCTGTCCGTCCGTCGGTCGGTCGGTCTGTCGGTCTGTCTGTCACGGTTTTGCTAGTTCGGGTACTTCCACATAAGCTAGGACGATGAAACTTGGCAGGCATATCAGGCACCCCAAATGATTAAGTTGGAAATAGTCACTTTCCTGATCCGAACATCATGGGGGGAGTGGAGTGAGGGGGAATCCGGAATATTTTGGAATTTATAACTTTCGAACGGATGATCGGATCTTAATGAAACTTGATATTTGGAAAGAGCTCGTGCCCCAGACTGTCCGATTAAAATCTGAACCGGATTCGGTGACTCTGGGGGGAGCTGGAGGGGGGGGCGGAAATCTTGGGAAACGCTTGGAGTGGAGGGATTGGGATGAAACTTGGTGGGAAGAATGAGCATGAGTCCTAGATAAGTCATTGACATAGCCGGACCGGATCCGGTCACTATGTGGGAGTTGGGGGGGGGGTCCAGATTTCTAGTGATCCCGCGAGTTCGGTGCTTCCTGATGTGCTAGGACGATGAAAATTGGCAGGCATGTCAGGGACCCGAACAGATTGACTTGATAATAGTCGTTTCCCCGATCCGGTCATCCGGGGGGGGGGGGCTGGAAGGAGGGGAATCCGGAAAAATAAGGTATTTTTAACTTACTAACGGGTGATCGGATCTTAATGAAACTTGATATATAGAAGTACCTTGTGTCTCAGACCCCCCATTTTAAATCCAGACCGGATCCGGTGACATGGGGGGTAGTTGGGGGGGGGGAACCGGAAATCTTGAAAATCGCTTTGAGTAGAGAGATCTGGATGAAAGTTGGTGGAAAGAACAAGCACAAGTCCTAGATACGAGATTGACATAATCGGACCGGATCCGCTCACTTTGGGGGAGTTGGGGGGGGGGGAATTCGGCTTTCTAGTGATCCCGCGAGTTCGGTGCTTCCTGATGTGCTAGGACGATGAAAATTGGCAGGCATGTCAGGGACCGGAACAGATTGACTTGATAATAGTCGTTTCCCCGATCCAACCATCCGGGGGGGGGGCTGGAGGGAGGGGAATCCGGAAAAATGAGGTATTTTTAACTTACGAACGGGTGATCGGATCTTAATGAAACTTGATATATAGAAGGAACTTGTGTCTCAGACATCCCAGTTTAAATCCGGACCGGATCCGGTAACATTGGGAGAACTGGAGGGGGAACCGGGAATCTTGGGAAACGCTTTGAGTAGAGAGATCGGGAGGAAAGTTGGTGGAAAAAACAAGCACAAGCCCTAGATACGTGATTGACATAACCGGACCGGATCCGTTCACAGTAGGGGGGGGGGGGTGGGGGGGATCCGAATTTCTAGTGATCCCGCGAGTTCGGTACTTCCTGATGCGCTAATAAGACGATGAAACTTGGCAGGCGTGTATGGGACCCGAACAGGTTGACTTGAGAATAGTCGTTTCCCGGATCCGACCATCTGGGGGGTGGGGGTGGAGAGAGAGGGAATCCGAAAAGTGAGGTATTTTAACTTGCGAACGGGTGATCGGATCTTGATGAAGCTTGATATATAGAAAGACCTCGTGTCTCAGACGCCCCGTTTTAAATCCGAACCGGACCGGTGATATTGGGGGGAGTCGGACGGGAGAACCGGATATCTTGGGAAACGCTTAGAGTGGAGGGTTCGGGATGAAAGTTGGTGTGAAGAACAAGTGAATAGCATAACCGGAATGGATCCGGTCACTGTGGGGGAGTTGGAGGGGATCCGAGTTTGTAGTAATCCCACGAGTTCGGTACTTCCTGATGTGCAAGGACAATGAACTTGGCAGGCTTGTCAGGTACCCGAACTATTGACTTGAGAATGGCGTTTCCTCGATCCGACCGTCGATGGGGAGTGTACGAAAGGGGAATCCGGAATCCAGTGGCAACCTCAGCTATTAAATGGGTTATCGGATTTAACCGAAACTTGATATTTAGAAAGGTCTCGTGCCTCAGACGTCCCATTTAATTCCGGACCAGATCCGGTGACATTGGGAGGAGTTGGAGGGGCGAACCGGAAATATTTGAAATCGCTTAGAGTGGAGGGATCGGGATGAAACTTGGTGGGAAGAACAAGCATAGGTTCTAAGTACGTCATCTGGAGCTTTCAGACTGAATGAACCTAGATGTCCTATTTTTGAATGGCGGGGTGTTTATTTTGAAGTTCTCTCTTACTTTCTCGTACCACTACTCGTAACAAGTGCCATATGAGCTCGTAGCTCTTGTTACTTCTAATTAGCTTTTGCTTCATAAAAATCCGACCTCTGTTGTGGATCACTTCCTCGACGAGACAAAATTTCAAGCATGAAATCCTAGATAGCAGCACTTCTAGCAAGAAACGGAATAAAAATGAAAGAAGGCATTCAAAATAATTACAAGGAAGAAGTGTTTACATGTTGTTCCGAAAATATGAAATATCCCATTGCTAATTACTCACTGAAGATTCACAATGCTCGTGGAGGGAATTTACAAACTTCGGTGTAGAGGAACTAACACAAACTATGAGTAAGGGGATTAGAGACTCTGAAATTACCAACCTGAGGGAAGTGGGTGTATTTGTGAAGCAGCGTATTTTGAGGTCGTCTCCAAGAGCGATTTAACTGCCATTGTGTTACTGTCTTTGGCACATTCTTGGTCACAGGATCTCACCTGTTCTAGTCAGTGTAAATCCGGAGCAAAATAACACTAGGAATAGCGCCAAGACTTGAAAAAAGTGACACACACCCGAATAGCAGCGACACTAGCACCACTAGCGATAGAGAACGTCCCTATACTGAAACTCCATATTCCTAGATGTGTGCACACCGCATCTTAGCTTTACTAGAAACTTTGTGAACCCGCAAGTTCATCTCACTTTGAATGTCCCGAGCGTAGTAGGCAGCGTTACAAGTCATGCCCGTTTCCGGTGCATAGAAAGCATATAGGTCTTGGCGGTACTCCCTAGTGTTAGTTTGCTCTGTGTCAATCAAAGGTCTTAAGTGTGTGAGGAGGGGTAGTCTGGTCTTCGTCGTGGGGCAAATGTCGGTACCGGTAATAGTATGCATGTAGGTCTAAAGTTACTTTAGACCTTTGACTGTTCCGTCTCGCCAAGAGTAAATTAAGGAATCTTCACACGGTTGGCCAGTCGACTGTCTAAAGCCGCGTTCGATTTAGCCTTGTCTTGGTCCTGTCAGCCAAATACCGTTGTATTTATCCGCCGTGTCTCCTTAGAGAGCGTGTTCCACCCTACTTACTGTAGTTACCACGCATGACGTCACGAGTTTCGGCTTCTTGGCGTCAAGGCTGGAACGCATTTTTTTAATTTTCGGTAAAATATCACTCCATGGGGTAATCCAGCCAATCACGTTACAGAGATCCGTAGTTACCACGCTTACTACGCTCCCGAGCATGGTAAGCAAATAGTTACTATTAGTTACTATTTCGAGAAGGTTGGAACGGTCAGCGTAGTAACTTTTCGTGAGGTTGGAACGGAAATAGTAACTAATAGATACTATTGTTAGAAGGGTGGATCACGCTCTTAGTGTCGTTTTATTTGCCCTTGTCAGCTGACAGTCGTCATTGCCCTGTCGGACAAGACCCCGCGAATGATGACTTGATCTAGGAGCAGGTCTCGCCCTTGTCTTGGGTAGGTTTCTCGAGTGCGTTTTATTTGTGATACTTGTCCTCTGAGTCGTTCACCTGACAAGGTTAAATAAAACGGCTTTAACCCTCGACAAGGCAGTAACAAGAAAACAAATCCGAGACAAGGAGAACTTATATCGAACGCGGCACTGAAACCCAAAAGTATGGTAGTCATCGATCTTGTTTCACAGCAATAATTTAAGTTGCAAAGTTGACTACCAAACGCACGTGAGCGGTTACAATTAATATTCGTAACCATAATGGCACTCTTCATCTTTGTGCGGTAATTGTAATAGTTTTCGTATTAACATTTGTGCATGTAGAAACCAGACTAATTCTAAACTGAGATGAGCATAACCAGAAAGTGACGGTCGATGACAAAGCTAATGTCAAAGGAACGTATGAAATTGTTTTACTGTATAAGAGACATTATTGCATGTTTACTGTATGTACAGACACTTGTTGACTAGGATCAGTAATAAATAGCACTCATAATGAATAAATAAGGATAAATAAACCGTCAACGCCTTGATTTTATGGGTAATTCAGTTTCCTCAGGATCTCTTGCAAGTAGGAACAGTCGTCCCCGAAGTCGTTGCATGTCAGTGGCGCGTCCGACCTTTTCTTGCTGGCACTTCGTTCCAGAATGTTTTGAACACTGAAAAATTGTTGCCAATTATTGTTAAAATTCATTCTCGGTGTTACCACCCGTGCAGGTAGCCTACTTCAAAGCTTACATAACTCAACTATAATAACTTTTTAATCCTCCCGTGTCTGCGCTAATGACCGAAAGTGTTGTGTAGATTGGGTTCACCTTCATGCCAACAAGAACAAATAAGCACAAGAACCTCCGTTTCCTACCTCTGTATCTCTGATCATGCGGAGCCGATCAGAGGGTAGGAGCTACGCGGAACATCACAATTCGTTATCTCTACAAACAGCTATTGCAGTAAAGCCCCGGAGAAGAAATGTCGATAGTAACAGCCGATTGGTTGTCTACCCTTGCGACGTCACATGTGATGCGCTGCAGAGAGGGCCATGCTCGCCTGCTACAGTTTTTCCTCTGATATGCGCAGCGGCTAAGAGGGAAGTAGACGGGCATCAACTCAAAGCTCAGCAAGTTCCTCTAGCTCTGCTTAGTTTTGTCGGGGCATCCTTAGTCGGTGCATGGGAACAAAGACGGAGGTTCTATTGGCTTATTTGTTCTTGATTCCAATACAGTAACCTACGCATGAGAACATAAATCCCTTCTCGGCTTCGACACGTCATCTGACTCTCATTTATGAGGTGGATGGATTGACAACCGTGATGCTATTAAAAGATCTATTGTTTTGACTAGGTTTTCTTTAAGAAAGGAAAGATCTTCTTCGTAAGCAAAGAGAATGTGCCGTTACTGGAGCTTTAGGATACGGGGATGGACATAAATAGCTTGCAACCTTTTTGGGATCCCAAAACGTAAGTGGAGGGATACCTATGACATCGCAAAAGTTGTCCGTCCGTCCGTCCGTCCGTCCGTCCGTCCGTCCGTCCGTCTGTCCGTCTGTCCGTCTGTGAGCACGATAACTCTCGAAGGGAATGAGATATTTTGATGAAACTTGGTGTGGGCATTCTTTGGGTCAAGAGTAAGGTCGAGTTCGTAGATGGGCCCTGTAGCCCTACATTTAGGGGTGGGGGAGGGGGTTTAAATTAAGGGGCAAGCAAAGTTTTTTTAAACAGCTAATTTGATAGTCGATTATGGGGTAAGAAGACACGCTGAACACGAATATGAAAACCATTTTCTCGCCGGACAAGTAGTTCGTCCGGAATCCGGCCAAAACCGGAAAGTTTGTTAAAAGTAAAAGTTTTGTTTGAAGTTGATTAGATGTTTGATTTAGGGGTAAAAAGGCATGCTGAACACGAATATGAAAACCATTTTCTTGCCGGACAAGTAGTTCGCCCGGAATCCGGCCAAAACCGGAAAGTTTGTTAAAAGTGGAAGTCTTATTTGAAGTTGATTAGACGTTCGATATAGGGGTAAGAAGGCATGCTAAACACGAATATGAAAACCGTTTTTTCGCCAGACAAGAAGTTCGGCCGGAATCCGGCCAAAACCGGAAAGTTTGTTAAAAGTAAAAGTTTTATTTGAAGCTGATTAGATGTCCGATTTAGGGGTAAGACGAGATGCTGAATCCGTATATGACAATATTTTTTTTGCCTGACATATAGATCGTCCGGAATCCGGTTGAAACCGGAAAATTTGTGATAAGTTAAATTTTTATTTGAAGTTGATTAGATGTTGTAAATAGGGGTAACTAGATACGCTGATTTCGTTTTTGAGCTTTAGTTTTTCGTCGGACAAGTAGTTTTGGAATTCCGCCAGAAACTGGAAAATTCGCAGAAGTAAGCCAGGATCGTTTCAATCGATTTATAGGGGTAAACACACAAGCTGAATCCATATCAGAACTTGGTTTTCTTAATGATTAGCTGTTTGGCCTTAATCTGTTTTTAAATTTTAAGAGTATAAATGTTCATGGAGTCTGGCGAAGACCGGATAGGACGAAGACAAAACCTAATTGTCTGGATCAAATATCGAAGTTTTGGGATCCCATCGGAACCTTTGGTCTTGTTGAAACTGAAAGAAACAGGATAATAGTTGCGTTTTTGTTCGGCTTTTGCCTTTCCCTTTTCGGCTTTAGCTTTTAGCCTTTTTCAGGCCTTTTTTAACATTCTCGCGTTTTTGCAAATCGCCGTGACTACTAAGGACTTTTCGCTTTTCTTGGATAAAAACGCAATTTTGACAAATACCATTTTACTTGTATTTTATTTGTACTGCAAATTTTTAATCTTTAAAATCTGACACAGTCTCCAAATACTGATTATCACTGAGTCAAATCCATCTTTTGTTGGATTTTTGGGTAAAGTCACAAAAGTCGCGAGGCAAAAAGCCAAAAGGAGAGCGCAACTTGGTCACTTACCAAGTTTGCCTTTTTGCAAAAAGCCGAGGGAAAAGGCGAAAGTCGGCGTTTGCCTTTTTGACAAAAACGGGAAATTGTCAAACAGTGCTTAGGACCATTTTACGAAAACGCAAAAAAAGTAAAAAGCCGTCGAAAAGGCGAGTGAAAAGTCGAACAAAAACGCAACTAATGTTTCAGATCCTCTCCTGGGCTCTGCGTGGGAAGCGCTGGAGGGCATGCCCTTAACCACGCTCTTAAACTAGGCCCCCTCGCACTATTTACTCTTTAAGTTCCAGTATTTTAATATAGTTGAATACTTTAAAACTAGGCCCTGCTTTCATCAAAGTACCCACGGCTTTGACTGTTTTAAGTCTTTTTCCAGGCCCGTTGGCTCCTGGCAAAACAGGAAAAAGTTTCCATAATCGGTTTTTACTTATGAAGAAACTTCTCACAAACAACCGTCGAAGGTAGCAAAACAAGGCAAATGAGAAAATCAGTGAGCTCAGTTAGGTAAAGGTAAAAAAAAAGAAGGTAAAGGTGTCAGCTATCAGCCTTTACATGCCAAGCCGGCGGTGCTGATCTCCGATTCTCGGCTCTCAGCCAGGAAGTGCAATGGGGGGTTAGGGGCCAGCCATCCTGTGCTTTCGCACACCCTTCCTGTCACCTTCCCCGGATCTCTCCAGGTCCCCATTTGAAGCTGGGTGAACTTTGGCTTGTCTTACAGAGTTACGCTACTAACCCCCGCTCGAAACCAAACAGTACGCACGACCGAGACTCGAACAAGGGATCCTTCCCTTGCGAGTTCGACGCGCTAACCATTCGGCCACGGACGGACGGTTAAAATGTGGGGGTTGAAATGTCGGGGACGGTTAAAAAGGGGGGTTGGTTAAAATGTACCGTATGAAATTCGGATCTCCGCGGGTTTAAGAATGAATGGAGCGATTGCAGTAGGAGGTTGCATTAGCATTAGAGGTAAGAGAGGTCTTTTAAGTCCAGCCGAAAGTTCCTGGTGGGTGGGGGCCCTGTACCTCATCTACTCGAGCCTGAAAAGTTTTGGACGTGGAATTTTAACCATTATTTTCCTTTTTATTTGTGTGTGAACTTCGAATGAAAAAGAGTCTTGGCTACTCACGGGAACATGTATTTTACGATGATTCCGAAGAGACCATATTTGTTTGGCTGAGAACTGCATTCGCAAGCAAAGCGAGCCAAACATTCCTCGCCGTCAGAGTTCATCAGCTTCCTCGTCATCGCGAGGGAGCTGGTGATCCGGGAAACTAGCGACTCTTGCTCTTCTGATTCGTCAGTGGACCGCTTCTTTTTGCCGATGCTAGGAGCATTCCAGATATAGGGAATCAGTGTTGCCCCACCTAGAAAATGAGTTAACTTCAGTATCTGGCGAAGATGACCGTAGGGGAGCGTTTTGTTGCCACCCTGCTCGAGGCTAAAACCAGTCTATACCCGATGAAAAAATTTCGAGAATTAGTCGTATGGAGTTGTACGGCAGCATACGAGTATTCCATGCTACTACATGCAACTTTTTCGTACAACTATCATACAACTACACGGTCAAAGAATTTTTCATGGGGGTGTTTTTCAACTGACTGTGAGCGTGTTCCACCCTACTTACCGTAGTTACTACGCTAGGCTGGAATGCTTTTTGAATTTTGCGGTCACATATCAGGCCGCGGGGTGATCCGACCAATCACGTTACAGAGATGCGTAGTTACTACGCTAATACGCTCCCGACCGTGGTAAGCAAATAGTTAATATTAGTTACTATTTTGAGAAGGTTGGAACGGTCAGCGTAGTAACTTTTCGTGAGGCTGGAACGGAAATAGTAACTAATAGTTACTATTGGTAGAGGGGTGGAACACGCTCTGTATATGATGTAGTGCATACAAGTAGGCTTGAGATTTCAAGTTGATACCGACATCCGATTTCAACGACTTTCCATGCTGCTGCGTACTTGCAAGTTAATCTTTCATACTGGGTCTTTTGTAACGTAGTGCGACATGGGTCTATTGACGGTCGTCTTTACCTCGTCGGAAGCAGACTGCCAGCATCCGACCAAAGTCCGTTGATTCTTGAACTTTAATTAGCAGAAAAAGTTACCGCTCTTATTAGGCTACATTATTATGCATTCCTGGGAAACGGAAGAGCGGCCTGTTTAGCAGACTGATTCGGCTGACAGCTCGTGATGCGATTGCGATGTGTCCCCATTACCGACTTGGCAGTGAGTCGAGACACGACCCATACAAGATCGTCCGGACTATTTTCTGTTTCGGGTTGCACGACCACGTAGGAAACCCACCTAAACTGACATTTCACCATTCGTTATTGTTTAGCATTTCGGATTCTCTGAATGTCTAAACGTAAGTTTCAAGAATTTGTAAAGAACACTCAGTACGATGGTTAGAGTAGAGTAGAGGTTAAAGCATTTTACTGACAAAAAAAAACTGTTGTGGTTTAAGCCACATTTGCTTGATAATGTCATAAATAACTAGGAAACGTAACAGACAGGTGAAAACTCAGCTTCTCTACAAAACAATGGAAAAAAACTCTTCGCAAACCTGTGGTGGGCATATCGGATTGTTTTATTTTTAATTATTTTTATGGCACTTGCCTTCCGGCCAAGTGCCATATACCGATCACTTTTCCGTCGGTCGGTCGGTCGGTCTGTCGGTCTGTCGGTCGGTCGGTCAGTCCGGTGATCGCGAGTTAGGGTACTTCCAGATGTGCTAGGACGATGAAACTTGGCAGGCGTATTAGGGGCCCGACCAAACTAACTTGGAAATCGTCACTTGCCCGATCCGACCATCGTGGGGGGAGGGACGGGAGCCGGAATCCGGAATTTAGTGACATGCATCACTTTCGAACGGGTAATCGGATCTTAATGAAACTTGATATTTGGAAAGACACCATGTCTCACATGTCCCAACTCAAGTCCGGACCGAATCCGATGAATGTGGGGGGGGGGGTCGAAGGAGGGGAACCGGAAATCATGTTAAACGCTTAGAGTGGAGCGATCGGGATGAAACTTGGTGGGAGGAACAAGCATAACCCCTAGGTACATCATTGACAGAACCGGACCGGATTCGTGCACTGGGGGGGGGGAGTTGGAGGGAGGTTCCGGAATTCCGGTCATACGGAGTTAAGATACTTCCAGGTGGGCTAGGACGATGAAACTTGGCAGGCAAATCGGGGACACGACCAGATTAACCTGGAAACAGTCAGCTTCCCGATCCGACCATCGTGGGGGTAGTGGAGGGAGGGGGAATCCTGACTCTTGAGGTATGTATAACTTCCGAACGGGTGATCGGATCATAATGAAACTTGATATGTCGAAAGGCCACATGTCTCGGATGTCCCATTTCAAGTCCGGACCGGGTCTGATGAAGCTGGGGGGGGGTCGGAGGGGGGTCCGGAAACCTTGTGACATGCTTGGAGTGGAGCGATCAGAATGAAACTTGGTGGGAAGAACAAGCACAAGCCCTATGTAGATCAGTGACAGAACCGGACCGTATTCGGGTATTGTGGGGGAGTTAGGGGGGGGGTCCGGAATTCCGGTGATCGCAAGTTAAGGTACTTCCAGACATGCTAGGACGATGAAACTTGGCTTGAAAATTAGAGACTTGACATGATTGGCTAAGAGATAGTTAGTTCCCAGATCCGACCATCCCTTAAAGTACTAATGCTAACCGCAAAGTACAAAAAATACTTTTAAGCAATATATACATTTTCGTTATCCCTATGAGCCAAAATCATTTTTGCCTCAAGGGTTTTGCTTACAACTGAATTCCTTAAAGTACAAACAATACTTTTGAGTAAAATATACATTTTCGTGCTCCTGGTGATCATCTTTTTTGCTTCAAGAGTTCAATTTTCTAGCGCCCTTAAAGTGCGCACAGCCAAATGCATTGCCAAACGATACACTCTCGTAATTTCCAAGGACCCATGATCATTCTTATCTCAAGGGTTTTGCTTACAAATGATCAAAAGAAACCCACGAATTGACGAATTCCTACTTTCATCCTCTGACCCAGCCTTGCAAGTGCCATATGAGCTTCCAGCTCTTTTTCTTTTATCAAACGATACATCTCAACCCATGATCATTTGTGCCACAAGAGTTTTGCTTAAACATTTATGTTATCACCCTTAAACTGCACATTTTAATCGAAAAGTGATTTTTTTTATTTTTTTTACCAAACGGTAGCCTATATATCAATGATCCATAAGGGCCTGTGATCGTTTTGTCTCAATAGTTTTTCTTACAGAATTTCTAGCGCCTATATAAGTGCGTATCATAACAGCCAAGTTCTAAAACAAAATACGTTTTCTCTAGCTCCCTTAAAGTGCGCATTTGAACCGCAAAGGTAACCTTAAAAGTACTTCTGATCAAACACTACATCTCAACCCATGCAAGTGCCATATGAGCTTACAGCTCTTGTTTTAAGAAGAAACAACTATTTCTAAGAAATAAATTGACCGTTTTTACTAAAAAATCGCGGCGCGACTCGGCTCTTTTTTACTGACTGGCCGACAACATTGGGGGGGGGGGCGTCCCCCCTCCCCCCTAGTAGTGACGCCTCTGGCTGTGATACCCGAGGTGATACCGCCTCTGGCTCTTCCGCTAGGTACCCGGCGATTCTGCATCGGCAAGGAGTTTAGGAGAGAGAGAGGTAGTCATCAAGATTATTCCGTACGGAGATTGGCATAGACTTACCAACGAGTGTTGCTCCAAGGATCGCCAGTGCCCACTGCGTTTGGAAGTCTTTTCCTTGACCAACTCGATCAGGCAGGGTGAAGGAGAAGAGCGGTATCGTGAAAGCAAGTGACGTGTTGAAAATTCCGCCATTGATTAACCGACCTGTTTCAGTCATTCCGTCGTCTGACCGACTCTCGGGTAGGATAAGACTGAAAAGGTCGCGAAAGAGCTTCCCATGTTCCGACTTGACGATTGCATCACCTTCTTCAGCGAATGATTCTGCTCCGCAGATTGCGAGAGCAAACAGCACAAGTAATCCTCGATGAAAAGACATTCTTGTCTGGAAAAAAAAGTGAAGTTTTACTAAGTCGCGTTTTATTTGATTCTCACTTGTCTCGTCTTGTCTCACTTTTTGGGATCCCAAAACGTTAGTGACGGATACCTATGACATCGCAAAAGTTGTCCGTCTGTCCGTCTGTTAGCACGATAACTCTCGAAGGGATTGAGATATTTTGATGAAACTTGGTGGGAGGATCCTTCGGGTCAAAGTACAAGTCAAGTTCGAAGATGGGCTCTGTAGCTCTATATTTGAGGGTGGGGGAGGGGTTTCAAATTAAGTGGCAAAAAAAATATTTTTTGAAAGTTGTTTAGATAGTGGATTTAGGGGTAAGGATACACCCTGAATCCGAATATGAAAGTTATTTTCTCGCCGGACAAGTAGTTCGCCAGGTATCCGGCCAAAACCGGAAAATTTGTTAAAAGCAAAATTTGTATTTGAAGTTGATTAGATGATAGATTTAAGGGTAAGAAAAAACGCTGAATCTATATATGACAATCATTTTTTAACCGGACATATAGTTCGTCCGGAATCCGGTTGAAACCGGATTTTTTTTTTTAGAAGTTAAATTTTTATTTGAAGTTGATTAGATGTTCTTTATAGGGATAAGGAGATACGCTGAACTCGTTTCTGAACTATCTTTTGTTTTTGCTGGGCAAGTAGTTTGCTCGGAATTCGGCCGAAACCGGAAATTTGGCAGAAGTACACCAGGAAGTTTCGATCAGTATCGTCAAAATAGATATGGCTTATACAGGTATATCTGAACTTGGTTTTCTCAGATGATTAGCCTGGCGAAGACTGGATTTGGCGAAGACAAGACGTAGTTAATATTAAATTATTGGGATCCAATCGAAAACTTTGGTCTTGTTGGTGTTGTCATAGCCAAACGGCGTTTTATTTGGGCCTTGTCAGGTGCATCACTCTCGTGACAGTTGTCGCAAATAAAATGCAGTTTACAGTTCTTAGCAGTTATCTGTGACAAGAACAAGAGAAAGTCGCGAAAAACGACCTAATTGTCTGACCAGAATAGACTATTGTCACGCCTTGTCATGAATAAAACGGCGAGACAAGACCTTGGCAAGACTCAACTTGTCTTAATTAAAATGCGTTTCCAGTCAGTTTGCAAATCCCAAAACCAGCAGCAGTTGATCCTTCACTGTAAAAAAAATATTGCAGGATTTACTACTGGGATGTCTATTGAGATAAGATAATCTCTGATTCCGATTAATCTTTTCCCAGTGGATGTAAGATTAATCCCAGTAGCAAATACTGCAGTTAGTTTTAATCCTTATTCGGAGAAACTTTTACAGTGTTGCTGGCAATATGTGTGACAAACGGAGTGCATAAGAAGGCCGTGGAGCTCAAGAAAATGCCGATGAATTTTGTTGGCAACAATTTTTAGTTTATACGCAGGAAATGAATAGAAAGTTTCGTGTATGTGCAAGTATATTTGGAAAAGCTACAGCACTAGCAACAGTATTACAAACTTAAATAATTCAAAATTTGTGTCATAGTATCGTACACTATACGATACTGCACCAGATCACTCTTGGGGAAGTACGGTACTTTTCAAGATACCAGGGAAAAAAGCCGGAGAAAAGCCCTTGATCATTTTCTGCTCATGTATACCAACTATTGCCGCCATGGCGGGAGGAGTTGATAGTTGGTATACATGAGCAGAAAATGATCCACTTCTAAGCTAAAAGTCCCCAAAAGGGGAAAGCTCGGATGTTTAGCGATGCACCTGAATCATCCTTCCAAACATAAAGACCCGCATGGTAAACGAGGGAACTTCGCGGGTAATACTATATAGTGACTAAGTCCGAAACGCACTAGTGAACCTCTGGAAGAACAAGAAACGTCACTTAAATGAACACTCAAAATTGATTCAAATCCTGTGTAAACCAATCAACAACGGTTGTTTTCGTGACGGTTCTGGTTCTTCGCTGGGTAGACGGCGATTATTCATCGGCACGAAGAGAGCATTAATATAAAGTTTCAGATATATGCAAGTGTATCAATCAATCAATCACATTTATTTCCAAATAGTTCAAAAATAAAGCTAGAATAGGAAAAAAACAACAATATTTACAAAATACACAAAAGCGGAACAATTTACTATTACACTTACAAAATTTTACCAGAAATAAATGACGGAACGAAACTATGTAAAAATTGGGAAGAGGAATTAGGTGTATTTGAAGAGGCAACGGGCAATAAACACACAGCTACAGCACTACCAACAATATTACAAATTACAATTTTACAATATTTCTTCGTTTTTTTCGTACTGTTTTACACAGAAAAGCATTTCCCACCAGACCACTCTTGGAGAACTCCTACCCAGAGGCGTTACTAGCCAAAATGTTTTTGGGGGGACAAGGTATTTACCGACTGGCTGGCCCTTTCTACCGACTGTTTTTGCGGATAAAACGACTATTATTGAGAAAAAAACAACTGTGTTGACGAAAAAATGGCTGATTTTCTAGAAAAAACGACTATTTTCAAGAAAAACCGACTGTTTTTAAGAAAAATCGATCGTTTTTTAAGAAAAATCGATCGTTTTTTAAGAAAAAACGACTATTTCTAAGAAAAAGTCGACTGTTTTTACTAAAACTCGCGGCGCTTCACGCCGACTCGGCTCTATTTTACCGACTGGCCGACAACGTTGGGGGGGCAGGGGGGCGTCCCCCCCTCAGTAGTGACGCCTCTGCTCCTACCTTCATGGCACTAACGGTTGGTAACTGAGCAGAAAATGATCAAGTCATCGATTAATTTCTGTCACTAAAAAAAATTAGATAAAACGTTTTAAATTGGTATTGGTCTCATAGTATTTTTTAATCATCCGCTATCTTTTACATTGATTGTCAAACGGTCTATGTGTGTGGGATAATTTCAAGATCCTGTACGTGAATTCCCACAGAGGCGTCACTACTGGGGGGAGGGGGACGCCCCCCCAATGTTGTCGGCCAGTCGGTAAAATATAGCCGAGTCGGCACGAAACTCCGCGATTTTTAGTAAAAACAGTCTATTTTTTAATCAGAAAGTCTTTTTTTTCTTAGAAACAATAGATTTTTCTTAAAAACAGTCGGTTTTTCGTAAAAATAGTGGATTTTTTCTTAAAAATAGTCGTTTTTTCTTAAAGTTTAACCGAAAAGGGCAAGGATAGGACAGTCTAGTTACCCATCACCTATTCACTTAAATTGGCTTGAAGACCCGCTGAAAATGAGTTACTTCGCTGTTCCGCTATTCACGAATAATCGATTTTCAAATAGTGGAATTTCCGTGTAATTTGTGGTGCCTGTATGCGCTTGTATTTTTGCTGTATGCTTTACGAGAAAGATTTATCATTTTTTCTTGTTCAGGTACTAAGCAATCTTCACCAATCTCACCACTGCCCACTGAAAAGCCGCATTTGTTTTGAGATTAAAATTTCCCGCGTCATAGTAAAATTTACGCTGTGGGGACGGCTGGAGATATTCTGAGCCTCATAACTAGAGCAGATAGTGGAAAATCAAAAACTCCCTTTGCAGAATCCAAATAACTCAGTGTATCCAGTTAAATGACACACAAATGAGTTGGCTTTTCAGTTAGACTTTAAAATCAGCCGATTTTTCTTTTTCTCAATAATAGTCGTTTTTATCCGCAAAAACATTCGGTAAAAATGACCAGCCAGTCGGTAAATACCTTGTCCCCCCCCCCCCGAAACATTTTGGCTAGTAACGCCTCTGATTCCCCCTACCTTATTTTTAGCTTTTCTGGGGGCAATCCTAGTAATATTCATGCAAGTTGCTGTTGCTTTGTAGCTATCCAACATGCGAAGCGGGAATTTCACATGGCGACTGAAAAAGCTTCGTTAGCTGTTAAGCAAACAATAGATGTGCGGGATATTGGGTATCCCATTGAAACAGCACAATCAGCTTGTAACAACGCTGCTACAGCGAACCACGAAATCATAAGTATCGGCAGTTGATTCTGCTAAATTTCTAGAGATACATCCTATCCTATTGACCCAACGCATGCGCTTACGTGTTACATATTTGTATTCCGATTATCCAGTTTAAAACACTTTTCACTGCATACGCCGACTTTTCAGCGTTCACCAACTATAACTGTGCAAACGCTCAACCATGCGCAAATACCAGGCCGGATGTTAATTGGTCACGACAAGTAAGCTACTACTGTAATTTTACATGATTGACTGAGTTCTACTGCCAGCGGGAAGGAAGTACGTAAAACGATTTTTTCGTGATTTTTGTTTTTACCCGCCTTTTGCGGCATTCCAAATTGGTGAGAGCCCGCGTAGTTTCCTTTCTTCTTGCAAACAGCGGGTCAAGTCGCATCATTCAGTATCACACTGCCCTCGAATATGTGGAGATTCCCGAGGGGTTGCTCACTCGCTGGGCACCACTGTATACCCTCCCTGGTCACCGGGCACCACTGTACAACCATTTTGGGAGTGAGCACCGGCTGGGCTCCGGGCACCACTGTACAACCATTTTGGGAGTGAGCAATCCCTTATTCTCAAAGTTCAAACACGCGGTCGCTAACGAACTGGAATTCTTGCGCGGATTTTCGGCATCATCATCACTTCTATATGAAAAAGTCGAGATTTGTCAACTTTATGATGAAAGTGACGAAAATCTGGCCGGAAAATCCTTATCGTGGTTCCGCGCTATCACCCATATCACTCCAGTCGCAAGTCATTGACGACAATAGTATCTACAGTGCGAAACCGAGAGCTGTATTGTGCATAACTGCATTAAATTAGGCTACTGCATATACAAAAGGGCAAAAGCGGACAACGCACTGACAAACGATCATTTAGGCAAAGTCTTAAATTCTATTTAGGCCTACTCAAATAACATAACACTGACTTCGCAAAAAAAAATTGGGATTTGCATAGAATTTTATTGTTCTTATTTTTATGGCACTTGAGCTTACTCAAGTGCCATATAGCGATCGTAATGTCTGTCTGTCTGTCTGTCGGTCTGTCCGCATTTTGCTAGTTTGGGCACTTCCACATGACCTAGGACGATAAAACTTGGCACGCGTATCAGGGACCTGACCGGATTAACTTGAAAATAATCACTTCCCCGATCCCACCATCAGTGGGGGAGTGGCGGGATGGGGAATCCGGAAATCAGCAACATCCATGACTTTGGAACGGATAATCGGGCGTGCATGAAACTTGACAGGTATCAAGAACAAGTGTCTTGGATGTTCACTGTCAAATTCGGATCGGATCCGATAATTGGGGGGGGGAGCTGGAGGTGGACACCGGAAATCTCTTGAAACGCTTTTTCTAGTTTGTGTCAAACCCCTACCCCACTAGTAAAGCTCTGTGCATGGATGAGTCATTGTTTGCTCAAATCTTTCGGGTGTTCGGAGAGAGCTTGTCTAATAAGATGGGTCGAAGGGGTTGGGATATGTAGTTGAATGTTGGTAGGGGTTGTTATAGATTAGGGGGCGCTAGGAGGATGAAACTTGGCAGGCGTATCAGGGACCCGACCAAACCGTCCTGGAAATAATCAGTTTCCCGATCCTACCGGGAATCCGCACAATCTCTTGAAACGCTTTTTCTAGTTCTTGTCAAATCCCTACCCCTTCTTCACACAAGTAATAACTCTACGCATGGATTAGTCATTCTTTGCTTAAATCTAATCGAAGGAGTTGGTACGTGTTGTTGAAGCGTAGTAGGAGTTGATATAGTTAGGGGGAGCTAGGACGATGAAACTTGACAGGCGTATCAGGGACCCGACCGTGTCCTAGACCACTAGGCTAATCGTATTTGTGATTCGACCGACTGCGGGAACAGGTACAGTTTAAGGATTAAAATAAGACCGGCTCTAATAGAGATTATTTGAATTGCAGTTCCGTGAAATTTACTTGTTTTAAAGAATCTTTTGGTATAATGAGTCTTTGAATTACGCGTCTTCGACAATTCGACTTGATACTTGACTTCTCCGAGGAATAAAAAAAAAGATGGTCGTTACTTTTTAAGTTACTCCCGTTTGAAGATTTACTCTAGTTGCCGTCTTTTATGACACTTGAGCTTTCAAGTGCCATATAGCGATCGTAATGTCTGTCGGTCTGTCCGGGTTTTGCTACTGTTGTCACATCCACATAAGGTAGGACGATGGAACTTGGCAGGCATATCAGGGACTCGACCAAATTAGCTTAGCAATAATCACTTCCACGATTCGGCCATGATGGGGGAGCAGAGGGATGCGGAGTCGGGAAACTACTAACATACATAACTCTGGAACGGGTAATCGGACATGCATGGAACTTGACAAGTTGCAAGGACAGGTGTTTCAGATGTTCAGTTCCAAATCCGGACCGGATCCGATAACTGGTGGAGGGGGGGGGGCTGGAGGGGGAACCGAAAATCTCGTGAAATGCTTCCACATAAGCTAGGACGAGGAAAATTGACAGGCGTATCAGGGACCCCACCAGATTGACTTGGATATGATCATTTCAGGGTTGCCACTTTACTAAAATAAATTCACTGGGCAAAAGGAAAAAAGTAATACCAAACAAGAAAAGTACTCAGAACGTGTTGCTGGGTCATAGTCACCTTGGAAATAAAACCTGACAACTACCTTTTTCTTAAAATCTGCTGCCAAAGTAAAAATAAAGTTCTATTGTGGGCACAATTGTACTACCGGTGGCAACCCTGGATCCTTTCCCCGATTCAGCCACTGTGATGGGAGTGGAGGGATGCGGAATCCGGAAACTAGTAACATAAATAACTTTGGAACCGGTAATCGGACATGCATGAAACTTGACAAGTGTCAAGAACAAGTGTCTCAGATGTTCAGTTTAAAATCCGGGGGGACCTAGAGGTTCGAACCTTCCCAGGAAGAAGAGGAGTTGTAGACCTGCCTTTTTAACTTCTTTTTACTTCAACAAGTGTAAAATAAAATGATATTCGGCTCTATATATAACTCTCAAGCAAAAAACTCCCGCCTACAGTTCGCTTATTCTTACAAGTGCCATATGAGCTTTCAGCTCTTGTTTATTTTCGTGTTCACTTGTGATAATCGGAATATGTCTGTAAGACTTCGTTATCGGGAACTTTGTATTTTTACCTTTTGCAGAAGTTCGTAGGTTTTACGACGCTTTATTTATGTATAAGTAAAACAATGAATCGTTACAGACCCGCTTTTCTCCGTATTTCGACTGTGCGTCATCTCTTCATGATCATGACCATGACTGATCCGTAGGCCGGCGTTATAACTAGTAGATTAAGGTTTAGCATTACACATAATATATGTTGGACCTTAGGGAAGGTTTGTCGAGTGAGTTGAGATTGTGCAGTCTTTTTTTGGATTAAGTTCATTGTTTTGCTGTTTACGAATTTAATGAGTTTTTATATCCGTTTTTTTTTTGGGGGGGGGATAGTTAGCAGTGTGTTTGGTTTGAAAGTTTTATTTTGTTTGGGCGTCCCAGACCGGGTAAGTCCAGCTCCTTTCTTTCTTTCTTCTTTTTCTTTTCTTTATTTCCTTTTGTCAAGTAGGCTAACTGGTTTTCCTTAATGTTTTAGGATTAAGTACCTTACAGATTTGCCTCTGGGCATTGAAGAGTTTTTTGTTTGTTGGAAATAACCCACTTGTTCATATTTTCTTAGTCAACATTTCCTTTTTCTAGAAATGCGGATATTTTCTTCATTGTTTCTTTTTTCTGTCAACGAAAAAAAAAATCGGAATCTTGATAGATTCGTTTTAGAGTTCTAATAAAACGTGCACTGCCTTTGCATTGCACCAGACCTTTGAAATGTGGTCTCCTCTCAGCCTCTGCTGTCCAGATTTCGAATCTCGTCAGTTTAGACATCGTCTCTGTTTCGTGGCATTTGATTATTTTCTTCACTTCCAGCGTCTATTCATTTCCGTCACCACATCTTGCTGCAGCTACTCGCTGCTAAGAGCTTGTTTTCATGATTTTTATGGCACTTGCCCTTCGGCCAAGTGCCATATAGCGATCGCAATTTCTGTCCGTCCGTCGGTCGGTCTGTCGGTCGGTCGGTCCGGGTGTTGCTAGTTCGGGCACTTCCACATAAGCTAGGACGATGAAACTTGGCAGGCATATCAGGGGCGCTAAATGATTAAGTTGGAAATAGCACTTCCCCGATCCGAGCATCGTGGGGGGAGTGGAGGGAGGGGGAATCCGGAATATTTCGGAATTTATAACTTTCGAACGGGTGATCGGATCTTAATGAAACTTGATATTTGGAAAGACCTCGTGCCCCAGACAACGTAATTAAAATCTGGACCGGATCCAGTGACTTTGGGGGGAGCCGGAAATCTTGGGATACGCTTGGAGTGGAGGGATTGGGATGAAACTTGGTGGGAAGAATAAGCACTAGTCCTAGATACGTGATTGACATAACCGAACCGGATCTGGTCACTGTGGGGGAGTTATTGGGGGGGGGGGAATTCGGATTTCTAGTGATCACGTGAGTTCGGTACATCCTGATGTGCTAGGACGATGAAACTTGGCAAGCGTGTCAGCGACCCGAGCAGATTGACTTGAGAATAGTCGTTTCCTGATCCGATCATCTGGTAGGGGGGGTGGAGGGAGGGGGAGTCCGAAAAGTGAGGTATTTTTAACTTACGAACGGGTGATCGGATCTTAATGAAACTTGATATATAGAAAGATCTCGTGTCTCAGATAGGCATCTGAGACATTTTAAATCCGGACCGGATCCGATGACACTGGGGGGAGTTGAGCAGAGAACCGGAAATCTCGAGAAACGCTTAGAATCGAGTGTTCGGGATGAAACTTGGTGGGAAGAACAAGCACAGGTCCCAGATACGTGAATGGCATAACCGGGCCAGATCCGGCCACTGTGGGAGAGTTGCGGGGGGGGGGGGGGTCCGAATTTCTAGTGATCCCGCGAGGTCGGTAGGCTACATCCTGATGTGCTAGAACGATGAAACTTGGCAGGCATGTCAGGGACCCCAACAGACGGACTTCAGAATAGTGGCTTTCTCGATCCGACCATCTGGGGGGAGTGGAGGGAGGGAGATCCGGAAAATATAAATATTTTATAACTTTTTAACGGATGACCGGATCTTAATGAAACTTAATATTTAGAGAGACCTCCTGCCTCCGACGTCCCACTTCAAATCCGGTCGTGATTTGGTGACTTTCGAGAGAGTTGGAGGGGGGACCGGACAAATTGGGAAACTCTTATAGAGTGGAGGGATCGGGATGAGATTTGGTCGGAAGAACAATTATAAGTCCTAGATACGTCAATAACATAACCGGACCGGATCCGGGCACTGTGCGAAAGTTGGGGGTCCCGGATTTCTGGCAATCCCGCGAGTTCGGTACGTCTTGATATACCGTACAAGGACGATGGAAATTAAACTGACTTGAGAATAGTCGTTTCTCCGATCCGACCATCGTAGGGGAGTGGAGGGATAGGGAATCCGGAATCTAGTGTCGTGCATAACTTTTGAACGGGTGATGGGATATGAATGAAATAGGATCCGATACTCGTGCGGGGGTTAGAGACGGACACAGGAAATTCATGAAACACTTGCAGTCGAGGGATTGGATAGGCTACGCTCCGATTCCAGTCGAACCTGCTGGGCGGGAAGAGGAGATGTCAGAGATTCGGATTTTAAGTTTTCAAGTCGTATTCGGCCACAGTAGGGGGAGTCCTGTAAATCTTGTGGCTCGCATAGGGGTCAAACGAGTGCAGCGATTTAAATGCAACTTGGAATGTAGAGTAAGCATGTGTCCTAGATGGAATATTTTATTGTCTGAACCGGATCCGACCACGGTGGGGGGGGGGGGGCGGCACCTACCGAAAAACGCCCAGATTCGAGTGAAACTTGGTAGGTGGTGAGTAAAGATGCTTCAGGTGATCCATTCACGAATCGGAGCCGGATTCGGCCGCGGTAGGGGAAGTCTGAGGGAGGTACTGGAAACCATGGCACGTCTAGGGATCAAACCAGTGGGTTTATTGGGATGATACTTGGAAATTACAACAGTCATTTGCCCAAGATGATCCGAGGCGATGCCAGAAATGATCAGACTAGAGTGAAACTGCATATTCTATTTCTAAGTCCGAACCGCATTTTGGATGGCGGGTTTAGTTTGTGACGTTCTCGTGTACTTTCTTGTACCGCCTACTCGTAACAAGTGCCATATGAGCTCGTAGCTCTTGTTAATCATGATAGTTCATGCAAGTGCAACATAACTAAAACTAATTTTTTGCAGAACTTGCCAAATGCGAACTTGTCATCCTTGGACAAATTTATGTGGAATCCCAGACATACCGGTGTCGATGCATGAGCGCACTTTTTATTATAAGTTAAACTGAAAAGGCAGCTTATGTTTAGCCTACATCTGATTTTTGAATACATTGTATTATTTTGACTCATCTAAGGTTAGACGCTCAGATAACTAAAACTGACGGATGAAAAAAAGTGGGAAAGTGATGATATGTCTTTTTGTTATATGACTGTTATTTTTGGCAATGGCTTACCTTTGTAGTTGCAGAATATTGCAAGCATAGAGGGCACATAGAGGTACCAAGAACCCGAAAGACTAAGTTAATTCGATGAAATCGATTATCTGTGGAGAGCGGACAAAGGAAGTAACGCACTTTTATCGGGTTTTCGGGCCTATTGAGTAAATAAGTGAAGTGTAACTAGACTGTAGGATCTCAGCCCTACTTGGTTAAACTTTAAACTCGCTGATGCCTATCAGTTAAATTGTCCTGACGGAAACGATTTCAATAGCACCTTTGACCTCCCAAAAATAAACCTTAAATGTTTCAAACACGAAACATTGCCTTAATGTTTGCATTGATGGACAAACAAATATTCATGAAGAAAATTTAAGACACATAAGCATAAAAAATAAAGAAAGAAAAGTTAGAAAAATGTTTGCAGCCGCAATATTTTTTCTGTTGCTAAGTCAATTACAATGTTGCTTCCGCTTTTGCCCCTTCGTATTACCGCCCATACTACGAACAGATCAATAGAAATGAAGACATATCTTGCAGGACCTTGGTATCTTGTGCTGTCTAGGAACTCGCGAGGTTCTTCGTGTCTCTAAAATGCAATTTATTACCTTCCTTTTCGCCGACAGGCTCGTCCTTCGAGTTATTAGCACTACCCACTATCTCTAAGCCACAAAAACAACTGCCTAAGATCTCAGGAAATTATCTAGGTTACTTGGTAATCAGGTAGCGACTAGCTTTCAGTTAGGATATTGTGTATTCAAAGCAGTCCTTGTGGATACAGAGATCATCATTAATGGAATTCCGCCAGTCGGATTTTCTACCAGAATCAGCTTTTTATCTGAAAAGCGGACTCGAGTTAGTAATTAGCCAAAATCGGATCTGGGTCAAATGCGACTTTATTGGGTGAACGTATTCCAAGTTCTTGCTGCTGGCAACGCAATAGTAGAACTGACCTTCCACTGATTGGAGAAGGAATCCACATAATTTCTGGCAAAATTCTTGTGGAATCCCAAAGGAAAGTGAGGAAAACCTAGAATTTCGTGGGTGTGTCTGTCCGTCTGTCTATCAGCACGTGATTCTCGAAAGATTTGATATACTACCAAGATATCACGACGCAAATTTGGCTAGGGCCTCCTAAGGCCAAGACAGCTGACTGCGAACCATATTTGTCAGCCGAATTTTATTTGAGCTATATTTTGGCCCTTCTTGGCAAGGGTCCTCTTCAGGCTCAAAGCCGCTCAAGTTGGAAAAAGTGTTTTCCACAAGTTCGTTTTTCCAACTTGAGCGGCTTTGGGCCTGAAAAGGACACTTGCCAAGAAGGGCCGAAATATACCTCAAATAAAATTCAGCTGACGTATCCGTTTTCACTGTAAAATATTTCCTCAGGCTCAAGCCGCTCAAACTGGAAATGAAACTTCCGAAATTAAAATTAATTTTCCAGTTTGAACGACTCGGAAGAGGACACTTTCCAAGAAGGGCCGAAACATAGCTCTAATAAAATTCAGCAAACAGGAAACTTATCTTGTCTGTCGAGATGATTCTGATGGGGATGAAAAAACCATCGGGAGATTACCTCTCAAAACGCAGTGTTTTGCGTTGCTTTACGCACGACTTGTGTCGTATGTCGCAAAACGCAGAATTTTGCTCGAAATCGGAGAAGCGTGAAACAAGTGTAACACTGAATTGTCAGGTTAGGTGGTGGACACGCAGTTAACTTGCTTAGGCAAAATACTCAACACCACTTTATTTAAAGGGCACCCCCCACTACATACTGTAAGGCGTTTTTCCGTGACACCAATTGTGGGCCACACACGTCTGAGTGTTTTTCGCGGAAACATGATTGTGTGCCACACAGTCGAGCCACAAGTTGAAACTCGCGGAAATTTTTTGAATTTTTTTTTCATTTTTTGGGCGGTAATTTCGAATGTCTGAAAATATAAATACAAATCATGTAAAAATTTCAATAAATATAGCTCCAGGATATCGTCCTAACTATTCCCTGCAAAAAGAATCTTCAGTTTTATGTCAAAATACTTGAAAAAGCTTTTCATTTTATTGTTTTGACGTTATTTTGCTGCTAGTGTTGAAGTTCCCGCCAAAATTGAGACACAAAATCGACAATCACCTCGGCAGTTGTTTGTCAAATTTGAGCCACGAAAACCTTGTTGGTCGCGGAAACACACTTGTGAGCCGCAGAAAAGGCCGCGGAAACGCTTCTTTCGAACCACAATCGACCCACAACCTGTTTGTGGGAGCACGGAAAAACGCCTCTAGTGTTTCTGCTAAGATGCGCTGAGACGGTTGACTAGTTTCAAACTTGGCTATGCTTCCAGAAAATTACACAAGGCTTCGGCTGTTTTTTGCCTCTTTGTCCCTTGCTTTGGATGACAAACTTGGCAAAATTTACATAACCGCTTTCCGGACCAATAAGCCTCCAGATAAAAATGATCGGGTGCTTGATACGTCACCTAAGAAAAAAAAACGTCGGTATGCCTGATAATCAGTATATTGCTAATAGAGGAGACAGGATACGTTTACTAAGTGTAAAATCTCGGGAACAAGAATGGATGGAAATACTACTGAAGTAGAATGAATTACTATCGTAAGTACGACGTGTCCTTTAAACAAATACGGGGAAGGCAGTTATGGAGGGAACGTCTGTGCGAGGCTGGGCGGAAACAAACAACAATCACGTTGGGCGATCGACGGTTTTAATTATTTCACAGAAAAAAACTTGAACAAGAACCTGTTGCGAGGTTACAAAGACCACAACATCTTCACTGCGTGGGCAATGCCGACATCTGTGTAGTTGAAGTACAAAAGACCACCGAGGGTAAACGCACTTAGGCCATAAACGAGAGCAACTGCAACTTTCGGTATCGTCTCACCAAAAATCTTGGGTCGGATGTAGTCCACCACTATTGCTTCAACACCCCTGCAAGATCAAAAGGTTTCTGCTTCGAATCAACAATGTTTGAGCCTACACTGTCAAACATTTCATGACACATAACACAAGGATGCGCAGTTTCAACAGATAACTACTTGAGATGTTATCTGTTATGATTTTGAAAACGTTATGCATTACAAGCATTGCTAAGAAGAGCCGAAAAACGTCTCGGCTGACTTTTCCGATATCATGATGATAAACGGAAAAGCCAGCCGATATTTTTTTCGGCATCCTTGTGTTATCTGTTTTGAAACTTCTGGTAGTGTGGAAGTGGTCACATTTGTATTCTCCATCGGCAGCAATAGAATGTGGAACTGTCCGACGTATTCTTCGAGCGCCGGCATAACAATTCGTATTCGACATTCGGTGCTTAAAAATCCACACTTAAAGCACAACTCTTACTAGAAATAATATTTTCCCTATGAAATGGATCAGAAAAAAACATTTTCGAAAATTCTATTACTTTCCATCTGAAATTAGCGATTTTCTTGTTAGCGCCTGTCGACTATGTCCAGCCTTCCTGCTCTCCGACGCGGCGGCTGGGCGCAAAACATTTGAAAACTGATCGCGCCGTGGTTCAAAAGTGTGAAAACTATGCAAATAATAGAAGTAATAAACAATAGCTTCTCAGATCCTTATGTGTGAAAGAGTTGTCAGCAGACGTTGACGATCCCCGCAAACGTTTCGTTGTGTGACGGGCAAAACTCGGCAAGGCCAAAAAAGCGCTAAAATTTCGTAGGCACAGAACGAAACAATGGAGAAAGGTGGGGATTTTAGAAGCTTATAATTCTGTATGGGAGCTACATATATTATAAAAAAGCAGAATAAGCAAGAGGGGTCCTTTAAGTCTATGCCTGCAGAATGGCCGATTTGTTGACATTTGCCATGCTATTTATGCAACGAAGAATCTTTGGAGTGAAATGAACTGAATAAGTAGGCGTGTGGGCTTTTGCCCCATGACGCATAATTTAGAGGTTCAAAAGTAATGCAACCTATGCAGGATTCAGATATTTTCAACTGAACCACTGGAAGTAAATTCATCTGCAATTCACCTTCACCAGAACGGCACTAATCTCATCGAGCTCTTCGTCACTTCTTCCCACTCAAAACACCTCATCAGACAACCGACGATCAAACACTGACAATAAATAGCCTTAGTGGCCTATACTTAATAAAGACGGAGCTTATTTTCGAGCTTTTTCTGCTGTTGTTCAACCTTTCCTTTCTTCAGGTGAATAGACTGGATGGGGGAGTAGAGTCACCTAGTAGAATCCTTGTGTTTGTTATTCCGAAGGATTTAGGAAGGAAATGGAGCTCCATGATGTTTCGGTTGAATTTTAATTATTTTGGTTGTCTTTTTGGGATCCCAAAACGTAAGTGGAGGGATACCTATGACATCGCAAAAGTTGTCCGTCCGTCTGTCCGTCCGTCCGTCCGTCCGTCCGTCTGTACGCACGATAACTCTCGAAGGGATTGAGATATTTTGATGAAACTTGGTGTGAGTATCCTTTGGGTCAAAGTACAAGTCAAGTTCGAAGATGGGCTATGTAGCCCTATATTTGAGGGTGGGGGAGGGGTTTCAAATTAAAGGGCAAAAAAAAATATTTTTGAAATCTATTGAGATAGTCAATTTAGGGGTAAGGAGACATGCTGAATCCGAATATGAAAGTTATTCTCTCATCAGAAAAGTAGTTCACCCGGAATCCGGCGAAAACCGGATACAAAATTTGTCGACCCTCGCTACCCCTTGTCTCAGATTTTTATAGCTCTGCGCGGGATCAGTATGGCCCTGCGCGGGGCTGACGTAAGAGAGAGAGAGCTAGTGCGGTCGAAGGGGTTGGTATAATGGAAAAGAGTAGATGGTTGCCGACTGTGCGGGCTATATAACAGTTGGAAAGTTTATAGGGGTTGACAACTTCAGTAGTAGGGTACACACTAAAACCGAAAATAGGCCGATCTAAAATTGTGAGACAAGTAGGGGACTTCTAATGGTCTCATGGTCTGACAATAGGCTGTTAGACCATAATCATCTTCGGCAATGAGGGATTAGCAGTTTTTTCTACTTGGTGTACCTACAGTTTGTTTTCTGTGCTTTATGTGGTACGAACAATTTGGTACCACGTCTATCACGAGGACATGGAGTAGTAAGTAAGTGTTGCCAGAATCTTTGGTGGTGAGGGGTTGCCAACTTTTGTTAGTTGATATATCTTTTATTTTTTGCCAGTGTAGCTCATGATAAGAACGATACGGTACCATGTCTATCACGGGTAGATGGACTTGTTTTATAAGTTAAGGTTTTATTTGAAGTTGATTAGATGTTCTTTATAGGGATAAGGAGATGCGCTGAATTCGTTTCTGAACTATCTTTTCTTGGCTGGACAAGTAGTTCGCTCGGAATTCGGCGGAAGTAAAGCAGGAAGTAAAGCGGAAGTAAAGCAGGAAGTTTCGATCAGTATCGTCAAAATAGATATGGCTTATAAAGGTATATCTGAACTTGATTTTCTCAGATGATTAGCCTGGCGAAGACTGGATCTGGTTTTAAAAGCTAATGTGATAGTCGATTTAGGGGTAGGCAGACCTGCTGAGTCCGTATATGACAATCATTTTCTACCTGGACATATCCTTCGACCGGAATCCGGCTGAAACCAGAAATTTGACAGTAGTATAGCCTAAGGCAGGAAGTTTTGATCAATTTCGTCAACGCCATTGATCTTAATCTGTTTATATGTTTTAATATTAAAAATGTTCATGTAGTCTGGCGAAGAGTGGATATCTACAAGACCCAATTGTCTGGATCAAATATTAAGTTTTTGGGATCCCATCGAAATCTTTGATCTTGTTAGTGTTGTTTCTTTCTTTTTCATTTCTCTACTACACTCCGTTGTACCTAGACGAATTACAAATTTAATTTAATTACAGAAAGAGTAATTATAAAAAAAAAATATGTAAAGAAAATGCCGAGTCACTCAAATTCCTACTGAAAACAAATTAACTGTCAGAAATCCTATCAAAGATGGTTGTTGTTTGTGTGAAAAATTCACGTCCATGCTTGAACCACATTTCAACTTAAATCACCAAAACCGAAGCTGACAGAGAGCTAAACGAATAGGCAAACTTAGCTGAATCCTTTTAAGCTGAGTCCTCTTAAGGCTCATGTCGCTCAAGCTGGAACGTGAACTTGGTGAAAAACAACTACAGGTTCTAGCTTGACTTTTGGTGAATTTCTAAAACATCATAATTTACTGTGCTAAACCAAAATCGAAACTTACCAGTGCGAATGGATTACGGCTGACAAAGCCAAAGCACAGTCGAGAGCTGGTGTTGGATAAGCAAAGGCAGCTGGAATGACACCCAGCAACGCCAGGCTCATAACTCGCTCAGCAGTCCAATGCTTTGAATATTTGTCCGTCCCACCAACTTGTCCTGTGGCTGCAAATCTGATCTGCGAGGATGTAGAGATAACGCCAGATTTCTTTAGAGAGATGGCCAATGGGGATATTCGTTTTTGCCCTGTTTGTAGGGTCTTCAGGATTGTACCAGTACCACACGAGAAGACAGCTTTCTGTACTAGAAGAAGAAAGTGAATTTGCCTTATACCATCTAGTGCTCCAAGCGGACTAGTTTCTGGTAGTCCTCCATTCATAATCAACAAGATTTCACGTACACTCATTGGTCGGGAAGCACGAGTAATCTTGACCACGTTCTCAGTAACAATGATTTTCCATTAAATGTCCTCGTAGTAGATGATTTTCCTGTAAGCGACCATATGCCTATTTCATTTTCTGTTTCATTACGCATTCCAGTGCCGCAAATTTCAAAGAATGGTAGAGCAGCAAAAGCTAAGTTTTCCCGAATCGTTTGGGATGAGTCGTTGAAGCTTGATTATCAAAGAGAAGTTGATCTTATGACGGCAAAAATTCAAATCCCTTCAGAATTTCCTGCTACGCCTAATGATATAGAGCTCGAGTTAAATTGTATTTATTTTCAGCTAGTTCATTGTCTAAGGGTTTCGGCGAAAAAGGTTTTTCAATCTAAGACCGTTGTCGTTGGGACTGAAAAACCTTTTTGGTCGCTTAATTCTTCGTTGGTTGACAGTAACAATGAGGCTAAGTTAGCTTGCGTCAGATGGAAGGCACTCGGTAAACCCCGTGATGGACTTTCCTTCCGGTGGATGAAAGAGAAGAAGGCTATTTTCCAGGCTGATCTTCGCCGACACAATAATTGCCTCATGGAAGAAGCGTCTCGTGATGTTGATACTGATAAGCTTAAAATTTGGAAAGCGCTACGTAGGACTAAGCATTTAAGTGAACCTGCTCCTGATTCTCTCCCGTCTGTTGCTGAATGGGAGACACATTTCAAGTCTGCCCTGTCTTCTTCTAACGATTTGCCCTCTGACGTTGCTGAGCTAGATTCTATATTAAGTGATTTTCCGTCTGACCACGTACTTGTACATCAAGATTTAGTTTTGGCCCAAAAAAAACTGAAGTTCCAATCATCGCCTGACCATGATGGGCTTTTTTCAAACCATCTCAAGTTTGTATCCCCAACATTCCTTTTAACTCTTCTTGCTTTTTTTAATTTAATTTTATCGGTGGGTCGTGTTCCCTCATCTTTTAAAATTGGTTTGATTTCCCCTATTTTAAAAAATGGAAAGAAGGATTTAAAATCTTGTGGTTCTTATCGGCCAATAACCAAGGGTTGTATTATCAGTAAACTTTTTGAAATGTGTTTTAAAAATATGTTTGAAGGCCTTGATGTTGGGTTAAACCAGGTTGGATTTCAAAGGGGTATGGGTTGCGATCATGCGCACGCTACTTTTTCCACTTTAATCAATGATGCGCAAGTGAGTGGACAACCGCTGTATACGCTTCTGATAGACATAAAAGGTGCTTTTGACAACGTTTCTCATGCGGCTGCTCTTTTATCACTTGTGTATAATGGTATTCCTCGTTCTGTTGTGCGTGTTTTAAGGTCGTGGTACAATGGACTTAACGTTCAAGTGGCAATTCGTTCCCCAAAAATTCTGTCCAATTTAATTTCAGTGGGAAAAGGCGTTAGACAAGGTGGAATTTTATCTCCATATATTTTTAATGCATGTTTGGCAGATTGTCTTCGGTCGCTTAAAACTTCTTTGATTCATTTTGCGCGTGATGTAACGTTTTTAGCTTATGCTGATGATATTATTATTTTAAGCCGGTCAAAAGAAAAGTTAATTGAAAATTTTAACATTCTAGTGTCTAAACTGGGGAAGAAGGGTCTAATAATTAGTTCTGAAAAATGTAATTATTTTGTGATTAGTAATTTGCCGACACTGAATGCCCCTCTGGATTGTGGTGGGGGGATTGTTTTCAGCCCTGTTGAGAAAGTTACGTATCTTGGAATCCCTTATTCTTCCAATACCAGGGAATGGAAACTTTATAAAATAAGAAGAGCATTTGGTGCTGTTATTCGTTTACGGGGTATGTATCGCAGAGATGTTCTCGGTTCGATTTATAGGCTACGGCTGTTGCACTCCCTCATATTCTTTTTCCGTCTGCTTTCTTTTCTTCTTTCCGTCCTTCTGAACTTTCTGCGTTAAAAGTTACTTATTACAAATTTTCAAAATTCCTTCTTGGTTTCCCTATTTCTGCGAGTAATTCTCACCTAACTTCCAGTTTTAAAGTGAAGAATCCTCTGGAAACTCTGAACAGAAAAATTCAGAACTTTCATAAAAAGGCTGAAAACATTCTTGTCCATCACAACCTTTTTCCTTTCTTCACTAAAAAAGTGCCATGATTAGTTTATTTATTTTGATTTTGTGTTATCATTTGTATTTTATTGTAGATATAGAATGATAGTTTGTTTTTAACGGTCAGTTAATTGTTTGTGTACTATCTCTGAAGTGTTTGTGACATGTTGTTCTCTTTTTTTATATACTCTTCAGTTTTGAAGGAATCAAATAAATGAATGAATGAATGAATGGACTAGTTTCTGGTAGTCCTCCATTCATAATCAACATGGGTAGTACATGGGTAGCATTCCAGTGAGCCGGACTTTGCCCAACGGAATCTACCGGAATTTTGCTCAGGGAATCTACCGAAATCTTACTCAAGGAATATACCGGAACTTGTCTCAGGGAATTTACTGGAGGCTGGATCAGGGGATCTACCGGAACTTTCCCCACGGAATCTACCGGAATTTTTCTCGGGGAACCTGCCGAAATCTTTCTAAATTAATCTGTCGGAACTTGTCTCAGGGGAGGCTGGGTCAGGGAATCTACCGAAATTTTTGCTCAGGGAGTCTACCCAAATCTTGCTCAAGGAATATGTTGGAACTTGTCTCAGGGAATTAACTGGAGGCTGGACCAGGGAATCTACCGGACTTTGCTTCATGGAATCTACTAGAATCTGGCCCGGGGAATCTACCGGAATGTTGCTGCTTACCGGATAAGTATAGACTCACAGCTTACCGGGATGACCCTCTCAGGGAATTTACTGGAGGCTGGATCAGGGGATCTACCGGAACTTTCCCCACGGAATCTACCGGAATTTTTCTCGGGGAACCTGCCGAAATCTTTCTAAATTAATCTGTCGGAACTTGTCTCAGGGGAGGCTGGGTCAGGGAATCTACCGAAATTTTTGCTCAGGGAGTCTACCCAAATCTTGCTCAAGGAATATGTTGGAACTTGTCTCAGGGAATTAACTGGAGGCTGGACCAGGGAATCTACCGGACTTTGCTTCATGGAATCTACTAGAATCTGGCCCGGGGAATCTACCGGAATGTTGCTGCTTACCGGATAAGTATAGACTCACAGCTTACCGGGATGACCCCGACACACTACTTACCGGTGCTTCGTGCAGACAGACAACACAGCGTACCGGAACATTCATCGGGAGATTCCGGTAATCTCCTAAGTTTCTGTAGCTTTCAAGAATTAGGCAACCTACTGAAATTTCCATCATTTTCAACTACAAATACTGTTCCAGGAATAATATCACGGTACCGTCTGCTCCAGTTTCGACAGCTTTCCCGACTCTTTTCTGGTGGTAAGCCGAGAAGAGTTCGAAAACGAGTTAGCCTTGTTCCGACCTCGAAACAAACAAAAAGTTTGAAAATACGAACAAATAAAAAGTTTGAAGATATTTGCGAATTGAAAGATTTCTTACCACTAGTATGGAAAGCGTTCAAGCTGGCTAAGACAATCCCTGCGTCAATTAGTGATCGCAAGTGAAACCGGTCTAGTTGACGAATGCGAAATTGGATGTGTTACGAACAAACGTAAAACGCTTAAAACGCGACTAATAAACGTGTAGGGTGGGTTGAAGGTCGAAGACTTTTTATTTTCAACTGACAATCTTACAAGACACCTGAATGAAGAGTACCAAGTATCATCCCTATCTGTATGACTTCCATTAACATTGCCTGCAGAAAACCCAATCCAAATACGAAACAGTGTTTCCAAGCTATGATTTTTGCTCCATTTTGCATGTGTCCTTATTTCAGTATCGAACAATTTTAGAAATTAAAAAATGTCCAATCAACCCTTCTTCTGGAATATTTTTTTTACCAGTTAAGCCCAAACGTATATCTAGAAGAAATTCCAATACGATCCGGCCAGCGATGTACAAGATTTGAATGAATTGCGCTTTTTGTCTTGGAGTCTGCATGTGCAAACCTCCAGAAACGAACATCCCTATTTTGAAAACGTCACGCTCAGGAGAAGAATGCTCTCCGTGGCCATGTCTGTAAATGCATTCTCCATGGTGTGTTCAAGTATGGTTTCATTGTTCAGGCGTCCTTTAAAGTTTAACCGAATAGGGCTAAGATCCAACAGTCTGGTAACATATCACTTATTCACTTAAAAACCCGATAAGAATCCGCTACTTCGTTTCTCCGTTATCCAGGGATAATCGATTTCATAGGATGAACTTTCTTTTGGACGTGTGTATCTCTATGTGCTTGTCCCTCTACGCTTGAAATATTTATCAACTAGAAATTTAAGCCACTGGCGAAAAATAAATAAAAATATCAGATTCATTGCAAGACCCATCCTGAAATCTTTTTCCTACGGGCGTAACTTCAATCAATATCAATCAATAAGTATATTTCACATAATATTTCTGTATGACAAAAATAACCTTGTACGTCAAGACAAAATGGTTTTAAAAATACATAAAACAACGGTTAATGCAAGGTAAAATAAACTAAGTGTCAAACGCTGCTTTGTTATAATTAGATACGAAATATGGTACAAAGGATTTTAAAAAACGCTGAGAAGACTTGAAATCGGGTTCTCTAAGGAGTTGTCCGATGTCGAGTTTTTGGGATCCCAAAACGTAAGTGGAGGGATACCTATGACATCGCAAAAGTTGTCCGTCCGTCCGTCTGTAAGCACGATAACTCTCGAAGGGAATGAGATATTTTGATGAAACTTGGTGTGAGCATTCTTTGGGTCAAGAGTAAGGTCGAGTTCGTAGATGGGCCCTGTAGCTCTACATTAAGGGGTCGGGGTTCAAATCAAGGGGCAAGTAAAATATTTTTAAACAGCTAATGTGATAGTCGATTATGGGGTAAGAAGACACACTGGACACGAATATGATAACCATTTTCTCGCCGGACAAGTAGTTCGTCCGAAATCCGGCCAAAACCGGAAAGTTTGTTAAAAGTACAAGTCTTATTTGAAGTTGATTAGATGGTCGATATAGGGGTAAAAAGGCATGCTGAACACGAATATGAAACCATCTTCTCGTCGGACAAGTAGTTCGCCCGGAATCCGGCCGAAACCGGAAAGTTTGTTTAAAGTTTAACCTTTAACCGAAGATGTTCGATGTAGGGGGAAGAAGGCATGCTGAACACGAATTTGAAAACCATTTCTCGCCGGACAAGTAGTTCGCCCGGAATCCGGCCAAAACCGGAAAGTTTGTTAAAAGTAAATTTTTGTTTGAAGTTGATTATATGTCTGATTTAGGGGTTAGAAGAGATGCTGAATCCGTATATGACAATCATTTTTTAGCCGGATATGTAGTTCTTCCGGAATCCGGCTAGAACCGGAATTTTTTTTAAAAGTTAAATTTTGATATGAAGTTGATCAGATGTTGGATATAGATACGCTGAATTCGTTTTTGAGCTTTATTTTTTTGCCAGACAAGGAGTTCTGGATTTCGCCGAAACCGGAAAATTCGCAGAAGTAAGGCAGGATCGTTTCGATCGGCTTCTAGGGGTAAGCACACATGCTGAATCCATATCTGAACTTGGTTTTCTTAGATGATTAGCTGTTTGGCCTTAATCTGTTTCTAAATTATAAGAGTAAAAATGTTCAAGGAGTCTGGCGAAACCTAGCCTAATTGCCTGGATCAAATATTGAATTTTTGGGATCCCATCGGAACCTTTGGTCTTGTTAGCCCTGAAAATGCAGGATTTTGTTCAAATTCAAATTCGACCTGTTTGGATGATTTCTGGTTGGTCTTGCAAGCAGTTCACACTCTGAACGTTATTACCAGAGCCCCGGGTGGAAAAATACAAAATCCCTCAGATGTCTTCACAACATTTCAGTGTACTCAAATATCAGATTTAAAAATAAGCTGCCTTTTCAGTTGAACTTTAACAAGCCTATTTATTTGTTGTTTGGAACACATACTCAAAGTCAGAACATAACAGTCTTCTAAAGTTTCTGCAGAGATGGTCACTACGGTAAAATCTCGACAAATTCCGGTAAATTACGAAGCCGCTCCCCCCCCCCCCCCCCCTATTAGGAAGGTCCCGGGACGCCCCTGCCTACGGGAATTACTGCAGAACCGATAGTTCTTATCACTTATGATGCTCGGGACCATCACAAGTAAATTGTAACGATCGTAACAGCCGTGGAACGAAAATAACAAGAGGGAGGAGCCAATTTACTTATTACGGCGGTCTACGGAACGGCACTAATAACAAGAATTGTAACGATCGTAACTAATAATAAGTCGCTGGAACGCTACCATAGTAAAAGTCGGATCCATGTAGTAGTAGGTAACTTTCACATTATGGGATCCCAGAATGTAAGTGGAGGGATACCTATGACATGGCAAAAGTTGTCCAGATGTCCGTCCGTCCGTCTGTAAGCACGATAACTCTCGAAGGGAATGAGATATTTTGATGAAACTTAATGGGAGGATCCTTTGGGCCTAGAGTAAGGTCGAGTTTGTAGATGGGCTTTGTAGCCCTACATTTAGGGTGGGGAGGGGTTCAAATTAAGGGACAAACAAAATATTTTTAAACAGCTAATAAGATAGTCGATTATGAGGTAAGAAGACATGCTGAACACGAATATGAAAACCATTTTCTCGTCAGACAAGTAGTTCGCCCGGAATCCGGCCAAACCGGAAAGTTTGTTAAAAGTAAAAGTTTTATTTGAAGTTGATTAGATGTTCGACTTAGGGGTAAGAAGGCATGCTGAACACTTCAGTGACAATCATTTTCTACCCGGACAAGTATTTCGACCGGAATCCGGACCAAGCCGGAAAATTTGTTAAAAGCAAAAGTTGTATTTTGTAGCTGATTAGATATCCGGTTTAGGGGTAAGAAGAGATGCTGAATTCGTATATATCAACAGTTGGGCACCAGATATTTTGGAGAATTCCCCTGCTTTAGGAGAATCTCATACACAGGTGAAAAAGAATCCCCTGTAGAGGAGATGGGGGGGGGGGAATAAGTGGGACAATTTTTTTGGCATATTCTAGTACAGTAGACCTAAAAAACTGTTTCTATGTCCATCACCCTCCCCCACCCCCCACCCAACTCCTTCACATCCTAAATAACATGTAAAATAACCAAAAAACTAGTGTTATATGTATTTCTGTTGTTTCCAGAAAAGCTTTTGGGTCCAGTTTAGATGACTGCTGTACTTGTAGCACTACTGAACACAATGCCTTACAATTTTGCTGATTTCTTCTTTTCTGGTTGGAGTTTACAAGCACTTTCTTTTTCAGGTGCTTTCACCTACCATAGAGAAAGCCTTGATACCGGAGAAATCGTTTGGCCAATAAATAACAGTTACACCCAAATTGAGTAACCCCTGGACTGAATTAACTAAATAGAAAGGGAATTTATCTAGGAATACCAGCTGTCCAAGGGATCCATTCCACTCAAATAGCATCTATTGAACAAATGATTTCTCCGGTATCAAGGATTTCTCTACCGTAGGCTAAAGCAACTGCAAAAGTAAAGGGCTTGTAAACTCCAACAAGAAAAAAATCAGCAAAATTGTAAGGCATTGTGTTAAATAGTGCTACAAGTACAGCAGTCATGCAGACTGGACTCAAAAGCTTTTCTGGATACAAGGGAAATACATATAAATACTAGTTTTTTGGTTATTTCCATGTTATTTAGGATTAGAAGGAGTTGGGTGGGGGAGGGTGATGGACCTGGAGACAGTTTTTTAGGTCTACTTTACTAGAATATGCCATACAATTTGTCCCACTTATCCCCCCTGTATCCCCCCCTCACCTCCTCTACAGGGGATTCTTTTTCACCTGTGTAGGAGATTTCCCTTAAGCAGGGAAATTCTCCAAAATTTCTGGTGCCCTACTGATCAATCATTTTTTAGCCGGACATATAGTTCGTCCGGAATCCGGCTGACACCGGAAATTTCTTTATCAGTTAAATTTTTATTTGAAGTTGATTAGATGTTGGGTATAGGGGCAAGCAGATACGCTAAAGGGGCAAGCAGAATTCTCAGTTTCTAGGATTCTGCAAAGTACGGTATTTAGAGATTCTGTGAAATTTTGGCTCTGCAGGGTACCCACACACACCAAAAATGCACTTGCAACGCCCCTGCTCACTGCTCACCCTGCCAGCCATGTCAATTTGGCTTCTGGAACCTCGAATATCTAACCTTGAAATGTTAAAAGGAAATTCCTTTACTAGGGTAGCCAGTAATTTTTTTTTTAATCAAACCTGAGCTGTTGAAGATCAGAATGTGATTCTCCTATCTTTTAGCTTTGATTTGAGGCCAAAATCACCTCTCTATCTTGCCTCTAAGCATCTTAAATCTTCTTTAGAAAACAGTATTTTACATAAGGAAATGCCTATGTTCATCCATTGACTTTAGGGTTTTGTCCATCTAGTGAACAGCTTGGAACTATGTGCTTCAAGGAAATTCTATGAAACTGGGTATTTTGAGCTGGTTTTGAGTGCATGGGGAGCCCCAGCAAGTGAGTTGGATGAGAAAATATGAATAAGAGCATTAAGGTTATAGTCCAATAGACCTATTGCTGCTATAGGCTGCTCACTTCTCCTCCTTAGTATCAACAAATTTTTGTAGGCAAGTTCAGCTACTTTTTTTTACATCTAAATTTACATTGAATATTAAGAAATAATATTAAATAGCTAGGACATCTTACTGATGGCCTTACAAAACAGACAATTTTGTCCTGAATGCAATGGTATTTTCAAAATATTTTTTGGAGATGTTTTAGATAGGTAAAACTGTTTAGGAAAATTCACAGCAATTCCTGCATTCATTACAAAAAAATCGCCAATTTTTGCCACTAGGTGTTTTTGTGGCCACCCTACCTTTACAGCCATAAGTCCATAACTGTCGAGAAGCAAAATCTAATGACTTAACCGTAGACTAGCTCACCCCTGCCTGCCAGCCATGTCAATGTGGCTTTTGCAACCTCGAATATCACAGAATATCATAACCTTGAAATGAAATTCCTTTGCGGCTTTGCAGCCCTAACTAACTGTCAAGAAACAAAATCTAATGACTCAGCACCTGCTTAGCCCTAGACCAGGATACAAAAAAATACGCTTCTCACTAGGATTTCGAGGTACTGTATTATTAGGGTAGCCAGTAAATATTAATAATAATAATATTAATACTATTATTATTGTAATTCAAGGCTGGCAACCCATCCTGTTTTTGAAAGGTGATCTAATATCTAGTAAAAAAATAGGGAAACGTTCGGATCAGGATAGCACTGGGCCAGCAAGTCAAATTTACGACAATAATAACATACTTAGTGAGCTCATCCTTGACAAAATTTTTATTTTCTGGAATGCCGTTTTCGTTGTTACATCGTTTTTGAAACTGTTGGAAATTTTATGATTTCAATAAAACCCCACAAGCTTCCAAAAATTTAAGCAAAAATACTCTTCTGAAAGCAGTTCTGTGAAAAGAAGGTTTTAATTAAACAGAATACTTTAAAAATAATTTAAATACTTTTCTATCTGCTTTTTCTTTTTAACTTTGTCTGCTTTCCTCTGGCTTTCCTCCTTGTTCCGTCTCGGGCGGGATATTTCTTTTCAACGGAACTACTGTTGAAATGTTCAATCGTTTATTTTCAAGATGTCTGTGAACGTGATTTCCGAAGACAGTTCCCCAACTCAACTTAGAGCAGCTGAACATGGTCCTAATCTGGAGAAGATATTTGAGAATCTGAAAATAGATTCCAGCAAATCAGGCCTCCATTACCACTTCTTCAAAGTACTATATTTCATTTCTAGACATATTTAAGTTTTCCTTTTTTTTCGAAATAATGAATGGAACTTGACTTAGGGAATCTGTTGGAACGTGTCTCAGGGGATCTACCCAGATCTACCGGAGTTTGGCCCGTGGAATCTTCCAAAATTTGGCTCAGGGAATCTACCGCAATTTTGCTGCTTACCCAATAACTCAATAAGTATAGACTCACAGCTTACAGGGATGCTGCAGGGATGACCCCGAAACACAACTTATCAGAGTGAATCGTGCAGACAGACAAAACAGCGTACCGGGACGTTCACCGGGTGATTCCGGTAATCTCCAAAATTTCTGTAGCTTTCAAAAATTAGGCAACCTACCAAAATTTACACCATTTCGAACTACAAATATTGTTCCAGGAATAAAATCACAGTACCGTCTACTCTAGATTCGACAGCCTTCGACTGACAAGTTAGCCTGGTTCCGACATGATCTCGGAAGTCCCCAGGACAGCCTCGGAAAAAAAAAAAGTTTGAAGAGATATAGTATTCGAACTCTTTCGTGAATTATAATTAAATTTCACGTTTGTCAAATTGATCGCTTTCACATGCAATTAGTAACAGACTCTCAAGACGATGGTCGGCCACTATTGAACACAACGTGATCATAACCAGTTTCGGCTTACTCTCCTAAAAATTCTTTCCCCTTTTGCTGAGCTAACAGAGATTGTCTTAGACAGATTTAACGCTTTCCGTACTAGTGGTAAGACATCCTTCAATTCACGAAAGACTTTGAATATGGTACATATATCTTCGAAAATATATTTTCAAACTTTTTGTTTGTTTCGATGCTGTCCTGGAGATTTTCGAGATCATGTGGGAACAAGGCTAACTTGTGAGTCGAGAAGGCTGTCAAAACTTACAGATTTGTGGTACCTCTGTGTGGTTGTCCTCTACGCTTGAAATATTTACCAACTATAAATGTAAGCCATAGCCGAAGATTAAAAGAAAGTATCAGATTCATTTCTCAATTCATTTGCTAAATTTGTGTATTACTTAGGAAAGAGTCAGAATATTTCAGTGTTTTCAAATATCAGAAGATTCAGAAGTAAAAATAATCTTCGCAGTTAAACTTCAACGAGCCTGTCTTTGTTTTCCGTCGTTTGTAACACACAATCCAAGTCAGAACACAACAGTATTCTAGAGTTCCTGCAGAGATATTCACTAAGGAAAATTTCCGGTAAAATCTTGAAAAATTCCGGTAAAATCCCGAAAAATTCCAGTAAAATTCTGAAGCCGACCCCCCCCCCCCCCCCCCTATCAGGAAGGTATCGGGACCCCCCTGCATTCATCCCTTCTCGATAGGTATAAAGATGAAATTACTGGATCTGATTTTGGTGTCACCCTTATTTATTAACATTTTTTTTCCATTCTAGGTTGGATGGTATAATGACATGGTTGGAGAAAAGTTTCATCTTGAATATCACCCAGATACAGCAGCTTTTGCTGTCATTAGCACACCAAATATGTTTGAAAATGTTTTCATCCCCTACCTGGTTAACAAGGACTGCTTGGGGACTTCAGATGCTCTTGACCAGGCATTATCAGCACATCTGAATTCTCTTTGCAGAGTAAGTAGCCTTACATACTAGACTGGCTTTGGAAATCCTGAATGAAAATTATTTCAAATATTACACTTTACCCTTGCTGTGCTTTCTTGTTTGTATTGACACAAGCTAATGACTTGTACCTACTATGGATCCCTGGTTCATGGGGATCCTTTCAGTCCCCATTCCCTACCACAGACGAGGTTCAGTGGTTGACCGGTTCTAATGGACAGGGGAGACGCGCTGATTCCTTCAATATGGCGGCCGTGCAGCCCAGGACATCTAAGGGTCTCACAGACCTGTAATTACTGAGTTTTATGTGGCTGGGCGCCAATTGTCCAGTTCGTTATTTATGGTAAATTTGGGAACATAAGATATTCGATTTTAGTCCACCTTCAGTTTGAAACTGGTGTTTGCCTGCTTGCCTGCAAAAAGGGAGCTTTCCACTCAAAAGCAGAAACATGATTTGATGAAACGAAAGCTCGGCTGAACAACTTCAGATAGTCCTCTCTGACATAGGCTATAGGCTACAACTCCACTTCACTTTACAAACCATAGGCTCTGGCTCGAGGAAAAGCATTAACCATCCTTCATGGCCCCAGGCAGGAGGCCGATGGAGCTTTTTAAAATGTAATGTCATATTCATCAATCTGGCCTAAGGTCCACACGTTCCATAAAAACTGCAGAGGTTAGATCCTTGCCAGTTTCTAGCAATAAGCTGAAATCGGGGTACTAGGAAGAAAACGGAACAAAACCTAGGCTAAGTGTTGCTCTCGCAACACAATTATTTTTTTTAAAATAGGTAAATTGCATAAAATGTTTTAATTACCGGTACGGAAAATAGGTAAAATTTCAACCTCACGAGGATCCGTTGAATTACGACGATATATTGAATATTACCATGACGGGACAAACAGTCTGCTGGAAGGAGTACAGGGAAGAGCCACAAACTCCATTAGAGGTTTTTTGAGTCTCACACATCCTGAAAGGCTGCGTAGACTGAACCTACAAAATCTGAGATAGAGAAAAAAGAGGAGAGACATGCTACGAAGTGTAAAATGCTCAACTCGAACTGCCTTTCCTCTTTATTCACAATCGATCAGCAAGTGCGGACAAGGATTCACTATCGAAAACTGCAGCGAAAGTTTTGCCCAACTCGAGTTAGAGAGCAGTTCTTCCCGAACAGATTAATTACCTTATGGAATACTTTGTCAGAAGACGACGTGACCAGCCAAACGGCTCGAAAGGACTGGAAATCACAGCCCTGGATTGATGATTAATGCGCTCCTGAGTTGACATCTCGAAAGTAACCATCATCACCAACGCAAGCTAGCCATCGGATTGTGCACCCTTATTGCTTGCAAGTGCAGTTTGAGGTAATGAACATTTGTCAGGTCGCTACTGACCGTTTTCTTTCTTGTACCAAACATAGACTTCTTCTTACAGGAGCTAACAGATCAGAAGTATGAAATCATTCATGATTACGAAATGGTCGGAAACACGCGAAAACCGCGAGTCCTTGTTCAGACCGCTGGTCATGCAGCTGGTGCGGTTTACTTCTATCAGAGAAAGGACTTGACGATCGACCCTTGGCCTCCGTCTAAGGTACGTTCATTTTTTGTTGTGAGGGGCGAGAAGTTGTTAGTATCGTTGCGCAAGGAATGTTGGCTTACCCGGATTAAGGTGCATACGATCTGCGGGTTTGACAGGCATTATTTATTTTGCTCACGATGGTCTTTGGCATGTTATTCGAAAGCTGTTAGGATCGGTTTCATTCAGATTTGAGTACAGTCTACACAAAGCCAGCTGGAAAATGAAATGGCACTGGGGGGGGGGGGGGATAAGATTAAGCATGAACGCGAAAAAATGAGAACCTAGTAGACGTCTTGTGTAGCTAAAACAGCAATACATTAGCGCAGCTCGCTCAACACACAACCGGCCAGAAAGTGCAATGGCATTGGGGGGAGGGAGCTAAGATTGAGCGTAAGTTTGAAAAAAGTAGGAACCAAGGACGTTAGGCTACACAAATTTGTAGCCTGTGCAGTTGTATGGTATTGTACGAAAAAGTTGCATGTTTTGATATGCAGTAGTACAGAATACTTTATACTTTAATTTAATGTGCCTCACACTGGGCTAATCTTAAGCAGTAGTATTCAGTAGCATCCCGCCTTGCTCCCAGGAGCATCCAGTCTTGCTATAGTAGCATGTAGTAGCATCATTTGGTACTGCATGTTTGCCAGAGTTTTGTTGGAAGCGTTGTGAAAACCAGACTAAAGCACGCTTCGCCGCTTTGAGGCTTCCTTTTTTAATCATCCTTGTGTTTCCTATGGTCTTGCGCTTGGTGATACACGCCTTTATGAAATTTTCCTATTTTGCTGGTATCATGTCCACTGTGCCAGCAACAACAGAGATGTCAAGCTAGTCTCAACATTATTCGTTGTCTTTTCTTACAGAAAATCTTTGGCGTTTGTCTGCACCCGAAATTCGGAGGTTGGTTTGCCCTTAGAGGCGTCCTCGTCTTTCCCGAGATGAGAGTTGGGGAAGTCCCGAGACCACAGCCGGTTGATATCCTGAAGGTAAGTGCAACTCCTGCTAATAACTGACTTTCGCGTCGTTTTTACACCAAGAAGACACTAAAGTTTAACTGAAAATGCAGCTTATTTTTACATCTGATATTTGAAGACACCGAATTATTTTAACTCGTCTAAGAGATTTTTGAAATTTTTTTTTCACCTGGGTCTCTAGTAATAACGGTCAGAGTATGCGCCGCCTGCACGACAGCTCAAAATTCATCCAAACGCGGAGAAATTCAGTTTAAAAAAATAATCCTGTATTTCCATGGCTAAAGACGCTAAGCTCGGAAAAAATACGACTGCAAAAAGTAAGAAAATGATGTTAAGGTATGTCTTGCAAGGAATCTGTCATTTTAGTTTATTTTCAGCAATGGCTTACCTTTGTTGTACTGTAACTGTATATTGTAAGCATAGAGGGACACGCACATAGAGGTACCGCAAATCCCAAAGTTATTTGACGAAATCGAATATTTGTGGATAGTAGAGAAACGAAGTAATGCATTTCAGGCATATTTAAGTGACGTGTAACTAGACTCTCGGGTCTCAGCCCTGTTCGTTGAACTTTAAGCATAATATTTTCATATATGTTCTTTGCGTATTACACTCGGCTTGTACTGAGCACGAATTTCACAGACAGACCTAGCCGCATCGGGGAAATCGGGTCATTGGAATCTACGCCAAGAAATCTCACACTGGACTTTTAGGGTTGCTGTTATTTGCACGACCTGGTTTTGTCCGTGTAGCCAAATCATTAAATAGCTGCGTTCGTTGCACTCTGGGCTGTCTCTGGTTTTTTGTCACCATCGTCCGGTTCTTCTCTTATAACGTGTTTTTTGGTTCACTGGTGAGTTGATGAAAACTTGCTAACTCCTCGGCAAAGCCGGGCTCCCGCAGGTTCTGGTTAGTCCTCACCGGTGAGGTAAAACCGGACACCGGTTAGTTCAAAAACGGGATATAAGCTGGATATAAGACTGGTGAGTAGTCACTGGTGGATGCAAACGCGTTATGAGAAGCAACGATGAGCAGTCACCGGACAACGAACGCAGCTAGTATGTCCGACAGCACGGTCGGAAGAGCTTCCCCCCCTGTCTTAAAGGATGTATAAGGATTATTGACTAAGGCTGTTAGTCCTTTTGCAACGCCTCCAGAGTTGGGTTTTACAGCCAAATAAAGCAAAACAAAACACTGGAAAACCATAGAAGAATATAGTATATTCGTCTACTATATAGCGTCGAACAAAAGTATGTCACTAGACGCACAGCGCATAGGCCAGTCGCATGTTTGTTAAAACATTGTTCTGTACTGGATCCAAGGGGTGGCCTGGGATGCCCTCTCCTCCAGCGAACAAAACATTTGTACGATACTGCGAAAATGTAGCCTGAACTGCTTGAACGAAAATGTAGCCTGAACTATAGCATTCCATCAAGAACAAATAAGCCAATGAACCTCCGGCTTTGGCTCCATGCAGCGACTCTGGATACCCCGACAAAACTGAACTGCAGAACTGAGCAAGAAGCACTTGCTGAGCTTTGAGTTGATTCTCGTCTACTTCCCTCTTCGCCGTTGCGCATATTAGAGGAAAAACTGCAGGAGGCGCGCTGACCCACTCTGCAGCGCGTCACATGTGACGTCACAATGATAGACAACCAATCGGCTTTTGCTTTGGAAATTTCTTCCCCGGGGCTGTACTGCGACATAGCTGTTTTTAGAGGTAACGAATTGTGATGTTCCGCCGTAGCTCCTACCCTCCGCTCGATTGGGCAGGGTATAGGGATCTGTTCGACACCGCATGTTCGAATTACAGAGACAGGGAGACGGGGGTTCTGATGCTTATTTGTTCTTGATTCCATCTAAGATAACCCAGAGTCTGGTACGTTGTGCTAAGGTCTTTCGTACCTTTTCAGACTGATGAGGAGAAGCAGCAGCTTCTCGAAAAATTCAACTTTAGTTGGCAGGATTGGTCTTTTCGTGATGTTATTCCTGTTGAAAGTCGGTATTCTGACTTACAAAAAGAATACTTCGCCACTAAGCCATCTGAAAGAACTGTGATAGTCGAGCGCATTAGGGCCATATTCTCGAGGTAGGAATCGGTACACTCCCTTCCTGAAATTTGTGCGATCTGGTAAATAATCAAAATCATGTCATAAAATAATTAACTACTTCGGATACATGCCTCGTTCGTAGCTGCTGCTACGAAGCGGTGGTTCTCCCCCCTCCTTCATCTCTCGGATTGGCCGGCTGTACCAAGGGGTGCTGCTCTCCTCTATCTGATTGGTCAGTTGAAGATGGCTCCGATGTTATTCCTAGAGACCAAAAGTGAATGGGGTAAACGGTCCCAGAATGTTTGAAACGCAAACAAATTGTTTCGAGGTTTTTCTGTACGAAGTTGCTCGTTTTGATCTGTGCTACTGAGAATGGATTTGGGAAGGGAGTAAGTAGTTTGTTTTCTAGAAAAATGCTAGCAGGTGTCTTGCTAATGACTAACATGTGCGTGTGGTACTTCCAGGCTTTAACGGTAAATTGGTCTGCTTTCTTCCTATGTCTTGTTTGCTTCTTGTCCACACTAGTAAAGAGAGGGAGCGCATGTCTTGTTGGTACCTTGAATCCCAGTTTATCTCTGTCCATGGATCGGGCAGTTCGTACCTGCAGCGTTCCGTCTTGTTTGCCGTTGAAATCTCGACTAGCTCCCAAGGCCAGCAGCTCTGATAAATTCGTATTTCTTTCCATTTTAAAGGACTTTAAGGATTTGATTTGAGCCCTTGTGGACGAAATCTATTGCCGTCTTGTAACGACGTATAGCCCGTGACAATTTTGTTCAGGCAAAAGCTTGGCAAACTTTTGAGGTGAAACAATATTAGAATGATACGCATTTGCTGTTGCTAGGAAAAACGTTTCGCCTGCAGCGCTTGATACTGTTCTTGAGTCGATTGCTTACAAAGTAAAATTGTACAATTCAGAATGCAGACTTGACAGACAAGTCAAATCGTCTTAGCTTTTAATTCGAGTAAAACCGTCGCAGTTTCTTCTTGCAAAGCTGGTTATTTTCCGTCGGCACACTGTCAAGTCTCGTCAGCAGCCCCCCCCCCCCCAGCCCTTGGAACCTAGTTGCGCCCCTGCCTCCTTTGTCTTCTCCTTTGTCTTTACGGTTACTGCGGTGGAAATTCCCTGCTAGCTATTACGCGTTGTCCTCTCTTAGAACAGTACAAATTTAGGAATTCCGGTTCAAGTGATTTCCGGTTAGTGCCATATTTGGGAAAAGTTGCAGTGGTTATTTTCTAATTTTCTAGAGAATTAGATCGTGTTGTTAACTTTATCGGAATAAAGATCTGTTATTCGTCATCCGAGACTCACTAAGAGTATTGCCTAGACTTCATAGTTGTGCTTGGTTACAGCTGTCCGTGTTCTAGTTGATCCGACGAAGCATCTTCGTGCTTTGTACGTTGCTCTGCTTTAAGGATTGTCATAATGCATGGTTTTGTGTCGAGTGCTAGAGATGCTGTACAACATTTTTACCGGGTGACTACTAGGATATCCATGTGGAACGGTGAATTTGAGGAAGTATGTCATTACTTTTCACGCGTCTTATATGATAACTGGCATGCATATTGTTTTACCATGCTGTTTCTGTCTTGCATTGGTAAGGCTGTAGTTCTGTCTTTGCATTGGAGTAGGCTGGATTTCATCGTTTCGCTCATGACTGTGTTTTGCTTTGGAAGCCGTCCCTGTACTTGCTTGTCGTCTTATTTCGATCTAATTTGCTTGAAGGCTTTCTTGGAGGTTAGGCATGGGGGCTCTGCTTAAGGTCCCAGGCTTACCTCTCAAGCGTTGCCACAGAATAATTACGAAGGCAAATGAAATTTACACACGCAAAATATGTGCAAATACTCTATATGACTTATGCACCCGTAAAATATATGCAAATACTCTTTATGATTAAGTCCGAATGACACGCCGGTGATCCTAGGGAAGAAACGTCCCCAAACAAAACCATAAAATTGGTTCAAATCCCGTGTAAACCAATCATCAACCTCGTCAACAACGTTTGGTGTGGTGACGTTTCTCGTTTTTCGCTAGAGGCGTATTTTCGCCGTTCCCCGAGGACTTTCGCCGTTCCCCGAGGACTCCACCGAGTACCCGCGCTTTTTGTCTCACGGACGGGGAATGCTCCGATTATCATCACCATCACCATTCAGAGGGGAATCAATTTTTGTTGTTGTTGGTGCAATGTAAAATTAATTAAAAATAATCATAATTAACAAAACCAAGAATAAAGTGGATGCAGCCTAATTTCGTCAACTGCATATTTTTTTCGAACAAAATCTGTTTTGGAAGCATTCCCCGTGTTCTCGCTGTTTTCTGTACGCGGAGTCCGCGTGGAGTGACTCCCTCTATTCTCGCCGTTCCTTTCGATTTCCCGAGGAATCATCGGGGAATGGCGAGAACACGCCGTAGGTCATCGGCACGAAGTCATAAAGAGTATAGACATATTCTATTGCTTGCATGTTAAGATTTGCCAGTTAAAAGCCGTTGCCACGTGCGTTTTTTTCTCCGGGTGTATCTACCATAGTGAAGAGCCTGCTCCTCCTCTTGTCATAATAACTTCTAGTGGCTTCTTTGGAATGCCACCTGTAGCTCTCGACGTCTTCCTCTTCATTATCCTCCTGCCATTACATATTTTCTCGGATTCGGGGAGATACCGAGAGCTCGTTATTGTGGATCGGCAAAGCTAGAGCCACTTTAGGCTATATAGGCTTAGCAAACATCGTTCCTCGTAGGCTTATTTCTGATTCCTTGCCAAGCATTATGCACGTTACAATGGGATGATTTGCTGCTGGAAAACACGTCTGTTGAAGCGCGAATGTTTTTATTTTTCTAAAAAATCCATATGCCCACCCTGTTCGTAAAAAATATATCAAAATCACGGGGGTTCAATAACTTAAAATACGAATAAATACAAACAATTACATGGTCGTATGATACAGGATCGTGTGTACAGTTTAATTGGCCATTATTCTGCTGGCCATTCGAATCAGTGTTGGAATTGGGGATTCTGATCGGGATACACATTTGGCGTACTTGGTGGCGCAGTCATCTCCACGGCGACCCATTCGGCTGGCTTCGAGGAGGGCGTCGTAGCGCTGAGGGTTGTCGCCACCGATGGCGTAGCCGGCAAGGGTGCTGTAGAAGAAAAAAGAAATTTAAAGCGTGTTTATTACAGCGTCACTTTATTTTCCCTAGCGTACACAATTCGTATTGTTCCCGCTCAGCGCCCCAAGTGGGCTAGTTTCTGTAAATCCCCCATTGTTTCATACTCAATCTCAATACTTGTGTAGATATGGTAAAAAGTTGGATCCATGAGGTAGTGGGTAATTTTACTGCTGAGACAGATTCAAAACCTCAATTACCTGGGAAGCAGATTGCAGATTTTCTACTCATCAACCTGTGGATCTATTGTACTATGTCTGTCGCAAGTGCTGTTTGTGTGCATAGGGGGATTAACAGAAACTAGTCCGCTTGTAAGCGCCGAACTGGAATATTGCGAATGTAATTTGTCTCACACTGGTCTAATCTTGAGCAGTAGTATTCAGTAGCATCCCGCGTTTCTCCAGTAGCATCCAGTCATGCTATAGTAGCATGTAGTAGCATCAGTTGGTGCTGCATGCTCCTTTTTCGTATAACTTCATACTACTATTTTGAGACAATCTTTCATCGGGTTAGGATTTATGAAACGCCACGCTTGTTAGTACTGAGAATACAAAGAATGATCATGCCAGCTTATCCCGGAGTAAATCGATTTCGATCTACTGATTTGTATCTGTTGCTATCTTGGTTGCAGTTTACAGGATCTGTCGTACCTAGAATGACAATGCAACCTACTTCCGTAATTGCATTCATTAATTCTTAAGTCCGGAGACCCAAATTTCATACGTTGCATTCTAAATCCGCTAACGACACCTCGCCAATCTTTGCACTTGCTACGATTCACTATTTTCCATGCGTATCATGCTCCCGACGAGTGTTAGCGTATCATGCTACTGATGCGTAAAACCGATTATTTGAACTTTGCCGAGTTTTTGCTAGAAGTCAATGGACTTGGGGAATGGCTTAAAAGAGCCAAAGCTACGGATAATTTGTTAAAAGCAGAGCCTAGTTTAACAATATTCAAATAGTGAATATTGAAACATAAACATTAAATAGTGCTCTAACTGTTCAGAAATATTTGGATCCCGTCGCATTCATATCAGCCATATTATGCTACTAGATCGAACTATTTTTGGAAATGTCAGTATGTTTCGAAGCCAACTTCTTTTTGTGTCATTTGATCTTTCTCTTTAATCTTTCTCGTAAGGCATACAACAAAAATACAAGCGCATAGCGGTACCACAAATCAACACGGAAATTCCACTATTTGAAAATCGATTATTCGTGAATAGCGGAACAAAGAAGTAACGCATTTTCAGCGGGTCTTCAAGCCAATTTTAGTGAATAAGGGATGGGTAACTAGATTGTCCTATCCCAGTCCTTTTCGGTTAAACTTTAACGCGGTTTCGCTTTTGCGCCGCTACTGTCGGTCCCTCCGTCCCGCGTACCATCTAGCGAATAATTTGCACCCTTTCGCTGCCCTTTTAGGCTTGGAATGGCTCGCCCATAACTTAGTCAGAGATGCTCAAAGAGCACTCCTTTTTTACGGGTCATTATTTATGGCTGTTATTAACAGACGATTAACGATAAACACCTATAAATAACACGTGAAAGCGAGTGGTGGACGTTGTTTAAAATCCAGCATTAGTCATTTACTTACTTTCTGTTTGTCACCACACAATGTGAAAGTCTCGTTTTAAACTATTTGTCATTAGAGGATGATTCAATCTTGAGTTAATTGTTTTTTTTCTGACTCTTCAGCAAACGGGACTGTCTTGCATAACCATGTCACAGCTGTTCCATACTTTTTGTTTGGTTACGTCTTTCACTCATCCTTGACGAGCTTTGTCTACCAAAGTGGAAATACTGCCATTTTATTAAAGACTTGTAGGTGTGATAACGATGTCAGTAAGGCGCTAAGCGTAAAACAAACTACTTTGAGTACTCATAGGAACGCAGTGGTGATCATTATTGTAAATTATTGTAAATTTCTTTTGTACCTTCCTCGAAATTACAGGAATTCTCGCGTAACTGCAATTTTTTTGCCTGCTGACCTTGTGCAAAGTTATCTTCCATTGCCCAGGACCTCCACGTTTCTGCCCCTGACTATTTTTCTGCATTCCGTCTAAGTAGAACGTTTTTTAGACCTGATTAGTCCTTCTTCTTTTTTTATGCTCATTTTTTTATCTTGTGCATTCACTCCGTTATTGGAAAGTCAGTATACATTTTTTCCTTTTCTTTCTCTGTGTTGCGCTATTTCCCGTTTCTTGTATAGTGCGTGAATGAAAATGTCATCATCATCATTCATCATCATTAAAGACCATATAGTTAGAGATCTTTGGTTCTCAGTTTGTCTTTAGGGATCACTGTAGCATGCGAGGGTTCCTATAAGTTCAATGCTCGCGATTTAAAGCCCAACTGCATCTCTATGAGAATTGGGTGACACCAAACTCTTATTTTCGAAATTAAAATTTTTCGAGCAGTCAGAATTGTGGAAATATTCGTTGCTCGTGATGAAACTGTGCAAGCAGTGAGTTCTGTTTTGAGTGTTAAAAAACCCGGTCTGTTTATTATTCCAGTTAAAACTAGAGAAAACTGGGGGTTTCTGCTCTTTTCTCTACGTGCGTCATCGCAGACTATAATTCAGGTCTTGGTATGTGTGGTCATACAACCGGAAATTCAAGTGATGCCAATTGACCGACTAACCCAACTTGAAGTTGAGACACGAAATACGAATACCCGCTCGTCAAGTATTCCGCTTTGTTGTTATTACCTAGCCGCTCCTCTTATGAGGTGTGTTGATGCACTTCAGAAAAGTGAGATTTCAACGACTTGTGAAGTCAAAAGAGAAATTGCTAGGAAAAAAGTTGGCCTTCTTTTTGTTTTTCTTTTGTTTTCCTTCTTTCTTTGATTTTCCGTTAGCCTTGTTTGACAGACTCGATATCTTTTGTTCGTAAGTCGTAGAATTGAAATTTCAGTTGCGTCAGATCCAAGTTCTTTGTTTCATTGGAAGATGTTAATCGCTAGCGTGTCGCTTGTCTGGCATTTGTGTCAACCCACGGAAAAGTTTGTCGCTCTATCTAGTCAGCCAAGTGGAAACAAGTATATATAATCTAAACCTAATCCAGTCAAATCGCCTTTCTCTATTCGACTTTATGACGACTTCAGTTACAAATTTCCGGAATGACTGGACCGATGCGTCCAAAGCGATTAGTTTTCTGTAGCCGTATTTTTCCGGTGATCTTTTCGTCATTGTCACAGTGATGGAGTTGATTTTTTTTTAACATTTTCCGCCGCTTGGTTTTAATGTTTCGTTTCGTTAGACATTTAGTCAGTTAAAATTTCAGTCCAGTCTTGGTGTCCCGGTTGTAGTTAGGGAGTGGGAGACGGAGCAACGTAACCAAGGAAAGGTGGATCATGGTAGCTGGTAGCCCAATGTTGGGACAAAGCGTGCAGTGGTGGCCCTTTGGCGTTCCTGAACTTCAATGCTGTTAGGGAACACGTCCATATAACGAGGAAAACAGTATATCCTAAGTTGGGACGTATTTAAAGGACCTCTCGCACTATTTACGTTTTATGTTACATTGTTTTAAAAACGCTGAATACTTTAGAACAGCTATGCTTTCAACAAGTCATCCAATGCTTTTATTTTTAAGCCTTTTCCCAGGCCCGGTAACTTCCACCAAAAACAGGGAAAAATTGACGTAACCGTTGTTTTCTGTGAAAAACTGCTCGCAGACAACTGTCGGCATCATGATACGCATCGAAGGTGGCGTAACACCGAAAGCATAAAAATAAGTATGGTGTCGTTAGGATGTTACAAATTTTCCGTATGAAATCCGGGGCTCCGATTTCCAGACTTTATGAAGCGATTACGGAAGTAGGTTGCATTAGTAGTAAAGGTAAGAAGGTTTATTGAAGGAACACAATCCTACCTTGCAAGCTGCATGACGAGCTCTCCAGGTCGTCCATATCTGGCAGACAGTCTGGTGTTGACCTCACACATCATCCTGAGTTCACAGTGTGGGTGTGGCCTTTCGTCACTGAGCATGTACTGGAAGGTGATTGGTGCAACGACTGTCGTTGTCTCATAGAGGACCAACGGAATTCCCTTGACATATCCCATAACTGTGGAAACATAGCTTTGCTTAACCTCTTCGGCGGGCTTCTCGTCGATTGTGTTGTCGCTGAGGTCTCGCTTTTCTCTGTGTTCCGATTCATGCAAGTAGTCCTGTAAGAAGATACCCGTTGAGGCTGCGAACCATGGCAGACCATAGAGGGTCACTCGGTCGTAAATTAATTCGAGGCGGACATACAGACAGAAGAACGAACGACTCCTAACCACCTGGACGACCTTCCTCTTTCTGGGATAGACCTGGATCCTACAACCGACCACTCTGAAAGTGTTTTCGCAAGCTCCCATTGTTTTCACTCGTTGACGTCGTCAAATCCAGGCTCCCATGAACAGACTTAGGTACTACTCATCTACTGGCGATAAGAACTTATAAGAAATAGCTAGGCATAGCGAGCTAGCCAGTCCGGAAAAAAATAAATACACGCTTGGAATCTGATCTAGATGATCAGATTCAGAACTTCTTTTAGCCACCTAACAGAATCTCTATCTGTCTAGCTGTCCGTTATGCCTTGAAGGAGTGTCAATCAACTCCAGAATGAGTCGACATCTTTCTGCGTTTTTCCTTTGTCACCCAAGAGATTATTTCGAGTGCGTACTATTTTGTCCGACCATCGACGGCTAAATTCGCCGATTTGTCAAGAAGGCGCATATCGTAGGTGTCGCTCGCTTGTTTCAGTAGCTCTCGTCAAAGATTCTAGCTGTGACAAAGTTTTGTTTGTGACGTAGGTCTTTAGATTGTTTTATGTTGATGAACTTGAAATAATGACATCAACTTTTTTCTTTCTTTTATCTCACTTTGGATCCTGGGATTCCTGGGTGGCTAATGTTACTGCCAGTTGTGGCGTCATTTAGTAGCTCAAGCGAGGAAAGTAGCTTAGCATACGTCTGTTATGCCTTTCTTCAGCCGTGCTTAATCATAACTGTGAAAGTTTTGCGGGGATTTTGCATGTACGAATGGAACTTTGATCCTTTGATCCTCGGTGTGATTTTGACAGACTTTGTTTAGGTAGTCTGGAGACGGTTTTCGGGATCCCAAAACGTAAGTGGAGGGATACCTCTGACATCGCAAAAATTGTCCGTCTGCCCGTCCCGCTGTTAGCACGATAACTCTCGAAGGGGTTGAGATATTTTGTTCAAACTTAGCACGAGGACTCTTTGGGTCAAAGTAGAGGTCAAGTTTGATGGGCTCTGTAGCCCTATATTTAAGGGTGGGGGAGGGGGCTCTAGCTAATGAGATAGTTGATCTAGGGGTAAGGAGACATGCTTAAACCGAATATGAAAATAATTTTCTCGCCAGACAAGTAGTTCACCCGGAATCCGGCGAAAACCGGAAAATTTGTGAGAAATAAATGTTCAATCTTAAATTGGTTAGAGGTTCAATCTAGGGGTAAGGAGACATGCTGAACACGTTTATGAAAATTATTTTTTCGCTGGACAAGTAGTCGCCCGGAATCCGGCCAAACCGGAAAATTTGTTTAAAGTAAAAATTTTATTTGAACTTGATTAGATGTTCGACTCAGGGTAAGACATGCTGAATCAGTATATGACAATCATTTTCTACCCGGACACATAGTTCGCCCGGAATCCGGCTGAAACCGGAAAATCTGTTATAAGTAAAAGTTTTTTTCTGAAGTTGATTAGAGGTTCGATGTAGTGGTAAGAAGGCATGCTGAATCCATATAGCCTATGTTAATTGCTTTCTCGCCGAACCAATAGTTCGCCCGGAATCCGGCCCAAACCTGAAAATTCGTTAAAAGTTAAAAGTTTTATCTGAAGTTGATAATATGCTGAATTCATTTTTGAGCTTTTTTTAACGGACAAGTAGTTCGCCCAGAGTCCGTCAGAAACCGGAAATTTGGCACAGGTAAGGCAGCTGGAAGTTTTGATCAGTTTCGTCGAAGTAGAGATGACGTATAGGGGTAAACACAAACACTGAATCCATATCTGAACTTGGTTTTACCAGATGATAGCCATTGGCCTTAATCTGTTTCTAAACTTTTAATAGTAAACATTTTCAAGGAGTCTGGCGAAGACCGGATATCTAGAAGATATAATTGTCTGGATAAAATATGAAATTTTTGGGATCCCATCGAAACCTTCGGTCTTGTTAGCACAAAGCAGCTAACAGTTCACGGAAATTTAAACCATATAAAAAGCAGAGGCTTCATTCTCCTTTCGATAAAAACAAGTACCCGTCAAGAGCCTCACACAGCCGACTAATCGGCCCGATTAATGGCTGACCTAATTATCATAAAAAAAAATTCCTACCTGCATATCCTGGAAAGCTGTGATGAGGTCTGTCAAAACTGGAACGATTTCAGCATCGGCGTTTCTCTTGACTTTGCTAAAATGGAAAATGGAACTAAATCAGTCACGCATTTTAGTCATGCCCAAGATTTCAGATTTGTTCAAGGACCAGTATATGTATTCGCATTCGTCGTTGATGCAAGCATATTTTACTTTTACTTCAGTGACTTCAGTCAGCTCGATGGTCACATTCGGCTCTCGTCTGTGCGCCTTGGCATGACCTTTGTCGGACGTCTGTGTGGCCTTCTAGGACCTCTTTTCTCAATGTTCTTCGTGAAGCTTGTTTACCCACCGAACGCGATTCCTCTAGAATTCCAAATGCTCACTGAATGGCCAGTGCATTAGTTACTCGAAAAAAAGGATAGCAAAGAAAAGTTGTATTGTGATTTTCAGAAATAAATACCACAAATAAAGTTTTTCAGCAATAAAATCTAAGCCGACTAACTGTCGGTGCATGAATTTTTTGAAGAAAAAAAAACAAAGAAAAGTTGTCCTGGATTTTTGGAAATAAATACTAGGCTACAAATTAAGTCCCGGAGGCACAAAACAGCCTGATTCCTTGTGAGAAATTTCATTTCACAAAAAAAAGTGAAAGGTTACTTTTGGTCGGAATCAAAGCTGCAAAAATGACACATCTCAATTTTATTTTCATAAAAAAAAACCTGAAATAGTCACTTCGGTGGGAATCTCCGTTGCAGAAATGCCACATCACATCTAGACGTTTGAAATAAAGTGAATTCAGTGTCATACGAAGGACAAGAGTGACAGAAACAAAATAGAGTGACAAATCACACTCTCGTGCGACATGTGGCAACCCTGTCCAGGGACTGTTCGCCTGTCCAGGGACTGTTCATCCAACTATAGGATATTTTACAAGTTGGTGGTCGGAGCTTGGCTCTTTCCGTTGGGTGATCCATGGAGGACAAAGCCTCGGTAGTCTGTGTGGCGTTCGGGACCGAGATAAAATAGCATAGGGTTCAGCTTTAGGCTATAAACATAGTGAACGGTGTTTTGTACTTACTAAGTTGATTTTGAGGCGAAGGTTTCTGTCTCTCCCTTGACTGTCTCTGCGATGCCTGAAAATTAAAGCGGAAATTACGAATTGATTCGGCGCGAAGTTCAAACCCTGTCTAGCATGGTCGTCCCCTATCGCGGCGGCGATAAAAAATGGTTAGTAGGTCAAGACGAATGAGTTTAGTCTGGCAACACGATAATCGGTAGGCTTCATGTATATAGCCACCTCTTGAGTCGTTTACGATAGATCCGTAAGGATTAGGGGTAAATAAATTGGTGAAATGTGGGCGACAATCGTACAATCTCTGATATTGTTGTAAGTAGGATAGGCTGAACTTCCTTGGGGTTGTTTGTTAATGATCGAGATTTGTCGATTAGAATCCATTCGGCACGGACGCTGTTGGCCTAGACCATAGAATTATTCCGTCGTTAAGTCGCGGTAAACTTTGGGATCGATGGGAAGAAACTAAGCGTAGGCCAACAAACCAAAACTTACCATAGGTGGCCAACGTGGATAGGATCACAAATTTGAACATCTTAGATTGACTAGATCACGAAGGATACTGACTGAAATAATCTTAAATTACCGAGAAAGGTGGTGCTAGAGATATTCCGTTACTCGGATTTTCTCCGCGATACAATCTTCGATACGTGAGTACCCGCTTCACCGTGCCAAAAACCGGACAGCAGAAACAGTTTCTTGGAGCCTGAGGCCGGATGAAAGAGATGCGGCAGCAGCATATGGACCGGACAATGACCTGTAGCAAAGCTGAACAGGTTTTGCATCCATGAAACTGAAACACTTGCTTGATTGATCTGATCATAACGTTTACTTCCATTACTCATGTAGGGGTATTATGTAGAACGGCTAACGACACCAATTAACCGTGTGACTTTTTGAACAGTTATTTGATCCTCGCGGTTTGCTATTTACTATCAGCTACATGATGGACATATCCGAGACGCGTATTGAGTCAAAAAATTAGTTTGTTTTCCTGTGACTTCACTGGTTATCCTGGGTTGTGTATTTCGAATTGGTGTTAAAATTTGTTTCCGCACTAGAAGGGAAATAGCGCAGTAAAGAAAAAGAAAAAGAAAAATTACTACGCTGAGCTTTCAACAACGTAGTAAATGCACAAGATAAAAACAAACAAATAAACAGAAAAAAGAAGAGGGACGAATCGGGTCTGAAAAATCTTCTTCCCAATTTGAAAGCGGAAAAAGTTCTGTCATGATCTGATGCCTTGGGCAGTAGATCCTGGTCAGGTGTGTCCCTTTCAGGATTTCGGCACTCTCATCACTTCCATACGAAAGGTTGGGATTTAAAAAAAATTCATAATGAAAGTGAAGAAAATCCGGCCGGGAAAACCTGATCGTCTGTTCGCACCATGAATTACGTCGGTCCAAGCTGTTTCCTCTCGCAGGGGCATGGGTCTATATTTCTCTCTCGTTCCCACTAAGTTTACGGTTATGGACAGTGCTTTTGCGTGATGTATCCTACATCCTTTTGTACATCCCTCCTAAAACTTGAGTACCATACTCGAACAACGCGCGACAATGATAATTCCCTTCGTCCGTTTGGCATAGCTGTGAACGTCAACGAGAAAAAAATGGCCCCAGCGAAACATCCACGACAAAACTTCCCCACGGCGAAACGTCCCACGGCAAAACGTCCCACAAAAAATATCGAAAAGCATTGATTTTGCAGTTCTCTTGGGTCATGAGGCGTATTATACAAGCAGGAGAGCTCATTTCTGAAAGCAAGAAGAACACATTTTTCCAAAAAAGAAGATGTCGTTTATCGGTAGATTTTTTTTTGACGTGCTTTCGTGTCTTTGCTGCAGGAACCTGTTTGGCTACATTCCTGTTTTACATAGGCTACAAAATAGGAAGTAAACGGGGCTTAGTCTCATCAGTTTATTTTCAGTAGTTTATTCCGTTAACTTTTGAGTTTATTCGTTACAACAAATGTACTGATTGCGCATCCAAGGAAGGCTTTCGTCCCTAAAAACACGTCGTAAACCTCCTTTCTTGAAATTGGAAACTGAATCTGAAATTGGTCTTCTCAGATGATAACCATTGACCTTAATCTGTCAAAGTCTGGATGTTTGGATCAAATACAATTTTTTGGGGATCTTTTGGTTACGTACAGGCGCAGTCAAATTTTATTCAGTCAGGGCTGAATAAAATTTTACCGTACCGTAACTGAAGTTCTATTTTCTCACAGTTTCAGACAAATTGGTAGCCAACTTGGTTCCCAATTTGAGTAGCCTACTTAGTACATTCAACAGCACCTCTTGTAAGCTAAGAGGAAACACGGACAACCAACCAAGTTCCGTCGGCTAGAACACCATTCGTTTACTCGTACGCCGCAGACGTCATCGAATATCCGCTTTCTGCATGTGTACTAAGAATGTCGACAAACTGGCCTTTTTGGAATGTGGCATTTCGAAATAATGGAAATCTTGAGTTGTAAGATTTGTTTTACCGATTCAGTGAAATGCCAAAAAAAACAGATTTTGCCGTTTAAACAGGTAAAAAACAACAGGAACAGGGCAGAACAAGACACATCAAAACCGAACAGAACAGGCCAGAAAAAAAAACCAGCTGGGTTCAAAACAGCTGTTCTGTTTATTTTTGGATGCCTTAAATATAAAACAGGAAGCACAAGACCAAAGGTTTCGGTGGGATCCCAAAAATTTAATATTTGATCCAGAAAACTAGGTCTTGTCTTCGCCAGATCCAGACTTCGCCAGGCCAATCATCTGAGAAAACCAAGTTTAGATATACCTGTATAAGCCATATTTATTTTGACGATATTGATCGAAACTTCCTGCTTTACTTCTGCCAAATTTCCGGTTTCGGCCGAATTCCGAGCGAACTACTTGCCCAGCAAAAAAAAAGATAGTTCAGAAACGAATTCAGCGTATCTCCTTATCCCTATAAAGAACATCTAATCAACTTCAAATAAAACTTTAACTTCTAAAAAAAAATCCGGTTTGAACGGGATTCCGGACGAACTATATGTCCGGCGAGAAAATGGTTTTCACCATCGTGTTCAGCATGTCTTCTTACCTAGCGTCTTTTCTTACCCTTAAATCTATCATCTAATCAACTTCAAATAAAAATTTTGCTTTTAACAAATTTTCCGGTTTTGGCCGGATTCCGGACAAACTACTTGTCCGGCGAGAAAATGGTTTTCACCATCGTGTTCAACATGTCTTCTTACCCCTAAATCGAACATCTAATCAACTTCAAATAAAATTTTGCTTTTAACAAATTTTCCTGTTTTCGCCGGATTCCGGACGAACTACTTGTCCGGCAAGAAAATGGTTTTCACCGTCGTGTTCAGCATGTCTTCTTACCTCTAAATCAAACATCTAGTCAACTACAAATAAAACTTTAACTTTTAACAAACTTTCCGGTTTCGGCCGGATTCCGGGCGAACTACTTGTCCGGCGAAAAAATAACTTTCATATTCGGATTCAACGTGTCTCCTTACCCCTAAATCAGCTATCTAACTAGCTTTAAAAAAATATTTTTTGCCCCTTAATTTGAAAACCCTCCCCCACCCTCAAATATACGGCTACAGAGCCCATCTTCGAACTTGACTTGTACTTTGACCCAAAGGATCCTCCCACCAAGTTTCATCAAAATATCTCAATCCCTTCGAGAGTTATCGTGCTTACAAACGGACAGACGGACAACTTTTGCGATGTCATAGGTATCCCGCCACTTACGTTTTGGGATCCCAAAAAAACAGAAACAGGAACAGTGTCCATGCCTAGTTGTGACCCGGGCATATAACAACACAATCCTTATTCAATACCATCTTTTTCGTTTGTAGCGAAGTAGATGCCCTCTAGCGGCGGATTCTTAGGCAGATATAATTAATCAAGCTTAAATCGGTGTTGCCACTGGTTGTAGAATTCTGCGATTTGTCATACATTTTCGTTTCTTCGACAAAGCGAGCAAGAACTCTGCTACCGGATCTCTACCAATAAATACAAAACTGAAGTATAAAAGTTAAGGCGTATAATTATGAAGATGATAAAGCGAGATTTCTTGTTAATAGTTTGTGAAAAGGACCTAGTTTCGTAGGTCCCGAAATGTCATTGTTTTTTCCGGCCAAAAGTCATAGGTTCATCAGAAACAAGACCAAAGGTTCCGATGGGATCCCAAAAATTCAATATTTGATCCAGACAATTAGGTTTTGTCTTAGCCAGATCCAGTCTTCGCCGGGCCAAACAGCTACTCATTAAGAAATCCAAGCTCAGATATGGATTCAGCATGTGCGTTTACCTCTATAAGCCGATCGAAACGATCCTAGCTTACCTTTGTGAATTCTGCGGTTTTGGCGAAATTCAAGAACGACTTGTCCGGCGAGAAGCTAAAGCTCAACAAGACCAAAGGTTCCGATGGGATCCCAAAAATTCAATATTTGATCCAGACAATTAGGTTTTGTCTTAGCCAGATCCAGTCTTCGCCGGGCCAAATAGCTACTCATTAATAAATCCAAGCTCAGATATGGACTCAGCATATGCGTTTACCTCTATAAGCCGATCGAAACGATCCTAGCTTACTTTTGTGAATTTTGCGGTTTTGGCCAAATTCAAGAACTACTTGTCCGGCGAGAAGCTAAAGCTCATAAACGAATTCAGCGTATCTCCTTGCCCATATATCCAACATCTAATCAACTTCAAATAAAATTTAACTTCTCAAATTTTCCGGTTTCAGCCGGATTGCGGACGAACTATATGTCCGGCTAAAGAGTGATTGTCATATACGGATTCTGCATCTCTTCTTACCCCTAAATCTATCATCTAATCAACTTCAAATAAAACTATTACTTTTAACAAATTTTCCGGTTTTGGCCGGATTCCGGGCGAACTACTTGTCTGGCGATAAAATGGTTTTCGTATTCTTGTTCAGCATGCCTTCTTACCCCTACATCAAACATCTAATCAACTTCAGATACAACTTGAACTTCTAACAAACTTTCCGGTTTTGGCCGGATTCCGGGCGAACTGCTTGTCCGGCGAGAAAATGGTTTTCATATTCGTGTTCAGCATGGCTTCTTACCCCAAAATCAAACATCTAATTAACCTCAAATAAAACTTTTACTTTTAACAATCTTTCCGGTTTTGGCCGGATTCCGGACGAACTACTTGTCCGGCGAGAAAATGGTTTTCATATTCGTGTTCAGCGTGTCTTCTTACCCCATAATCGACTATCACATTAGCTGTTTAAAAAAAATTTGCTTGCCCCTTAATTTAAACCCCCTCCCCCACCCCTAAATGTAAAGCTACAGGGCCCATCTACGAACTCGACCTTACTCTTGACCCAAAGAATCCCCATACCAAGTTTCATCAAAATATCTCACTGCCTTCGAGAGTTATCGTGCTTACAGACAGACAGACGGACGGACAGACGGACGGACGGACGGACAGACGGACAACTTTTGCGATGTCATAGGTATCCCTCCACTTACGTTTTGGGATCCCAAAAACGGATTCAGCGTATCTCCTTATCCCTATATCCAACATCTAATCAACTCCAAATAAAAATTTAACTTCTAACAAATTTTCCGGTTTCAGCCGGATTACGGTCTTACGGACGAACTATATGTCCGGCTAAAGAGTATTGTCATATACGGATTCTGCATCTCTTCTTACCCCTAAATCTATCATCTAATCAACTTCAAATACAACTTTTACTTTTAACCAATTTTCCGGTTTTGCCGGATTCCGGGCGAACTACTTGTCTGGCGATAAAATGGTTTTCGTATTTTTGTTCAGCATGCCTTCTTACCCCTACATCAAACATCTAATCAACTTCAGATAAAACTTTAACTTCTAACAAACTTTATGGTTTTGGCCAGATTCCGGGCGAACTGCTTGTCCGGCGAGAAAATGGTTTTCATATTCGTGTTCAGCATGGCTTCTTACCCCAAAATCAAACATCTAATCAACCTCAAATAAAACTTTTACTTTTAACAAACTTTCCGGTTTTGGCCGGATTCCGGACGAACTACTTGTCCGGCGAGAAAATGGTTTTCACATTCGTGTTCAGCGTGTCTTCTTACCTCATAATCGGCTATCACATTAGCTGTTTAAAATATGTTGCTTGTCCCTTAATTCACTGCCTTCGAGAGTTATCGTGCTTACAGACAGACAGACGGACAGACGGACGGACGGACAGACGGACAACTTTTGCGATGTCATAGGTATCCCTCCACTTACGTTTTGGGATCCCAAAAATGGCAACACTGGAGTTTTCATTAATGTTTACTGTTAAGTCTTACTGTTGTAATTGTTCAGTAGCTACTTTTTGGAGAGTAGAGGAAAACAAGTTGGAAGTAATGTTGTTTCAGTTGACAAGTTCCTTTTCCAGTGGGAATGTGACTGTAACAAGGTATGCCCAGGTTGGTTGGCCAGGAAAGTAACATTTTCTTTCAGTTTTTGAAGATTTTTTTGTACAGTGTTTTCCAATATTTTTTTGACTGTATTGTTTTTTAGTGTTTTTTGTTTTTCTTTCTGAAAGTGATGACTTTTATTTATTTTTTGGAAGTCAGGCTCTATTTTTGAGTAATTGAGGGAAAATACTCGATGAACTTCTGCGGAGGTTGATACGGCTTCGTATCATCCTCTCTGGAGGCTGATACGATATCGTATCAACCTCCCCAAAATGTATTGTCATAATATAACAACCTGTGGGACATAGGAAGTTAAACATTACATACCTATTCGAGAAAAGTTATTATTTAATATTATTTTCTTAGGTTAGTCTACATGGAATATATTCATTTATTATTTTTTATATATTATATATAAATATATATTTTATATATTATTTTCAAGTGAAAGTCGTTGGGAGTCTATATTTGTGCTTGTGTTTAAACAGTGATATTAGGGTGATTTCAAGATCAAATAAGCCAATAGAACCTCCGTGTTTGGTCCCATGTAGGACTATGGATACCACGACAAAACTGAGCTGAGCTTTGAGTCGATGCCCGTCTACTCCCTCTTCGCCGCTGAGCATATCAGAGGAAAAAGCGCAGCAAGTGTGCTGACCCGCTCTGCAGCGCGTCACATGTGACGTCACACTGGAAGTGAACCAATCGGCTTTTACTCTTGAAATTTCTTCTGGGGGGCTTTACTGTGATGTAGCTGTTTGTAGAGGTAACGAATTGTGATGTTCTGCGTAGCTCCGACCCTTCGCTCGTTTGCATCGGTCAGGGTATGGGGAATCTATTCGACTCCACATGGTCGAATTACAGAGACAGGGAGATGGAGGCTCTTGTGCTTATTTGTTCTTGGTGTTGTTAAATGAGCTCTTCATTTCTAATTTCACGCGGACATACATTTTTGTAAATAGATTAACCTGAATCTGAAATCTTGTGCCTTAAGATTTAGGGGTGGTAAAGGGTCAGGGACTAGAAATGTTCTCCTATCAGATTGACTGGCGAAATTGGCATATTACCTCTTATTGAGGACGAAACCCGATCACAATCGGGAATTTACGGGTGAAAAAGTTTTTTGTATGTTTTTCGGCATGATGTACGTAGAACGTTCGCTCATAAGACGTCCCGCAGGATTATCGAAAACCCGATCAGAGAAACCCTTGTTCATATACACCCTATAGATCGGTCTATTTTTTTTTTTGGGGGGGGGGGGGAGAAAGTCTCGGTAGTATAACTGTTTGTCATTGAACGCAATCAAAGGTGAGCCGCAAGGTTGTCGTTCACCTGCCGCTGTCGGTTAGTGGGATTGAAATAACTATAGGCGAAATAGGCGCTAAAAACATGTGCTCCCTTCGTCGAGAGTCCTTTCATGGGAATACAATGATTTTGTACTTGTTTGACCCTACTCGCGACAGGAAGCATCTTGTTAAAGTTGCAGCATTTTCAAATAGATGTGAGATAAGATTAGGCTAAATCTTTTCTTCCGATATTCATTTGGGTCGATAAATAGCCGAAGTTTAGAAAACTGCCGCGGTCTGTAGTATCAGAGGATTGGCTCGTGGAGCGTAGCAGTCGTGTGGTACCGAACAAAGTGGTACCGAGTCAGAGGCGCCATTTCGGGGGGGGGGGAGGGATGTCATGGCCTTCCCCTGGACTGCGGAGCACACAAAATCTTCCAGCTTGATACCACTTCTGACCCCTAAATTGAGATTTCAAAAAATAGATGATGTCATGCCCTAAGGTATTTTCGAAAACTACTTTACATTCTTCCCTAAAAGAGTAATCAAATTTCGAGTTTGAGCAATAAACCTAGGATTGGGGTCCAAAATAGACCCCTCCCCCCCCCCCAAGGTTCAATTAAATAGTGTCTCTGTACCGAGTGAATAAAAAATAAAAACATTTAAATTCTGGCTTCCCATCTTGGTTCTTCACAGTTCATAATGAATAAAAAAAATAATCACATTTGGTATTCTGTAAACAGCCATACAAATTAATATATGGTGGGTATTTGGGCTGAAGAGGTGGCAAATTTCAGGTATATAATGAAGTCGGGATGGAGGCGGCGAACGAACAAACAAGAGGCCACGTCTCGAAGTTAAAATTACTCGTCGCCAAAAGCAGACCAAGGACAACCACTGCAACGCAGTGTTTGTTACCGACTGGAACTTTCTACTGGAGGTTGTCAGTAGTATGTCAATGCTGAAAGTCTTTAGGTAGGCTTTGACTATCATAGGGAGAAAAATCACTAAGTGCCGTGCTTGTAGTATTTGTGCACCTGTTAGGTACTACAGTTGTCTTCTTTCGCCATCTAGTTTGCGTTCCATTTGTTCCTCTGTCTTTCCGCTAGACTGATGTCGGGGAAGTTCTTGGATCTAGTAATTTCCTAGGTGGCTGCACTGTCTGCAAAGCACAGAATGGTCGGGAAGTTCTCTCATAAGCACTGTGAGGAGACACAGGTGCACTAAGTAAGTAATACCCGCAATTTGGAAAGCGGAGTATAAGAAAATGAAAGAAAGAAATAAACATTAATACAAAACACATAAGGTAACACAAATTGCCAGGAGACAGGATAAAAGGTCGTGCGCTGGTTAGGTCCAGCTGTCGATGATTTTCAGTTGAGACGAAGAGGCTTTGGAAAGAGTAGTACTAGCATCCTGAACTTGAAACTTATCCGTTAGGCAGAGGCATTACTGGCCAAATTGGTTTGGGGGGGGGGGGGGTAAGGTGTTTACCCACTGGATGGTTATTTTTACCGAATTTTTTCGCAGAAAAAAACGACAGTTTTGAAAAAAAATTGAATGATTTTCAGAAAAACCGACTGTTTTGACGATAAATCGATTGATTTTCAGAAAAATCGACTGTTTTTGTAAGAAAAAAATCAACTGTTTTGACGAAAAATCGCGGCGCGGTTGATTTTCAGAAAAACCGACTGTTTTTGTGAAAAAAAATCAACTGTTTTGACGAAAAATCGCGGCGCTTCGCGCCGACTCAGTTATTTTTTTTACCGACTGGCCGACAACATTGGGGGGCGTCCCCCCCTCCCCCCAGTCGTGACGCCCCTGCCGTTAGGGTGTGGTTAAGCACTAAGTTTTGCATAGTAGTTGTAGGGTGGTGACTCTTAAAGTTGAACTGAAAAGCCAGCTTATTTGTATCCTGTATTTGGACACACTTAATTATTTTGACTCTTTTGAGGGATTTTTTATTTTTCACAATAAGCTCTCTTAGTAACGTCGAGAATATGAACGACGTCCCGAGAAGAGCATTTTCCCCATCCTGCCGCACAATTTGAATTTCATCGACGGAGTCGTGTTCGAGTTTGAACGACAGAAAATCGAAAATGCTGCTAAATGCCTGGTTATTTAACACCAGCCAACATTAGGCCTACTCACAAATTAATTTCAAACATTTAAAGCAATTCGTTGCTCTGTCACGCCGGCTCATTAATTATTCATTGGGTCTGCTAGCAAAGACTCCATTTCAGAAAACCCTTTGGGGGGGGGGGGGGTCAGTTTTGTGCCCCATCTCAGTTTTTTTTTACTCAGGCCCAAAATTTAATTACTCATTTTGAGGCAAATTTAAAGAAGTTTTCGCTCTTACAGCAGAATCCACATCTATACATATATCCACAAGTATACAAGAGTTGAATTTGAGACGTGTCATTCACGAACTTAACTCATGGGAAATCTGGGCCCAGTTGCTGATGAACGGAACGGGAGGGGGGGGGGGGGGTCAGGACCCATATATCCTCAAGTATACCAACTGAGAATTTGATTCCGCTCAAAGGTCAAAAACTTGACTCATGGGCACGCTTGGGTACAGTACGCTCATGGGCACACTTGCCCATCAACGTGGAGTGTGGGACGGTGGTTTAACTCCAATATATATTCCCAACTCCATATATATTCCCAACCCTATGATCTAAAAACACAAGTAATTTCATCGTCCTATCTCCAGTTATTGTCAAGTTACAAACATTAAAAACTGGGCAATCTGGGCCTAATTGCCCCTGAACCAAGTGGGAGTGGGGTTTGGCCCCCTGAAAAAGAAAATGAGACCCCAAGACACCCAGAGACCCCGTCACGGGTCACGAACTGTACTCTTGGACAGTCTGGGCCCAGTTGCCCATGAACGGGTGGGGGAGGTGCAACTTTAAAAGTATTTTCCCTACCTAAGCTACAAGGAATTTCTTTGTCCTATATCCAGCTCTGTTCAAATTATTACCATTATTCACTGGGCAATTTGGGCCCGATTGCCCCTGAACCGGGTGGGTGTGGCACATCTTGACCCCAGTGCCAATATGTAGGGTATACCAAGTTTCAACTTAATACCTATAACGGTTCATCGGGTTATGAACTCCACAAAAAACGGTGAAAATCGAAAATCTGCTACCTCAGCCGCAAGAGTGGACAGTTCATAAATGAACACTCCACTAAAACGCTAGATGGCATGGTACTGTGTATGAAGCACGGATATTTCTTATTTCTTTTGACGGTACCGAACAATTCCAAATGTAAAAGTTTGCAATATCTTTGTCGAAAAATGACCACCCTGACATTAGGGCCAAGTCGTGCGTTAGTGTTGTGATTGGACCCTTCCTCTACAGAAAATAGCTTTCTGGTTAAGATAAATCTGATCAGATACCTCTCATCTATCGTACTGTTTTCACCTTGTAAGACCTGTAAACTGGCTTGAAAGAGCCAATTCAATATTTTCTCGTGGTTTGTGTCACTAAAATTCCAGTCATGGTGCTGATAGACGACCATGATCCCCGACCGAATTTCCAGCACTTTCATCGTAAAGTTGAGAAGTCTCACTTTTCCAATTGTTGATTGTGTCGAAAATCCTGGCAGGAATTCCAGTCCGCAGTAGCCCGACCCTGGTGTCTGTCCTCACCAGTATAGTTGGGTAGACTGAGACAAATGTTGATAGTCGAGTTTGAGCGGTGGCGAACCGGTTGGAAAAAAAGCTGGCCAAGAAAACCTTATCGTCTGTCCGCATCGAGCAAGACAACGATCAGGGTTGGGCGTTCGCAGATTGGACTTTCAGAACTTTGGCGTCTTCGTCAATCTTTTGTGCTGCGGGCAAACGATTCTCGAGACGGTCAGTGTCAGGTGCTGGCTAATTCCAGTCCGCGACTGCCGTCAGCATTAAGCCCACGGGAAAGCTTAGAATTTTGCTCAGCTTTCCGAGAAAGTGCAGAAAACCCGACAGGGAAAACCTGACCGTCTGTCCTTTGGCGATCTGAAATAGCCTTTCAAGTTTGTGTCAAGCAGCCCGCTCGGCAGTGCCACCATCGCCAGAGACACCTAACAACAGGAGAGCAGTGTTGTAGGCTGTCTCTGACGCCGAGTTTGGGAGGTCAATGCATCTCTGGTCCCATGCCAGAAAGCGGTGGGGACACTGCGATGGCTGGTCCGACGTACTAGATCATTGGCGTTCTTCAAAAATAGCACTTTAATAAATATTAACAATAAATTAAAAAAGTTAAGAACTGGTCGCACCGGTAGAAAGTATCTTTATTACTGGGGTTTGTTTAAAGTTCGTTACACTGGTAGTAGAGTTCGCTGCAGCTTTCTCCAGTCCGGCCCTTTCTTCCGGCGTCGGCGATGAGTCCAATGGGTGTGGAGTACATCTTCTCGATGGCGTATCCAGCGGCGTACCTGCATGATAGAGTATTGATTATTTCGTGACTTACTGCCATACATGAGCTATTAGTAATAGTTACAGTAATAGTAATGGTAATATTACTTTTTTTGCAGTAATAGTAATAGTAATAGTTTTCGCTATTATTTTTTTACTAAGTAATAGTAATAGTAATAGTTTTACTATTATCTATGAAGTAATAGTAATAGTTTTACTATTACTTTACTATTACTTTGCCCTAATTCCCATTGCTCTGGTCTGGCTTTAGTTTATTATCGTTAGTTAATTCCCCATCTCAGAGGACCGATTGTATGCAAATTTAATCCCCATGCAATGTGATGCAATAATGCAAAATACGGGATTGTTAGGCTAAGTTGAATAAAAGCCGAGGTCTCCTCGTGAGTCGTGCGTGACGTGAGTAAGGACAAGAATAAATAATTCTTAGGAGCAAGTTAAGTAGGATTGAAGATCTGAAGCTACAGAAGCATGTGTTTAATACAAAGATTATCCCTGCGGTGCATTACGGTTCTGAAGTATGGGGTTTTGGTAGAAGTGAGAAGATAGAGCAGTTACAGTTAAGATATTTTAAGAGAATTTTAGGTGTTACTAATGCAACAAGTACATTAGTCATAACAGGAGATCTAGGACTATCAAGCCTACGGCGTAAACGATGGATAAGTATGATAGGACTATGGGAGAAGTTATTGCAATTACCTCGTATTAGAATAGTTAAAGCTGCTTATAAGGAATCTATAAGGGATGAGTCGTCAGACTCTTGGGCGAATAATATTAGGGATAGACTAGACAATTGTGGTTTTTCATATTTCGTGGAACAGGGGTGATGGACCACGACTTCCTGTTGGAGAGGTTGCGCGTGCGGTGGCAGGGAGACTTTTGGACCAGGAAATTCAAGCTTGGCAGCTGGCAAAAAGTTTGACACCTTCTTTAAGGTTTTACACTACAGCCAAAGAGACATGGGGGGAAGAGGTATATTTTAAGGCTGGGATTAAGTGGGTGGATCTTAGAATTATAATTAGTTGCCGGGCTGATTGTTTGCCATTGGGAAAGCGGAGGAAATATTTGGGAAATAAACTAGGACGTACTGGTCCCGGGTGGTTCCCAAAATCACCACGATCTTTTTGCCCACTCTCACAATGCCCACGCTCAGAATGCCCACGATCAAAATGCCCACGGTTCAAAACGCCCACGATCAAAATGCCTACGATTAAAATGCCCACGACTCAAAATGCCCACGACTCAAAATGCCCACGAAATGCCGGCGGCCTAAAATGCCGACAGTTTCAGATGCCGACAGTTCAAAGTGGTCACAGGGGAGGCTAATATCGTCCTAGTTTACAGTGCCGACGGCCGAAACTGTCCACAGGGGAGGCCAAAATTATCCTGGGACAGCGGACTACGAGACTATAAGGGATAGGATACAAATGTTTCTTGTGAATATTTAACCAGTTTTATATTATAATTGAGATTATACAAGTTCACATTCTGATAGTCGGTCTACTCCTCCCGCCACTCAATCACGCCTAATTACGGACTGAAATCCTGAAATTTATCCAATCGTGGGCATTTTGAGTCGTGGGCATTTTGAGTCGTGGGCATTTTGAGCCGTGGGCATTTTGAGTCGTGGGCATTTTGAGTTGTTGGCATTTTTAGTGGGCATTTTGAGTCGTGGGCATTATGATCGTGGGCATTTTGAGTGTTAGCCATATGGGTTCAAATCATATACACACAAAAGTAATAGTAATAGTAATAGCTTTTACTATTACTTAAAAAGTAATAGTAATAGTAATAGTATTACTTTTTCGGTCAGTAATAGTAATAGTAATAGCTTTGCTATTACACTACAGTAATAGTAATAGTAATAGCACGCTATTATTTTTCCGAGTAATAGCTCATGTATGCTTACTGCTGGATGAGCTCCAGCTGTATATGCTTAGTCGTTGACATTGGACCATGGTTAATCCACCGCTGGGACTCGTCCTGTGGTATCTAACTGTAGGGTTATGTAACATGAGTAGTATCAACTGTTCGTCAACTTTCTAAATTTATTCGCGATTATTTTGCGTGGTCTTGAGCTTCACACAAAAGTGGCTCGGTCTTGGCCCTATCCTACAAAACAAATTTGAACTCATGTTTAGAAACAGAGGCGTCGTGATGCTGTGGGAAGGCTCGAACATTACTTCAAAAAACCGGCAGTGAACTTGCACTTGTCCGGTCGATGTACAAGGGCGATTCGCTTTCCAGAGCTGTTCTCGTGCTCCGCTAGTTTCCGCCAGCACTTGGAAAGCAAATCCACTTCGCGAGCGGAAAGTGATTTTGGCAAGTCAGTTTTAAAGGTGCATTGAGGTGCAACGACTTTTTGCTTGTTCTTGCGCTCGGCGTATTCTCGCTTTGCTTTTTGAAAAGCGAACCCAAGAGATCGCCAGAATCATCCTATAGTCGACTGCCAAAGAGGTGTCTGTGTTTTTGCGATTTTCGGTCTAGGTCGGAATTCGACCTTAGGACTTTAGACTGTGACAGTCATCTTGGTTTCAGAACGGATGACACATTTGTTACTCACGTTCCGATTTGGCAGAAGAAGTATCCGCTTCCTTCAGTCTCCTTGGTGCAGTCTCTGTTGGCTTCGCAAATGGTCTTCTGGGAACAGACATCGTTGTTTGACTTCATCGTGTTGACGTAACCCTGTAAATAAGCGTTACGGTGTAAACGTTGCGGTACGTTGAAACGTATATCGAAGGCACCTGATCCGCCAAGACAAAGATTATTTGAATATGCTCCGTTTAAGAACATTATGGCCTCCCTGTTGTGCGTCTCCTGGTCTAAGCTTCTTCAAGGGGCTTATGAAAGCATATTGAAGCAATGTATGAGAGTCGCAACTACGATGGCAGTAGGAGTAGTGGGGTTATTGTCAAATTGCTGCGAGAATCTCATTCAGCTTACCTTGAGAATGATGACAGATGCAATGCCTACATCGGCCATGGTATCCTTTTCACCTGCAGATCTTGCTTCAGACGAACGTTGGCTAAAGGACATCTTCAAGGCTTCGAGCAGGGAGGTAACAAGCTGAATGGCCTGAAATGATTGAAGGTTGTCTTTAGGTGGTTCGCAGTTTACTGCCATGACTGGAACGGGCTTTTGTTATAGCTCCAATGCCAAGTTTCAGTGGCAAATATCGCATCGGTGATAAGGATCGTCACCTTGCAGAAAGACTTGCAGGAAACAACCTTCAAGTTACAGTTGCTTTTTGTTCTTTCTGTTTCTTTTGAGCGGACTCGTGAATGCCATCACAAGCTAGTTTGGTGACTGCAAGTTGGATGACCGATTGTAGACAATTCCGATTGGTGATGTTATTTCGCCACTGCCGAAGTTTGTTCATTACCTGGAAGGACGTGCATGAAGACCGTATTTAGAAGTTAGAGACTGTTCGAAGTTGCTGCCTGGTTGGCTCCTAATGTCAGATCTTAACTAATTTGCAACTAATTGCTGTGTTTAGCTGACCTGTTCTCTAGCGTCGTGAGGTCGCTATTGGATGCCCATGATGTTAAGTCTGGTGATCTTTACTTTCGTGTTTTTGGGATCCCAAAACGTTAGTGACGGATACCTGTGACATCGCAAAAGTTGTCCGTCTGTGCGTCTGTCCGTCCGTCTGTCTGTCCATCCGTCCGTCCGTCTGTAAGCACGATAACTCTCGAAGGGAGTGAGATATTTTGATGAAACTTTGTGTGAGGATTCTTTGGGAGAGTTCGTAGATGGGCTTTGTAGCCTTACATTTAGGGGTGGGGGAGGGGGTTCAAATTAAGGGGCAAACAAAATATTTTGAAACAGCCAATGTGATAGTCGATTATGGGGTAAGAAGACATGCTGAACACGATGGTGAAAACCATTTCGTCGCCGGACAAGTAGTTCGCCCGGAATCCGGCCAAACCCGGAAAGTTTGTTAAAAGTAAAAGTTTTATTTGAAGTTGATTAGATGTCCGATTTAGGGGTAAGAAGCCATGCTGAACACGATGGTGACAACCATTTTTTCGCCGGACAAGAATTTCGCCCGGAATCCGGCCAAAACAGGAAAATTTGGTAAAAGCAAAAGTTTTATATGAAGTTGATTAGATGTTCGATTTAGGGGTAAAAAGACATGTTGAACACGGTGGTGAAAACCATTTACTCGCCGGACAAGTAGTTCGCCCGGAATCCGGCCAAAACAGGAAAATTTGTTAAAAGCAAAAGTTTTATTTGAAGTTGATTAGATGACAGATTTGAGGGTAAGAAGAGACGCTGAATCTGTATATGACAATCATTTTTTACCCGGACATATAGTTCGTCCGGAATCCGATTGAAACCGGATTTTTTTTTATAAGTTAAAGTTTTATTTGAAGTTGATCAGATGTTCTTTATAGGGATAAGGAGATAAGCTGAATTTGTTTCTGAACTTTATTTTTTTTTGCTGGACGAGTAGTTCGCTCGGAATTCGGCCGAAACCAGATATTTGGCAGAAGTAAAGCAGGAAGTTTCGATCAGTATCGCCAAAATAGATATGGCTTATAGAGGTAAATCTGAACTTGGTTTTCTCAGATGATTAGCCTAGCGAAGACTGGATCTGGCGAAGACAAGACCTAGTTGTCTAGATCAAATATAAAATTTTTGGGATCCCATCGAAACCTTTGGTCTTGTTCCTATTCTTGTTTCCTCCACTTCAGAAATGGAATCTTGCGCGCTAACTTCCCCACTTAAAGATCAGCTATTCGATATCTCTCTAACGTCGTCACTCCTGTGTAAAGTAGTAGACTAAATCCTTACCTGAAGCGCAGGTGGCATGCCTCCATCGGATTTGTCGATTGAGTTGTCTCCAGACATTGTTGACATCAACAAGCGAGCGCCCATTGATACCAAGTTCATCCAGTTGAATCCTCCCTATGGAAAACCAAGAATCAAGAGATTGAAAGTTTTAGCCCAGTCACACAGTGCCTCGGTTCTTTCATTTCTGCGTAGTGCCTACGAGAAAGTCAAAATTTGTCAAAGGATTCGAAGCATAATACTCCCGTTTGTGACCCAAGCCAAGTCCAACTGGCTTCAGACGTCAAAGACTGGTTGACGCAGATTCCGGTGACGAATTAGAATGATAAGATAAGATAAGATTTATAAGATAAGATTTATCTACACTAAGAGCCGAAGGCCATGGCAAATACATGAAAAATAATCACAAACAAACAAAATATAATAACTTCTATAAACACCTATCCCTATATATGGGCTAATGCTATCCTGAGGAACCTCGCTAATTTTTTTATACTTATAAAACAACTATTCCCCATAACCCTGCACATCCATTCTTCATCTATCCCTCTTTCATTTACTCCAAAAATTTCTAACCTAAGTTCACTCAAATTTTCGCATTCACACAACAAATGTTTCAAATTCTCATCCATACTACCACAAATCGGACATGAGTAAGGACCGGACCGACCCTTTGCCCTCCCAATATACCGCCTTCTCTCCCCAAGAGGCAGACTGTCTGCCCTACAACTAATAAAATCCCTTATTTCCTCTCTTTTCAACCCCGCTTTAAAATAAACTTCCTCCCCCCAAATCTCTTTGATCTTTGCATAAAACCTTAAAGACACAGACCCGTCCTTAGCCACTTGCCAACATTGAATTTCCTGGTCCAACAAACGACTTTCCACCACCTTTTTCACCTCACCAACAGGAAGCCCAGGTCCATCACCATTATTCCACAGTTCTGACAGACCGCACTGGTCTAATATCTGCTTTACCTGGGACGCCCACGAATCTTTTTTAATGTCCCGTAAACTTTCCTTGTACGCTGCCTTGGCGACTCGAACCCGTGGCATCTGTAGCAACTTTTCCCAAAATGAAATCACACTTACCCATCTCTTTTTCCTTAAACTAGTTAAGCCTAAATCCCCCTTTAGAACTATCGAATTTATCTTATTGCTAACTCCCAATACTCTTTTAAAATACATTAATTGCAATTGCTCTAGCTTCTCATACTTACCAAATCCCCAAATCTCGGCTGCGTAATGCATAGCCGGGATAATTTTTGTCTGGAAAACCCGTTTATGTAACTTCATATTTTCAATAGCCCTTAACTTACTTCTTAATACCATATTTATACATCGCTTACCTTTTGCAACACTTGCTTCCACTTGGCTCCCAAACGAACCGTTTGACTTAAACAGACATCCTAAATAATTAAATTCTTCCCTAAAACTTATTTCCTCCCCTCTAAATTCAACTTAACTTCATTTTCTAAACTACCCCCTTTCCTAAATATCATTACAACCGGTTTTGACACGTTTAACTGCAGCTCCTTCCTCGCCAAATACTGGTCCAAAATATCCAACAACCTTTGTAGATCTGACCGGTAGCATTTTTGTCATAAAATCCTCAAGGTCATTTATAAATAAAGAGAACAACTTGGGGGAAAGTGTGCACCCTTGCTTGACTCCCTTCAATGACCTAACTTTACGAGAAATCTTATTCATAACACGGACCACCAAATAAATACTCGAATAAATTTGGGCTATAACTCTTACAAAAATAATCGGTAGTCCTACATCTATTAACACTTTAATTAAAAGACTACGTTTAACATTATCAAAAGCACCTTTGTAGTAAATACTGTTCCAGTTTTATAGAAGCGGGTTCGAATTTTCCGACCCGGTTGCTTTTTGTTCGTTCTGTTTCTTTTGAGCGGACTCGTGAATGCCATCATTGGATGGTATTTGGCTGTGTAATCTTCTAGTCATGAGCAGTGTCCTCTGCTCTGCATTGAAGGCTTTCAAGTTTGTTTGGAACTTTAATATGTGATAAAAATTATACGTGTACCGGATATCGGGCTTTGGTGTGTGGAGTTTCAGCGACAGGCAAACCAACCCGGCCCGGATATTCAGAACTCTAATTCCAGTGGCCTTCTGAGTGAAACTATAGTCCCCAGCTTGCTGAACTTGATGATTCTTGCAGTAGTTGTTTGATAAACTGTAACCGGAACCACAAAACGAGAATAATCGAAAGGTCTATAAAGAAGCAATAGCAAGCGCACAAACCTGTGAGTCGGATTTGTCGAATCCGCCGCCGCCACCTCCAAGGAACATTTGAAGGAGGGATCCAAGGATGTTAACCCAGGAGAAACCGCCATTGTTGTCATTACCAGAGACTGCGTTCTGGAAGAAAATTAGAAATTATTTTAGTTGGACTTCGTCTTGTTGGGCAACCTGCTGTTGGGTACAAAACTTTATTTTTTCCAGAAAGTTGTTGTTTAGCCTATACACTTTTAAAACGCCATCATCCCCGTTGCTCATTTCTGGACTGATCATTGTTTCATCGTCGAAGGGGAAGTGCGCCTGAGGAGTCCGCTAACTTTTTGGATTAAAGTTTGGTACTGATTCTCGAGTAATTGGTCACAATCGACCATGACGCCGTGGTCTTTCAGCGGAGTTCTCCGTTGGTTGAAGTTTTTGGGATCCCAAAACGTAAGTGGAGGGATACCTATGACATCGCAAAAGTTGTCCGTCTGTCCGTCCGTCCGTCCGTCTGTCCGTCCGTCTGTCCGTCTGTCTGTCTGTAAGCACGATAACTCTCGAAGGCAGTGAGATATTTTGATGAAACTTGGTGTGGGGATTCTTTGGGTCAAGAGTAAGGTCGAGTTCGTAGATGGGCCCTGTAGCTTTACATTTAGGGGTGGGGGAGGGGGTTTAAATTAAGGGGCAAGCAAAATTTAAAAAAAAAAATAATGTGATAGTCGATTATGGGGTAAGAAGACACGCTGAACACGAATATGATAACCATTTTCTTGCCGGACAAGTAGTTCGTCCGGAATCCGGCCAAAACCGGAAAGTTTGTTAAAAGTAGAAGTCTTATTTGAAGTTGATTTGATGTTCGATATAGGGGTAAGAAGGCATGCTGAACAAGAATATGAAAACCGTTTTCTCGCCGGACAAGTAGTTCGTCCGGAATCCGGCCAGAACCGGAAAGTTTGTTAAAAGTAGAAATCTTATTTGAAGTTGACTAGATGTTCGATATAGGGGTAAGAGGGCATGCTGAACACGAATATGAACGTTATTTTTCGCCAGACAAGTAGTTCGCCTGGAATCCGGCCGAAACCGGAAAGTTTATTAAAAGTAAAAGTTTTATTTGAAGTTGATTAGATGTTCGATCTAGGGGTAAGAAGAGATGCTGAATCCGTATATGACAATCATTTTTTTGCCGGACAAGTAGTTCGTCCGGAATCCGGCCAAAACCGGAAAGTTTGTTAAAAGTAGAAGTCTTATTTGAAGTTGATTTGATGTTCGATATAGGGGTAAGCATGCATGCTGAACAAGAATATGAAAACCGTTTTCTCGTCGGACAAGTAGTTCGTCCGGAATCCGGCCAGAACCGGAAAGTTTGTTAAAAGTAGAAATCTTATTTGAAGTTGACTAGATGTTCGATATAGGGGTAAGAAGGCATGCTGAACACGAATATGAACGTTATTTTTCGCCAGACAAGTAGTTCGCCTGGAATCCGGCCGAAACCGGAAAGTTTGTTAAAAGTAAAAGTTTTATTTGAAGTTGATTAGATGTTCGATCTAGGGGTAAGAAGAGATGCTGAATCCGTATATGACAATCATTTTTTTGCCGGACAAGTAGTTCGTCCGGAATCCGGCCAAAACCGGAAAGTTTGTTAAAAGTAGAAGTTCTATTTGAAGTTGATTAGTTGTTTGTTTCAGGGGTAAGAAGACATGCTGAATCCTTATATGAAAAGCATTTTCTACTCGGACAAGTGTTTAGGTCAGAATCCGACTGAAACAGGAAAATTTTTGAAAGCAAAAGTTGTGTTTGTAGTTGATTAGATGTCCGATTTGGGGGCAAGAACAGATGCTGAATTCGTATATGACAAATTTTTTTTTGCCGGATATATAGTTCGTCTGGAATCCGGCTGAAACCGGGAACTTTTGGATGGTCTAAATAAATGCTTCGTTTCTAGTCGTGAATATTGTAGCCAAATAGCGTTTGTGGTTTTATCGGATGCATTTCCAGACTTTCATTTGGTCTGTTGGGTCGTTGGGTCACTGGATCTCGCGAAAAAAAAACCTATTTGTCTGGATCAAATATTCAATTTTTGGGATCCCATCGGAACCTTTGGTCTTGTTTGGCTGTGACTTCGGATGGGATATAACCGTTCTGACCTTTTGTTCAAAACAAACAATAAATTCTAACACATAAAATATAAAGCCTATTCAGAACGTAAGCAAAGAACGCTCAGATTAAACTACCGCAAAGGTTTTTGTTTTGTTTTGTTTCCAGAATTAGTTTAATCACGCCTAATCTCGTTCATTGTTAGGCTATAGACCAGATTCAAGTTCTAGATCATAAAAGCCTTTGATTCACATTAGAAAACCTCAAAATTTCCCAAATTTAAAGATGTTCAAGAGAAATGGAAGTTGACGAATTAGGCCAGATGCTTACGGATTACGGACCGACAGGATGGCGAAGGGTGACACTTTTAAGGCTTTACTCTGAGGCTGGTAATCGAGGTGCTACTGTTTTAGACGATAAGCAAGCGAAGTGACTGCTGGGCCATTGATGGCTGGACTTGTATGGCAATCGCAGTGCAAATAGTACAATATCTTCGATAGCTGAGCTTAGGTCATACTTTCAAACTCCACGTCTGAGCACTTGCGCTCTTGTCCGCACTTGGTTACTGTAGGTACGAAAGGGTTAACAACAATGTTAAGACTAAACGGTCTCGGCTGTGAGCAACACAGCCTCTTATAAGGATTTTAAATCTTTTGACGAGCATTACTCCCGTTTCATATGAAAGTTCCATTGTTCATTGTTACTTTAGCGTCCAAATTCGTCTGAACAGTTATCTCGTTTAGCACCGTCAAAATGCCTTCATTGTTCGTTTAGTATTTTTTCGCCCGTCGATGAGCTCTGGTTTGACCGACTTATAACCACTTTACGCTGTCAGTGAGATTGAATTCGTGGAATAATTTGACGTAGAGGGAAATCTACTTACGGAGCTTGCATCTTCCTTTTCAATCCTATCCACGGCGTTTGTCTTCTTCACCACATTTGACTTGTTTGGGAATTTCCGCGCGTCTTCTGTAGGATTTGGGAAGGCAAGGGCTGGGAGAAAGGCTTGACAGCAGACGAGTGCCACGAAGACCAATGCGAATGACTGCTTACTCGTCACGGACATGCTGAAAGGAGAGCAGTGCTAATTTTGTTTTTGTCTCTAATTTTCGAGAGTCCGTACAGAGAAAATAACACTAGGGAGTAGCGCCAAGACATATCTTTCCATGCTTCGCAAACGGGTCATAATCGTGACGCCGCCCATTACGGTTGTGGCAATCAAAGCGAGACAAACTTGCGGGTTTAGAAATTTCTAGCAAAGCTATGCGGTCTGCACACATCGTGGAGACAGGGGAGGTTGTATCTTTTTCTTATGTTCAGAATATGAAGTTATCGGAGCCAGCGCTGGTGCGCGACTGATTGAGTTTCAGTAGGGACGTTCTCTATCGCAATTGGTGATAGTGTCGCTGCTATTCGAGTGTGTGTAATTTTTTCTCAAGTCTTGGCGCTACTCCCTCGTGTTATTTTGCTCTGGTGCAGTACATCACGCGGCTCAGAACTAAAATTTACTTCTTTGTTTGAAATTCAGGTTTTGGCTTTGGAAAAGAAATATGCTGGAATGAAACGCCAATCCGGTGCATCGTAGGCTACAACCAATGACAATTGGTTTATCAGAATATATTTACTGGAATTCCAAGAAAGAAAAGTTTAAGCTTTGTAACTAAGCAGGTGCTGGTACTCGCACCTTTCGGTTAGTCTACTTTGACCTATAGTCAGCTATGGTTAACATGTATAATGTTTCACAATCGTAAATGCTTGAAAGCAGTTTCTTTCGGATTCGATAAAATGCAGCTCCGTCAACTGCCCCTACAGTTGTGAAACTTTCTTCTAAGCTTGTTGCGAGAATGCTTGTGGAATGCCAAGCTTGTGGCGAGAATTGGAAAGGAACGGAGTCGTGTGAAGGAAAAGATTGGAGCCACGAAGGGATGCTCACCGTCCGACTCTGTGTAGTCGTCAGCCTTGGCGGTAATGGCCGGTCTGAGGGCCTGTCTTATACGCTTACAGATTTTTTTTTTCCAGTCGTTACTTTTAATGCCACAACTTATTTGCATCTCGTATTGTTTAGCCACGTGTGAGCCTCACCTTAAAGGACCCCTCTTGTTTATTCTGCTTTTTATAACATTTCTAGCTCCCATACAGAATTATAAGCTTCTAAAATCCCCACCTTTCTCCATTGTTTTGTTTTGTGTCTACGAAATTTTTGCGCTTTTTTTGCCTTGCCGAGTTTAGCCCGTCACACAACGAAACGTTTGCCGGGATCATCAACCTCTGCTGATAACTCTTTCACACATAAGGATCTGAGAAGCTTTTGTTTATTACGTTTGCCGGGATCATCAACCTCTGCTGATAACTCTTTCACACATAAGGATCTGAGAAGCTTTTGTTTATTACTTCTTTTATTTGCTTAGTTTTCACACTTTTGAACCACGGCGCGATCAGTTTTCAAATGTTTTGCGCCCAGCCGCCGCGTCGGAGAGCAGGAAGGCTGGACATAGTCGACAGGCGCTAACAAGAAAATCGCTAATTTCAGATGGAAAGTAATGGTATTTTCGAAAATGTTTTTTTCTGATCCATTTCATAGGGAAAATATTATTTCTAGTAAGAGTTGTGCTTTAACCTATGCCAGGATTGCTCATCCAGCATTTGTTAACCCAGTTCAGGTGAGACATGTGACTAAACATTATGAGACGAAAAAGATTAACGTCATAAGTAGAACTAATGTACAGACTTTTACCATCACTTCCTCAAGTACCGAAACTTATACACCAAGAGGATCCAGTGAGCATCCCTTCAAGAGTTGTTTCATCAATCAATCAGACATTCATTATAAAAACCGTAGCCGGTAATTTTTTCGTCTTTCTGTGAATAAGTGTGAAAACATATATAGGTACAGGTCAAAATAAATGTGTCGTAACGGTCGGTCTTAGTGTACAGATCAGCGTCCAGTAATTTAAAACTTACGACTGTAAAATACTAGGTTTCTTCTCGAACTATGGTTCTGACAAAGGCGTCACCACTCGATAATCGGAATAGTCAAAAGTGGGCATAATATAGTTCCTGGACAGTCGTCGACGAAAAGATTGCGAAACGATTGGATAATCCACTACCACCTCAGCGGCTCGTGTCGGCTGCGTGGCTTGTGACAGTCAACTTCCGCATTTCCTAGTTTCGGGGAGCTGTGAGGTTTCCTTTATTGACTTCCAGCTTGTTGCGAAAGTACTGTTTGTCCTTTTCGGGAGGAGAGATCCAACCGTGTCAAGATGCCGCAGAGCACTGGAACGAGGCTGGCAGCAATGGTAATGAGCACTAACTCTTCCGATTGGACAGTGTCTTTTATCTGACGTCTTTCGTGAATTGTAATGAGACTTCACCCCAAGATTCTTTACTATTTGTTTTGATACTCCTGTCCTGAATCGTTGATGACTCAAAGTCGGGATGCAAAGGTGGAGAAAGTAAAAGCCGAAAATCCGGTTCTGCAACTGCATCTCTCCATTATACCACGGTCCCCTGACGAAATATCTAAAGACCATACGATGTTGCTTTGGTCGGTAGTTGCTTTTTTATGACATTTTTTCGATTCCGTGCCCTCGCAACCCGTGGCAATTTCTAAAGAACTACGTGCTTATGAATTTTTCGTTGACCGGATTGCAGAATGCAGACCTCACAGTCCTACATTATACAGTTCCGCAAAGTCCTACATCGCGCGCTTCCTTTACTATTTTCTTACGGATGGGGCTTGCGTTGCCGTTTGTTCGGACCCCGAACAAAACTGAGAGATGCCTATGACAACGTAGATTTATCTGTGTGTTTGTCTGTATCAAGATAACTCCCGAATGAATCGAAATATTTGGAGTAAATTCGTGTAGGGAACTTTCACGTCAAGGTTGAGGTCGTGGTCGCAGATGGGCCTCATACCTGATTGGAAGGTTGTAGAGGGACAAAGGGGCGTTCTGAATCAGGAAATGCAATTAGTTCATGCCTCGTGTTCAGCCATAGTTTGGTCACAACCGGATATATACGAATGGACCTAATCGCCTTATCAGTCTGATTGGGGATCAACTAAAAGAAGGAAGGGAAGGGAACACGAGAAAAGCAGGAAGGCATACTAAAACCAGGAAGGGCATACTAAAACGAGGAATGCCATCCTAAAACGAAAACGAGGAAGGCTGCATCGTTCCCTTCCTCTGTTTAGTATTCTTTGAGGGGTCGGCAACTATCAACATTCTTAGTTCACCGTTCCCCTCCTCGTTTTAGTATCCTGAGGTGCGTAGGCATTAAGTTCAGTGAGGGGTCGGCTACTATCAGAATTTTAATTCACCTTTCCCTTCCTCGTTTTAGTGCTTTGAGGGGTAAAAGGGGACAGCATGCTGAATCTGGAGTTGAGGTTAGTTTTGTGGATACTTCTGCCGGGATCTAGCAAAAAACGGAATTTGATAATGAACCAAAATGGCCGAGGATACTAACTGGGGGTCTGGCCGAGTTAAAAGAACTTACAGTTGCTACTGATTTTCCGCACGGATGGATAGTTCGGCCGGAAACCTACTTGTAAGAAGACATGCTGATTTTACCTAACGTTTGTTATACCTCAAGTCCTTGAACATGTTGTTGGATATGCGGACATGGGGGAGAGAAGGCGTATTAGAAGTTTTCTTCCGATAGTTTCCGCAGAAGATGCATTATTCAGCGGGACCCCAGTTAAGCGCTATCAGCTTTGGGGGATCTGCACCTGCAATCTTAAATTAAAGTCCGTATTCAAACCTGGACTTATCCAACGGTCAGCTTTTGCTTACGACAAACCTTCCTGGATTAGTTGTGAAACGTGCAAAGAAAAAAACGTCTCTAAGAAGCAAATATCGTTCAAATTATCTAGGTAAAACCTCGGGTAAAACATTAATTTTCGCATTACAGATTTTGCGACAAGTTCTTATAGGCAGAAAAGCTTAGCCTTTAATACCTCGATTGTCGTTAGGGTTTGTTATTGGGCAGGGGATGTGGTTGAGGAGGACAGTATTGAAACTGCATCATGGTTAAGGGTTTTCTCTTAACTAGTTTCCTACATTTCAATAGTCCTTTTTAGTGGAATGTTCCTTGGAACAATCCACCATTGCGAGCGCTACGTAGCAGCTTTTGGCTTTCGGTTTTCACCGTTTTTTTTGTGGAGCTCATAACTCGTGAACCAGTGCATGTATCAAGTTCAAAATTTGATACACATGTTGTTATTGGGGTCTATTTGTTCTTTTTGGGGTCCCAACTCCCCCACCCACCCGGTTCAGGGGCAATTGGGCAAAGATTACCCATTAAGTGGAGTTCATAACCAGTGAACAATGACAGATGTCAAGTTGAAAGCTGGTACATTGTTCGCAATGGAGTCTAGTTGTACTTAGTAGTTCCCACCCCCTACATCCACCAGGTTTAGGGGCAATTGGGCCCAGATTGCCTATTGAGTGGAGATCATAACCTGTGAACAATGACAGAGATCAAGTATAAACTTGGTACAAGTGTTGGCGCTGGGGTCTAGTTGTGCTTTTTAGCCCCCCCCCCCCCACCCACCCAGTTCAGGTGCAATTGGGCCCAGATTGCCCAGATAGTGGAGTTCATAGCTCGTGTACCATGGCATGCATCAATTTGAAACTTGGTATTATTGTTGGGACTGGGATCATTTTGTGGTCCCAAATCCCCACATTCACCCGGTTCTGGGGCAATTGGGCACAAATTGCCACATGGGTAAGATCTTAACTTTACCTCGGCTTGAGCTAGAATGACGAACTTTCCTGTACCTATATCCTCGGGCTACGAAAAAAATCTTGAGACTGCACCTCCCCCATCTTCCCCATCATTGCCCGTGATTTGAGATTCTTTGAACCGTGACAGGTTTCAAATTTTAAATTGGGGTCTTTCCTCAGTGACGACTTTGCGTAACATAGACCACAGTTAAAGATACGACATTGAAATTCCTTTTCATTACGGTTTCTATGCTCTTGAACACAGTTTTGGAGTTTCACCTCCCCCACCCTTCCCGTTCGTTTGCAACGGGGCCCAGTTTACCCATGTTTTTAAGTTCCTGAACGATGACACTGATCAAATTAAAATCTCGTATACTTGTATACAGTACTTTTCGTTTGGTTTCATGTTTCGCAAAGGATTTGAGCTGTCAATTAGCAAGAATGTGCAAGAAAATTCTTGCAAGAAAATTCTTGCAGTTAGTCACAACATTTTTCGCGTAAGGAAGGGGATGATGAAATAGGATCTGAAACTTTATTGACTTTGACTTTAGTGTATTTGAACAGCGTAGAGTAAACGAAATACATTTCAAGATTGACTTTGACATTAGGGTGTACGAGCAAGGTAGTAAACGAAGTGTATTGGAACAAACCTACAATGCTCATGGCGAACATAACTGATTGTATGAGAGATGGCCTGAGCCGTCTTCGGAGATTCTTTGAGAGCTCAGTTGTTGGTTTCACGGATAACTATGCAATACGAATAATAGACGTTGCGGGAAGGGATAAATCTAAGTCAGTTCAGTTCATTATTTTACACTCCACGTCTGAGCGCTTGCGCACTTGTTCTCCTGTGGTGTTGCGGGCCCATGGCCCCTTTGTTGAGAAAGTATGTGGGTGAGGGGTAAAATAAACATTAGCCTATAGTGGATTTACACACTGCGTAAAATCCGAAAGTATTTTGAAATCCCATCGTATTTTACGCAGGTATTTGGGCTTGAAAAGATCTCTAGCAATACGGACGTATTTTATATACAAAAGGGTCGATTTCTCAAATACGTACGTACAATACTGAAGTATTTATATACAAGAGGGACCGATTGCTCAAATACGACCATATTGTCAGAGTCCAAATACGTCCGTAAAATACGCTCGGATTTTACACAGTTTGTAAATTCACTATTACGCACAAGATTTGAATGGAGCAAGAACAGGCTGTTCTTACACATTTTGGGGGGACGTTTTATCATGGGGACGTTCCGCCAGGGAAGTAGATATTATGCAGACAACCGACCAACGCTGTACTGTGGCCCGTCGTCAAGTCGAGACAATATTTCCGGAATCAGACATTCTTGTGCTACATAATAACATATTTAAAGGAAGAATTTAAATAAAAATGAAAGAAGAATGACAAATTTGCAAAGGTTAATGGTTTGCCAGTTGACGTAAGACATCGTGAATATGCCTATATTCAAGAAATGCATAAAACGGGTACGTCAGCTACGATGTTTTGGCGATAATATTTACGATGCTTTGGCAGTATTATATTATAACTGAGATTGTACCATTTCAGTATACGATCATCGTCATTCGTTCTACTCTTCCCGTTGCTCGCTCACCCCAAATTCAAGTTTACTTCGGTCTGAACATTTCAGATAATCCAATTGTGGGCATTCTGAACCGTGGGCGTTTTGATTCGTGGTCACTTTGAGTAGTTGGCATTTTTAGTGGGCATTTTGAGTGTTAGCCTATGTAACTTTCAGGTCAAGGTTGAGATCGTGGTCGCAGATGGGCCTCATATTTTTCGTCCGCCCATTCGTCCGCTACTGGGAACAGAAGGTTGAGCATTTCGTGGATGCCTTCCTTTGTTTTCTTTGAAAGGCTTGCCTAGTATGTTCTCCGGCATAATTATTCGAAGATATAGGCTACGTGTAAACGACCTACCTCTATCCGTATGAAAATCCGTTAATGCAAAAGTAGTAACTTTACAGTTCAATCCTCGCTTCAGATAGTACGAATTCGCTTAAAAGACTGCTGCACTTTCCTTTTCTTTGCAACGAATCTGGGGAAATCGAAGACCCAAGACGAGAAGAGCGGAAACCCGGCGAACTACCACTCGAAACGGGTTCCGATCTGGGTTATATGACGCAACTGAAACTTTCGTCTTCGTTGGGTCTTGTTTGCTGCCACATATCCTTTTACATTTGTTTGTTTAATGTTGGAAAAGAAAGGAAACTGCGGCATCGACCGGTACTGGTGCCAGATTGCCGTACCCCTGAAGCAGCACTGACGATAAATATGATTGCGATCCCCTGTGCGGTATTATAACATGACAAGAAAACAAACTGCGGACTGGCTCGTCTTCATTGATTGTGAATTCGCAAGATCCTTATTCTTAAAGCACACCTCGCACTATTTACTGTTTATGTTCCGACATTCAAAACTATTTGAATATTGTAAAACAAGGGCAAAGCTTTTATCAAATTATTCACGACTTTGACTGTTTCAAGCCTTTTCCCAGGCCCATCGACTTCTAGCGAAATTCAGATAACCGGTTTTACGCATCAATAGTATGCTACGCGAGCACTCGTCGGGTGCATAATGCACCTGTAAAATAATGAAATTTGGGTCTACAGGCTTAAGAATTAATTAATGCAGTTACGGAAGTAGGTTGCATTGACATTGTCTGTACGACGGGTCCTTTAAGGGGGTTAAATAAGAATCATTCTAGCATTTGCGATATCTAAAATTACGAGCACACAGTCCGATAAGGTGTCTCATGCGATATTCGTGTCACAATGGGGAAACCTACATGCGATGCGTTGAAATTTCGGAGCGAAGAAGGTAATTCGCATCCGACTGCGAAAATCGACAATGTATGCTCGTACCTTCAAGGACCCTCTTGCTTATTCTGCCTTTTATAGTATATCTAGCTCCCTTATGGAATTGTAAGATTCTGAAATCCCCACCTTTAGCCATAGTTTCGTTTTGTGCCTACGAAATTTTCGCGCTTTTCGGTGGTGCCGAGTTTGACCGTCACGCAACACAAACCTCGCCGGAATCTTCAATGTCTGCTGACAACAGGCTGACAACTCTTTCACACATAAGAATATGAGAAGTTTTTCTCTAAGTAGTGAATATTTCTGGCTCGTATTGAGATTTTACAGAAAGAGAATGTACAGTAGGTTTCGCAGTAATCGTTCCTATCGTCTGTTAGTAGTGTATTGCGCGATACGTGGACAAATCTAACTTACAGTCAATTTCTACTTTCACACTCCACGTCTGCACGTGTGCTTGTTTTTCTCGCATGTTGTTTACGCCAGTTTTTCTGCCCTTTGCTCCTCCTTCAAACTATGCGCGAAGCATTTAAGATATTTCACAAGTGGAGTAAAAGCTGTAATTTGTGGTTATGTGGTGACCTTAGCGGTTAATAGACAAAGGTACTGTTTTCCATGTTGTTTAAATGGGTGGCATTCAAAATCACCACGATCTTTTTGCCCACTCTCACAATGCCTACACTCAGAATGTCCACGACCAAAATGCCCACGGTTCAAAATGCCCACGAGCGAATTGCCCACGATTAAAATGCCCACGGCTCAAAATGCCCACGACTCAAAATGCCCACGATTTCAGGTCGACACCTGAAATCGAAATCGTCCAAAATGCCGGCGGCTCAAAATGGTCACAGGGGAGGCTAATATCGTCTTGGTTCAAAATGCCGACAGCTGAAACTGTCCACAGGGGAGGTGATTAACCACGAAAAAGGTTTAGAAAGGAGTTATTGTTCCTTGATCTGTTCAGAATTCTTTGCTTGAAAGTACAGAAGCAATGTCGTATAAAATTGTGCAAACACCAGGCTATCCAAATCCTCCAGTTAAAGGAACAGTAAACTTGACTAGGCAACTTTCGGCCATCAAACCGGCCTGGGGGGCTTAGATAAATGTACAGGGTCTTATTGTCGACAGGACCCCCCATCTTTGTTATCTCGAAACCCCTCCTTATTGTTCCCAGAGCTAGCTGGCAGGGCCTTGCCCCTTATACACTGTAGTTACGCACTCATGCACTGTAAAAGTTCGAGATTGTCTGTGTTATCAACATACAGGGTTGCCACTTTACTCAAATAAATTCACTATGCAAAAGGAAAAAAGTAATACCAAACAAGAAAAGTACTCAGAACGTGTTGCTGGGTCATACCTAGTCACCTTGGAAATAGAACCTGACAACTAGTTTTTTCTTAAAATCTGCTGCCAAAGTAAAAAGAAAGTTCTATTGTGAGCACAATTGTACTACCGGTGGCAACCCTGTTGACATACATTGTATTACTTTGTTTCAAGGCAAAGATCGTGGGTTCGAGTCCTACTCCCGGCACACAAACCTTTTGCTTTTTTTTTTCTACTAACTCAAAAGTCGAACTCTCGGAAATTGCCCGGAAACTGCAATGGTCGTAACAAGAATTTTTCTAACTCTCAATATCGACTCAGGGTACATTCTTGATATGTCAGCTAGCTCCCTGAGCCAAGTTTGCGAGTCAAGTTTACTGTTCCTTTAACTTGCATCATCAAGGCAAGAGTTATTCCTTAATTAAAAATATCAGTTTTAAGATCGCGGTTTGGGACTCAGTCTGTTCAGAATCCGGCAGAGTAAATATCTTAAAAATTTCAAGATCAGAATTCATGTTGCATTTTGGGACCCGGAAACGTTAATGACAGGATGCATATGCGTCGAGACACAAAGATGGAAAGGGCAGTAATACTCTTGATGACTACCTCTTCGTGCCGATGGAGAAACCTGGGTCTGGGCTACTTTCAGACGGGCTAGAACAACGAAACGTGTCATGCCAATTAGAGGCCTGACCAGATCTTGGAAATTTTCACATCCCACATCCGACCATCCAGGGGGGGAGTGGAGGGAGGAGGAATCCGAAATGTTATGGCACGCATAACATAACATAACGCATAACTGGATCCGGCAAATGTGGGAGGAGTTGAAGCTAGGTACCTGAAATCTTGTGACATGTACTCAAGGAATGATCTGACTGGGATGGAACTTGATAGCTTGCAAGGTCACATGCGAAAGATGTTGATGTTCCGTTTGCAGGTCAGGACCGGGGTCGCCACTCTGGGGTTGGGGTGGGTGGGGGTAGAGGGATGTCCCAGAAATCTTTTGATACACTTAGGGTGCAGAGGTCGGGCGGAACTAGGCGATGGCTGGTGGAACTTGAACGTGACAGCGCGAACTTGAGCTGTCCCTTAGCTGATATACATGCTAACTGCACCATATGAGCTGTCAGATCGTATTTTTGTAACTATGGAATGATAAAAGTATGGGACACTCAAATGAGCAAGTTAGTCCATCAATTAGGCACAATTACAAGCAGCAAGATTTGCAGCCACTTGTTGGTTGCTTCATGCGCGACCCCAATCCCAAGCATTCAATTAAAACCAGTTAATTCAAAATGTCCAGTGGTTAGGCGCCATTACAGACAGCGGGGATTTGCAATGACGTACTGCTTGCTTCATGTGGAGACGCAGTCCCAAGCAATAAAACCATTCAGATTAAAACCAGTTAACTTTCTTCGCAAGAACCATAACACGTGACGTGAGAAGACAATTGGCGACAAGGCCAGTTAGCGAGAAGCAGTAACAGCTAACTTAGCGCTACTTCGATTGCTGTAGGTTCGTTCCTCGACTTGTTGTGTTTCTCGCCTTGAGTGTCGAAGTCCACCATCTGCGCTAACAGCAGCGCGTACACTCTATATGACTGAGTCCGAAACACGCCGGTAATCCCAGGGAAGAACAAGAAACGTCACCCGAACGAATCCTCAAAATTGACTCAAATCCTGTGTAGACCAATCAGGCCCGTATCCAGGAATTTATTTCGGGGGGGGGGGGGGGGGGGTTTGCCCGCGGGTCGGACCAAAAAGTACATTAAATGCACATATCAGACTTTAAAGCCTACAAAAAACGATTACTTTTGTGGGTTTTGGGGGGGGAGGGTCGAACCCCCTAACCCCTCCGGATACGGCCTTGAGACCAATCGACAACGTTTGTTCGAGCGTTTGTTGTGGTGACGTTTCAGATTCTTCGGAACACGGCGATTTTCTCTCGGCACGAAGAGGTAGTCATCAAGAGTATTACTGCCCTTTCCATCTTTGTGTCTCGACGTATTGAAACTTACCGATTGATGAATCACCTTCAAAGGTTATCCGAAGGTGGGCTGGTGGGCTTAGCAAGCATGTTCTCAATAATCAGTAACTCGATGGTGGGACGATTCTTCGGATCAAAGTACAAGTTAATTTCGAAGATGGGCTCTGTAGCCCCATATTTGAGGGTGGGGGAGGGGTTTCAAATTAAGGGGAAAAAAAAAACATTTTTTGAAATCTATTGAGATAGTTGATTTAGAGGTAAGGAGACATGTTGAATCCGAATATGAAAGTTATTTTCTCACCGGACTAGTAGTTCACCCGGAATCCGGCAAAAACCGGACACAAAATTTGTCGACCAATTTTCGGCTACCCCTTTTCTAGTACTAGTATAGCTCTGCGCGCGGATGAGGCGCAGAGCACCTAATCAATGTACGTAAGAGAGAGAGCTAGTGTAATCGAAGGTCGAAGGGGTTGGTATATGGGAAAAGAGTAGGTGGTTGCGGGCTATATAACAGTTGGAAAGTTTAGAGGGGTTGACAACTTCAGTAGTAGGGTACACACTGAAACCAAAAACAGGCCCATCCCAATTGTGAGACAAGTAGGGGACTTCTAATGGTCTCATGGTCTAATAATATAGGCTTAATATTACAAGTAAAGAGTATTGATCTGTCAACATCATGTATTAGATTTTTGGGATCCCATCGACACCTTTGGTCTTGTTGATAACAGATAAACCATACGTCTGCTATGTTTTATTGCTATACACAGTTAATGCAGAAGTAAAGTAACTGTCACCAATCAACCATTCAGAACAGCCACTTCGACATGTGCTTTTCAGGCATGAGTTATGCCAATAAATCATAGATTCGCAAAACAAAGTAATTCTTGTTACTTTGCTCCACCTGACGAAAATGATTTGGACGGGTGACTGATCCCGAGCTCAAAAATTGTATTGCTTGGTCCAGATTCGATATAACGGAGAATATTGTACGGTTAACGAGTCTTTTGTTACCTCATGTCCGGATGGTCACGTTCTGTCTTAGCTGTCTGAATTAATAGACCAATGAGGGTTTCTTCGATGGTTGCTTGCTCTTCCCCTCTAGGAAGCTTGGAAGCTAACCAGGTCTTAGGGTATCGGTCGCTCAACCCTAAATGGAACGGCTAGGACTGGGGTAGATTTCCGGACGCCCCTTGCAAACATTCTGATGTTTACAATTTCCTAATACGGTGTCTTTATCGTTTGTCTGTACCTCTTTGGTACCTTACCTGTTGTTGCATCGACAACCGAGTCTATAAAAGAGCGACAACAAACAATATTTACCCTTTTTTCAAGAAAATGAATGGATTTGATAAAGAACAAGAGCTGTGAGCTCATATGGCACTTGTTACAAGTAGGTGATGTAAGAAAGTAGATGAGAACGTCACAAAATACCCCCATCAACCCCCCTAGAATCGGACCAGAAATGGATCGATCGTCTGAGCGTTTCCTGCATCGCCTTGAATCATGTAGGGCAAATGTTTCACCCCACTAGTTTGTTCTCTAGCCCCCCCCCCCCCCCCACCGTGTTCAGATCCGGTCCGGACCCTGAAATTTGGCATCTAGGGCATATGGTCTCTCCATTACTTCCCAAGTTTCGTTCAAATCAATCCACTCGTTTGGCCCCTATGCGAGCCACAAAATTTCCGGTACTCCCCCTCCACCCCACTGTGGCTCAGAACGACTAGGACACATAAACTTCGCATCTCTGACATCTACTCTTCTCGTCCTTCAAGCTTGGCTCGAATCGGACCATATCTGCAAATTTCCGGTTTCCGCTTCATCCTCCTCCTAACCGTGGCCGGAACCGGTCCGGACGCCAAATAACAAACTAGGCCGCATAAACTCGGCACTGTCCAGCTCTCATCCCATTTGGCCCATTCGTTTGTTTTTTGTCCCTGTCACAAAGTTTCCGGACCCCCCTCCCCTCCAATTCCCCCAATCATGATTGCCGCGTGTGGTTCGGAGACATGTTTTGCATATCTAGGTCATTAGTTCTTAACACCCATACAGTTTCACTCGAATCGGACCACCCGTTCGCAACCTACGGAAGTCAGTAATCACCGGATTCCCTTCCCTTAACTCCCCCAAAAATGGTCGGATCCAGGAAAAGAAGTTTTCCTAGGGCATTGTGTCATCGTCCTTAGCACATCTGGAAATATCCTAACACGCGATCACCACAATTCCGGGAAACCCCCTCCAACTCCCCTCAAAGAGCCCCGAAATGATCTGATTCTGTCTGAACGTATCTAGGGCTTATGCTTGTTCTTCCCACCAAATCCCATCCCGCTCGACGCTAAGCGTTTAACGAAAATTTCATTGCCCCCCTTCATTCCCCCCACAAGTATCGGATCCGGTCCGGACTTGACATGGAACATCTGAGACGACACCTCTTTCCACTTGCCAAGTTTCATTCAAATCCGATCGTCCGTTCAAAAGTTATGAATGCCACTATAGATTCCGGATTCCCTATCCCTACACTCCCCCCAAGATGGTCGGATCATACAAACAACTATTCTCAGCTCAGTTTGTTCGAGTCCCTGATATGCCAGCCCAGTCTCATCGTCCTAGTACATCAGGAACAGGAAGTACCGAACTCGTGGGATCACCAGAATTCCGGACCCCCCCCCCCCAACTTCCTCCACAGTGCCCGAATCCGGTCCGATTATGTCAGTGATGTATCTAGGACTTGTGCTTGCTCTTCCCACCCAAGTTTCATCCCGATCCCTCCACTCTAAGCGTTTCCCAAGATTTCCAGTTCCCCCCGAAGTCGCCGGATCCGGTCCGGATTTTCAGTGGGTCGTCTGAGACACGAGATCTTTCCAAATATCAAGTTTCATTAAGTTCAACACTCACCTGTTCAACAGTTATCACCCGTTCAACAGTTGTAAATACCTCAAGATTCCGGACTCCCCCTCCTTCCACTCCCCCCACGATGTTCGGATCGGGGAAGTGACCATTTCCAACTTAATCTTTTGGGGTCCTTGATACGCCTGCCAAGTTTCATCGTCCTAGCTTATGTGGAAGCGCCCGAACTAGCAAAACCCGGACCGACCGGCCGACTGTCTGACCGACGGACGGACAGAAATTGCGATCGCTAAATGGGACTTTGCCATAAAAGGGCAAGTGCCATAAATATCTGTACTGAAAAGGTTTGTAGGCACAGGTGTGTAGATTTCACAAAAAAAAAGGTTAAGGAAGCTTGGTTGTTGGTTTTATTTTCGATTTGTCAACTAATTTTGATATATTTCCTCGGGGGCCCTTAAAACTACTGGGGTCCTGCACTTTGCCTAGCCTATTATTGTTGTTGTATTAGCCATAGGTAGATAGGCAAATGGAAGGGAAGGAGAGATGTGTCAGTTTTCGGACGGCACAGAGTGAAGGCCGAAATCATGTTTTAGCACAGGAACTAACTCTTCCTCAGGTTCTGAAATCACCTACGCTGCGTTACCTCTCTCCGCACAGAGCAACCACTTCTGTTTTAGGCTGCATGGTATTTTTCTCCAAACTTTATTTGACAAAACAGTACATATCCAAAATTCTGGTAGAATTATCAAAAATCGTTATTACTATCACCCACCATCCACATACAAACATCTCGTATCACCTATCTCCAGTTCCTCGGTGTCGGGTCAGGACAGTGCCCAATTGCATTGTTTGGAATACTTCGCCCACTAATCCTCAAAGATGGTGGCATCTATCAACAAACCTCTTTGTCTCTGCATCTTCCGACTTGTTTCACCGGTACTATATCACACTCGCGGCGAACTTCGAACTCCGCTATCGTTTATCTGATATCCGTTCCTGCGATTTCGGCGAAACTGGTGCCCGATTTGTCCGCTCCCATAACATTTATGGAAGGTAAATCCATGAAGATGTTCTAAACTTTGTCTGTAGCCAGAATCGCTTTCCACGAAACCTTGGTATCTTCTCGGAAAGCAAACGTAAGGGAACGGCAGAATGGACCGAACCTCGTAAGCTTTTAACCGATGCCACTGATATCGTTTGCGTTCCTGGTCAGATTTTATTCCGTCTATCTTTGAAAAACTCGCTCCTTCTGGTGTCAACGTGGCGTCTACATCCCACTTAAGCTGATCTAACCCTCCTTGAGGTCCCCAAGTACAGTGGATGTATGCTTCTTTGAACAGTTTTGGGCTAAATGGTAAAATGAAGACCCAAACACCCATTTTCGACTTTTGTCACAGCAAGTGGATGAAATGTCACTGTTCAGAGTTAAGTATATAACTGTTCAAAGAACCGCACCTCTACTGTAAACAAGAATCCGAAATAGAATGTTAGTGCTGGGATTTATTGCTGAATTGTTCCTTCAGGACTCGCCGGAGAATTTTCCCTGTCGGTGATTTGGGTATAGCGTCAGTGAAGATTACGCCTCCGGCTAACTGTTTGTGCGCAGAGACCTTTTGTGCCACGAAGGAAGATAGCTGAGATTCATCCACGTCAGATCCTGGAAAAAAATATTTTTTATGAAATTTGTTTTCCCCTCCTCGGTGTTGTGTAGATTTTAAGTATCATGGAGAAGCTTGGCTCAAGGGACTGAGAAGGACTTTTGGCATGCTAAGCTCTGAGCTGTTATTTACGGAGGAGTCGGTCGCTGTTTCGTTTAAAGGAGTTCAGGGGGAATCCTCAGAACTGTGAGTGTTCGAGGGATGCGTTTTGTCCCACTTGATGGGCTTCATGTGTCCGGAAGGCCGACGGCCAGGAAAAAAAAAGAAGGCAGATTAGAGCCGCGAAAAGACACGCGAACTGGAGGCATGGAGAACACCAATTGTCACTAGCAAGTATTTCTTTGAACCTCTATCAGGCTTCCTCAAACTTCGGTACGAATAAAACGCCAATAGCGGACTCGGCCCATATGCAACGCTTACATAAAAATAATGATGTAATATAACACAAGAATAGGCCATAAGCCTCTACAAAATAGACGTGGGTCAGCAGTAGGCTATTGTCAGAATTCGATTTTTTTTTACTTATTTATTTTTCTCCAAGTGTTTTTTAATCGTTTAATGACAAACCAACTTCGTAGCTTTCTTCAGCAGAAGACGCTAAATTATGCTGGTCGTTTAAATGAATGAAACAAAATATATTACGTTAACTTTTCACTTTGTTAAATATTTGTGTAAAAAAAGGCACAAACGAGCTCATGAACCTTGAGGTTCGTTCTTTGGCAGGTACTAATTGTGTTGCGAGAGCAACACTTTGGTTTTGTCATGTTTTTTTTTCCTAGTTTATTTTGCCGTTTTGTCCTGCTATTTTTCGGGGCATCAGGGGGGGGGGAGCAAGGATCGGTATTTCTCATTTGCTAACAGCTTTTTCCCGAAGTTTGATATCAGTTCTCTCTTCGAGAGTAGAGACCTGGGATTCTCAACACTGACAGTGCCTGATCGTATGACTGGTAGCCAGGTCCCATTAAAATTTTCGATGCGCGTTTCTGTACGGCTTCTAGCTCTTCCGTTAGATAGACCGTGTTCTGCACTTGGGGTTCCCATACCGGACAGCAGTATTCTAAAAGGGGGCGCACAGAGGTACGCGAGGCGAAGTTCAGGAACTGTGAAACCAAGCCTACGCATTGACACTATAAGGTCAGCAATGAGGAATGGCCCTTGCGCACTACGCTGGCCAAATTATCGAGCGCGGAAGCGCCGAATTTCCCAAATTTAAGATAATTCTTGGTGACCACGAGAACTTGATGCCTGTCCAAACGGGTTTCACTTTAAAAATCTGGAAGAAGATTTTGTTTTGTCACTACTCTAAGCCTGAGGAGGTACATCTGTTCTTTTTCAATCAAACTTCAAATAAGCTTACCAGGTTTCTTGACAATATAGGCCCGTGGTAGTTCACCACTTTTCTCGTCTGGTATCCCTATTACGGCAACATCGAGAACGTTGGGATGTGACCGAAGAAGGTCTTCAAGTTCATTAGGAGCTACCTGGAGGCCTTTTACCTATATACAAAAAATACTTATGTCAAATAGGAAAACATTCGTACTCAATACTCGACCTGTGGGGGTGTTGAAGAGAGTTGATGAATATGAGGGCTGTGGTCGACCGAGAGACCAACGTGTTAATGTTCCGTTTTCGGGAAAAATCGTATTGTATATGGCGTATTTTACCGATAACGTATATTGTATAAGTATGGCAGAGGCCTGTCCTAGTTTCGTGAACAACGCGAATAACAACTATTCACATATTTTCAGCACCGATGGGGTCTCGAGGGAGGGGTTTGTTGTAAATTGACCTGTGCCAAAACATCATTATTAACATAATAACATTAAAGATAATATTTAATTAATCCCTAACTATTTTCTATATTATTTTAAATAATTAAATGTGATCTTCACCTATCCGTCCATGTACTTTTCTTTTCATTGGGAAAACAAAACATATCTGATTATATCTATCTACGATAAAACCCCCGCACAGGCCACCACTTCCATGTTGTGTCAAGCATCATCCGCTAGGTATTACTAGTTAATATTGTTAGTAATAAAGATGTTAGTACAGAAAAAAATAGTTTTCTTAACAGGGTTAAGACAACATAATTCTGCTACAACACGCAGGTGTTAGAAATAAGCCTGGACTGGCTCTTGAAGTGAGAGTGAATAGTTATAATAGGCGCCGAGATAGGCGCCACTCCTTTCATCATCTCCACCCAGCAAGAATCTAAGTGCTTCTTTCCGAAAGGAAATGTTATATTGAACAAAGGAAGGAACAAACCTTCACTGAAGGAGTAACTTTACTAAGCGACTATAGGTTCTCTTTTGGTTACGGACAGAGAAGGTCGTCATGGTAAATGGAGCGAAACTAATAACCATATCATCCGCTCAGCTCCATTGATTTCTTTGAAAATATGGCTCAGCGGAAATGCAAGATTTTACGCCCAGACGAAGCTTTGTCGTACCGTAAAGTAAAATCTGCATACGGTAATTTTCCACATGCTTCAGTGATCTACGTCGCTTGGTCTAACAGCTTGTAATGCACGATGAGGTATCTGAATACCAATTCCTCTCTGGAATTTGCTGCCTTGGTTTAGTTTTTGCTTTTGATTGATTGAACTTTAAAAGAAAATAAGAAACGCGAAAATATCAAACTGCAACAGTAAATATGAAGAGCAAATTAATTTGACATCAGCTGCAGCCAGAGGCGTTACTAGCCAAAATGTTTGGGGGGGGGACAAGGTATTCACCGACTGGCTGGTCATTTATACCGACTGTTTTTGCGGATAAAAACGAATATTATTGAGAAAAAAACGACTGTGTTGACGAAAAATTTAACTGATTTTAAGAAAAAAATACTATAAGAAAAAATCGACTATTTTTACGAAACACCGACTGTTTTTAAGAAAAATCGATTGTTTTTAAGAAAAAACGACTATTTCTAAGAAAAACATCAACTGTTTTGACTAAACATTGACAACATTGGGGGGGGGGGGGTGGGGGTGTCCCCCCCTCCCCCCTAGTAGTGACGCCTCTGGCTGCAGCCTGCTGTTTCAACTTCCTTTATGCAGAAGATATGAGTTGCAGTTGTTTTTGTCCGATTTTACCCTTGGAGATCTTGTTTTCTTTTTGTTTGGGATACTAGATAGATACATTAAATGGCGTAAGTGGATTTGAAGAGGACAATTTACCGTGCAAAAACGGGTTTGAATCAGTAATAGGAAGTTGGCGGAATCGAACAGACGATCAGCTTTTCCCGGCAAGATTTCCGGCATCTTCATTATCAAGTTGAAAAATCTCAAGGTTTCCTTATGGAACTGATGATGGTGTCGAAAGTTCAGGCAGGAATACTCTTGAAGACTAACTCTCCTTGCCGATGTAAAATCGCCGTGTATCTAGCGGAAGAGCCAGAAGCGGTATCACAGCTACTCTCAAAGATCGCCGTGATTGGTTGATACAGGATTGGAGTTGTTGAGTTTGAGTCGTTAGGGAGACGTTTACTCGTTCTTCCTGAGGATCACTGTCGTGTTTTGGACTTAGTCATATAGAGTATTTTGTAGTCCGCGAGCATCCGAACCTGATCGTCTGTAAAAGGCATTGGACTCCTCGCTGTTACCTCATGCTTTCATTGCATTGTACAGCGCTACCTAGGGGACTAAGACGTTCTGTACCGACACATCAGTCGCATTGTTAGATGGCAGCTGAAAAATAACATCGTTAACGGAGAACTTTCAAATTACGAGAGCTCGGCCGCGACTTAAAATATGTGTTATTGAAAATGAATTTGCATTTGGTCTTCGCTAAGGCTGGGTTTAGCTTTACTGTTCAGTTAGTACAAAGTAGCATGTACTTACTTGTGCTGTGGTTAGGGAACTTATTGCTGACGATCTGATTCTGGAAGGCATAGAAATAAGAGATAACGAAAAGAAAAAAGCAGTCGAGGCCGCAAGACACATTTGTATAAATCAGTGCTTTACAAAGGAAACTTTAATCAGTCCAGCAATCTCAGCTGAATTTTTGAAAAAATGTTGAATGAAAAGTCCGTCCAGTGTGATGCTTGCATCTTGAAAATTGGCTTGCTAGGGGTCCCTGAGCGTCTGGCCGCCGAGTCAGCGTCTGAGGCTGGACCGCCGTTACCGACTAATTTTGATTAGTCATTCAAGAAAAAGAACACAACCAAAGCCAAGGCTGGATCCATCATGCTCTCGGAAAAGACAGTAATTGCAAAACCCCTACTGGTTGTCTGCAGATATTTGGTCTATGATAGTGCTCTCGTAAGATAGTTATTAGAGAGCGTTTATCCAAGATTTATTTATTCTTGGTTTATCATAGGAAAGAAAACCCTTGTAAGTTCTTCCTCATTCGAATACCTTGACCTCATTTGAATACCTTTATCAGTTCCTTTAGTCTGTCGACGATAAAGAAGTGTTTGTCTTCGTTGTAAAGCGCGATGTCTCCCGTTCGTAGCCATCCGTCCTGAGCGAAGGCTTCTCTATTTGCTTCTTCGTTGTTCCAGTATCCCTTCATAACCTATAGAAGTTTGTCTTCGTCAGTGTATCTGGTAATGGGTGAGGCTTAATCTTTTCACTTAAAAATTAAAACCTTGGCAACTCCACATAGAAAACAAATTTACTACAATTTTTCAGATGTGAGATAGAGAGCAGACACTGTGTGAGTGCTTGTGCACTGATTGCTCTTACAAAACCAGAAGGAAGACACGATACAACTAGGGCCATGGATGCTTTAAAGCGCTAGTCGCAGTAGACGCAGTTTCTGTTCCAACATACGAACATACGTGAATCCTATGAAACTCGGTTGGGGTCTCGTCTGTTTTTAACGTCGCGCAGTCCCCATGGCTTTGATAAGAAAACCACTGAGCTCGTCAGAAGCGAGAAGCTTTCGATCCAATCGGCGTCGAAAAGCGCCAAACAAGGAGAATGGAAGAATCAGCCTGGGGCCGCTAGTGTGGATAAGTATTACACTGATAGATCGGAATCACGGGAGTGGGAAAAGGTGGAACGACTGGGAACGTAGAGTTAATCAGTAATATAGGAACGCGGGTCGTCTAAGTTACTGTTGTCGTCAGAAAAAAAAGGGAGGAAGAGTGGTCGCAAGTATCATACTTTAAAGTCCGGGTTCGCTTATAGAAAGCGCTGACTCTTGAGAATCATTATCTTCAAAACCATATTTCTTTACCTGAGGACCTCGAACCCACATTTCGCCTTTCTGACCCGCGGGCAGGCTGTTACCACTTTCTATGTCGACGATTTTCGCCTCCGTTCGTGAAAAGGGAAAACCACAGGAACCAATGATTGAACCGTGGATAGGAGAAACATGGACAATCGACGTTGTTTCAGTCAGTCCATAGCCTAAAATTATGAGGAGCTTTGTTTAGTTGGGTACATTTTTGGGATTAATCGTATAGAAAGACAGATCCTTTCCTCAGAATTCATATTGAGGGTCTTGTTTTCAGTCTTGTTTATTTGCGCGTTCGCCATTCGCCCTTGTCCGTCCGTGGCCGAATGGTTATCGCGCCGAACTCACGAGCGAAGGGTCGCTGGTTCGAGTCTCGGTTGTGCCGACCGTTTGGTTTAGGGCGAGGGTTAGTGGCGTTTCCCCGTAAGACAAGCCAAAAGTCCACCCAGCTTCAAATGGGTACCTAGAGAAATCTAGGGAAAAGCACGGGAAAGCGTCGGATGACTTGCCCCCAACCACGCATTGCACCCCGGCCGAGGGCAGAGAATCAGGTGATCGGCACCTGCGCTACGCGAACCCTAATCGGTTTGCATGCGAATGTTTGCTTTGTTTGCTTTGCTTTTTGCTTGCCATTCGCCCTAGTCTCGTATGTCTTGCCAATTAACTGGAGGATAGTTCTACTTATTATTTGGCCGTAATTATTGACGTGACGATCTGTGACGCTTCGCCACCTTTACTCATATTTTTAGTGGAGTTTCCCATCTGTAGGGTACCCGAGTGTAGCCTGTAAGCCTCGTGAAACCTAGTTTTTAAAGGACCCCTCTTGCTTATCCTGCCTTTTATAATATACCTAGCTCCCTTGTGGAAGTAGAAGCTACTAAATTCCCCACCTTTCTCCATTGTTTCGTTTTGTGACTACGGAGTTTTAGCGCTTTTTCGGCTCTGCCGAGTTTTGCTCGTCACACAACGCAAAGTTTGCCGGAATCTTCAATGTCCGCTGAAAACTGTTTCACATATAAGGATATGATAATCTTTTGTTTTTATGGCACTTGCAGCTTCGCTCAAGTGCCATATACCGATCACTTTTCGGTCTGTCGGTCTGTCGGTCGGTCGGGCGGTCGGGCGGTCCACTGTTCTCGAGTTAGGGTACTTCCAGAAGAGCTAGGACGATGAAACTTGGCAGGCATATCGGGGACCCGACCAAACTAACCTAGAAATAGTCACTTCCCCGATCCGACCACCGTGGGAGGAGTGGAGGGATGGAGAATCCGGAATTTTGAGGAAAGTTTAACTTTCGAACGGGTGATCGGATCTTAATGAAACTTTATATTCGTAAAGACCTCGTGTCTCAGACGTCACAATTCGACTCCGGAATGAATCTAGTGACTTTGGGGGGAGCTGGAGGGGGGGGGGGGCGAAAATCGTGTGACATGCTCAGAGTGGACGGATCGGGATCAAACTTGGTGGGAAGAACAAGCACAAGTCCTAGATACATAGTTGACAAGACTGGACCGGATTCAAGCACTGTGGGGGGAGTTGGAGGGAGGGTTCCGGAATTCCGGTGATCCCGACTAAGATGCTTACACATGAGCTAGGAAGCTGTAACTTAGCAGGCATATTAGGGACCCGACCAAACTAACTTGGAAATAGTCACTTCCCCGAACCGACCACCGTGGGGGGAGTGGAGGGATGGGGAATCCGGAATCTTGAGGCAAGTATAACTTTCGAACGGGTGGTCTGATCTTAATGAAACTTTATATTTGGAAAGACCTCGTGTCTCAGATGTCACACTTCAAGTCCGGAATGGATCCAGTGACTTTGGGGAGAGTTGGAGGGGGGGGGACCGGAAACTGTGTGACATGTTCAGAGTGGACGGATCGGGATGAAACTTGGTGGGAAGAACAAGCACAAGCCTTAGATACATAGTTGACAAGATCGGACCGGATACGAGTACTGTGGGGGGAGTTAGAGGGAGGGTTCCGGAATTCCAGTGATCCCGACTTAAGATGCTTACACATGTGCTAGGACGACGAAACTTGGCAGGCATATCAGGGACTTTACAATTTTAACTTAAGAATAGTTGTTTCTCCGATGTGCCCATCGTGGGGGAGTGGAGGAGGGGGAATCCAAATCTTGAGGTTGTCCAACTTTTGAACGGGTGATCGGAACTTAATGAAGCTTGATATTCGGAAAGAACTAATGTCTCAGATGTCCAATGACACGCTTAGAATACAGCGATTGGGATGACACTTGGTGGGAAGAACAAGCGTAAGCCCTAGATACATCAGTAATAGAACTGGACCGGATTCGGTAACTCTGCGGTGAGCTGGAGGGGGATCCAGAATTCCGGTTATCGCAATTTAAGGTACTTCAAGATGTGCTAGGACGATGAAACTTGGCTTGAACATTAGAGACTTGACAAGATTGGCTTATAAATTGTCACTTCCCAGATCCGACCATCCCTTAAAGTACTCATCTTAACCGCAAAGTCCAAAATATAATTTTAAGCAAAACCTACATTTTCATGATCCCCATTAGCCCATGATCATTTTTGCCTCAAGGGTTTTGCTTAGAAATAAATTTCTTACCACCCTTAAAGTGCGCATCTTAACCGAAAAGCAAAAAAAAATTCTTTTCACCAAACCATATAGGCTATTCATGATCCTAAAGGGCCCAGGATCATATACCAAGCCTTGCAAGTGCCATATGAGCTTACAGCTCTTGTTGACTTCTTTTGTTTGCTTAGTTTTCCAGCTTTTTAACCACGGCGCGCTCAGTTTTCAAACGTTTTGCGCCCAGCCGCCGCGTCGGAGAGCAGGAAGGCTGGATAGAGTCGACAAGCTCTAACAAGAAAATTACTAATTTCAGGTGGAAAGTAATGGTGTTTTCGAAAATAGTTTTTTCTGGTCCGTTTCATAGGGAAAAGGTTATTTGTAGTAAGAGTTGTGCTTTAAGAAAAATATATTTCTCTGGTCAGGAGTAAACGAAACATGATTTTTCTTTTGCCTATCTTTCCAAGAATAACCAGTAACATATAGAGTGAGGCTATAGGAGGGTTTTCGCGAGTTGGAAAGCAAACTCGGAGTCACTTTCCAATGGTATTCGCGCTACGTCGGAAAGTTGCCGAGCTTTCCCACCCGGTTTTCGCGCTTTGGAAACCGAAGCAGCTTTCCTGGAAAGTGATTCCACGAAGTTAGTGGAAAGCTCCGCGGAAAGTTGATTTTTTCGGCGGGAATTTCAAAAGTATGGACAAAAACAGTGAAAGTTAATAAATAAAGAAAAATTGCAAGCGTTGTTAGGATGACTTCGGTGAATTGTATGAGATTCAAAGAAGTACTAAAGTGAACCATATTTATTCGAAAGAGCTTGTAATTCAATATTTTACCGGCGACGTCAGCAATCCATGCGTTTTCGCGATCAGTCCAGCGGGAAAGTGAAAAGTGATTCCAGGAATCGCTTCCCACAGTTTTCACGATGCGCTTCGCTCGCCGGAAAATGATTCCGAGATTTCGCGAAAACTCTCCTTATAAAGCCTTTAAGTTCAGATTTATTCCCGGCCATGCGCTAACTCTCTGTGACGCCTGAAGCGTGGTGCCCACAGAAGGCGGATTCTTATTCGTATAAGCGAATTCGGCGTCACTTATAGCGGAAAAAATTCTTGCTTCGCCATTTCAACTTCCATATCGATTTTTTTGTGGTGCGTCACGGAAAAAAAAATCCCGCTTTATTGACTAAAGCTTAAATTAACGTTGCGAAGAGGTTCTTTCGAAATTATTTGTGCATATTTTCATTACTCTGATTGAAGAGTGAAACAATATCAACGTTTCCACGTGAAACTGATGATGGTGATACGAATTCTGGCAGAAATTCCAATACGTCCTGATCGTTTATGCGCACTTAATTTCAATCTTAGTCTCGAAATTCGGAAAGGTATAGGCTTAGATATGCATTACACAGCAGATATCGTAATTAGCGCTTCGCCTTTCTATCACTGTTTGGACCAGACGAGGCACAAAGTAAAAACGGATTGGCCTACTGGTTTTAGTCCGGTAAATCGTTACACCAAAGTATCTTACATACCTTCTTGTAGGAGTAGGTCAGGCTTGTTAACTTTTTCAAGGAACTTGGTAGCAACTGCTGTGCCGAGCGGTGCTGCTCCTGAAACTGCTGTGCGGAGATTCGTCAACCAGGTGGTCTGAACTTCAGGACGATTAGCAATGAAGCTCAGAATTGGGGGTACAAGCTGCATGATACTAAACTGCAAAAGAGAAAGATATGATATGATTTTTATTTACTGCATAAAGCCCTTGGGCAATGGCAATCTGTAACAAAAAAAAACAAAACAATAAGGTGTTGTGAGAACAACAGTCTGTACCGGAGATTTCTGTTGACATCAGGTACTCCAAGACATATTGCTGCCACTTTAGGGAAAATTATTGCTGCCACTTCAGGGAGGCCCTTCAAATTGATAACTCAGTCACGGACACAAAGTGGTAAGCTATAATAGCATTCATGAACCAAAACACAGAAATCCCTAAAGCACTCCCGATCAGCTTTTCTTCGACACCCTGACCATCTCTTCCCCCAATGGGTTCCCGCCATTGCCCGTCTGTAATACCCTAACCCCTTCCCGAATTTCTTTCGTCTGGCTTTATTTTTGGCATAGAAATGCCAAAGCGGATTCATGGTGGTCAGAATTGCGGCCACAGTCAGGATTCTTTTGTCTTAAAAGTGGCCGTTAATGGTAAATTGTTTGTTTAATTTATATGTTTTGGATGAAATTAAAAAAATGTCTAATGTGGTCTATCTTCGCAACAGTCATTTGCCGATGTCTCCTTAGCATTCTGTCTGAAGAAAAGGGCTTGTTTAAGATTAAATCAAAGATCGTGAAGCGTCAGACATGACTATTCGTCGTCATAATGTTTTTGGAAATGGGCCAGATTTTTGTGTACAGTATAAAGTATTTTGGAACATAATTCAACGGATTTTGTTCATAAGTCAACGGATTTTCTTGACAGTTTGTCATGTCTTTATTCTTCTTTCTATCATTCTTTTTGTAGACTTGTTTGGTTCGTTTCCCTTAAGATTATATGAATAAAGAATAAGCCCCGCCCATTGCCAGGCCTTATGTTAGGCCTTATGGTGGGGTCATAATGAGTTAATGGTGCGTATTATTTTTATGAATAAAACTGAACTGAACTGAACTGAAATCGCGATATGCAGAATCTGTAGAACAGTTTGATTTGAAGACCCCTGCGTTAACCATCTTCAAATCTGGCGTTTAAACTACTTACGTTTTTCGTTGCGACGGTCTTCAGGAAACTCTCAGGGTCGAATTTGGGTAGAGTTGTGATCTTTCCTCCATACCACAAGTTGGAGAGGAGGACAACCGCCAAGCCGTAGATATGGAAGAATGGCAGAAGTCCCAAGGCGTTCTCCTGATATGTCTCTGAAAGGTGAAGCAAATTGATGTGAAGAACCTTTTAGTTGTTGATCTTGAACCAAGGGCAGCCCGTTTTAAGGCGTTTCTCCGCAATTCCACAAAGAGGACCAACAAGGTTTTTGTAGCTAACACTGTGATTTCAAATTCGACAAACAACTGTCGAGGTGATTTTCGATTTTGGTTCCAAATTTGGCGGGAAACTCAAAGCAGCAAATCGGCTGCTGTTTTACGCCCCGTCCAAATTTGGTGTGTGGGCTCTTTGGTGTGTGAATGACGAAATGAGTATTATAAATGTCATTCCCGTCAAATGGTGCCTGCCGCAGCGGTGGAAGGTGAAATTTTTCACTCACTGTAATCTCGGCTTCCTTTCTTTCGTGTTGGCGACGGGGAAACCGTCAATGAGTTTTAACAGATGTCACAAGCACAGAAAAGCGCACTTTCTTTGATCGCATCGCCATCTCAATACCTCCTGACCTTCTGGCTTAAAGAAAAAGTGTACGGTCTTGTCGCCAGGTGGCAGTAGGTTTGGTTTATAGGGATGATCACAAGGTTGGCTGGTTCTCCGGCGCTCATTTGTAAAGTAACCTACTTTCAGAAGGTTAAGATGATTTAACAGGAAATTTTTTCATGGAACCGGCCATACCTCTTGCTGTATTGCTTTCGTAATTTATTCGTCCGTTGTCTTCGTCTTTTGGCTTACCTGTGGCTTCTTTGAGAACTCCCATGCCTGGAAGCTGTAGCTGCTGCATACTGGCCACTAAGTTACCATGGGTAATGCACACCCCTTTAGGTAGCCCAGTCGTGCCGCTCGAGTAAGGTAGCAATGCCGTGTCCTTTGCCTCTATCTGAAAACGAAACCAAGTGAAGATTAGACATTTGTCCTTGCAGTCTACATAAAAATCGCCTTAGCCGTTCCGCTCATTTGGCCGTTTGATGCAAAACTGTATCTAAGCGAAATGCTCACATGACGTGATAAGTATTCACTGGGCGACGCGAAAAAAAGAATTGATGAGAAACAGCGCTAAGCGAATTATTGTAAGGCGGCCGATTGTCGCGATCGGCACTGGATTCACCCGTGCGAATGAAAATCCGCGTTCTGTGGGTACAAGGCTCTAGAAACGACTTTCCGGCTCTGCACTTAGGCTACTCTGCTTTGTTTAAATTAGGGTGCTGAATGAAGTTTGTCCTCAAACTCGATCAGTCTTTCATTTCAGACTGATGAAGGCAGAGCTCCTCTCCGTAAGCTCGGAATGCACGACATTGTGACCGAGGGCTTACAGGCACATTGGTAGTGGAACCGACCAGCCGGGAACGAACAAAGACCGAAGGACCGTAGCAAAGGCAGACCCAGAGCCCATAGGCGGCTTCCACAAGCTCGGTCGTCACGGGGACGAAAAGTGGATGCAGGTAATCTAGAGGGGCCTAGGCGAAAACCTTCCCTGTGACCCATGCACCCATTCCAGAGCCTCGCATTAAACCGAGATGGTTGAAAGAGCCGTGGACTAGAATTTGCCCTGTAGGGTGGAGACATCTAACCCCCTCATCATGCCGAAAATAGTATAAGCAAACAAAAAAATACCTGAGCTTCCTTGAAGCAACTGCCGTCATCTTTCAGGAGATCTTCCAAGTTAATCCAGCCTTCTACCTGACCTCCAACTGTGATAAACTTCGTTGCGCTTGGAATACCTCGGCGGTAAGGGCTCAGGCCTTGTGAAACAGGTCCGAAGCTCAAAACTGCCTTGGGTTGGCCAACATTGAGCTGGCGCAGAAGCTCATCTACCAGAGGAAAGTAGGTTAGTTTAAAGGACACCTCGCACTACTAGTGTTTCTGCTATTCGTTCTGAAAGAGCTGATCACTTCTAACTTCTTCGGAGCCAAGTGACGTTGGTTAGTTTTGGAGCATCTTGTGAAGGCACGGGGGATTGATGATGGGAAAGTGTCGCCGAGAAAGTTCACAGGCACTGCAACGTTTCATAAGCGTCTGTGTCTCTTCGGAAATTCTGGACGGACGCATGTACTAGAGGTAAGCCTTTTTGGACGTTATTTAGTTTACGACAGTACCATTACTGCCCACGTACTGTGAACTACTGGTCGGTGTCAGCAGGTCCTCAGAGTCTCCTTAGAACACCTGAATGAGTGATTCAAGTTCTTATTGTACCATTTAAGCTGCCAAAAAATGTAGCGGCCGAAGGTAAATAACCGTTCCAAGTAAATGCCTCCACAGTGCCTCCACTATAATTAAAATGTAAAATCTTCCTGGATAGCCTTTTTCTCCTACTCCCCCTCACCGTCTCTCGTGAGTCTCTGACTGAGCGATATTCTTCGCGGTGCCGGCCTCCTGAAAATGCGGCATTTCCGCGGTATCCTCCAACCAAAATGCGATAAACTTTGCGGTATGCCCGAAAGACGCGAATTGGTGTATTTCTGGGAGAGTAGAGAGTTGTCAAAAATGTAATTTTAAAATGAATTTGACGTTTCTGAAGCGGCAGGCTTTCCTTATTCAGATTAGATTATTACAGTTTGGTTAAAACCTGCCGTAAATGCGAGAAAACACGTGCTGGATAGGGCATTCTTGGTATTTAGTCTAAGCCGTCTAAGCTAAGCGGCAACACTGGCTTGGAGACACTTGAAGCAAACGGGCGGGGAATTGTGGAGCTTTCTTACCTGGGGTGTATAGAGGATTCACGGGAGAGACTATTACACCCACCGCTGCAGCCCCAAGAAAGACGGCCGGGAAGATCGGAGAGTTTGGAATGATAACCCCCAAGACATCGCCCTTCTTGAGCCCCATTCGGAGCAGGGCCGAGCCGAATTTACGGGATAGGCCATATAGCTCCTTGTAGGTTAGTTTCATCCCGGTCATTCCGCATTCCTAGAAAATAATGAAGAAGCTGTTTAATCTTGGCTGATGTCGTTTCGAGTCAGACTTACCCTTTGCATGCCAACCCTCATTACACAGATAACCACACATTTTAACACCGAATAAAAGAGTTTTAATTAGTTGTAAATCTACATGCTGAATTAGGAGGTAGTTCAGACTGGAATCGATTAGAACTTTAGGACTAATGGGAGTAAAGCACAATTTTAAGTCGGGGTATGCTCATCGTTTATCCGAATTTTGTGTGTGGATAGAAAAGTCTGCTGAAACAGGAAAGGATGTTATTATTTGACCGGCTTGAATAATTCGGGTCGGTGCAAATACAGTTACTGTTCGGCCGAAATCCGGAACCAAATTTTACGAGGATAGCCATTAGGGGGTTGGCATAGAAACGTAAAACAAGATGCCAAATCAAGATAAACTGCCATTTCTTGTCTAAGATGGATATTTCGCGAATCAAATGCAAATTGGACATCTAGGAACAAACGAAATTACCTAATGGAAGTGATTAAGGGGTCGATTTGAGGATAAAGTAACATGCTAAGTCTGAACTGAAATTGACCCTGGTGTCAGTTTTTCGCCACATGTTTTTTTTTTTTTTTTGGGGGGGGGGGAGGGGCAAGAATATGGCAGTAACCGAGTTGGGAAACATTTCTCGGGGAAACTGATTATAGGGGCGGGTGTAGGCTATGCTAAATAAGTAAGTGAAACTATCATAATATCACACTCTGTTACTATTTACCTCACTTCGGTTTTTCGACCGGAAACCAGTTTCAGTTTCCAGTCCAGCTTGGAAGTCGGAAATTCCTGTTCCATGTTACCAGGCAACCGGGCGGCACAAACCTGATCTCATGTCTAAACCTTGTTGTGTTATCGGCTAATGTGGAGTATACGTTTGTGATCCCAGCGAAACTTTTTCTTTATACTTACCACCGCCACTTTGTCAGGATGGCGCATGTTTGAAAAGACGAAGCTTGGGACTGAGACATCTGGCAGATCGCAGTCAGCATGGGGGGACCGGACGACATACTGGTCCTTGGCAGCTGCTGTGGCAGTGGCAGAAGCTGTGCTTGCTTTTTTCGTGGCCGTCCGGAATCTGAAATAAAATAGAACACATAAACCATAGTTAGCCTACTCTTTAGAAAGGTTCCAGCAAGAGGTTCAGAAGAGATGGTCTAAGTCAAGAGGGTCAATGCCTTTCCTAAACGAGTTGTCATGGTTTCCAACTTTTAGTAGTAGGCTACCCGTATTCCATTCCACCTAGACCCTGTTCTAGAACCCGAGTTCTGGCAAGCTACCTGATTACATGTTTCTACATGGCTTCAACTCTCAGCCAAGTTCGCCGAAGTTTGTTTTCAGATTTGTATGGCACTTGCAACTTCGCTCAGGTGCCGTATACCGATCACTTTTCGGTCGGTCGGTCTTTCAGGCCACTCATCTCGAGTTAGGGTACTTCCAGAAGTTCTAGGACGATGAAACTTGACAGGCATATTAGGGACCCGAACTAACTTGGAAATAGTCACTTCCCCGATTCGACCACCGTGGGGGTAGTGGAGGGAAGGGGAATGCAGAATATTGACGTATTTTTAACTTTTAGACGGGGAATCGGATCTTAGTGAAACTTTATATTTGGAAAAACATCCTGTCTAAGATGTCGACACTTCAAGTTCGAAATGGATCCGATGACTTGAGGGGGGGGGGAGTTGGAGGGGGGACGGAAATCGTGTGACCTGTTCAGAGTGGACGGATCGGGATGAAACTTGGTGGGAAGAACAAGCACAAGCCCCAGATACATAGTTGACTAGACGGACCGGATCCGAGCACTGTGGGGGGAGTTCGAGGGAGGGTTCCGGAATTCCGGTGGTTCCGAGTTAAGATGCTTTCACATGTGCTAGGACGATGAAACTTGGCAGGTAGGGACTCGACACTTTTAACTTAAGATCACTCGTTTCTCCGATTTGACCATTGTGGGGGGAGTGGAGTGAGGGGGAATCCGGAATCTTAAGAAATGTCCAGCTTTTGAAGGGGTGATCGGATCATAATGAAACTTGATATTCGGAAAGAACTGATCTCTCAAATGTCCCATTTCAAGTGCGGACAGGATCCGATCAATATGGGGGAGTCTGGGGCCGGTCTGGGGGGGGGGGCGGAAATTTTGTGACACGCTTAATTAGAGTGTAGCGATTGGGATTACACTTGGTGCGAAGAACAAACATAAGCCCTAGATACATCAGTGACAGAACCCGACCGGATTCGGGCACTCTGGGGGGAGTTGTAGGATGGTCCAGATTTCTGGTGATCGCGATTTAAGGTACTTCCAGATGTACTAGGACGATGAAACTTGGCTTGAACGGACTTGACAAGATTGGCTTAGAAATTGTTACTTCCCAGATCCGACCATCCGTTAAAGTACTCATCGTCACCGCAAAGTACAAAAAATGTTTTGAAGCAAAATCTATATTTTCAAGATCCCCATGAGCCAGTGATCGTTTTTACCTCAAGGGTTTGGCTTAGAAATTGCTTTCTAGACCCCTTAAAGTGCGCATCTTAACCGAGAAGTAAGAAAACACTTTTGACCAAACCATATATATTCATGATCCTAAAGGGCCCAGGATCATTTTTGCCTGAAGGGTTTAGATTACAGATGAATTTCTAGCGCCCTTAATGTGCGCATCATCACAGCCAAGTGCAAAACAGAATACTTTTTTACCAAACGATATATTCTCGTGATTTCTAAGGGTCCGTCGTTATTCTTATTCTTGCTTACAAATGATCACAACAAACAAACGAATTGGCAAATTCCTACTTTCATCCTTTTACCAAGGCTTGCAAGAGTTGCAAGTGCCATATGAGCTTCCAGTTCTTGTTGGAAAAATGAAGTAAAATTATCAAATAACAAGTAATGTCTAGGCGACATGACGGCATTATTTTTGGCACACGTTATCAAACATATTTTTGGGATCCGAAAACATGAGTAACTGCCGTAACTGCATGCGTAACTGCCGCGATGCCCGGTCGGTGCCGGCACCGGCTGAAAGAAGCCGGCACCGGTGACATCAAAATAAGCATTTTTAAACGCGTTTGAAAGATGAATCGCCTGATTTATTGTCGGCACCGGTGCCGGAACTGCCTATTTCGGTTGGTGCCGGAAAAGGGTGTACAGCAGGTGCCGGGTAGTGGGTAACCCCTCGGTTCGACCGGAATTCGGCCCAAACCGCAAATTCGGTATTGACGTAAAAAACATGTCTCGGGTTAATGACGATTCGGTTTATGTGTAAAAGCGCGTGGTGAATCGACATCTGAAATTTATTCTGTCACCAGACAAGCTGCTGTTGGCCCTCGATCAGACAAAAACTGGAAATTTGGTTGAAGTGAAATCTATTAGAACTTTCGTTTGGAGGTAAGAATGAGTCCATATAACTGTTCTTTGTTCTCTGAGCGGATCAGTCATTTTGCGGGAATCGGGAAGGAGGGCTTAAAAATATAGAGACATAAAAAGTTCAATAGCAGAGCTGGTTGGACTGAAAAAGAATCGAAATTGAATCGAGAAATACTATTTGCTCACCGACTCGGATGGAAGTCTCGGTCGGAATCGAGCCACAGCCGGAAGTCTACGATGATTCTTTCGGTGCAAAGTATTATAATGGAAGGGCAGAGAGCCATAAATTTCCTTTAAAGGGGGCTTGTCATTTCCTGTGCTTCTATGTTGCTATGTTGTCCGATCCTTGCCTACTTTCCAAAAATCCCACTTGGGTCGAATCGGCATTCTTGTTTGCCTCATTGGACGTGCGCGCCAAAGAGACTCCTCCCTCAAGGCGCCAGCAGCCAATCCCATGTTTTGTCTATCTGGCATTGGACGTGATTGGACTGTGGATATTTCTCGAACTATCTTCCGTTCGGTCAACATAGCATCATAAATCTCTTATTGACAAGCCCCCTGAATGGCGAGGCATTACAGGAAATGTATGGGTCCCTGCTAAGGGGTTTGTAGGAATTACATTGGAAGTTTACGGACTCTGGAAATCTGTTACCCACGACGCCTATATAAGGAAGTCAAACAAATATTCTCTGTCGGGATCCCATCGAAACTTTTGGTCCTGCTTCATTCAGTATCGCATCCCCGAATTTTAGCGGCTTTCCACCCTTTTGCTCGAGAGTAAGAATAAACTATTGAGTCAAATTATCAGAAAACGGATTGTTAATTTTAACTTGCTTTATCGAATATCCTTTATTTGTTCGGTATTGATTTTTTCTGTCTGAATTTTGTTATCAGTAGCGTCTGTGAATTCTTTCGGCCTTGAAATTGATTAAACCATTTTGTAGGCATCAGAGGAACATTTGATTAGATGTACTTCAAGTCAAGTGCAATGTGTCAAGAACTATCGGAGAACTTCAGAGTTCCGGCAAAGTTTTGGCGCGCTTCACGCTAGCCTAGCTTTTTTCGATAAATTTGGCAATGAATCAAAACAAAAGCTGGTAGTTAGCGTGAAAACTGGTCGACCTTATATTAGAGTTGGTTGTCTGGGCTAGCTTTGGGGTTGTTGTCATCGATAACGAGGAGTAGGCATTAACCGCCAGCCACTGTTATGGTAGGAAACATGTGGGCAATTAGGCGAAACTCGAATAAAATGACAAACTTCCTGGCGCGTTTTGACGGCAGCCAGGTCTTAAGATCGCTCTGTTCTACTTCCCCTGCCACGAATATCAGAAACAAGAGCAAATGTTTCGATAGGGTCCCAAGGGGGGATATTTATTTCGTTTTTTTGTAGATTTCCGGTCTTCGCCAGGCACCGTAAGCATGTTATTTATCCCCAATCAACCGCTTAACCAGATCCAGTAGGTAACTCTTCTATGTCTTTAACTTCCGGTCTAGGCCCAGATTACGACCGGTATAGGCAACCAATGCTAGAATAAAACTGCGGTATATTCTGATCCAACATTTTCTTTATCTGTACGTAAGGACCTTATAAGTTTCATCAGAGGCTTTTGCTCTCTCAGAAAGATCCGATTTGCGTCTGAATCTTATGGTGCGCCATTTACCTGGTACACAAAAAAACAGGTAGTTGGATTCAGTCTTATATCAATTTGGCAGAAAAAGGAAGCAAAGCATTTTGATCCAGCGTGTTTTCGTACCGATGTATCGACACTCTAACCGACCCGTGCTTTGCCGGATTCCTGGCAAACTACTTTTCTGGCGCCAAAACAACGCTCAGATATGGGTTTGGCAAGTCTCCTTACCCCTATGTGAATATTTTTTTTTCACCTGTTAAAGTTTAACCGAAAAGGACTGGGATAGGACAATCTAGTTACCCATCACTTATTCACTTAGATTGGCTTGAAGACCCGCTGAAAATGCGTTACTTGGTTGTTTCGCTATTCAGGAATAATCGATTTTCAAATAGTGGAATTTCCGTGTGATTTGTGGTACCTCTAATTTGTTTTATGCCTTACAAGAAAGATTTATGACTTTTTTTTTGGTCAGGCACTAAGCAATCTTCACCAGTATGGCCACTGCCCACTGAAAAGCCTTGTTTGTGTTTAGATAAAAATGTCCCGCGTCATAGTAGAATTTTCGCTGTGGGGACAGCCGTAGATATTCTGAACGTCATAACTGGAGCAGATAGTGGAAAACAAAAAAATCCGTTTGCAGAATCCAAATAATTCAGTGTATTCAACTAAATGACTACTTTTCTGTCGCCAAAACAACGCTCAGATATGGGTTTGGCAAGTCTCCTTACCCCTATGTGAATATTTTTTTTTCACCTGTTAAAGTTTAACCGAAAAGGACTGGGATAGGACAATCTAGTTACCCATCACTTATTCACTTAGATTGGCTTGAAGACGCGCTGAAAATGCGTTACTTGGTTGTTTCGCTATTCAGGAATAATCGATTTTCAAATAGTGGAATTTCCGTGTGATTTGTGGTACCTCTAATTTGTTGTATGCCTTACAAGAAAGATTTATGACTTTTTTTTGGTCAGGCACTAAGCAATCTTCACCAGTATGGCCACTGCCCACTGAAAAGCCTTGTTTGTGTTTAGATAAAAATGTCCCGCGTCATAGTAGAATTTTCGCTGTGGGGACAGCCGTAGATATTCTGAACGTCATAACTGGAGCAGATAGTGGAAAACAAAAAAATCCGTTTGCAGAATCCAAATAATTCAGTGTATTCAACTAAATGACACAAAAATAAGTTGGCTTTTCAGTTAAACTTTAAGTTGAATTACGGGATCCACCCACGAACTGTAACAACAAAACAAACAAACTTTACGAAATCATAGGTATCCCGTCACTACATTTTGTGATCCCAAAATTAAACTCCTTCTTTCTACTCCAACAGTGCCATTTTGAAACGTGGAAGTCTTTCCGAGACAAACGTGGAGTCTTTCCGAGACAGTTACAAGTGACGCATCGGGTGGATACAAACCGGTGTTGGGTTCAAGTAAAAGTCGAGAAAGTTAGCGCGCACAACTATGGAGATCTGAAAGTGTAACCCAAAGATTGTCACCATATTCAACTGCTAGCTTACTCACGGGGAGACAACGTGGTTTGCAATTGGTTGCAAGTGCAGTTCAAGATAATAATACTTCAGATTTTTAATGGTAGACAGACTTACGCATTATTCAGGCGCTGGACATCTTGCAATCCTTTATGACACAGTCCTAACTTACTAAAACATCTACTCATTGTTGCTATGCAGAGATTCTATTTTCTGTTCAAAGCGGGATTCCGATTTCCGACTGGAAGAAAGTACACATGTGACAAAAATCGATTTTTGGGCGTGGAAAAACGGCCTGGTCTCTCAGCGAATTAAAAGAGAGGCGCGCTTGGATTTACTCGAGATGAGATCCGAGAATATACGGTTGTCTCGACGGTTGTATGGACCGGATAAATCGTTTATCACGGCTGTCATTTGAATAATAGGAGCTAGGCACTAGTTCGATATGTATAATTTAATGTAGCCTAGAGTATATGATACTAAGCTATTGACGGTGGTTCAGCTTCTCGTGGATTGTTATGAGATTTCATTTGTTTAGTCCGTCTCTGTCTGAGGGGGTACCAACTCCAACAAATTGGGTCTCTCCGACTCCCCGGAATACAACAGTGTGCCCGACAGCTGGCACTCCCTCGGTTAAGTCTTTAAACTTCCGAAGATTTTTCCTAATCTTCATTGGTGCGCTAGCCTGTCTTGACTTTTATTCTCGATTTTTAAACTCTCGGTCTCGTGTGCCCTGTTGAAGCCTTGCTCCGTTCTAAATGGTGATCGTTCGAAAATTGGCCTAGGCTACAGCAAGACAAGTATGTAAGTTTGTTCCAGTTCACTCCGTTTACTACCTTGCTCGCACACCCTAATGTCAAAGTCATAAATTTTCAAAGTGCGTCTCATTTGACACCTTCCACCCGAGAATACATGTTAGTTCACTTAGAAACGCAGTCGTAAATCGTAATTAGGCCTCCAATCTTTGTCTTTCCAGTTTTGCTTCGGCTTGTTCCAATACACTACTGGCTTTACTTTCATCCATCTTGGATTGAACTTCGTTTATTATACCTTGTTCAAACACACTAACGTCAAAGTCATAAAGTTTCAGATCTCATTCCATCATTTTCATCCCCAATAACCAAACAAGTATGGAAATAACCCAATTTGAAATCATCCCACTTAAAAAGCTTTAAATGTCAACAAACCCTTTTAGTCAGACCCTTTTGAACCTATTTTCCATTAGCAAGGTAACGACAAGTGCAATAAACCAAACCGTGGAGCTTAATATCCCCTTCGTAACAACTCATCGATCGTATGACAAAACCGTCCGGTTTCCAACTGTTCATGAAAGATATATACGTCGAAACATAGGCTGGTCTTATTTGTTGCTGTTACACCAAAATCCTCCTCTATAGATATATCTCCCCAAGTATACAAGAGATGAACCTGAGAGCTGTCATAGACGAACTTAACTCGCGGGAAATCCTGGCCCAGCTGCCCATGAACGGGAGGATGGGATGGGGGGGGGTTGCGGGATCCATCAAAATGCGTATCTACACCTCCATTTCCTCAAGTTTACCAGCTTATAGTTTAGTTCCAGTCACGGGTCAAAAATTTTAATCATGTGCAATTTGGGCCCATGAGCGTGGAGGGTGTAATTCCGCGTATATATTTCCAATCCTAAGATCTAAAAGCACAAGGAATTTCACTATCTCCAATTATTGTCAACTTATTCCTGGGCAATCTGGGCCCAGTTGCCCTTGAACGGAGTGGGTGGAGGAGGTGCAACTTTAAAAGTAATCTCCCAGCCCTAGGACCTACAAGTACAAAGAATTTCATCGTCCTATGTCCAAGTCTGATCAAGTTATGAACATTATTCACTGGGCAATCTGGGCCCATTTGCCCCTGAACTGGGTGGGTGTGGGGCGTGGGACCCCCAAAAGGCACAGCTAGACCCCAATACCCACAAGTGTACCAAGTTTGAACTTGATACTTGCACTGGTTCACGAGTTACGAGCTCCACAAAATACGGTGAAAACCGAAAACCGAAAGACGAAAGCTGCTACAGCGTTCGCAATAGTGTATTGTTCCAAGGATACACTCCACTAAAAATCCTTCTGGGATATACCATTTTAAAAGTTTCGAGGGTTGATTTTTAGGACCGAAGTAGCGGAGAAACTTTTCCAGTGTTGCTCCACAACGTTTGGGTCGATGAAGCCGAGCAATGGTTGCTGCAACACTCCATGTTGCCCATGCAGGTAATGTAAATCTAGTTGATTATATGTTTAATACTATCCTCGAGCCGCTCGAGGTTATAGGAATTCCCGCATTATTGGAAACTTTTTGACGGACGAGCCTTTGCCAAGGACTTTCACGTTTCTGCTCTTGACCATTTTCCTTTTTGTTCTGTCTTGCGTAGTCGTCTCGTTATCGAAAGCTCAGTGATATTATTGTCACTTTTTGGGATCCCAGACGTGAGTGGAGGGATACCTATGACATCGCAAAAGTTGTCCGTCCGTCTGTCCGTCTGTGAGCACGATAACTCTCGAAGGGAATGAGATATTTTGATGGAACTTGGTGGGAGGATCCTTTAGGTCAAGGGAAAGGTTGAGTTCGTAGATGGGCTCTGTAGCCGTACATTAGGGGTGGGGGGGGGTCGAATTAAGGGACAAATAAAATATTTCTGAACAGCAAATGAGATAGTCGATTAAGAGGTAAGAAGACATGCTGAACACGAATATGAAAACCATTTTCTTGCCGGACAATTAGTTCGTCCGGAATCCGGCTAAAACCGGAAAGTTTGTTAAAAGTAAAAGTTTTATTTGAAGTTGATTGGTTCGATTTAGGGGTAAAAAAGGATGCTGAACACGACTATGAAAACCATTTTCTTTCCGGGCAAGTAGTTCGCCCGGAATCCGGCCCAAACCGAAAAATTTGTTAAAAGCAAATGTTGTATAGCGGACATATAGTTCGTCCGGAATTCGGTTGAAACCGGGAAATTTGTTAAAAGTTAAATGTTTATTTGAAGTTGATTAGATGTAGATATAGGGGTAAAGAGATACGCTGAATTCATTTTTGAGCTTTCTTTTTTCGCCGGACAAGTAGTTCCGGAATTTCGCCGAAACCGGAAAATTGGCAGAAGTAAGGCAGGATCGTTTCAATCGGTTTCGTCAAAATAGATATGACGTATAGGGGTAAACAAACATGCTGAATCCATATCTGAACTTGGTTTTCTCAGATGATTAGCTATTGGCCTTAATCTGTTTCTAAATTTTAAGAGTAAAAAATGTTCAAGGAGTCTGGCGAGGACAACCTAATTGTCTGGATCAAATATTGAATTTTTGGGATCCCATCGAAACCTATGGTCTTGTTTTCCTATACGGCACTATTTTGTCCCTTTCTTTTCAAGCCCGTACTCAAAGTTCACCATCATTTTCATCATGGATCGTTTGTCACGAGCGTGATCTGGGCGTGGGTACTTCGAGCGATGAAGCTTGGCACTCTTTCAATACCGATACCAAAGTTGGTCATAGAATCTTAGGAAGGTGGAAGCCGATTTCCACTCGGGAGATAAATAGGAGTTTTATTGGCTGACTGCAACTCTACTTAATTGCGGGTATAGCTTATTTGACGGTAATGTCATCGGGTCAGGGCTGTCATGTTAGCATCTCTCTCTCTTATCCTAACAGTGATATGGGCATTTGGCATATTTAGCTGACCTCGCCTTTCGTTGGCCTTTATGAGTTTGTCATGATCCGGTGAAGTTTCTGTCACTCTCTGAAGGCCCGCATGTACGAGAAATCTTGTCACTCTCCGCAAGACTAAATTCGGTATCATCCGTCATTCCTCGTGCCTCATACCTTACTTGATGGTCTTGCCAGATCCATTTGTAGGTATCCACTCTCACCCAAAGAAGGTGTAAACAGTCTTTGCTTTCACCCATGGGTATCGATATCTCATCCATGGGTATCCATATTCACCCAAGCGACGAGGGGCGGAAGGTAGAAAAGAGGGTCACACTGGGAAACAGATTCGGGGTTGCAATTAGAACGCTTGAACGAATGGATTCCTTCACTGTTTCCAACTTCCCATGTGAGCTGCTGTGGGAATCAAAGATGGATCTGGACGATCTGTTGGATTGTTGGGGTCGAACCAGGTCCTTGTAGTACTACTGCAGGGGAGTGACATTTTTCAACGGTTAAGCGAAAGAATGGAAAAAGAAAACAATTTTTATAAAACAAACAAAACAAAAACTATGGTAACAAAGCAACAGGAAAAAAAATATGCAACTTAAGGAATCAATCGCTGCGGCTATAGTCGTGTGCATCCCTTATCGCATCTTGTACACAGTTGCATAGTCACTGGGCGACACGGCCAGTACGTACAACCGGTCTTAGCCCCACTTAACAAGCATATCTCTTGTTATACTTTATCTTTAGCGCTAAAAATTACCCTGACTTCAGGGCGTCTGCTTTCAGCTCTCGCCTCAAGATCTTCCCGGTAGCAGACTTGGGTATGGAGGCGACGAGGAAGACCCCACCTTTCAGGTGCTTATGGGCGGATGCTTTTTCTTCGACAAACTTCTCAATCTCTAACGGCGTTGTAGTAGAACCTGAATCGAGGAAAAAGCAATTTTTATGGATAGGCGGATAAGCGAGATGCTCATGTTTCGTTATTTGTATCCTTTTACGAGATGTCATAGTATACATATATACATATATAGGCTACATGTATACAAGTGGAGTCAAAGTTGTAATACCGTCATATTTGAAGGGGTTGCCGGACCCGGGTGCTCTCCTGGTAACTTGGCAGCAGTACATTGATAATGTTACTTTTACTTTGCGAACAGTTTGGTTTACCATAGACTCAAGAGAACATGCAAAAAGAATAAGGCGTTTCAAGACAAATCTTAGACTCGAACCAAAGTATCTACAAGGTGTCGTCACCTTTATAGATCGTGATTAAGAACAGGGCGACGGACAATACTCTTGATGACTAACTCGTTTTGCCGGTGAAGAACCACTGTATGCCTAGGGAAGAGCCAGAACTTCATCACAGCTGTCCCCAACGAAAGCCGTTGATTGGTTGACATAAGATTTGAGTCATCGTCCGAGTGACGTTTCTCGTTCCTCCCCAGGTTCATTGACGTGTTTTGGACTTAGTCATATAGAATATTTCTAAGGTTTCGATGGGATCCCAGAGGAGAATATTCTTTGGAACTTCCTGATACAGACACTCTGGTCCAACAGATTTCTAGAACCCGTAAAATTTCTATATAAGCTTTCAGGCCCCTTAGCGAGATCAACATGGATTCAACATGTATTCTTACCCCCCCCCCCCAAGCTCTAATCAACTTCTGAATTAAATTTCACTTTAACCAAATTTTCGTTTTTTTTGCCGGATTCCGTGCGAATTGCTTGCACGGTGAGAAATTAATTCAGCGCCTATTTTGGCCGCTATATCGAATGTTTGGTCGACTTCAGAAATAAACTTTTAGGCTACTTATACGGATGTTTACGGTTTTGGCCGGATTCTCGGCGTACTACTTGTCCGGCAAGAAGATTAAGCTAAAATGGATTCAGCATATCTCTTTACTGTTATATCGATACTCTAATCGACTACTACAACTTATGCTTTTACGACATTTCCGTTTCTGGCCGATTCCGGGTGATGTAGCCTACTTGTCCGGCAAGAAAATAAAGTTCAGATATGGATTCAGCATGCCTGTGCCCTGTAAGCCCTTAACTTCAAATCGACTATCCAATTATCTTAAAAAAAAACTTTTTTCACCCCTTAATTCCCCCCCAACCCCTAAATATAGGGTTACTGGGACCATCTAGGAACTTGACCTTACCCGAAGCAAACTCACACCCAAGTTTGAATAAAATATCTCTACCCATTCGAGAGCTATCTTGCTAACAGACAGATGGACTGACGGACAAGCTTTACGAAGTCGTCAGTAGCGTTTTGGGATCCCAAAAACAGAAAATCCAGTCAAGTTGTTTCTGCTATAGCAGATGGGTATGTGGGTTCTTACCTGGTTTTGCTACCACATACGCCCTAGGGACTTCGCCAGAGCGATCGTCAGGCATTCCTATTACAGCAACGTCGATAATGGATGGATGCTTTCGTAGCAGGTCTTCAAGCTCGCTCGGTGCAACCTGCAATCCTTTCACCTAAGAGGACAAGACCAAAGCCTTAGTTTTGGATTGTTAAAGCACACCTCACACTATTTACTGTTTATGTTCCACTATTCAAAACTATTTGAATACGGTAAAACTAGGCTCTGCTTAAAACAAAGTATCCACGATTTTGGCTGTTTTAAGCCTCAAGTGAGTTTCTGATAGAAGTTAGTGGGCCCCACTGACGTCTATAAAAAAAACTCGGCAAAATTCAGATAACCGGTTTTACGCATCAGTACCATGATACGCGAACACTCGTTAGTGCATGGTGCGCACGGGAAATAGTGAATCGCGGCAAGTGCAAAGATTGATAAGTCGTCGTTAGCGGATCTAGAATGTAACGTGAAATTTGTTTAAGGTTAAGAACTAATGAATGCAATTACGGAAGTAGGTTGCATTGGCAGTAGCCTATAGGTACGGTGGGTTCTTTAACTGGCGATTGTTTTTATTTGGGCTTTACCTACCGAATTCATGATTACCGACCGATTCTGTCGGATTCTCTACGAGCCGTAGTAGCAAAGCAAGTGGGACGGTTCAGCTTGCACTTCCACCGACTTCAGTGACAGTGATAACATCAAGTTTAAGAAATTTTAGAAGTAGGCTACCAAATTTCCGATTTTTATTGGGCTTGGTCGGAAAAGCAGATTAAAGTAGAAAATCTAGGCAGATAGATCATGTCTGTTTTTCCAGTTGTCTCTCAGCAGGTGTCACTGCTGGTAAACTGAAGAAAGTGATCGATTTTCCGACTTTCTCGAGAGTCCGGTCGAACTACTGATCCAATGAGAAAACCAAGTATGTATTCAAAGATGTAGACGCACCAATCGACTTGACCAAGAAATTTTAATTTTTACACGATTCTGTGTTTGGCCGGAATTCGTTCGTTAAGAAATAAAAAAATGTTCAGCATTAACCGACTTGGGCAAGACTTCTTATTTGTTCCGATCCCAACAGAATCCCATGTTTTAGTGGGTGCAAACTGAACCCTAGATGTAGGTTAAACATGTCATCTTACCCCAAAGCAGACTTCAAAACAATAACATCAGGACATTTCTAGCACAAAGAATTTTCGCCGGATTCCGGGTCAATATATCGAGAGAAAAATCAAGCGGACTGATCGGTTCAATATGCCTTTTTACGCCACTATCGACACTCACGATCACCTTGACAATGCAAATTTGTCTATGTCATAGTTAGTTTCCTCTCTCCCATCCCTAAATATGCGGTTACCGAGCCCATATATGTAGAAACTTTATCTGTAGAATCACTTTTCCAGCAGGTAATAAGGAAATGAAAACTGCGTCTGTCTTTTCTGGTCTATCGTATTATCTTTGTTTGGATTTTCTCGGTTGGAGTTCGCTATCCCGTCTAAGCTGCAGTTGGCTGTTCTTTGTCTAGGAGTAGACTATATTTTGGGGATAAGCAAGGTCTTACCTTTATCAGCTCTTTCAAACGGTCGACAATGAAGAATCTTCCTTCTGAGTCGTAGCTTGCTATGTCACCAGTATGGAGCCACCCCTCGTCATCAATCGTTTCAGCGGTTGCAGTAGGGTTCATGTAGTACCCATGCATTATCTTAAAGGAATGTGGAATATCAGTTGGTTAACCAAACGGTCTGTGCGCATATTTTCCGTCCTTGCGTGCAGTGGTTACCATCATAAAGGACAAAACAAATAAATGTCCTTGTGTTGTGTCGGTCTCTATGTCAAGTGTTGAACTATCTCTATACACAGAACAAAGTGTAATATGATCCTCAAGTATTTCTAAGTTTTAATCGCACAAGCGAAGACTGCAGTATCGGATTCAAGGGACGTCATAACAACTTGATTCAAACTGTAGCTTGCGTCAGACCCTGATGCAAGAGTCTAAATCGGAAGACATAGCTCCCATCAGACACTGATGGAAGTAATCTTCACTTGTGCGAAATAGATTATATAAGCTCTCACTTTTCTTGGTCAGTTGTCTTTCGTATTTTGGAAGTCACACCTGACTTAACCTATTGTCGTTATCGACTGTGTTTGTCTATTTACCCGGATTGGGATTACCTTTATAAAGAGTAAGTCAGAAATAAAACCCTTATATGTTAACGTAAACTTTTCTACTACCGCCCTTACTTACCCGCCGCCTTACGTACGCAGTAAGCGCACGCTACCAAAAGCTTACGGTGTACGGTCCATCTTCGATTTACAACACTTGACGAAGATATCGAAGACCTACTTGTGGGATGCCAACTCACTTGAGCTGGGAAAGCTTTGAGTACTTCGTACGTACATGTGCCAAGTCTATTCATTGTATGTCCAGAAAGGTGACGGTTGTAAAAAATGTGAAGAGTTTTGAATAGTTTTTATTATCAAGTATGTGGCAAGTTAGGACGACGATGTCACCATGCAGTAACGCTTGGTAGAAAGGCTGAAGCATACCGTAAAGTTCTTTCCGGTAATATAGCCTTGGTCCAGCAAGTTGAGAAGGCTAGGCCGTTTGCCTCCCAGTCGATCTTGTATGATAATGACCGAAAGCCCTTAACCAACCAGATAGTTAAAAAATCAAACAATTATCCATTGTAACCTACGAACCTGTGGACCGCGGAGACACAGCTCCCCCTCCTCTCCCTGAGGTAGGCTGACTCCAGTTTCCAAGTTGATGATTTTGGCTTGCGTTCTGCTGATGGGTTTCCCACAAGATCCTATGACGTAGTTCTCAAAGGGGGAAACGAAGGCTATGGGCGATGTTTCCGTCATACCATAACCTAATCAGAGAGTCAAAGATAAGGGTTATTCCTTAGTTGCTCATTGTGGTCGTGTACATGCATGCATAGAAGAATATCTCCTCCTGTCCGACGACATTTACTAGTTGAAGGTTAATTTTATCCTTGCTCAGTGTCGAAGCTTTCTGATATGGAAGTCAACTGTATCGTCTTAGTTTAGTCAGAGAACGAAGATTCTATCAACCTAGACCTGTTCGGGTAACTGAGGTTATGTCAGATCTATCAGAAGTAAACTTGGTGGCGAAAGCGACCGCCACAGAAGACGTTATTATAACAACATCTTGAGATCACCCAAAGCTTTATGCAGTGTTATGGACTTCGCATTTGTGTGGGATTTCAGCACCAAACACCTCGTTTGGTGCAATAGCGACAATAGCGACGGACCCTCTTCACTTTTACTCTTACAGATTGTCTTACCTTCCTGGAGGAAGAGCTGTGGCATGTTCACACGATCTAGTAGTTTGTGGGCAACGGCTGGACCCAACGGAGCTGCTCCTGACATGAGGGTGTGAAGGCGCTCGAAAGAGCTGCGATCGACGGTAGGAAAGTTAGCAAGGAATCCGATCAGGGGTGGTACTAGTTGAAGAACTGTGGGCTGTCGGGAGAAAGAAACACATCGGTATACAATTCCAAGAGTAACTTTTCCTGAATTTGTATTTATTGGTCTGTCCTCATAGAGTCTATGAGTCTTGGCGGTTAAACACCATGCCTTGACACGCACAACTGTTTAGTCAGTTCCCTGTGTCTGGCATTTTGCGTTTTGACACACAGGACGGGCCATTTTCAGGGCGAGGACACGCATTTACTATTTTGGAAGCTCTTCCGATTATGGTCACTTCGTTAGTTGTAGTTATCTTATCCACCTGCCATCGTGTTTACTTTATTGGTGTGTGTAAGATGTTTTCTTGATGCCTGGTTACGTAACCGAAAGTTACCCGAAGTCTACAAAGAGATCGAACGCGGGTATCGAAACTTTCTGGTAAGGGCGGAATCTTCTTTTCTGCATTTGTAACCCTTGTATTTTTAAACTTTGCACTTGAATAATAAAACCTTGAATCTAGGAAGATAAATATCTACCCATTCGTGCTCGAACCTCTGTGTTGCTTGTACCACGATCAGCCCTTTTTAAAACCTCCTGCCTCAGGGGAATCTTCATATCTTCATGCAATGGGAAAAACGCTTTTGTGACGACTCGCTCGGTTTTCACATGGGATGAACAATGGAGAACATGATCACATACCTTTACTGACTTCAGTGTCTTCAGAAACAGTTCAGGATCGAACCTTGGCATCACCGTAATGTGGGCGCCGTACCAGAGACCGGATAGAAGCGTCACTACAAGTCCGTAAATGTGGAAATAGGGCAGGATGGAAATGTACTTCTCTTGATAGCTGAGCGAGGCTGATTGAATAAGAGTCGTGCCCGGGACATGGTATTGGCAGAGGTTTGAAACGACATTGTTGTGGGTCAGCACGACTCCTTTTGGCAACCCAGTCGTTCCGCTAGAGTATGGCAGTATGAGTGCATCGTTGTCCAAGTCTACCTGCAAATGAAATGCGTCGGGTGTGAGAGCGGAGGAGTCGGTTGGCTGTTGGTCAAGATCTGTGTTGGTGCCGCTGTCGATGTGACGACACACTTGTGATGGCTATCTGACGACGACGAGTATTCCGCTTATGGCAAACCGGAGCAAAACCAAAGATTCTAGTGGGAACCCAAACTGGGGTATTTGGAATGCTTCATACAGTCGCCATTGGTTTTCCGGGGAAAGGAAAGGAAATTGACCGCCTACACAGTTGCATTCGTAGGTTGCAGATGCCGATGCCCTGATACTCAGGCTCGCGGTTGTTTCGTCATACTTACAGTTGGACTACCGATCTGGTGGGAAAACGACCGAACGAAAAGCCTTGCGTGTCGATTCTACACTTGACAACAACTTGATTTGATTGACAACTTCCGTTTTTGCCGTATTCTGGTAGGACCATTGGTCCGACGAGAATAATCGTCTTCTTCCACTCCATTCTACCGCTTTTCCGTTTTTCACCGGATTCCAGCCGAACTACCGTGCCGACAAAATAGCTTCCACGGAAATGCACCTCCTTATTTTTCACCCTCATTTCACCTTTATTCAGTCGCAAATGTTCAGTCTCCAAATTTGTATAACTCTCCTTTGGCCCTAAATACAACGCTTATACGAACTCGGCCTCACTCTTAACCTGAAGAGCCCATTCACCAACTTTCATCAAAATATCACGGTGTGATAGGGAGCTGCCGAGGGACAGACGAACGGACGAACAATTACGATGTACGTCTTGCGCAAAGTTCATATGCGAAGAGCCTTCGAGCTTCCGCGTCCACGCTAATAGTTCGGACAAAAGATCTGGATCGTTCGACCGCGGCCTGGACTTTTTGCCAAGGTCTTCAGCTAAATTCCGGAAAAAGTTGGAATTTGTTCAGCTTTAATGACGAAAGTGCAGAAAATTTAGCCGGCAAAATCTGGTCCTCTGTCTGTCCGCGCACTCAGTGATGCATCGTTTCTAGTGCAGCAGAGCGGTAAGCCGCTAGATGGCGTTGTACAACACAGCTTGCTTTTATAGGAAGAATCGCGAAAGGAAGCTATCGTTCACCTCTGCTTGCCTGTAAAGGCTCCCGTCGTCTTTCAAAAGATCTTCCATGTTGACCCAACCGTCCAGATGGCCGAATGCGGATATGAAATGCTTCGATGTTAGAATGCGGTTCAGTGTTCGGTTCAGCAGCAATCCAACTGTATGATGGCAAAGAACCGCCTTGACGTGGCAGGCGCTGAACTGACGTGTAATCTCATCTATGAGAAAGATTTGAAATGAGGAATACTTCCTAAAAGGCATGTCTTCCTACAGTCGATAGGTATGGCTACTACGAAAACTATTGTCCCTTTCTTTCTACATAATTTTAACACCAGCGAACTATATTCAGGACCACGAGAAACTGAATCGACATGACAACCTAATGCAACTGACGTAGGCTATTCGTTTTGTGTCAAATATTACAATATCTGACAATATTTGACTGACAAAAAGGCATTCAGTCTCACCCGCTCATACATTATTCAATGAGCTGACATGGCTGATTGTTAGGAAGAAACGGAATAAACCCCCAAATTAAAACGAATATTTTTTATACCTGCTAGATTTTTTTCTTTTTATCTGAAAAAACTATTGTTAAAAAAAATGAAAAGTTAAAAAAAAATATTGTAAAGATATTTCGCTTGCCCAGAGGGTGCTTCCGAATCGCGCCACTAGATGCCATGACTCTCGTACTCCCGGTTTAAAGTCGCGACTCGGATGGCGGTGATCTGGATTTTGTTGTTACGATGGTCCTTTGTGCTATTACGGAATAAATCTCATCTTGGCAGCACGGAACAATTTGTGCTCTGGCGAAAGAAGTCGAACTATGACTATATTAGTCAAGGAAGAGAACGAAAAGGGGGCTAATTGAGCGATTACCGAAATAAACGTTGTTGGCATTCCACCTTTTCAACCTAGATAGATGCATCTTTGTAAAAGAGGAGGGCCTGGAAATTTTCCGTATTGGAAATAGCGAATTAATTTGAGTAGGAAGGCGAAACAGTCATATTTGTTTCTTATGATCAGTTAAAATCTGTTTAAGGTTTAACAGTTCTCTATTTGGACAAAATATGCGGTTGCGCCATCTCGTATCCTTAGTAGATCTCTGTGTGTTGCGGGCAGTTTTCAAAGCTAAAGGGCTCTACCAGAAATATCCTGTTTTATTCTTAGATCTGCAATGACTTTCCAACTCTTACCATTTTCTCAGTGGTCATGGCAGAGAACTAACGCAGAGTCCAGACTCGGGCTTATTGTAGCCACTGGACGGGCTAAAGCACCCATAGTAGAAGCGCAGCATGGGGTAAAGGGTGATAGCGATAAGAATATTGCTGATGATGGTTAGATTGATGAATCGCACACTTAGACACAGTCGTGATGGCGAACTCATCTGGCTGGCAGTGAATTGGCTTACTTTTGACTTGAGGCTCGTGCCGGGAGGAACCTCCGGCATAGAGAGGACTAAATTTGGGGTTCGTCGGCAGCCTACAAGACGTGGTTGTTGTAGACAAAGAGAAGATGACTTACCAGGAGTGTATCCAGGATTGGCGGGCGAAACCGTGACTCCGATGCCTGCAGCTCCTAGGAAGACAAAGGTCCATTCGGGGCAGTTCGGGAGCACCACTCCAAGAACGTCACCTTTACGAAGACCCATTCGGGACAGCGCAGAACCGAAACTTTCCGTCTTTTTCCGGACTTCGGCGTAGGAGAACTTTCGACCGGTGATCCCGCATTCCTATGGAACCGTAACGTAAATAATGCAGCAAAGCAACATACGTCAGCGGTCAGGGCACGGTCAACTTTCCCATAAGACCAACTTAGGCTATGGCCTAGGGTGCAGCGCAGTCAGGGGTCGTTTATACAGAAGAAATGAAGACCAAACATTTACTGATTTTTCAGGATTATTTTGAAAAGGGAAAGCTCATATGGCACTTGTAAGAATAGGCGAACTGTAGGCGGGAGTTTTTTGCTTGAGAGTTATTATATACAGAGTCGAATATCATTTTATTTTACACTTGTTGAAGTAAAAAGAAGTGAAAAAGGCAGGTCTACAACTCCTCTTCTTCCTGGGAAGGTTCGAACCTCTAGGTCCCCCCGGATTTTAAACTGAACATCTGAGACACTTGTTCTTGACACTTGTCAAGTTTCATGCATGTCCGATTACCGGTTCCAAAGTTATTCATGTTACTAGTTTCCGGATTCCGCATCCCTCCACTCCCATCACAATGGCTGAATCGGGAAAATGATCATATCCAAGTCAATCTGGCGGGGTCCCTGATACGCCTGCCAAGTTCCATCGTCCTAGCTTATGTGGATGTGCCCACAGTAGCAAAACCCGGGCAGACCGACAGACATTACAATCGCTAAATGGCACTTGAAAGCTCAAGTGTCATAAAAGACGGCAACTAGAGGAAATCTTCAAACGGGAGTAACTTAAATAGTAACGACCATCTCTTTTTTTATTCCTCGGAGAAGTCAAATATAAGTCGAATTGTCGAAAGACGCGTAATTCAAGGACCAATTATACCAAAAAATGCTTTAAAACAAGTAAATTTCACGGAACTGCAATTAAATAATCTCTATTAGAGCCGGTCTTATTTTAATCCTTAAACTGTACCTGTTCCCGCAGTCGGTCGAATCACAAATACGATTAGCCTCGTGGTCTAGGACACGGTCGGGTCCCTGATACGCCTGCAAAGTTTCATCGTCCTAGCTCCCCCTAATCTATATCAACTCCTACTACGCTTCAACAACATGACTGTACCATAGTACCAACCCCTTCGACCTTCGATTAGATTTAAGCAAAGAATGACTCTTCCATGCAAAGAGTTATTACTAGTGTGACAAGGGGTAGTGATTTGACAAGAACTAGAAAAAGCGTTTCAGGAGATTGTGCGGATTCCCGGTAGGATCGGGAAACTGATTATTTCCAGGATGGTTTGGTCGGGTCCCTGATATGCCTGCCGAGTTTCATCCTCCTAGCGCCCCCTAATCTATATCAACCCCTACTAACATTCAACTACATACTACATATCCCAACCCCTTCGACCTTCGTAAGTAGACAAGCTCTCTCCGAACACCCAAAGATTTGAGCAAGGCATGACTCATCCGCGCAGAGCTTTACAAGTGTGGGGTAGGGGTTTGACACAAACTAGAAAAAGCGTTTCAAGAGATTTCCGGTGTCCCCCTCCAGCTCCCCCCCAAATTATCGGATCCGATCAAAATTTGACAGTGAACATCCAAGACACTTGTTCTTGATACCTGTCAAGTTTAATGCACGCCGGATTATCCGTTTCAAAGTTATGAATGTTGCTAATTTCCGGATTCCCCATCCCGCCACTCCCCCAATGATGGTGGGATCGGGGAAGTGATTATTTTTAAGTTAATCCGGTCGGGTCCCTGCTACGCGTGCCAAGTTTTATCGTCCTAGGTCATGTGGAAGTGCCCAAACTAGCAAAATGCGGACAGACCGACAGACCGACGGACCGACAGACATTACGATCGCTATATGGCACTTGAGTAAGCTCAAGTGCCATAAAAACGGATTCCATCCATACTCCATACGAACCGTTTCTCTTCATTTCGATTTTGCGGATCATGATCCCGGCAAGTGTTAAATCTTGTTTCCGCGTGCTGCCCGACAGGAATTAGAAATTTCTTTCTTGAAGAGAAGGAGCGCAGCCAGGCGCAGGACAGACTTTTCTATAGGGCGTAGAAATGTGTAAATCCGGCCACGCCTCCGGGTGGCAGTAGTTTTTGGGATCCCAAAACGTAAGTGGAGGGATACCTATGACATCGCAAAAGTTGTCCGTCCGTCTGTCCGTCCGTCTGTAAGCACGATAACTCTCGAAGGGAATGAGATATTTTGATGAAACTTGGTGTGAGCATTCTTTGGGTCAAGAGTAAGGTCGAGTTCGTAGATGGGCCCTGTAGCCCTACATTTAGGGGTAGGGGAGGGGGTTCAAATTAAGGGACAAGCAAAATATTTTTAAACAGCTAATGTGATAGTCGATTATGGGGTAAGAAGGCATGCTGAACATGAATATGAAAACCATTTTCTCGCCGGACAAGTAGTTCACCCGGAATCCGGCCAAAACCGGAAAGTTTGTTAAAAGTAAAAGTTTTATTTGAAGTCGATTAGATGTTGGATCCAGGGGTAAGAAGGCATGCTGAACACGAATATGAAAACCATTTTCTCGCCAGACAAGTAGTTCGCCCGGAATCCGGCCAAAACCGGAAAGTTTGTTAAAAGTAAAATTTTTGTCTGAAGTTGATTAGATGTTCGATGTAGGGGTAAGAAGATATGCTGAACAATAATACGAAAACTGTTTTCTCGCCCGACAATTAGTTAGCCCGGAATCCGGCCAAAACCGGAAAATTTGTTAAGAGTAAAAGTTTTATTTGAAGTTGATTAGATGATAGATCTAGGGGTGAGAAAAGATGCTGAATCCGTATGACAATCATTTTTTAGCCGGACACGTAGTTCTTCAGGAATCCGGCTGAAACCGGAAAATTTGTTAGAAGTTAAATTTTTCTTTGAAGTTGAGATGTTGGATGTAGGGGTAAGGAGATACGCTGAATTCGTTTTTGAGCTTTAGTTTTTCGCCGGACAAGTAGTTCTTTAATTTCGCCAAAACCGCAAAATTCACAGAAGTAGGGTAGGATCGTTTCGATCGGCTTATAGGGGTAAACATACATGCTGAATCCATATCTGAACTTGGTTTTCTTAATGATTAGCTGTTTGGCCTGGCGAAGAAAAAACCTTACTGTCTGGATCAGATATTGAATTTTTGGGATCCCAGCGGAACCTTTGGTCTTGTTACCAACGATTGATAGTTCAAAAAAATTGTAATATATACTGATAAATTTAATTTCAGTTTCCCGAAATTCTTATAAATAAATAATCCAAGACTTTTGTCGGTTTCTATTTTGAAAGGGCTTTGACAAAGTTGGTCGAAGAAGAATTATCGTCCAGACTTGGCTCAGTAACTTACCAAAGCCGTAAGGCTTCCGAACTTGTCGAATCTATCGAATAAGTATTCATTCAAGGGAATCCTCGGTAGTTCGCAGTCGGCAAAGTCTGAGTAGGTTACGTTTTCTGTCTTTCCAGCACCACAGCTTGCCATACGCCTTGGAAGAAAGAGAAACCTTACTGCAAAACACTCTCTGTGTTCCACCTAACTGAGGTATGGTAGGTCTGCAACTGGTTGTTGGAGGCTTCTTTCTGCTTTGGCAATCCGCGAATTTACTTAGAGATGGAATAACCCTTACTACGTGATATCCTCGCGGCTCAGAACTTCGGATCCGACAAACACGGATTTTTCAGCGTTCTAACTTCTGATGTTTATTTATTTATTTATTCATAAATTTCCCTCAAAACTGAGGAGTACAACATAAAAAAAAAAAAAAAAAAAAAATCCTTAATCAACTATGATCCTTTCAATAAAATGCTGTTAAATACTATTGGCTGTCCAAGCCTACAGGATTCAATATATTGCTTAACCCTTTGCCCCTAATCACAGAGATGTCATTCCGCGAAAACCTGGGTATAGGCAATGGCGTAATTCCGGATAAGGGCAAAGTTTGGTAAAGATCATACAAAAATACATTAAAACACAGTTTTCGCGACTTCCTGTCATCATGATGTCAATTACTTTTTGGGACTAGTAAGTGACATGATACCTATGACTTCTTAAAGTTAACCGTCCGTCTGTCTGTAAGCAAGATACCCATACGAAGTTTCATCGAAATATTTCCGTCCGTTATGATGGAACCGCGATCTCACGGACGGCCAAAGTTGAGATTTCATAAATTTAATTTAATTTTGTTTTGGGGTCGCGAAATCATAAATAAAGAAACGAACAAGAAGAAATATCCTTTATACAAAGTAACAACTGTCAGAAGTTTTAAAACATTTCACACATGCATGAGCATTCTTGTGATAAATGTTCTCAAACTTTTGCCATTAGGCCTATAGTTTCCACATTCAGTCAGTAATTGAAATTACTATCCTCGACAGGAAATATGTTAAGTTCATAAAGTCCCGCATATTGTTTTGGAACTTGAGCGAAACATGTCGAATGTCCCAGACCGCAAAACAAGAACCACTTACTTGCTAAACACCTTACTAGACTGGAAACCAAACTTCCTGGTGACGCATGTAAACCCTCTGAGCCCCCTCATCATCTATTTATTCTGCCTTTGGCTGGTGAAACACTAATGAGCACTATCTAAATGTATCTGTAGCTGGACTCCGGTGTAAACAAAACCTACTCTCGGCCTGATGCCAGAGAATCGTGGCTGACATTTTTTTTTGCAATGAAACGGACTACTAAACCGGTTTTTATGATGTCTATAAATGTTTGTTCGAGGGACGGTGCACTCCCAAACATCGTAGTTGTACTTACGTATATCTATGTTTCATTTTCCTTCCTGAATGCCCAATTAAATAGCCTACTGCAGAACATGCCGAAGTTAAGTTGTTCACAAAACTTTGACACAACACCGTGCCGTATGTAAGGTCTTACCAAGAACGTTTTTCGCCTTACTGACATATTGACCTTGTGTTGTAGTCTAGGCTTATTGCTTTTCTTACTGGCAATGAGCATATGCTAGGGACTGTCGGCTAGACCCCAGCTCTCAAAGGGTCGTCCCCATCGTCACATTAGCAGGGTTATAAAGCTGATCTCCTTGGAATTCTTATTGTTCTTGCTAATTACCAGAGATGAGTAGCCAAAAGGACTGCTAGGTTCCTCAGCTTCAAGATATTATGCTCCTCCACTACTCTCTTGAGCTCCAAAGTGTGGTTGTTGACAGTAATAGTAAAATCATTCGAGTGTCTTGACGCTCATTCCTCAAATGAATCTGGCGAAACATAAGAGGGACATAAGATGTTCCCAAAGTCTGCACAGGGTGATTTTGACACTTTTTCCAGATCAGTCTTCAGCTTATTTCCTCCAAGGAGGTTATTGGTAAAAATACCAGTTAGGCTGTGCATGTTGCTTTAAACGACCTAGAACTAGCCTATCATTGATCTGAATTACGAGCCCAGGGCAAGGCATATTACATTGTATGTTATGAAGGGAAACGGTGCGTGCTACTGGTGCTACGTCCGCTCTTTCTGCCTATAAAGAATGTTCCTACATCTGTAATGCAAACTCTGAAGTTGTTCTACGTCGGTCATGTGCCTGAATACCAAAGCGAACTAACGTTTCGCCACAGGGACGTTTTGCCATGAGGACGTTTCGCTGAGGACGTCTTGCCATGGGGATGTTTCGTCGGTAAGCCATGGCAACAATATGATCGCGCCTCCTCTCGATTTCACTTGTGGTAGTGTTGGGCGATATTCGATATCGATAACGATATATCGATATATCGGACCAAATATCGATATCGAATATCAAAACGTAAATATCGATATCGAAAACGATATTTGTTCATTTATAATTATTGTAAGTATAACATAATATATAACATAAGTTACATTTATGCATCCGAAATTGGAGCAACATGTTGCTAAGTTATTCCGTTTTTGTTTATTCGAAGTTTGAGTTCATGCAAGGTGCTTTCTTACGACAATTTTGCTCTTAAATTTTGGCGAAACGAAACATAAACTATAGCGACAAATATCGATATCGGATATCGAAAGTGAAAATATCGATATATCGAAAAATCCAAATATCGCCCAACACTAACTTGTGGTACTAAAGCCCATATCTGAAACTGGCAGTGGCCTTTCTTGAGGGAGGCTTTCGAAAAGGTAAATGTCGCAAGGACAACCACTGAAATCGTTTTCATCTGTGCTGTAGTGGTTACGGTGAAGAGATCCCAAGCTCTGTGCTGTTTTGACAGCTTCTCTACTGTGCATAAGATTTCTTTTTGCAGTAAATTAGAAGGCAGTTGAGGAATGGATTACGCGATTCTGCAGGATTCAGTGGAAAGTATCTAACGATCGTGTTCATCTAAGTTTATTAAAAAAAGAAACGCTTGGAAAGATTGATAATAAAAGATAGACATATTTGAGAAACCATATAAGCAAAACAGTAACACCTGCTCAAGTTTGCGATCTGCACACCGGGCTGATTGTAATATATAGCGAGAGCTGACGTAGGTCACTCCCCTGCTTTTCCCCCACCCTTAACATAAGACCCAAGGCAGTGTCCATTGCTTTAACGTGCTTTGCAGCTTCCAGGCGTGATGATTTCGATTAAAGAGCTGCATCACAAGTCTCAATGTGCCTTGAAAACTACAAGTTGTGTCGGGTTTGCGTAAGTGAAACCTGGGAAATCAGTCGCTGGTTCCAAGAAAAAAAAAATCAAATCCGGAAAAATCATGAACCGCAGCTATGATGCGCACGTTGCTAGCCTAAGTATTTTTTCTTGCATGTTCTAGTTCACTGGTTTAAGAACGAACTATGTTTGCAGGTGGCGCCATAGTATCCAGACTTGCAACGGCAGTAACCAGAGACGATGTCGCAGGAATCAGTCCCAGGGCTATGGCACTCGCAGGTTTGGGCGCATTGATGACCAAACCACCCTTCTGGGCATCCTGAAAAAGAAGATGGACGCTAAAAAGGAAACGACTGACGAACTCTAGCAGAGGTAGGCCTAAGGTTTTGCTTGCCAAATCACCAACTTATCTCTTGAATTGTTTATCGGTGTCTTTGAAATGCCTGAACAGGTGAGATAAAGGATAACACACTCAAGCTTCAAATATCTGAATTCAAGGGAAAATTACATTTGATGGCGATAGTCTAGCAAAACCCATGAGTGCTGACCACAGGAAAAACTGAGTCTCCAACTTGGATCCTTACCTTACCTTAGACCTTAGATCCTCCTGTGCCTCCAGAGGCGCCCAGGGCGTCCAAGAAGAGTCTCCAGTCGTCTCTGAAACTTGCGGCTGCGACGATGTCTTCCCACTCCGGCTGTATTGAGGCATGAAAGTGCCGCAGGTCGTTGTTGTACGTACGAGTTACGAGGGAGTGTATTTTTGGGTCTTCCTCTGTGGTGGGTGCCTTCGGGTAACCAGAAAAATGTAGACTTGGGGATTCTGGAATCGTCCAAGCGCAGTACATGTCCGAGGTAAATTCGCCTTCGTATGGCCTGGATGAGAGACGGTTGACCTGTGATGTTTCTTATGTGCTCGTTCGTTACCTTCTGGGTCCAGTGGATGTCAAGAAGTCTACGGAGGCACATGTTTTCAAAGGACTGACTTCTCCTCTCTTGTTCTTGATTGAGATGCCATGTTTCTAATGCATAGAGGAGGACGGGCACGAATAAGTGAAGAGACGAATACACAGTTTGTTCAAGATTGCCCAGAATGGATATCGACTAGATGAATTCCACTCTTCGAGTGTTTACCTGCGTGCTTTTTTCCGAAAGGTATGTGTGAAGCATCTGCCAGGTTCCTGCGACTGACAGGGATGGTTCGCCATCAACTGTAATTTGGGGGATTAAGACAATGGGCCATTTGTGGCCGTAGTTTTTGGCCTATCCCACAGCATAATAATAATGAAAAAAATTTCTCTTACTTATCGGTTCCTTGAAATGCCAGAATAAATGAGATAATGATAACACATTAAAGCTTTAAAAATGTTAGTTCAAGCAAAAATTATATCTTATTGCGCTAGATGGATGGCTGATAGCAGGTTTCTTTGTTTAGCTTGAGCCTGAAGAGGGCCCTTGTCAACAAGGGCCGAAATATTGCTAGAATGAATCGCAGCTGACTTATCCGTTCCAACGAATATTATCCGCAGTCAGCTTGGGCCGAAGGAACGAAAAGAGAATTAAAGAACTTGATGGACACGAGCGGACTGGGGAGACTAGAAATCCACAGGAAAACAGGCAGTGAAACAAGAAACCAAAAATCGAGGTGAGATCTGATTGAGCTTTAGAGGGGAAGACTACGTACTGTGCTGGCAGTTTGCTCCAAAATATCCAGGCTTGCACCGACACTGCCCAGTTCGGGTTTCGCAGACGGCTTCGTTCTCACATTCACACGTTTCCGAACAGTTTGGACCGTACCTGCCCTTGGGACAATCTGAAATAAAATTGGTTCGTCAAACTTCTATACGGTATAAAATACTCTAAAAGCGGTCTCAAAATACGCTGTTTCCTGTTTCCACCAAAGTGTCATACAGTAACAAAATAGCGCAAACATTAACTTCCTTCAGCCTGCTAATTCAGAGTATCTGATTCTGTCCCCGTTGCTCATTACTATCTCTTTTGCGGTTTTACGACTCCGGGGTTCTCAAATTCCTTCTACATCCTACCAACCAGTCATCATTGAGTGATTGATAATGACTTCTGTTTGGGTTTCGAGTATCTTCTTTCATTTTTACAATCTTGCTCGAAAGTAGTTGCTATTTAGGATGGGATTATTTACTGCCTAAACCTAAAATTTCGTCTCACCTTGACCGTTGACCATATCAGAGGGTTATGAAGTAAAACTCGAAACTAGAGTACGAGAAATCTAGATTGGAATTTACGGTCAACTACATAGCTGGAATCGCAGCGCACCGCGACCTGTTGCCTTAGTCTAACAAATTATCTTGTCCTATCATTTGTTGTTTATTTGTCCAAACTTTTTCATAATGTTTATATCTAATGGAACAAACATTTCGGAAGGAATAAAGCCAACGTTCGCGAGTGCGTATAATGATAAGTAAACAAATAAAAGATGTATAGATAAATTGTGTGACAGTTGGGTATTGCCTCACCTTCTGCGCATTTCCTTCCCATTTTCCCTAGAGCACAAAGACAGTTGCCTTTCTGGTCGCAAAGCCCGCCTGGACCGCATTTGCATCTTTTCCCACAGCTGGCTCCCCCCTTCCCGCTTGGACAAGGAAGACCTAGCGACGGCTCAGGAAATGTAATTCCTGCAAAATCATCAGAAAATGTAATCTCTTGTACTCCTTCATCTGCCACGTATCCGTCAAGGCTCGAATGTCGCTGTTTGTGCTTTTGGAGTTTCGTTTCTTTCTTCTTAGATGGCGTGCAATGTCCCGTGGCTGGATGACATATATGGCTGGAGGGGCACTTGCAGTGCTGTAATGATAAGATTGGGTTGTATAGACGCTGTTTGTAGGCTTAACGCCTAGGCTTCGAGCATGAAATAGGATTTTTCAGGAAGTTAATTTTATCAGTGACCTGTTGCCTATAAGGTCAAGAGAGATTGGGGAAGCTATTTCTATAGATACCTTTGAGGGGGGGGGGGCACTTACTCTCCGTGTAGACGCGTAAAGCTTATTAAGTCATCTTTCTTCATCTCTCCCTTTACCTTAAACCTAAGCAACAGCTTTTTATAGGTGTATAAATAATTGATGAAGAATGAGCTGAGAGCTCCAGGGCTGAAGTACAGGAGAGCGAAGAAGTACATCCCGCAATTTGATTTTCATCCAGTCAATCTTTCGTTCGTAGCATTCGGTGCAGCGGACGACTGAAAATCTCTGGGCATAGGACCTACTCTCTCCGTCTGCATGGTCCTAAAAGAGGCTTAATAAACGACTTCTTGGGTATAGTGCCTCAATCGTTCAAGCTCTTGCGGACGAACGGGTCGTAGTTGAAGTTGAATCCTAGCATTTTCTTAAAAATACAGTTTACATTGCTGTTCGATGCCTTTGTCGGGTTTGTCCGATTTCTTCAATTATTTGATTACCTACTATTCGGACGAAAGAGTGAATTATATCTCATAGACGCACTTCACACGGAAGTGCGATGCGGGCAGCGGTCCCGTTGGAGTTTAAGCAAGCTACGGTAGAGACTTTAAAGAAACCCTCGCTACTAAGCTCCAGTGTTAAAAAACTGAATACTTTAAAACTAGACTTTGCTTTTAACGAACTGGCTACGGCTTTAAAGTCATATACGAATCTTCAAATTCTGGGCGTAGTGCTCATACATTGGGGCAACATGCCTTGCAGCAAGGTCATGGTACCCCTTAAAAATCTGTTGAACTGAGAATCTGAAACGGAAATTGGCTTTTCAGACAAATTTGTAAGGCGGTATCATGCCCTTGCTGCAGGGCAATGGACGTTGGGGCACCATGCCAAGAAATCGAGGATTTGTGTGATTGTGGCTTTGGCTCTTTTAAACATTTTTCGCAGACCCATTGACTTCTACCAAAACAGGGAAATATTTACATAAACGGTTTTCTGACGCATACACTTCTCGCAAACTCCCGTCGACAGCATGATACGCACGGAAGGTAGCAAAACAAGGCAAGTGAGTATATCAGCGAGGCTTCATTGAATCATTATAGGGTTAGAATTTACCGTATGAAAAATCATAACTCTGGGCTCAGAATGGATGGAGCCATTGAGGAAGTAGGATGCATTAGTTTTATAGGTAAGACAGGTCCTTTCAGTCATGGAACATACGTCATCTTCGGCAGAGACACGTTAGCCTTACCTTTCTGCACTGGTCACCGTAGGTTCCTGGATTACAGCTTTCTTCACATGCGAGCCCCTTGTACCCTGGTGGGCAATCGCAGCCGGTTCTGAAGAGGTTACATTTTCCACCATTGGTGCAGCTATTGCAGGTGACGGAGCAGTCTGGGCCAAAGGCACCAGCGATGCACTCTGAAAATTAGTAAAATGGTGAAAACCTGGTTAATTAACAGATAGCCTACAGTTTCCGAATTGTCAGTAGCCTACACGCGTATGTCGGCTGATTAGCTTTATTTATGTTATTCATGGCGAGTTGATTAGGCCTATACCAGGGACCCATAAATTTATGGGTCCCTGCCTATACTAATATCCTATCCTTACTGTCACGGAATCGCTCAGGTATTCTGTTCAGTGCAAGGGGACGTTCAACTTTCAAAACTTTTCAGTCTGAATTTCTTCAACTATCAAAGCAAAATATTTGTTGCTAGGGGAAAAAATTAAAATGTATTGTTCTGTCGGCATAAGCAAACGATTGAAGAGGTCACCGTTCAGACGGCCATGAAATTAAGTTTTACTGTTGCACAACAATTGAACAAAATGAGCGATGGAATTTATTATTTATCGCTTAAGATTGCCCTGGTAACTAGTAACTGCCATTTAACCGGTCCAAGTAAAAACTTAAACACTCGTGCGTGGATAAGACTCTTCTAGCCTCAACGCTAGGTAACTGTGCTTAATCGATTTTTGTCAGTCCCCATCTTTTTGCACTTTCCTCGTTTTGGTCCACATTCTCAATGACCGCTAAAATTGTATTCGGTCAACTTATTTTTATTTTTAGCTTTACTAAAATTATCACTTTGGACTTTTAAATGAAAATTTATCAGTTCTGTCCACAAGATAATTTTCCAGCTTGATCCTGAAGAGGACACTTGCCAAGACGGGCCAAAAGATAAGCTCTAATAAAACATAGCTGACGTTTTCATTTTGCAGTGTCAAATATGATTCGCAGTCAGCTTTGGCTGAAGGAATGTGCTTCAACACTGATTGCTAGTGACTTAAATTTTAAAGAACGTGGTTCGCTTGTTCGCTTCGACTCCATATAGAAATGGGAGGGAGACTTGTTGACTGCTCGTGCAGTAAATCAGTCGCAGAATGACCTTAGATACTTGATGGCAGATTCGTCCCACGTCTGGCATTGCATTCTAATATCCCAATCAGGAACTAAATACTCGTTTTGTATTTGTGTTGGGGCTGTCGTCACCCAGCTATAATTATGGCTCCTTCATGGTACTACTACAATTATTTATTCGGTATTTTGTATGCGCATGCATCGTTTATAAGCGGCATGCGGCATACATAAAAGGCATTGTCTTGTAATTAGTTACACATTAAAATACGAGTTCTTTGAGTTGTGTACACTTTCAGAGATCTGCCGGTTTCTGTTGAGGCTCCAGGTTCCATGAGTCTTGTAAAACATCAGTTTTACTTACTTGTCGCCAAGGCCAACGTTGTGTCGATGGGGCCATCGTCTAGCTCGTCAGATTCGAAGTGATAATCTTGCTGTCTCCTTGAAGATTGCTTTTTCACTAGTTTTCCGGCTTTGAGCGATTCATGGCGGTGGGTTGGCTTGAAGTCCTTTTCCTCAAAATCTCCCGGGTTGTCTCCGCGAACTGGCCAAGAGTCATCTTCAAGCTCTGAAAAAAATGTCATTAGGAACATATATTGCAGTAGCCTACTGTTGTTACAGGGCAAACTAACACTAGGGAGTAGCGCCAAGATCTATGCTTTCCACGCATCGGAAACGGGCCTTACTAGTAGTGCCGCCCACTACGCTTGCAAGGGTTAAAGCGAGACGAACTTGCAGGTTTAAAAATTTATAGTACAGCTAAGATGCAGTCTGCACACATCGAGAAAACAGGGGAGTTTTTTTTTCTTTTGCTCTGTTCGGAACATGGAGTTGTCGCAGCCAGCGCTGATGCACGACCACGACTGACTGACTTTCAGTAGGGACGTTACGTATCACTAGTGGGGCTAATAGGGTCGCTGTTAATCGAGTGTATGTCACTTTTTTCAAGTCTTGGCGCTACCCCCTGGTGTTAATTTGCTCTTTGTTGTTACGTTCGACCATCACGCCCCAAAATTTCTATCTCAGCTGGAAGTCCACTGTAAAACCCTCGGAGGCGTCACGTATGGGGGGGGGGGGGGGCGCACCTCCTAATGTTGTCAGCCACTCGGTAAAAAAAAATGAGTGGTGAAAATCGCGAGGATTTTTCAATTATTTTTTTTTTGGAAAACAGTCGGTAAAGATTACCAGCTATCGTCGGTAAAAATACCTTGGTTGTCCTCCAAACATTTTGCCGAGGAACGACTCAGATGGGTGGTAACTCATTGCTGTTGATTTAAAATCCATCAATTGTACAGTATTGTTGCCTACATGTAGGGACAGGATAAAATTTGACAAAGCAAAACGGATAAGTCAGCTACATTTAATTGGAGCTATATTTCGGCCCTTCTTGGCAAGGGTCCTCTTCAGGCTCAGGCCGCTCAAGCTGAAAAATGAACTTGTTAAAGCTGGTGCTGTGATTTCATTTTCAAAGAAGATTCAAAGAAGAAGAAGAAACAGATGACTCCAAAACCAAAATTCAGAAGAATCTCCACCCTTTTGAAATTATAATCGAGCAGCAAAAACATCATTAGTGTCCAAAATGAAATCACAGCACCAGCTTTAACTCCAAGCAGTTTTCCGGCAAGAAATTCACAAAATCAGATATTTAATGACAAATTTTTAAGCGATCGGCCTGAGCCTGAAGAGGACCCTTGCCAAGAAGGGCCGAAATATAGCTCCTATAAAATGTTGCTGACTTATCCGTTTTGCTTTGTCAAATATGATTCGCAGTCAGCTTGGGCTGAAGGAATATCTAACAGGATAATATTTAAGAAAAAGAAAACAAAAGAAAAGAAAACAAGAGCTGGAAGCTCATATGGCACTTGCAAGGCTAGGTCAGAGGATGAAAGTAGGAATTCGTCAATTCGTGGGTTTCTTTTGATCATTTGTAAGCAAAATCCTTGAGGTAAGAATGATCATGGGTCCTTGGAAATCACGAGACTGTATCGTTTGGCAATGCATTTGGCTGTGCGCACTTTAAGGGCGCTAGAAAATCATCTGTAATCAAAACTCTTGAAGCAAAAAAGATGATCACCAGGAGCACGAAAATGTATATTTTACTCAGAAGTATTGTTTGTACTTTAAGGAATTCAGTTGTAAGCAAAACACTTGAGGCAAAAATGATCATGGGCTCATAGGGATAACGAAAATGTATCTATTGCTTAAAAGTATTTTTTGTACTTTGCGGTTAGCATTAGTACTTTAAGGGATGGTCGGATCTGGGAACTAACTATTTCTTAGCCAATCATGTCAAGTCTCTAATTTTCAAGCCAAGTTTCATCGTCCTAGCATGTCTGGAAGTACCTTAACTTGCGATCACCGGAATTCCGGACCCCCCCTAACTCCCCCACAATACCCGAATCCGGTCCGGTTCTGTCACTGATCTACATAGGGCTTGTGCTTGTTCTTCCCACCAAGTTTCATTCCGATCGCTCCACTCCAAGCATGTCACAAGGTTTCCGGACCCCCCTCCGACCCCCCACCCAGCTTCATCGGATCCGATCCAGACTTGAAATGGGACATCCGAGACTTGTGGTCTTTCTACATACCAAGTTTCATTATGATCCGATCATCCGTTCGGAAGTTATACATGCCTCAAGAGTCCGGATTCCCCCTCCCTTCTCTCCCCCCACGATGGTCGGATCGGGAAGCTGACTGTTTCCAGGTTAATCTGGTCGTGTCCCTGATTTGCCTGCCAAGTTTCATCTGGAAGTATCTTAACTCCGTATGACCGGAATTCCGGAACCTCCCTCCAACTCCCCCCCAGTGCACGAATCCGGTCCGGTTCTGTCAATGATGTACCTAGGGGTTGTGCTTGTTCCTCCCACCAAGTTTCATCCCGATCGCTCCACTCTAAGCGTTTAACATGATTTCCGGTTCCCCCCTCCGACCCCCCCCCCCCCCACATTCATCGGATTCGGTCCGGACTTGAGTTGGGACATGTGAGACATGGTGTTTTTCCAAATATCAAGTTTCATTAAGATCCGATTACCCGTTCGAAAGTTATGCATGTCACTAAATTCCGGCTCCCCTCCCTCCCCCCACGATGGTCGGATCGGGCAAGTGACGATTTCCAAGTTAGTTTGGTCGGGCCCCTAATACGCCTGCCAAGTTTCATCGTCCTAGCACATCTGGAAGTACCCTAACTCGCGATCACCGGACTGACCGACCGACCGACGGAAAAGTGATCGGTATATGGCACTTGGCCGGAAGGCAAGTGCCATAAAAAGGAAAAAGATCATTAGATTTTTGGGGTTAGTGGGAATAGATAAGAAATGGATTGTTAAAATGATGGGAAAGCTTTTAAAGTTTAACCGAAAAGGACTGGGATAGGACAATCTAGTTACCCATCACTTATTCACTTAAATTGGCTTGAAGACCCGCTGAAAATGCGTTACTTGGTTGTTCCGCTATTCAGGAATAATCGATTTTCAAATAGTGGAATTTCCGTGTGATTTGTGGTACCTCTAATTTGTTGTATGCCTTACAAGGAAGATTTATGACTTTTTTTTTGTTCAGGCACTAAGCAATCTTCACCAGTATCGCCACTGCCCACTGAAAAGCCTTGTTTGTGTTTAGATAAAAATTTCCCGCGTCATAGTAGAATTTTCGCTGTGGGGACGGCCGCAGATATTCTGAACGTCATAACTAGAGCAGATAGTGGAAAACAAAAAAATCCCTTAGCAGAATCCAAATAATTCAGTGTATTCAACTAAATGAAACAAAAATAAGTTGGCTTTTCAGTTAAACTTTAAAGAAATAAGAAATGTTGGGAAGTTAATCAAGTTAGCTTTTAAACACAGGACAAATTTCTTTTGATGGAGAAGATGTGTAAATGATATGATATGATATTTATTGTAAAAAAGCCCGAGGGCCATGGCAACCGTATATAGTGTAGAAATAGAGTGATGTTCAGACTTTGTTTATTGTACCATTTCTGTTGCATGATAGCCTTATGGCTTTAATGTGCATAATAAATCATTTGTCCATTCAATGTCAACAAGAGAAATGTTCTTCTACTAAAGTAGCCTACATTACTGAAACATTGCACTATTTATAGTATGCGCTAAGTTGAGGTTGAGCTTATCAAAGCGCTATAGCCGCTCTGTGTTTTCACTTACTTTCACACGATCTGCTGTCTGCTAAAAGATGATAACCAAATAAGCAAGCGCACTCGTATGATCCTGGAAGATTGATGCATCGCTGGCTGCATCCTCCTTGGGTCAAAGCACATTCGTCAATGTCTGGAAAAATAGATTCTGCACAAACCTTTGTAGCATATAGGCTAATCAATCCCCAGCACTTTATGGGGACAGATCTCCTTGCGTGTTGGGCTAATTTTAAGTTGCAAACGATAAATAAATTATAGTTGGAACATGTCCAACATGTTCGTAACCTGGATTGCAGTCAATCCTGAAAATGTGCATGATTTTTTTGAATTTTTCTTTCTTTCTTTTCGGGATCTCAAAACGCAAGTGGAGGGATACCTATGAATGAATGAATGAATTTAATTCCAAAAAAGCCCAAGGGCCATGGCGGAAAACATAAAAAAAATAACAACAAACAAAATATCATACACTCCGAAACAAACCAAAAATCAACTTCTATAAAAATAGTTCACGGTGGGTCATAGCTATCTTCAGGAATCTACCCAGCCTTCGGAGATCACCAAAACACTTACTTCCCATAATCGAAATCAATTCCCTTTCATCCCAAACCTCCCGGCCAAACACTTCCTTTCTTAAACCTTTCAACTCCTCGCAATAACACATCAAATGTACCGCATCCTCCCCCTCAACACCACACATCGGACAAAAATAAGGACCAGTACCTTTCCTCTCTCTACCAATATACTTTCTCCGCATCCCCACTGGCAGAGCGTCCGCCCTAAGACTCACCATCCACCTCAATTCTGCCCCCCCCAATCCCAACTTAAAATATAATTCTTCTCCCCATGTCTCTTTAGCCATACCATACAACTTCAGAGAGTGGTGCTCTGATACGCCCCCATGCCACCTCTGGATCTCCTGATCTCTTAGCCTATCTTTCACTAACTTAGCTACCTTACCTAGGGGGTAACCTGGTCCCACTCCATCACACCACAAACCACCATAACCACAATCATCCAATATTTTTTTAATTTGCTGAGGCCAAGAATCCCTTTTCTTGCCCCCAAGTATTTCCAAATACGCCGCTTTCAAAACTCTCACTCTTGGCAAACTCGTCACTTTCTCCCAATATCTTATCATTGCTACCAACCTACTATTCCGGAGCAACCCTAAACCTAAATCCCCTGTAATTACTAGGCTATTTGTTCTCACGCTAACCCCTAATACCCTCTTAAAATATTGTAACTGTACACTCTCTAGCTTATCCCCCTTATGGAAGCCCCAAATCTCGGATCCATAATGCATAGCTGATACTACTTTAGTTGAAAATAACTGCTTATGCATTTTAATATCCTTAATATCCCCTAAATGGCTTCCAGCAAGCGCATACGCACAACGCTTCCCTTTTCTCTCGCTAGCTTCTATTTGTTTACCAAACTTACCATTATACGAAAACCGAACACCTAAATAAACAAAATCATCCGTTATCCCTATTTTCTCTCCATTAAACTTCACACTCTCACTTTCACTCACTCTTCCACCCTTTCTAAACACCATCATTACAGACTTACTCACATTCAAACACAAATCTTTCATTCGGAGGTATTCGTGGGTCCTATCCAACAGAAACTGCAACTTTTCGGGCGAATCCGCAAATAGCACCATATCGTCCGCAAACAACAAGGCACATAACTGACAAATATCCAGACTTACCACCGCCGCACCAGAATGTAACAAATACTCATGAAAATCATTAATGTAAAGCGAGAACAATTTAGGAGATAGGCAACACCCTTGTTTAACCCCTACGCTTAAAAAAAATGATCTAGAAAATTTACCTGCCACCTTCACTACAAACTTAGTCATTTCATACATCGAAACCAAAATTAGTACAAACGCATTCGGTAAACCAATCTTCAATAACTCCTCCATCAATAGATCTCTCTTAACATTGTCGAATGCTCCCTTCAGATCTAAAAATACCACGTATAATCTACCCCTTTCTTTCCCCGTGTACTTACTAACTAAACAATGCAAAATAAACATTTGGTCAATCGTACTAAAACCCTTCCGAAAACCAGCCTGTACCGAGGACATTAATTCCTTGTGATCCAACCATCTACAAAGTCTAGAATCTAAAAATTTAGCAAATATTTTAGCAAAAGCATTCCCCAAATGGATGCATCTATAGTTTTCATGCAGCTGTCTACTACCCTTCTTAAATAATGGTATCGCTATAGAGGTTGTCCATTGTATCGGCCACGTAGCATTCACCATCAAACTAGAAAACAAGGCAACCATCACCTGCACAACCACCACCTTACCCCATCGCCACACAGACAACGGAATACCATCCGGACCGGGAGCAGAATTTCCTTTCATTTTACGCATAACATTCCAAACTTCAGCCTCCTCAACTGGAGCTAGTAATTTGGAATCTTCCTCTGTCAACGGGTAACATACCTTCTCCCTTACCTTCTCCTTCCACTGTTCACTAAATACCGTTTCCTCCTTCATCCCTTTATTCTCATAATACCTCTCCCAAGATTGTGCCCCCAACTGAGGGACCTCACCCTTATCAACTAGCGACTTATTCACCCACTTCCAAAATTGCTTACCATCTTTATTTTTTAAAGAATCTCTTACCTTTTCCCTAACGCCCTCAGCCTCCTGCTTTTTCTTAGCCTTCACCAAAGCTTTGTACTCTCTTCTAATTTGTCTATACTTCCCGAGGTTCGATTCTAGCTGCTGACTACCGCTATTTTTCACCAGTGTTAGTGCCTCCACCACCTTATTTTTCAACATCCGACAATCATAATCATAAAATGAATCATTCACTCTACCCATCCGCTCCTTCCTCTTTATCTGGTCATGATCACATGCAATCTCATACATAAACGATGAAAAATCAGAAATAGCCTCCTCAACTCGATTCGCTTTACCTAGCTCTATACAATTTTCTAACATTTCCTGAGAACGTTGCTCTGTTACCTTATCTAAAATTCTCTTATCCAATCCCTCAGAAACCATAATTGGTCGTCTAACTATTACCTCTGGAGCTGGAATATTACTACCTAATATTACTGGAATATTACTACGCAAAAGTTGACCGTCTGTCCGTCCGTCTGTGAGCACGATAACTCCCGAAGGGAATGAGATATTTTTATGAAACTTGATGTAAGTGATTCTTTGGCTCAAGGAAAAGGTCAAGTTCGTAGATGGGCTCTGTAGCCCTACATTTAGGGGTGGGGGCGGGGGTTAAAATTAAGGCGCAAACAAAATATTTGTAAACAGCTAGTGAGATAGTCGATTTAGGGATAAGAAGAGATGCCGAACACGATCATGAAACTATTTTCTTGCCGGACAAATGGACAATCAATTTTTACCCAGACATATAGTTCGCCCGGATTCCGGCTGAAACCGGAAAATTTGTTACAAGTTAAACTTTTATTTGAAGTTGATTAGGTAGCTCGATACAAAGATAAGGAGATACGCTGAATTCGTTTTTCAGCTTTATTTTTATGCCGGACAAGTAGTTCGCCCGCGATTCGGCCGAAACCGGAAATTGGCAGAAGCAAGGCAGGAAGCTTCGATCAGTTTCGTCAGAATAGATATGACTTTAGGGGTAACGCACGCTGGATCCATATCTGAACTTGGTTTTCTCAGGTGATTAGCTTATGGCCTTAATCTGTTTCTTAATTTTTATAGTAAAAATGTCCAAGGAGTCTGGCGAAGACAAGACCCAATTGTCTGGGTCGAATATTAAATTTGTGGGATACCATTGAAACCTTTGGTCTTGTTTATTTTACAGTTTATTCGTTCGAAGGATTTAAATCAATCTCCGCAAATTTAATGAGTTAGCCTATTCATAACTATGACCTCAATTCGTAAGACAGCTAATCAGACAAACCAATAAACACATTCCAGCTGATATACCGTACTGACCTATTCTGCTCACCTTCGACTTCACGAATGATCATCATGTCAAACGACAGTATAATTGACTGCCCAGGTACCACGAGCCCATAAAGTCTCAAGTTTTTAGATTTATGGGCTGAAGCAAAACGTCTGCTTGGTTTGCAGCTTGGGGGTTCGCTAATGAACGTTGGGTAAAATACAATGGGATATTAGAGAAAGAGAATCAATACCTTCTCATGCATTTTTGTTGTTGTACAGGAATGAACAGGCTACACCGCTGTTGTCTTTCATCCCCCTATATGTTATTGTCATTACTTCGGTGAGCCGTGTGAGGTCTGAGGGCAACATATACAACTGAACATTAGTATCTTAATTAAAACTGTACAAGAGGAAATAGTTGCGTTTTTTTCCTCATCCGTCATCCCTGTTCGACGAACCAAGTTCGTTAATTTTGCTTAAAGAGCGTTTTTTTGTCTAGTCCGCGTAACCGTGGTTAGCCCAACTAGCCTCATGGAAAACAGCTTATAGCATTTTGAATTTGGCGCTCTAAACGTCGAACCGAACTGACGGATGAGATTTTCGGCTCAGTTCGTCATCCGACAAACCATGGAGAAACCTGGTCCGACGGATGAGGGAAAAACGCTATATAAGGGTATTCGTCGGACGGACGTGAGAAGGAAAACGCTTATAGTGCCGACGATGGAGACGGATGAGGACGAAAAACGCAACTAATGTATCGGGGGATTCCAAGCGTAAAATATTGTGGGCGTTCCTGATCAAGGAAAGTTACCGAATTCCCGGTTTTCGGCAAATTTCTATCGAACTGGCAATACCCCAGGAAAAGAAAGCAAATAAATTGATACAGAATTCCTTTCAATTGCCCCTGAGTCCTAGCAGAGCCTGCAGAGATTTCTTCGTTCGGTTCCTGGATCAGGGACATCGAGAATTTAAAGTGGATGAATTAAATCAACATGTCAGACCTTTATTTCTCAGCCATAATTAAGTTAATAAAACAAATTCTACCAAATACTCAATTTCGATCAGACTGAAACATTCAAATCAGTTGAAAAGGATTGTTTTCTACGCCTTAACCTGAACCCCTCTCCTCCTTCCCTGAATGGTATTAACAGGGGCGTCACTAGCCTTTTACCTTTGGGGGGGACTCAAAAATGTGCCGACAAAAAACGCCGTTGCGGCAACGCCGTATAGTAGTTCTTTAATATAAATTCGTAAATTTAAATTCACATATTCGGGTGTTCATCGCAGCTTTCGCTAAAAACTGAAGCTTCCAACGACTGTACGCAGAAGAAAGTATTCGCTGCAGGCGAAATGTTTAAAATCTGCCTTTTTGTCTGGAAAAAATTTCGAAGCTTCCAACGGCTGTACCCAGAACAATTTAAATTAATCGCCGCAGGCGAAGTTTCTAAAACTGCCTTTTGTCTGGAAAAATGTACCTTACAAGTTCTAGCTTTTAAGCTGTTTCAAACTCCAAATATTTCAAATCTTAAACGCCAACTAAATGAAACACCGTTCTTCCAAATAAAGAATACTACGCACTGCGCCGCATGCGAAAGTTTGTGTAAAACTAACTGTGATGCATTAGTTGAATTTATTCCTTTAATAGAAATTCGTATATTCAAATTTACATTTTCCGCTTTTCTTTTCACCTTTCGCTAAAAAGCGAAGATTTCCAACGACTGAATCCAGAACAAGCGAAATCAAGCGCCGCAGGCGAAATTTTTTGAACTTGTCTTTTTTTCCGAAAAATTTTAGGCTATTCTATACCTGTACTTTACAGGTTCTAGCTTTTAATGTGTTTCGAACCCCTATGAACTTCAATCCTAAAACGCCAACCAAATGAAACACCATTCTTCCAAATAGAAAATACTACGAAATGCGCCGCAGGCGAAATTTTCTGGAAACGCTGATGAGCGATCCGAAATAAAAGTGAAATCACAGATCTTTCCAGGATCTTTCCACCAAGAAAGTAGTGGCCATCCGTAAGAGAGTAGGCACAAAGTTGATTCTTGCGTGTACAAAGTCTCGTTTTGCCGACGAGACATAGCTTTCGGGATTGGAAAAAAGTTTACGGATTTGATCGATTACGTGTAATGTGATTCCGGTCTTCCGAACGGAATTAAACTTTTCGGGTGCGCCCGACAAATGTTTGAAGAATTCTATTTCTTGCGAATAAAAATATCCCGATGAGACGACAAGAATACCGACGTCCGACTAAAACGTTCAGAATTCAAATTCTTATTTGTTTTGCCTGACAAGACTGTAAAGGGCTTCGTTTTGTACGTTTAAATAGAAGCCGATGTGCCGACAAAACTTAAACTTTCGGGATGCGCCTGATAATTACGTTTACAGAATTTGATTTCTTCCGTATAAAAATAACCCGATGTGCCGACGATACTTGAACTTCCCGGTTCTTCCCCGGCGCGCACGACAAGTGTTTGCTGAAACTGATTTATCACAGATCAACAGAACCCGATGTGCCGACCGACGCCCGACAAAAGCAAACAGAAGTTAATTTCTTCAGTGTTTTGCCCGACAACTGTTTGCCGAATTCAATTTCTTGCGTGTAAAAAGAACCCAATGTGGCGACGAGTCTACCGACGCCCGACTAAAGCGTACAAAACTGAATTTCTTATGTATAAAAAGAACCCGATGTTCCGACGAGTAGACCGACGCCCGACAAAAAGCATGCAAAATTTTATTTCTTGTGGGTTTTCCGGCGCTCCGGGGGGGAGTCCCTCCTCCCCCCTCATAGTGACGCCTCTGTGTATTAAGGATCACATTTTCGAGCTTGAAATGTAGCCTACTTTTAGGCCCAAGCGTAAACTTGACCCGAATCCACCCCTGCGCTGCATGGCTCAACTTCGGTATCGGGATTATCTACTATTAATCAGTGAGTCTCTTGAGCTTTCGTCGAATAGTTCAGCGATGTACGTTCGAGGATTACCGGTCCTTTACAGATGGGTGGATTTGCAATTTCATTTAAATCCCGTTTTGCTTGTGATCCTCAATAGTGAGGATATTTTCCTGTGAAATACGGATTTCTTTATGCTTACCATCGGGCTTGCTGTCGTCGGGCCCACAGACATACGCGCCTGTCCGTCACTATACTTTGGGATACGAACAAAGTAAGGATATTTTTCGATAAGACATCGATTTGTTTCTGTTTGAATGTACCTTGCCTTACACCAAAACAAGACATAATTACTTACCAACACAGGTCATCTGATCTTCCTGTAGCTTCCACCCATCTCTACAGGAGCACAGTGCTCCATTTCGTGTCGAAACACAGTAGTGATCGCAACCCCCATTATCGCCCTCACAGTGGTCAACGACCAATTCGGGAGGAGGCGTGGGCAGACTGATAGTTTTTGTCACGTAGACGATCTCTTCCCGCTTGGCGAAAGATTCAAGCTCTTCGCTTTCTTTGCCTATTTCGTTATCTTCTTTGTCGACTTTGGTTTCAATGATGGTTGACTCAATGAAATCTTCGTACTCGATATGGTCCTGGGATGTGGTTTTGTTGCCGGTATTCGATGAAGTTTGTTTTTCGGCTGTAGCTTCGGAGTTTGTCCATGACGTTTCTGTAAGGAACAAAAAAAGAATACCCTTTGTGTGGTGATAACGACTCACAACAATGCTGCTGTTCATTAGAAAGTTTTTATTACCCTCCGCCCTCAGATGATGTGTTGACTCGACTCTCATAGTACAGATACAGATTAGATTAGTAAAAATGATTAAGTATTGGGAAAAAATATTAAGTTTGCCGGGTGAGACAATATTGAAAGAGGCGTATTTGGAGTCATTGAAGGATGAGTCATTGAAGGATGAAACATGTGAACCAAACTTGGTCTTTCCAGATTCGTTCAATATTAGATAGTTGTGGGATAGGGTATATGTGGAATAGTGGGGAGGGTCCGGGGAGAGAGCTAGGATATGTGTCGAAAGAAGTGAGAAGTAGGTTATTTGACCAAGAAATCCAAGTTTGGTCAGCTAGGATAAGAGATAGTAGATCGTTAAGTTTGTATGCAGAGGCTAAAGAGATTTGGGGAGAAGAAATTTATTTTAAAGCGGGTTTAAATAAAGAGGAAATAAAATTAATTATAAATTTAAGGGCAGATAGTCTGCCACTTGGTGAAAGACGTAAATATTTGGGAAGTGTTAGGGAGAAATCTGGTCCTTACTTTTGTCCAATGTGCGGCGAAGGAGATGAGGATATTATTCATTTTTGTGTGTGGTTGCGATGAGTTAGAGGATTTAAGGAAGGAAATTTTTAAGGGAGGGATTCATGGGAGGGAGTGGCTGTTGAAAGTTATGCGGTGTAGGACTTTTCTTAGTATAAGAAACCTGGCGAGGTTCCTCAGAGTGGCCAGTCTACACAGGGAAAAGTGTTTGGGTGGGGGTTAGTGTTAAATCGTAGTGTGTCAGTGTTTTTGTATTTATGTGCATTTATTTTTGTTTATTTGTTATGGCCCTTGGGCTTTTAAGACAAATAAATATCATATCATATCATATCATATAAGGTTTGACCGCAAACAAATTGCAACAGAAATGATTTTTACACCATCTTGTAGAGAAAAAAAAACTGTACAACATATCAAAAGTTGAGAAACCTAGCGGGGTGCAAAATTTGTGTTTTTTAGCGTTTTATATTTTATTTATTATTTTTCAGCTGATATTTTCGATTTTCTCATAGCTTTGTGTTTTCTTCATCGGAAAAATGTTTTCTGATGTAGTTTTATGTGCTGAACTCGAATATCACATCAAATCAAAGATAGGCTACGCTCAGCCGGAAATGTTTCACATTCATCACTATTCAAGAAATACATATTTCTATTACATTATCCCGTTGTTCGCACTAGGGACCGAATACAGACCCAAATGGATGTGTTGAATGGCTAATTAATAAATGTGCTGTAATTACAAACCATTTAGTTATGCTGTATTTAGTTGACGTCATTAATTTTAAAGTCATTATTTGTCCCTCGCACTGTTTTTAGATAGGACCATGAGAAGGCAGATACTATGGTAGGCTATAACTTGGGGTGAATTTTAATTGCGATATAAGTAGACTAATCCATCTGTTTTCATGTAGGCCAATTTTCGACTCTAAGACAAAACGTGCTGTGTTTTATTGGCTACTCAACCATATGTGTGGGGTGAGTCAAGCTTACCCTGAACTGGTATCGTAGTTATCCAAGGACATAAATCAGTATAATACCAAGTTTTACCGGTAGCAGCAATTATTAATCGTTATATCATACAAGTAAACCTGTAATAGGTATATAATATATTATATATATATTAGCCAACATGTAATTATTAAAATAGTTAAATCCGTCCTCGTTCAGTGTTTGCTGATGCTCTCATCGGGCCATGTTACCCTGCGGCATCTCTTCTAGCGACTACTTTCAGCCTACGGTTGCCTGTAGGTTCAGAAACTACGGACGTCTTTTGAGACTACTTTATTAGGGAACTTTAAGATGGCTGTTTCCACTGGCGGGATCAGTCGCACATATATACCCATAATCCATGGTCCAGCCTTTTCGTGCTCTGCCAGATTTGTGAAAATTATTTGTAGAAATAGTATGAAAGCGCCGCTGCGTCAATCTTAGTCTCAGCTTCCCTTTCGATACTGCAATTAAGGGCCTCTAGTTGTTTCAAGCTCTAAGGAGCTGAGTCCTGGGTGTCTTGGTCCCTTGATAGGAATATATGTGGTGTTTCTGATTATTACGCTCTTAATGAGGTTTTTCATGTTGGCTAAGTTCAAATATTATTTTTATATCGTTCATAGTCTTAAGGGGCTCAAGATCCTTCTTAGGGACAGGTCGTGGGTTGTCCTGGACTTTAGTCGTTACGGAAATTAGCCATTTGCGGCTTCATGTGACTGGTTGGCGATGTTGGTTAGGGCCTCGGTGTCCGTCGTTGCTTTCTGCAGGGCTCTAGCGCCATCGGTTTCCATTCGTTGGTGAGCCTGGACGGTACTTGCTGGTACTGTGCAGTCTCTCCGCGGGGAATTTTTTTGGAGCCGAAACAGATTCCCCGATGTTGCGCCGTCTACCTCGGTACCTCCCAGTCAGCTCTTGCTTCTCCGTCGTTGATCCGTAGTATCAAGGTAGTATGTCGGTATCCTCTTCGCTAAATCAGAACATTTTTTTCCTTGGCTTCTCGGTGTAGGCCGATTTTTGGTTGTGTTCATCGTCTCATCATCGTGATGGTTTAATTTCGAATGGTCCGAGACGACGGATGGTTTTGCTAACCTGCCTGTCGTCTAGGGATTCTAAGGTTAGGATTCTAGGCTTGAGCCGCTCCGTCGAAAATATTTGCCTTGAGCGTTGACGACTCTCGACTCTAACGGGACCAAATATAAGGAGGGTTTTCGCGAGCTGGAAAGAAAAACTGGAATCATTTTCCAAAGGTTTTCGCGCTGCTTGGAAACCCGAGCAGCTTTCTCGGATAGTGATTCCAGAAAGTTAGTGAAAGCTCCACGGGAAATCGGATGCTCCAGCGGGAATTTTGAAACTGTTGAAATCCAGAATCCAACGATATCCCGGCGATTTCAGCTTTCCATGCGTTTTTGCAATCGGTAAAGCGGGTAACTGGACAGTGATTCCAGGAATAGCTTTCCCAGTGTTTTCGAGATGCGCTTCGCTTGCCGGAAGGTGATTCCAGAATCTCGCGAAAACCCTGTGATAACACTCTAGATGATGTGTAAGTAAAGTGGGGGAACAAAATGTGCATATCCTTGCACTGGACTGGAAGGGGTAGGCCTAAACCTGCTCGGCCTTTTACCAATGTGATTTTTGTTACCTGTGAATCAAATTTTATTAATAACTGAGAGGTGATGAACAGGACAGTTTGAAGAATTCTACTTGACATGGTATTTTCCAAACGATAAATAATAAGACTTCCAGGGAAATTTCTTGTATGGTTATGAATACGAAACATTTTAAAGTTGAAAGTTGAACATATTTGAATCTGAGGCGATATTCAGATTCACCGCAAAAAATTACCTTCAAAACATGTATTATATGAAGCAAACGGTAAGCTGTTAGAAAATCGACAATACCAGGGGGTCCCGTCAGTACCGCAACACGTCAGTTGACATAAACGTCAGTTCGCTACAGAATTCCGTCAGTACGACAACATTTTCCGACAGTTCGCATACACGTCAGTTGACGCCCAAAATTCCGTCAGTAGACCAACACGTCACTTCCCCAACACGTCAGTAGACATACACGTCAGTAGACATACACGTCAGTTGACATACACGTCAGTTGACATACACGTCAGTTGACCAACCGTCAGTTCGCATACCGTCAGTTGACATACACGTCAGTTGACATATTTTAGAAATACGTCAGTTCGCCAACACCCTAGAAGCCTTCCGTCAGTTGACATACACGTCAGTAGACATACACGTCAGTAGACATACACGTCAGTAGACATACACGTCAGTAGACATACACGTCAGTAGACATACACGTCAGTAGACATACACGTCAGTAGACATACACGTCAGTAGACATACACGTCAGTAGACATACACGTCAGTAGACATACACGTCAGTAGACATACACGTCAGTAGACATACACGTCAGTTGACATACACGTCAGTTCCCATACAAAATCCTTAACTACGCCCAAAGACCCGCATACTAGTTTGAAATCGACTTGGTCGCCGGTAGCAATTAAGCAGGGGGAAGAATACCCAGGGGATTGATTAAAAAGAAGCCGCCATTTGCGCATTTGATGAGGGTAAAATTAGTTCCTAGTCGGCGGGAGCTTGCAATCAGAAGCGGCAGGTAACGTCACTAAAGGCGGATGCAAAATTCTTCAATCAGAACAAGCTGTTGCGAAGGTTTTACGTAACAGCCGTCGCAAGGTGAAGGACCACACTATAATCGGCTTTGAGGTTTGACCAGAATGTGCCAGTGAATCCTAACCTTTGCCGAAAGGGTACCGCAAGCACTGAGGGAAGAATTAGTTTTCCCTTGGCAAGTGCTTCCACTAGATCCTCTTAAAACAAGACCAAAGGTTTCGATGGGATCACACAAATTTTATATTTGATCCAGACAATTGGGTCTTGTCTTCACCAGATACAGTCTTCGCCACGCTAATCATCTGAGAAAACCAAGTTCAGATATACCTCTGTAAGCCATATCTCTTTTGACGAAACTGGTCGAAACTTTCTGCTTTACTTCTGCCGAATTTCAGGTTTCAGCCGAATCCCGTGCGACCTACTTGTCCAGCAAAAAAAAAAAAAGTTCAGAAACGAATTCAGGATATCTTCTTATCCCTATAAAGAGATCTTCAAATAAAACTTTAACTTATAAAAGAAATCCGGTTTCAACGGAATTCCTGACGAGCTATGTCCAGGTAAAAAATGATTGTCATGTACAGACCCAGCGTCTCTTCTTACTCTTAAATCTGTCATCTAATCAACTTAAAATAAAACCATAGTGTGCAACTTAAAATAAAACTTTTGCTACTGACAAATTTCCAGTTTTGGCCGGATTTCGGGCGAACTGCTGTTCGGGCGAGAAAATGGTTTTCAGCAGCGCGTTCAGCACGTTCACTTCACCACTTCACTATAGTATTAGCTGTTTAAAAATATTTTGTTTGCCCCTTAACCCTCCCACACCTTTACATGAAGGGCTACATAGCCCATCTACGAACTCGATCTTGGGCTACTCTCGACCGAGAGAATCTTCACACCAAGTTTCATCAAAAATATCTCATTCTATTCGAAAGTTATCGTGCTCACAGACAGACAACTTTTGCGATGTCATAGGTATCCCTCCACTTACGTTTTGGGATCCCAACACGAGCTGTAAGCTCATATGGCACTTGCAAGGCTTGGTAAAAGGATGAAAGTAGGAATTCGCCAATTCGTGGGTTTTGTGTAATCCAATCACTTGTAAGCAAAACCATTGAGATAACAATGACGACGAACCCTTGGAAATCACGAGAATCGTTTGTTAAAAAAAAGTTTTTGTGCACTTGGCTGTGATGGTGTGCACTTTAAGGGCGCTAGAAATTCATCTGTAATTAAGAACCCTTGAGGCGAAAAGAATCCTGGGCTCTTTAGGATCATGAATATGTGGTTCGGTGAAAAGTATTCTTTATTTTTCTTTTCGGTTAAGAAATTCATTTCTAAGCATAACCCTTGAGGCAAAAATGATTTTGGGCTCATGGGGATCATGAAAATGCAGGTTTTGCTGAAAAGTATTTTTTGGAGTTTGCGGTTAAGATGAGTACTTTAAAGCACAACTCTTACTAGAAATAATATTTTCCCTATGAAATGGATCAGAAAAAAAACATTTTCGAAAATACCATTACTTTCCATCTGAAATTAACGATTTTCTTGTTAGCGCCTGTCGACTATGTCCAGCCTTCCTGCTCTCCGCAAAACATTTGAAAACTGATCGCGCCGTGGTTCAAAAGTGTGAAAACTAAGCAAATAAAAGAAGTTATAAACAAAAGCTTCTCAGATCCTTATGTGTGAAAGAGTTGTCAGCAGACGCTGATGATCCCGGCAAACGTTTCGTTGTGTGACGGGAAAAACTCGGCAAGGCCAATAAAGCGCTAAAATTTCGTAGGCACAAAACGAAACAATGGAGAACGGTGGGGATTTTAGAAGCTTATAATTCTGTATGGGAGCTAGATATATTATAAAAAGCAGAATAAGCAAGAGGGGTTCTTTAAATATTTGATTTTGTGCATTGTGAATATCTTAGCTTGAAGAGGACCCTTGTGTGTTGTGTTGCCACCATAGTAGAGGTAGGCCTACCCTATGATGGAAGGGTACCTCTCGGCGTGGGTTGAGCTTGTTTGTTCACTTTTTTTTTTTACTCTTTTTCCCATTACAATAATCTTCTGAATTTTTTTCGTTGATTTTTTTTGTAGTAGGCTAAGCCGCAGGTAAAAAATTCGAAAATCAAACTCTATCATGGTAAAATTGACCATATTGTTGCATACCAATTTTTGAAATCTATTTTTCTGCTTGGTAATCCGCCCAAAAGAAAATAAAGAGTAGAATAAATTGTTAAAAGGCTAAAAAGAGTAGAAATAGTATCCTACTTGGAAAGACAGCAGAAGTGGAAGCACTTACCTTGGCATCATATGTTTGTAGAGCATTTCACCCAAACAGACTATTTTGGTAACGGCCACTGAGCAAAACAGAAAACTAATCTTAGTACCTCAGCCAAATCATGTATAATTATTTTTTTTTCACAGTAAACTAACGAAAGTTATAATTTTGCTACTTTACATATTACATATTCTGACGAATATGTCTTCTATTACTCATAACCTATATTTAGCGGTTAAAGAGTTAATATAGTTTAACGCGTGTGTATAATATATTTAGTATTCTTTGGCCAGAATAGTATTCTTTGGGCCAATTAGTTTGTCTTTAGTTCATTTTATACTCTCCGATCTTGGAGGTCAATAAAATATTTGAATTTGAATTACGATGTACAAAATTGATAAACATTCTGGAAACACTCTTGCAAGAAGCATTGTTGCGTAAGGTGAGACAACATCAGGAAATTTTAGCTTTTTATTTCACGGAATCCCCTCACCTGAATGAAGGACTATCTGTCATAAAGAAAATATTGAGAAAGGCGCCGCAGTCGAAAATTTTTTGGTTCAATAGGAAGGAGCTGGGAAATCGGGGTGATTAGAAAACGAGCAAAGACAGAAGCTGCAACAGATAAAACAAAGTTAGCGGCGATGGGCTTCAGCTATAAGGATAATTCACACGGGATGGCGGAAAGAGACCTCTAGGGACTTCTGCGGTCTCGGATTATACTTAAAAATGTAAGCCCTTTTTGAGTGTGAAACCTCAAAGCCGATTATAGTGTGGTCCTTCACCTTGCGACGGCTGTTACGTAAAAACTTCGCAACAGCTTGTTGTGATTGAAGAACTTTGCATCCGCCTTTAGCGACGTTACCTGCCGCTTCTGATTGTAAGCTCCTGACGATTCGGAACTAATTTTACCCTCATCAAAATGCGCAAATGTCGGCTTCTTTATATTAATCCCCTGGGTATTCTTCCCTCTGCTTAATTGCTACCGGCGACCAAGTCGATTTCAAACTAATAGGCGGGTCTTGGGCGTAGTGAAGGATTTTGTATGGGAACTGACGTTTATATCAACTGACGTGTATGTCAACTGACGTGTATACCTACTGACGTGTATGTCTACTGACGTGTATGTCAACTGACGTGTATGTCAACTGACGTGTATGTCAACTGACGTGTATGTCTACTGACGTGTATGTCTACTGACGTGTATGTCTACTGACGTGTATGTCTACTGACGTGTATGTCAACTGACGTGTATGTCAACTGACGTGTATGTCAACTGACGTGTATGTCTACTGACGTGTATGTCTACTGACGGAAGGCTTCTAGGGTGTTGTCGAACTGACGGATTTCCAAAATATGTCAACTGACGTTTATGTCAACTGACGTGTATGTGAACTGACGGTATGCGAACTGACGTGTTGGTGAACTGACGTGTATGTCAACTGACGTGTTGGTCAACTGACGTGTTGGCCAACTGACGCATATGTGAACTGACGTGTATGGGAACTGACGTGTATGCGAACTGTCGGATTTTTGTTTTATGCGAACTGACGTTTATGTCTACTGACGTGTTGCGGTAGTGACAGCGACCCAATACCAGCTGCATGGAAAAGAAAAAGAGAAAACGCTATAAATACGACCTTTTACTTGAGATAGGTTTCCGGCTTTGGACAAGTCGAACAGTTTCATTTTCTCTACACGACGGGTCAGTCATTTTTGTTGCGATTTGACTGCGGTAAAACGACTGTGCTATAATAGAATCACGAATTTATTAGATGGTGATGAATGTGAAACATTTTCGGTTGACTGTATCTTAAATCTGATGTGGTATTCGAGTTCAGCACATAAAACTACACCAGAAACATGTTTCTCATGAAGTAAACACTAAGCCTTAACAAAATAGAAAATTTCAGCTGAAAAACAAAAAATAACATTTAAAACGCTAAAAAACACAAATTTTGCACCCCGGTAGGTTTCTCAACTTTTGATATGTTGTACAGTTTTTTTTTCTCTACAAGAAAAACAACACATACAGTAACATACAGTAAAAATCATTTCTGTTGCAATTTGTTTGCGGTCAAGTCATATTTGACGCTAGATTGACTGTACTATCATGCCTTGGACAGACAATCACGGTCAGCCAGAATTTCTGCCAGGGTTTTTCGCACCATCATCACTTCCCTAATACTTATAATTTAGAACCCTGTTGAAGCGCCGTGAAAAACTCTCGTTAGAGTTTGGAACTAAAATCTTGAATACACCAGCACTACGTGATATCCTCCCTCCAGATTTTTCAGCGGCAAGAGTAAGGCTTGAGAGAGTGGTAGCCAAACCAGTGCCCAAATTGCAGCCAATCAAACACACAACGACTCGTTACTTAAGAAGCTTTGTTCCCGCCTTCGTCAACCTTTTTCATTAATTGTATATAGATTTGAATATTCGGTGTTATGTTTGACAAGTCGTTGATATATGATAAATAGTGTTGAATTATCTCTTTTTTTTTATATAACTAGTGTTAATGTAGACGAGAACCACCAAATCGGCTTGACCGTTGCATCGGTTTTGAGAATAAATTGAACTGAATTGAAGAACCCGAGGTTTTCAACTTGATGATGAAAATGCAGAACAGCTGACAGGGAAATCCTGATCGTGTGTTCGCACCATGACTTGACAGGCTATAAATAAAGTTACGAGTCCGGAAATCAGACTGTTCTAGAATTTATGTGGTGTCACCACCCTCTTTTTCGGATAAACACTCCAGTTGTCAAATGGGCGCATTTGCTGGAAAATATTGCAAGCCTTAAGAATTCAGGCTCAGGATAGAAATGAAAGATCGAGGAATAAATCCGTCGTGAGCGCGTAATTGAGTCAGGAATTTGAGCATATCAGTTCTTGCGACATGAAAGATGTCTACAAGGATGGAATGTGAGGTAATAAAGGATCGGATATGGAACATGAGTTTTGTTGAGGTTGCAGCGATTTGCATCACTGCTACCAGTGCGATGACGAGAACAAATTAGTTACATCGCTTACGGTTGGCTGCCTAGAATTTCTCCCCACCTCTGGTCGATTGCGCAGACTCGCAATTCTGATCCAAATCGCTCACCCAATTCATAACAGACCGCTCTCTCGTCTATTTCTCCAGTGGTTGCCGGGTAAGAGAGACCCTCCCCCCACACACACCATCCAATCGGATTCTAGGGCGACCGGACATCAGACAAATCTGAGCCCTTGCCACAACAGCAGATGTAATGGTCGTGATTCTTGTTCTATCTAGGTGACAGTTCCAGTTTCTGGGCGGGCTAACTACCTTATCCAATACCATTCCAGGTAGAAGAATATCTGATCTTTCTGTCCAGGGACTGGATGTTAGAGGCCGACCTCTCCGGTAGGGCTTGACCTTCGGCACTACCAGGGCCCAAAGTTTGCCAAGTTGCTTGCTGGTTCTGTCGCTTTATCTAAGTCTCGAGTACCCTGAACAAAATAAAAATTTATTTCGAGTGGAAGTTGCATATCTATTACCAGCTGTGTCTCGCCGGATCGCATTTTTATAACTCGTCCCCTGAGTCACTTCTTAGGGAACAAATTTGGAAACTTCTCCCACTGGGACTTCAAGCATCGTCTTCGACATGGAAGAGCAATGTAAGCTAACTGCGTGTGAACGGATGAACCCTGTCCTCTGTGCTAGTTTACCTGAAGTAGTTAGGTTGAATCTCTTCGACTCGACAATCTCCTCGTATTGTGCGCCCCCTCCAGCTCCAGCGCTGCGCTCCTGATCTTCTGTTTTGGTACCAGGCTTTGTAGTCAGTTGTGAGCCGATGTGTTCGTTTTCGACAAACGTTCGTGACGCAACTTCATTTACTTCCTCGTAATCTATGTCACCTTCGGCACTAAGTTCATCCACATCGATCGTGTTGGCTGTTGTTGTTGTCGTTGTTGAATGTGGGATTGTAGCTAAAAAAGTAATCGTTCGTTTACTGATAAAATGCATCAGTCACCTGTTAGTGCCCATGGTTACCCGGTCTGGATTGTACCCGCTCGTTCCCTCCTCCCCATCGATTGGCACACGTAAAAAATGATGACTGGTAGTGATGCCCCCTGACCAGTGGCTGGGAAGTAGGCTACTGTAAATGAAAGTGTTATTTTAATTTATAGCTGTAATTTCCGCGGGGCATCTCTTCTAGTTCACACACTGATTTGTTGGTTCCCAAACGCGTTTGCTGAAGAAAAATAAATCCTGGCCGGCATTTTTCGCTGAAGTTGTAAACACATGCGTGAAGCAGGCCCACCATATCAATGGACCTTTTCTACTCAGGAACAGCATACTGTATTCGGCCAAAGTGAATTCACCATATTCCAGTTCTGCGCTTCCAAGCGGACAGTTTCTGAAAGTCCTAAAATGCCTCATTATCACTAGCGTACTTGAAACAGACATACCTGTAAAAAAAAAATCTTGCAGTATTTGCTACTGGGATTAATATTATCTCTACTGAGATAAGATTATTTCTAATTCGGATTAGTCTTATCCCTGTAGAGATAAGGTTAATCCCAGTAGCAAATGCTGCCTTACTCGGAGAAACTTTTTACAGTGTAGCAAAATAAATCCACAGGCTGATGAGTGGAAAATCCACAATCTAATTCACAGGTAATGGGGAGTTGAAAGTGAAAGTTACAATGTTCTGCTCATCCTCACCGATGTTCCTACTATCTCTGTCTTGAGTGTTGATAATGAGACAATGGAGGGTTTTCAGCAACTAGTACATTTGGACCGCAGAACTGGAAGAAGGTGAATTTGTACATATATAGGATATGCAATAGCGGTCGAACTTCCGGTTCGATAAGAAAATGAGTTCGGACTGTTTAATGCAGGATTATGTGTACTTACAGATACAATTAGTGCCATCTGTCGCTAGTTTATATCCCTTCTTGCAGAGGCATGCATAGCTTCCTGGAGTGTTTTTGCATAGTTGATCACATGGCCGACCGACCGCACATTCGTCATCATCTTAAAAAGATAAGAATCGCTGAAACGGTAGATTGCATTGATTAAATCACACTATAGAGTTGCATTCCAATAAAGGGAGAGTTCCAGTCCACCGGATTAGCAACTAGCATTTTTGGCTGCAAATCAATTTCTGACAAAATTGTGTAACGCTATTTAACTGATAAAACATTATTCTGGACTAGTGTTTTCACTAATGAATTCCCCCAGCAGTGCCGCAACCTCGCTTTTGGGTAGGCTTCTTAAAATGTCCGTTCTGAACCGATCGGAAACGGGGCTAACACTCAAAATGCCCACGATCATAATGCCCACGACTCAAAATGCCCACTAAAAATGCCAACAACTCAAAATGCCCACGACTCAAAATGCCCACGACTCAAAATGCCCACAACTCATAATGCCCACGACTCATAATGCCCACGACTCAAAATGCCCACGGTTCAGAATGCCCACGATTGGATTATTTGAGGTGTTCAGAACGTAGTAAACTTGGATTAGGGGTGAGTGAGCAACGGGAAGAGTACAATAGATGGAGTATCAGAATGACGATGATCGTGTGTTGAACTGGCATAATCTCAGTTATAATATAATTCTGGTAAAATACTTACAAGAAACATATGTATTGGCTCGGGGTTAGTTGCCGCAAAAGCGCTGTGCTTTCTTGAGGAAGCCTCTGCCTGATAAGGAACCCCCTTGGAACTTTTAAGAGCTTTAACTTGCTGGTCTTTTTGGATCGTTCTTCAAGAAACAATAAAATAATCCCTTTCTAAACCTTTTCCGTGATTAATCCTACCCCTTGTAATCTCGTAGTCCGCATTCCCAGGATGATGTTGGCCTCCCCTGTGGACAGTTTCAACCGTTGGCATTTTGAACCAAAACGATTTTGGCCTTCCCTGTGACCATTTTGAACTGTTGGCATTTCGAAACTGTCGGCATTTTTAAGCCACCAGCGTTTCGGACGATTTCGATTTCGGGTGTTCCACATCTGAGTTGTGGGCATTTTGAGTCGTGGGCATTTCGAGTCGTGGGCATTTTGAGCCGTGGGCATTTTAATCGTGGGCATTTTCGTGGGCATTTTGAACCGTGGGCATTTTGATCGTAGGCATTCTGAGCGTGGGCATTGTGAGAGTGGGCAAAAAGATCGTGGTGATTTTGGGAACCACCCGGAAACGGTTTTCACAGAGACGGTAGATTGCATTAATTTAATCACACTATAGAGTTGTATTCCAATAAAGGGAGAGGTCCAGTCCACCGGATTAGCAATCAGTATTTTTTGCCGCAAATCAGTTTCTGACCAAATTATGCAAAGCTATTTAAATTATAAAAATTATTCTGGAATAGTTTTTTTCACCAGTGATTCCCCCAGTGCCGCAACCTCGCTTTTGGGTAGGCTTCTTGCAAATATGATGCTGAACCGAGGTGTTACGGTGAAATATTGTGTCCATGTGCTAAACTTGGTGCGCTAGCTTGGTTGAATTTCTGCTTGAAAGGTACGATGATTGGATGAGCTTGAAAAGTAAGAATGAGTTCACTTATGGAGTAAAAAAAAGGGAAGGCCAATACAAATTGTTTTAGAGAACGCCGCCACTTCAGTCTATTTTTCCTGGAAGTTTCTTGAGAAGAACAACAACAAAGCATGTTCTGCTTGTCGAATTGAAGGGTCAGTCAAATAATGACTCTTTGGGTACACTTTAATTAGATGGTACGGTATTCAAAATCGCTGCTTGAACCGATATGATCGTGTAACTTCACTAATAAATACTGCATGAAAATCGGACAAAAAAGTAAAGCGTGTTCTGTTTGAAGCAATGGAAAACTAGTCTGTCAAATAATGATTCTTTGGGTAGTAACTATATGTTAATTAGGATGAATTGATGGATCTGAAGTTCACATTTTGCCAAATCATTTTTACCTTAAATAACCTTAAAGCGAGATCCTCCTGTGGAGTCTCTCGCTGGTTGGCGGCTTGGTTGTTAGATGGTTGTTGATACATCGGCTCACTGGGATACGACTCCAGTGTAGCCGACATTCCTAGGTTCGGAGATGTTGTTGTCACATCGGCTCACTGGCATCCCAGTGCAGCCGATATTCAGCATTTCGCCAGTCCTCGTCCACGCCTTTCTTGCAGCCATCCAAGGTAGCAGCGTTGACAGATTTTTCGGAAAGGCTGTTCCAGAGTGGTACACTCCGTACAGAGAAACAAGACCAAAGGTTCCGATGGGATCCCAAAATTCAATATTTGATCCAGACAATTTTTATCTTCGCCAGATCCAGTCTTCGCCAGACCCCTTGAATATTTTTACTCTTAAAATTTAGAAACAGATTAAGGCCAAACAGCTAATCATCTCAGAAAAGTAAGTTCAGACATGGATTCAGCATGTGTCTTTACCCCTATAAGCCTATCGAAACGATCCTGCCTTACTTCTGCGAATTTTCCCGGTTTCGGAGAAACCCAGAACTACTTGTCCGACGAAAAAATAAAGCTCATAAACGAATTCAGCGCATCTCCTTACCCCTATATTCAACATCTAATCAACTTTAAATCAAAATTTAACTTATAACAAATTTTTCGGTTTTAGCCGGATTCCGGACGAACAATATATCCGGCTAAAAAATGATTCTCAAATACGGATTCAGCATTTTTTCTTATCCCTAAACCGAACATCTAATCAACTTCAAATAAAACTTTTACTTTTAACAAACTTTCCGGTTTTGGCCGGATTCCAGGTGAAGTACTTGTCCGGCAAGAAAATGGTTTTCATATTCGTGTTCTGCACGCCTTCTTTCCCCTGCATCGAACATCTTATCAACTTCAAATAAAACTTTTACTTTTAACAGACTTTCCGGTTTTTGCCGGATTCCGGGCGAACTACTTGTCCGGCGAGAAAATGGTTTTCATATTCGTGTTCAGCATGTCTTCTTACCCCATAATCGACTATCTCATTAGCTGTTTTAAAATATTTTGTTTGTCCCTTAACTGGAACCCCCTCCCCCACCCCTAAATATAGGGCTACAGAGCCCATCTTCAACCTAGACCTGTACTTTCACCCAACGAATCCTCAAACCAAGTTTCATCAAAATATCTCATTCCCTTCGAAAGTTATAGACCGTACAGACGGACGGACGGACAGACGGAGGGTTCAAATTAAGGGACAAACAAAATAATTTTAAACAGCGAATGGGATAGTCGATTATGGAGTAAGAAGACATGCTGAACACGAATATGAAAACCATTTTCTCGCCGGACAAGTAGTTCGCCCGGAATCCGGCAAAAACCGGAAAGTTTGTTAAAAGTAAAAGTTTTATGAAGTTGATTACATGTTCGAATTAGAGGTAAGAAGGCATGCTGAACATGAATATGAAAACCATTTTCACGCCGGACAAGTAGTTCGCCCGGATCCCGGCCAAAACCGGAAAGTTTGTTAAAAGTAAATGTTTCATTTGAAGTTGATAAGATGTTCGATGTAGGGGAAAGAAGGCATGCAGAACACGAATATGAAAACCATTTTCTTGCCGGACAAGTAGCTCACCCGGAATCCGGCCAAAACCGAAAAGTTTGTTAAAAGTAAAAGTTTTATTTGAAGTTGATTAGATGTTCGGTTTAGGGGTAAGAAAAAATGCTGAATCCGTAGTCGAGAATCATTTTTTAGCCGGGTATATTGATCGTCCGGAATCCGGCTGAAACCGAAAAATTTGTTATAAGTTAAATTTTGATTTATAGTTGATTAGATGTTGAATATAGGGGTAAGGAGATGCGCTGAATTCGTTTATGAGCTTTATTTTTTCGCCGGACAAGTAGTTCTGGATTTCTCCGAAACCGGGAAAATTCGCAGAAGTAAGGCAGGATCGTTTCGATAGGCTTATAGGGGTAAAGACACAATGCTGAATCCATATCTGAACTTGGTTTTCTGAGATGATTAGCTGTTTGGCCTTAATCTGTTTCAAAATTTTAAGAGTAAAAATATTCAAGGAGTCTGGTGAAGACTGGATCTGGCGAAGATAAAACCTAATTCTCTGGATCAAATATTGAATTTTTGGGATCCCATCGGAACCTTTGGTCTTGTTACCTTTAGGACGTGCCACGTTTACGTCGATATGAGAGGCTGGGAATCTTCAGTACCCTAAATCGTTCGTGGTATTCCAGATTTTTGAATTGCGGGGACATCTTAGTGGCTCTTCTTTGTACTTCCTCCAAGGCTTTGGCATCCATTTTGTGAATGGGCGATGCAACAATCATGCCGTACTCAAAGTGGGGTCTCACAAGGGCAGTGTAGAGCTTCTTAATGATCACAGGCTTTCTGGAGGTGATGGTCCTTTTGACAAGCCCGAGTGCTCTGTTCCCTTTAGCGACTTGGTGGCGAGTGTGGGGATGAAATTTCAACTTGGTCAAAAACATCCGAAGACTTGACCGAAGACTCCACAGCTTATCTATCTAGATAGATAAGCTGTGCTGTACTCTCTGTATACTCGAGCACTAACTCTGCCAGCAAGGTATTGTTGGAAGGGCCACTTACTGTTCAGAGAAATGATACAGCAGAAAGATAGAGATCAGTTGACTGTTATGATTACAGTCTTCAGATATGCCCATGATAAAGCTACATTTATGGGATGCATACCAGGGTTCCTTAATTAAATTTCTGTCATATTTAAAATCTCTGCCTGAAACGATTCGTTCTTGTAGTTGTGCTAAACTGATTTATGAATAGGAAATGGGGCATTAAGGTACTAATGGAATAAAGAGATCGGTTTCTGTGTTTATTAGCAAAGGTGTTTCCGCTGTTGGGTGGCGCCCGGGTGAGAAAGCGATTGTATGATTGATGCATGACGGCTATGGCAATAGTAAGTACTCATTGTAGCACATACCTCAATATTTTAGTAGCCTATACCCGCATAGCTTCTTTTTTCTTATACCTCGTAATGGGGTGAACCTGCAATGCGAGTGGGTACGTCTCCACCTCCACCCAGCAATGTTGAAAACTATAATCAAAACGCAAACATTTCTGACTTGACGTCACTTACACTAATTTATATTCCTACTTAAAAACATTATAATCAATCTTAATCTCATTTTATATCAAATTTCTGTTCCCAATTTTTAAAAAGTTTTTAAAATGAAAATAAAAAATAATTAATTAATAAAGTCGATTGAAACGAAAGTCAACTTTAGGAACCCTGTCAGGTTCCCGATATCCTTTATACAAATTATTATATAAATTATCTCCAATAGACCCCCCCCCACACCGAAAAAAGATTGGTGTCGTGAATTTGAAGCAGTCGTCGTGATCTATTCAAAGACAAAACCGCTCAAAACCGAATATGTGTATATTCATTTCGTAAAATATTTTCTGACATAATTATTCTTAAATCTATTGTTTATTTTTCGTTCATCTGTTGTTGATCATTTTTGGTCTTACGATCTTACTTATGTAAGTTTTAGGTAAGACTTAGATTTAAGAATGCGAAGGAGGCCCGGTACGACGCCGTCCCCGCCCCGCACAGTTTTCGCATTTAGTATATATTGATGACACCCTCCAAAAGCCCCCCCCCCATCTTCACACAAAAATCTTCTTATCTGGTCGTCTCCGAGGTCGTCTCAGCCCGCAATTCTAGAAATGGACACTCCGAAAGCTATATTGATGAATCGTATGCAATATTTAAATGATATCGGTTTACCTTCGCATGTCCGGTCGTCAGGTTGCAAGGTGAAGCCAGGTCGACAAGAACATGTGTTGGTACTATTTCCTGGGTGAAAATGACAGTAATGCTGACACCCGCCATTAGCAATTCGGCATGGGTTGACGCTCTTGCAAGATCTCCCATCTCTTCTCAGTTCGTACCTGAAATTTTGGAAGAATCAGGTTTCAAGTCAAAGCTGACCGGCGACCTTCTTTGAAGTATTTAAACTATTAAGTCTTTGTTTTTTTTTCCTTCTAACCGGCGATGGCAAGATCCATCTGTGTGAACAATCAACAATGATCCAGTTTGTAGACAGGCGTAGTTCTTATATGGAAAAGAAGCATGTTGTAAGTTTCGCAACTTACTGCCAGGGACTGAATATCCGCCATATTATACAATGATGCATGTCGACTATCTCACTAAAAAAGAAACTAGAAATTAGCTGCAGACATCAAGGCCGTAGACATCAAGCCGTCAAGGTTAGGGGGTTCGACACCCCTCCCCCCGAAACCCACAAAAGTAATAGTTTCTTGTAGGCTTTAACCTCTAATCTATGTCTTTTTGGGTCCGACCCATGGGCAAACCCCTCCCCCCCCCCTTAAATAAATTCCTGGATACGGGCCTGGCTGTAGTATATATTACGTGTGGGAGTGTAGTTGGGTGATTTGACGCTATCTTTTTACGTCTGGGAGCATGAGTTTCAAGCTATATCCCCGCGGTGGTTCCGCGATGTTTAGCGTTTTTCCATACTATGGAAAACCTGCAAGTAAATCACTGGTGAGATTGATGTTTTGCTTTGAGGGCTTGTTTTAACTTCCACCAGGTTCGCTGCGAAACCAGTATAATAACAACAATTTTTATTAAAGCGAAAGGACATACACGAACTCGTCCTTGGTGGACATATTTCGAAAATTCCGCAAAAAAGTTTAGGTCCTTTTAATTTCCGAATATCGGTAGACAGCATCAAACCACCCAAAGTAAATTTTTCCTTTAAACTCCAACGGAACAGGATGTTGGAGAAGAAGGAGATTGATGTTTGCCTAGAGAAAGAAACACCATTCCACCAGGGGTGCCACATCAAACAAAATTAGAGAGTGACCTTTGGCCCAAAACAGAGAAACGGTCACTTCTGAATCACTTCTGCAAAAATGACACATCTGGACATTTTCTGAAACAGTAAATTTTATGTCGTACATATGACAAGACTGACAAAAAGAAAATGGAGTGACAATTCACACTATCGTGCGACATTGGCAACCCTCATTCCACAGTAGTTATCCCACCCCGCTTACAGTGAAATTCTCATTTCCTTTCATTTTTTCTGAGAAAGTAGGTTGATAAAGCGGATCGTCTTGGTATCCCCCCCATGCTTAGAACCTCCAAAATTTCTCTCGTTCTCCTCCCCAACGCTACAAGAGGGGTATGTAGCCGACAGACAACCTTTCTTCCTCTTGAAAACGTTCAGAGCTGGAACCAAGCTCTCAAAGAACCACAGTTTAACGTGTCAGAAAAGGAAAAGTGCAAGTCTAATCCTTCTGATAAGGTCGACAGTATGGATGACCAAGAATTAATCTTGAGGGATCTCAACTAAGAAAGTCGGCCCGCGGAAAGTAGCAATTCACATTCAAACATTATCTCACGTATCTTAAGACGTTGCATGACACGGCATCATGTATCATGATACAAGAGAGTCCTTACAGGACTTGAGCCTAACCGGTGTTTATCGCGCTTTGTAATAATCGGCTTATAAAGAGTTCCTTTTTAGTACCTGGGAAAGCGCTCATATCTCACGCACATGCAGTCGATTAACACGTTGCCGACACGACTATCTTTTGTATTTCCGTACTAGAGCTGGACTAAGTTTTAGAGACCGTGATCGTGATGAAATGTTGTAGATTTGTAGCCCTTGCAGCCGCTCCTACTTTTGTGTGAGCCACGATACCATTAGCCTACGACTCTTCTTTTCTATGTGCTTGACATTCGTGTAAAGATTAACTGCTTGACACTAAAGCATAACGTGACCTTATGCGCCTATCCTAAAATTAAAGGGCGAAGGTCCCAGTGATGGGTGGGTATCGCGTTATGAAAAATGTCAGATTACTCCTGTTGGATCGCGTCTCGACCAAATTACTACGTAGACAACAAGGCATTAAGCACCCACGGCTCGCTTCAGGCTTCACTTTCCAGATGTCTGGCGCTTCCGCAACGTCAAGCCAACCCTTCCGGAAATTCATGATTTTGATATTCTTCAGCAGTTTGCTAGATATCCCCTTCCTACCCATTCATTTGCACATCGACGCTGTTTTGTCAAAAAGGTTATAAGCGATATTATTCTCGATTTTGAGTTATCAGCAGTGAGGGACCCGCAACTTTGTCGAGCATGTCTGGTAGAAATTTACAGAGATACGGAGTTTTCTTTCTGGGACTATTTAGCCCGTCCTGGCTTACAGTAAAATTTGAGCGTCTCTCAAAAGTTTTTTGCCTCCATGACACCTTTCAGATTCCGGAATCTGGCCGGGTGTCCAACAACCCCGATTCCAGTTGCTTTTGGCCTGGCTTCTCCTCCCGGATCCCTCTTGACGAAAAATGATATCTGGAATCCGGAAGAAAATTTTGGAAGGTGAAGGCCTGTGTAGTAGGCTACGAAAGAAAAATAGGGTAGACTGTAAGTCCTGGGAACAAGCATGTACTCGTTCCGGCAACCTGAACCTCGCAAGAAAGTATACGTTCTTGTTATGGCACTTGCCCGTCGGCCAAGTGCCATGTAGCGATCGCAATTTCTGTCGGTCGGTCGGTCTGTCTGTCCGGGTTTTGCTAGTCCGGGCACTTCCACATAGGCTAGGACGATGAAACTTGGCAGGCATATCAGGGACCCCAGTTGATTAAGTTGGAAATAGTCACTTTCCCGATCCGAACATCGTGGGGGGAGGGAGGGGAGCCGGAATCCGGAATTTAGTGGCATGCATAACTTTCGAACGGGTGATCAGATCTTCATGAAACTTGATATTTAGAAAGATGTCATGCTTCAGATGTCCCATATCAAGTCCGGACCGAATCCGATGAATGTGGGGGGGGGGGTCGGAGGGGGGAACCGGAAATCATGTTGAATGCTTAGAGTGGAGCGATCGGGATGAAACTTGGTGGGAGGAACAAGAATAACCCCTACGTACGTCATTGACAGAACCGGACCGGATTCGTGCACTGTGGGGGGAGTTTGAGGGAGGTTCCGGAATTCCGGTCATACGGAGTTAAGATACTTCCAGGTGGGCTAGGACAATGAAACTTGGCAGGCAAATCAGGGACGCGACCAGATTAACCTGGAAATAGTCAGCTTCCCGATCCGACCATCGTAGGGGGAGTGGAGGGAGGGGGAATCCGGAATCTTGAGGTATGTATAACTTCCGAACGGGTGATCGGATCATAATGAAACTTGATATGTAGAAAGACCACATGTCTCGGATGTCCCATTTCAAGTCCGGACTGGATCCGATGAAGCTGGGGGGGGGGGTCGGAGGGGGGTCCGGAAACCTTGTGACATGCTTGGAGTGGAGCGATCGGAATGAAACTTGGTGGGAAGAACAAGCACAAGCCCTATGTAGATCAGAACCGGACCGGATTCGGGCATTGTGGGGGAGTTAGGGGGGTCCGGAATTCCGGTGATCACAAGTTAAGGTACTTCTAGACATGCTAGGACGATGAAACTTGGCTTGAAAATTAGAGACTTGACATGATTGGCTTAGAAATAGTTAGTTCCCAGATCCGACCATCCCTTAAAGTACTGATGCTAACCGCAAAGTACAAAAAATATTTTTAAGGCAAAATATACATTTTCGTTATCCGTATGAGCCCATGATCATTTTTGCCTCAAGGGTTTTGCTTACAACTGAATTCCTTAAAGTACAAACAATACTTTTGAGTAAAATATACATTTTCGTGCTCCTGGTGATCATCTTTTTTGCTTCAAGAGTTTTGATTACAGATGATTTTCTAGCGCCAATAAAGTGCGCACAGCCAAATGCATTGCCAAACGATACAGTCTCGTGATTTCCAAGGACCCGTGATCATTCTTATCTCAAGGGTTTTGCTTACAAATGATCAAAACAAACCCACGAATTGACAAATTCCTACTTTCATCCTCTGACCCAGCCTTGCAAGTGCCATATGAGCTTTCAGCTCTTGTTTTAGAAGTAGTGAACTGAAAGACAAAAATGCTCCGCAGCCGGGATTTGAACCCAGGACCCTCTGCATACAAGGGCATTCCCCATCAAAATCACATTTGGATTTTCACCATGAGACCCCGCCAAGTGGGTCCTGGTTTGTCTACGTGGCTCCAACACTGGAGTCCTAGATTTCTACACTAAATTCAAAAAAGGTGCTCTTGGTTTATCAGTCGGATCTAGGCGAAACCCTCCCCGGCGAAAAACCCCCCGGACAACCCCTCCCCCGCCAAACCCCCCCCCCCCGCCAACCCCCCCGGCTAACCCCCCCCCCCCCCCCGTTACCAAAACCCCCCGGACCAAAACCCCCCCGGTACCAAAACCCCCCCGACCAAACCCCCCCGGTACCAAAACCCCCCCGCATAAAAAAGACGGTAAAATTCCCATGTATAAAGTGCCATCTATGTATACGTTCTTGGTTAAACTTACCCTGGTTTGCATTTGCATTTGGGTCCTTTCAAGCTGTCTTCGCAATGATGGTCACAACCGCCATTTCTAATGCTGCAGCGGTGGTGCGACGGCACGAAGGGATGACCGGCTTCAGAAGCTGAAATAATCTGCCGTTTACTTTGTATTTCCAACTACTTTCTTTCCATCTCGTTTTGTTCAAGACATGCTCTTTTTCAGGGTTGAAAGATTCTTCCGACGTCAACCATCCTTTTGCTCCATAAATTCGCATTATCCTGTCAAAAAATCCAGAAGAGAGGCATCTTCGGTTGGCGGAGAGAAGAAAAGATCAAAGATGCTCGTGGGATCCCAAACTGGAGTATGTTTGGACTTTGTTTGTCCGACCGTGAACGGTTCCGCCAGAAAAGAAATCGAAACTTACCGCTTTAAAGAAGGTCAATCAATCAATCACTAAATTTATTACACGAAAAACACACATGGTGTAAACACGGAGTAAATATAACGAGAGAAAAAAGATAAAGAAGAAAAATTCGACCTGATTGATTGATTGATTGACTGACAGACCGACGGACGGACAAGATTACGATTTCATAGGTATCCCTGAATTGCCGACCACCATTTAAAGTGCAAATGGATAATAAGACCCCCCCCCCCGCGGCATACGAAGATGTTGCAGCCCAGACCACAGATCTGAACTTTACTTTGGAGATAGGGAAGAGGGAAAACATGGGAGGAGAAGAACAAAAGGACTGATTGCTTACAAAGACAGGTCCTATTGTCGGCATGAAGCTTGAATCCTGATTTGCAGTCACATTTGTGGCTGCCAGGAATGTTGACACAAAGCTGAGAGCACCCACCGTTGAAACTTGTGCACTCGTCAATATCTGAAAAATCATCGAATTTTATTGGTTGGGAACGATCAGAAGTAGACGGTCGATGTATATGATTGAGGAATATGGCCCATCACCCCATTGTGCTGGAAGTAGCCTACTTGAGAGGGGAAGCGTAAAGCTACCTTACCATAGGTTGCGGAGATGTCTGCGTGGCCATGAGATAAGCAGGCTCCGCTATATGTGCTCTTCAGAGACTTAGGTCTTTTTTCATTATTTATTAAGCCTTTTCTCATTATTTATCATCCCGAACTGATAGCACCAGCGGATTCCGGCTGCCCCCCCCCGGTGAAACCCCACTGGTGCCACAACCCCCTGGCGAATCCCCCCCGGGTACCAAATCCATCCTACACAGTATAATTAAATACATTTTAATCAGAAGTATGTATAGAGCGGACAGCGAGCCACCGTCACGCGTTTACGTTTATTCGCATTCGAGGAGGGGGGGGGCAGGGTTTTTTTGGTACCGGGGGGAGCAGGGGGGGTTCGCCTAGACCCAGCCTCAGCAGTTTCGACGAATATGGGCTACGGCTAAAGGATAAAAAAGTTATTTTGTTTACATACGGCTAAAGCCATGAGCCGGTACGTAGTTATTATACGGGGACAGACCCGTATCCAGGAATTTATTTCGGAGGGGGGTTTTACCCGCGGATCGGACCCAGTCAATCACAAAAAGCCAATAAAAGCGATTATTTTTATGTTTTATGCCCCCATCTGGATACGTCCTTGCACGGGGAACTCTAGCTTGAGCCTGAATTGAACTCTTGCCAGGAACGGCCGAAATGTCGCTGGAATATAATCAGGCGACATATTCATTTAGCGCGGTCGACTTTAATCGCTAGATGGCTGGGACTTTTTGGCGTGCAAATGGCGCTGGTTATTACTGTCTCTGTCATTAATATAGACAACCATTACTAGACCGAGTGGACTAGAACACACATACCTTCACAGGATTTTCCGTCTGGCTTCAGTCTAAAGCCGTGTTCACACCGACAAGCATATCCCCCGTGGTGGTTACAACAGCTTTGTCCACATCCGCCATTATTTTCGCTGCATTCATTAACATCTGAAAAACTAGATTCATTAATCCAAGAATCCTCTGAAATGGTCATTACGGAAGATGGGCTAATTGTTGGTTCATAAAAAGGTTGAAGTCGACCACCCAGCTTCCAGGACTTAGGAATCTGATACCATTATGAGATCCAGTTTCCGTTTTTGGTCGATCAGTCTTTTCCGTATGTGGACGATACGTCCCAGGATATTCCGTCCCACACAGGCAATTTGTCAGGGGACAGTTCGCAGTGTGAATTGTCACTCCATTTTCTTTTTGTCAGTCTTGTCACATGTCATATGTAGGCTATGACATAGAATTTACTGTTTCAGAAAACGTCCAGATGTGTCATTTTTGCATCAGTGTTTCAGAACAAAAGTGACCATTTCACGTTTTTTCATGGAAATAAAAATTCACTCCCCAGTTATTCTCTGTTTTGGGTCAAAGGTCACTCTAATTTTGTTTGATGTGGCACCACTGCCGCGTACACGTTCGGTTTCGCGTACGTCACGGCACATCACACACTTAATTTGTCACAGCGATCGTTCTTCGCACCACTGATGTTTCACAGATCAATTTGTCAAGATAGACGAAATTAGACTCAAGATCGGATTGCGGGTTCGGTCTAAAAGGGTTAGATAGTGGGCCCTCATAAGCTGAGTTCTGGAGGGAACTGGATGGGATTTGACTATGATCTACTTTAGATATGGGGTGGTTCGAGCGGGGTCCGTCCTCAGCGAGGGAATTTTTTGAGGGGTCTCGGCACTTTACTTGCAAGCAAGCATGGTTATGAATTACTGAGAATACTGATCACTGTCCCTTAAGCTTGATTTGCTAGCAACTAACACAGTCGGCAGAACCTGTGACTTACGAAAAGGAATTACAGATTATTTGATCGCTAGTGTATCAAAGGACCGCCCAGTCGATTGAGACGTGAATGCAATAACTAAGCTTGGTCGTGATCAGTACTATACCCGAAAGGTCGTTAATAATTAAAATTAACGACTCAGATTCTCCTCATGTCACAAGTCATGGTATTTGACGAGTCTTCGAGTTCATGTTAAAATGGCATGGTATAATTAAGTACCATGAAAGAGCAGATCAAGAATAATGTGTCCATTCACAGGAGAACATGACTATTGTTTAGCTTGAAGATTTGTTAGGGTGGGTGATATTGGTGTACTTAGATTATGGATCTTTAGTGACGACTGACGAACAGAGAAGCTGTTGTTTCGGCTGCTGTACTACTGTAAAGCTTATACGTTGCCCTGGAATACCTTTCGAGATTGACAGAAGTCAAGTTATGCTTGTTTGCAGAGCATTTGTGCATAAATCCGCAAACAAATAAAATCCGCTCTAAATTATGGACTTCGGACTAATAGTTTGTTACGAACACTATCCTTTGGAACAAAACCGTCTTCAGGTGGCCTCCGTGGTCCCGTGGATAGTCTCAGAGCGTGTCCGAACCTTCTGCCAGCAGGGTTGCCAAAGTGACACTTTTTGGAGTCTGTGAAACTTTCCACACTTTCAGGCTAAATTCTGACACTTTTTGCTAAAAATGACATTTTAATGAAATTTTCTGAGACTTAACAACACAATTTGTAGAAATCTATATTTCTGGTAGCGACTAAGCTGCATGGGTGACCGCAAGTCTTGTCCAGAACTCTAGTTAAACGGGTGCATCGGTTATTTTCGACACTGAAGCTTAGAGCTTAGAAGCAAAACTGGTAAACTTTGTTATAGTTTGATCTCTTATCCGAACTAAAGGTTGGATTTGTTTTGTCTTGGAATTATTATGCCGGGTTTCTGTGGGCAACGACTTGACTCTCAGATCCCTTCTATTAGCGACAATGGCGTTTTCGTGTAAATAGACTGTCAGGTCTCAGCTCTATTCGGTAAACGATCTTGTATGAAACTGAGGCGTGAACAAAAAAAACACTTGTTTGAGCTAACGAGACAGTATATTTGATGGTAAGGAATACAATATAATTCACACTCTTGGCTGGACAAGTAGTTCGCCCGGAATCCGGTGGTAACTCGCCCTCGGGAAGCCGAGAATGACGTAGTAAATGGTGAACTTACCGTACTGGCACCTGCTTCCGCTAAATCCTTTTGGGCACAGACAAGAGCTTTCACCACTTCCCATGCATCTCCCCCCATTCAAACACAAGGGGTTACTATAACATTTGGTCCAGTACGCCACGCGCTGGTGGCCATAACCGAAAGTAGCACCGAAAAGGTTCAGCAAAAAAAGTAGAAGTATGCTCTGTCGCATGTTTCACTGACTATCATAGCATTGCTTCTGGATGTCGTTCTGGAATTTTGGGAAAAGCGATTTTTCTTTCCTCGCCTCCCTGTCTCTCTTCACGATTAAATTGAGTAATTGGAGCAGACGCAAGGTCGAGAGTTTACGATGCGGCCGACAAACAGAGAACGATCTGTTTCTATCCTCGCGTTCAGGGCTAAAAAATACGTGTAAGTCGTCACCCGTGCGTAGAATTCTGTTTCTACGGTTCGGGTTCCATCGATAAGAGCACCTTGTTTCCCAGACAGAGCAATTGAACATAAGTGCTCTTTTAACGTCGCATGCCGCCTCCATTGATTGGGAGGAAGTGCGGTCGGGAGATTTGTAGTTATGATTGTTTGTATAGTAGTAGTAGTACTTTAGTTTACGTTAAAGCCTTGACGGTCGTAGTAAATTTCAAAAACACAAAAACACTACAAAATAGACATTGTAGAAAGGCACAAGACGAAACCCAAACCCGGACAAGCCTGTAGAATGTGCTCCCTGTGCTACATTCCCGATTAATGAACCTTCCGAGATTTTTAAGACCTAGAAAGTATTTTTCTCCCATCCTCCGTATCGGCCATCCCTTCTTCTGTGTTCCACCACAAGTTGTTTATGAATTGCTCAGTATTTCCTAGCGCTTTAATTGTCCACTCATCTGGCAAGACGAAAGACCATCCGCTACTCTAATCTATACCCTGGGAAATTTTCTTCTTGCTCTAATCAGATTTCTTCTATTATGCTCTTTTATATCATTAAAAATAGGCTGTATCGAATTTAATCCTGGAAGTATCAACATTCCGCTCCATAATTGTAATCTTAAACTCTTGTTCGACAATGTTAGCATAAACAACGGAATTCAGTTTGATTAAGTTCCGTGTTTAAGTTTTTTCATCTCTGTAAAATATTAGAAATGTTTATTTGCTTTAATTCTATTTATGTGGCTCAACGGATTTTCTTGAAAAAAAGTCAGATTTACTTTTTCGTCCGACACTTCTGGGCCTTCTCGTGATTCCACTCATCTCACCATAATGTTATAAGTGACGCTGCAAATTTATCTATTTTCCATCTGGATGAGAACTGAGATTGCACCGAACAATGAATGTACGCTCAAAAATGAATTTGCAAATCGCGGACTTCTCAGATTATGAAGCGGATCTTTTCCCAGACCTGGAAAAAATTGGCAAGAGCATATTCCTGGTTGGCAACTAGAATGGAAATTTCTAACATGTGGCGACAGACTGTCGCTAACTTCCTTCGGACTTTCAAGTACATTATTAACGAAACAGACCTAATTTCCTCAAATACTTGGGTAAACCCATAATATTTATAATAGGCAGACTTTCAAGAAGTCGTTAGACACCGAGTGGAATGGTGTGCCTACCACTAGGATGCATCTGATGTCTTGACAATTCAGACGATATCACCAAGAACGGATCGATTCAACAGATCAAGAAGGGTCCAGAATGCGAATTAAGGTAATGAAATGAAGCAGAGCTCCAATAAAAAAAAACATAACGTGAAATCTCTCGCATTCAAGCGTAGCTGCTGATTATTGTTGCACTAGTTTCTCCGTGTCTGTTTGTTTGCACGGTTGCCTAACATCATTATCTTTTTCATTATTTTCTCTGTAAATGAATGAACGAATGATTTTGTTACGCATATGACATTTTATGTAATATGTAAAACATAATATTTTTTCTGTTTTTATATATTAAGCTTATTGTGTTCGATGTTGCTAAAAGGATTGTTCAACTGAGATTTTACTTCGGCGACATTTCGGCCCTTCCAGACTAGAGTCCTTGTGAGGACTGCGAACTTTATATTTTAGCTGTGTTCTGAAGAGAACTCTGGCCAAGAAGGGACAGAATAACATCTTAGCTGGACTAATGCGTTTAGCACCAACATACATGATCCGCAGTCAGCGTGTGTTGAAGGAATACTTCTCCGGCGCCAGTACCAGGCAAGCCATGCGCTCAGTTGCTATATCCCCCCCCCTCGATGCGAATTTGTTTGGTCTTGATATTCTTATTTAGAATCCTGACAACTTCCACGCCGACAATCGAATGTATCCCAGGTCAGCCGCGCAGTAAAAATTAAGTTTCTCAAAAGAAATAGATCTCTTCGCAGATTCACCACCTGTATGTCAATCCAGCCTTATTCACAGACCTTACTACCACAGCGATTTACAGCGAACTGAAGCGACGCTTTTTCGGATGCGAGAGATCTTCAAGCAAGCTCGATAGTACAAGCAAGATAATCACTTCGTCAAATCAAGGTAATATGAGGAATACAGAAGGCGTGTGTTCAAGTTTTGCATGACAGTCTACAACTGGAACAGGATCATATGAAATTATAGGCTTATTAGTTGAATTTCAACAAGCCACATCAGTTCTCGCGTTGCATTTCCGGGGTTTATAGCTGAAGTCATCAAGGGCAAACCGAAATGACTGGGCAATGTAATCCCTCGTGTAATCCTTGGGTAATCTCTTTGATTTTTTTAAGCTCCTTAAATTTTACGTTCGGCATACCCACGCCACTCGACAAATACTCCGAATTAGCAATAGCCCTACACCGAAATACCCCTACACCCAAAATACCTCGCTACCCCGAATCCCATCATCACGGAGCAGGCCACATGCAAAGTTTCCAATTTACGGGGCGGACAAACTACCAAGACCTGGCGGTCGCAGACTGAAATTTCCTCCAAGATCAGCATCATCATCAACTTTATACTGTAAATCTTAAATTTTCTCAGGTTTCCAGACCGGAGCAACGACAATGAACGAGACAATGAATTTGGTCGAGATAACGTGAAAGTCTGCTGGCACCTTCAAGGGGAAATTCGGTCGGATCTTTTTACTCTTTCTTAGCTACAGGCCAAGTTCTTGTGCGTCCCGAGGGAAATTCGATATTCTGGTAAGACCAACACGATTTACGGGGGTGTAGAACTGAGTCCAGTTCTCCCACAGCTTAACCTAGATGAGTTCTCCGGATACAGCAGTGAATTCTTTAGCTGTACCATCGGCGGAAACCTTGTCTGTTGTTTCTGCAAGCACTTTTCGTTTTTTGAACATACCAGTACTTGCCCATGAAATTAGCGATTTTCATTTTGGCACTTGTCGACCCTGTCAAGACTTCCCGCTCTCCGAAGCGGAAGTTCGACGTCAAAAATTTGACGTCGCACAATTCGTCAAAAATTCGTGAAAAGCCATCAAAAGATAAGGAGTCCAAACACACAAGACGTAGGCTACCTGTTGGCCTACAGGCAGGGCCGTATCCAGCGGGGGGGGGGGGGGGGGGTAGGGGGTTCGAATCTCCCCCCCGAAACCCACAAAATTAATACTTTTTTGTAGGCTTTAACCTCTGCGATCATGTCTTTTTTGTACTTTTTGGTCCGACCCGTGGGCAACCCCCCCCCCCGAAATAAATACCGCGGGCAACCCCCCCCCCCCCGAAATAAATTCCTGGATACGGGCCTGCCTACAGGGCTTTCCAGAATGAAAAACAAAATTTTTCAAGCTTCTCATTCCCTCATTTTTAAAGAGTTATCGGCGGACATGAAGCTTCCGGCGAAGGTTGAGCTGTTTGACTGGCACACTCGGCTCGGCTGAAATAGCACTAACGAAGCTAACGCGCTAACGAAGCTAAGCTTAGCTAACGAGTTAGCTAAAGCTAAGCCACGCTAATGAAGCGCTAAGAAATTCGTAGCGAGTCGTAGATGTCAAACGAAACAATGGCGAGGGGCGGGGATTCCTGAAGCTCATAATTCCAGAGGGGAGCTAGACATTATATAAAAGGCGGAACGAATGATACTGTATTAACGCTAGCCTTACCTCTATTACAGAGTTGTTCAAGTCTGCGGTTTGTAAAGCGTAGCGAAGTCCAGATCTCCAAACTTGAATATTTGGAGGTCCATGCGCAAATAGTTTGTTGTGGTCCATTGAAACAAAGGTGAAGAACCGTTATCAAAACCATAAGCTTCATCCTCTAATGAGAGAACTACCACCCTTCACTGCGGCAGGACTTCACGTTTCTGGCTGGAGCTGAAACCGTACGAAATTGCAATATTGTATTTCTTTTGAGGAGAGGGGGTCAAAAGTGAATCCACACAAGCACTAGACACTAAACTGCCGACGATCCTGATGTCTTTTCCTGTGTTTGAATGCCATCTAGCAACAAAAGTTAAAATCTTTTTTCTTGCCATGCGGATCTGTTTATGTATCGGGTGTACATCGTAGCGATATTTGTGTATCGAGAGTCGATGTACGCGATTCTTAGGCATATCGGCTATTCCAGCCATCTTTACTAGGAAGAGATAATTTCAAGGTATTTTTCTTGAAAAATTCTGGAAGAAAAGGCCTCATATCGCTCTTTTCCGTAACCCAGAGGTGCGGGTATTGACCGCTGACCAATTCTGGCTTAGTCCAGTAGACAATTCTTCTTGATCTTCTTAGGCTTCTTGATCTTAGTTAGGGCGTTAGGCTTGATCTCATCATAGTCCAAGTGGCATTTCCGACATTCTTCTGCAGTGTAGGCTTTGAGCCTGATCACCCTGAGCTGGAAATAGTGCAGATCCAGTGAGGGTTTTCTCAAGAGTGTAGCAGATGACATGACAGAAAAAAATCTACTCTTCTGTCTGCACAAGTTCTCATGTATGTGATGATGAAACGACTTGGACTTGGAGAAATAATATACAGAACCATTTTTCCAGCCAGCTCCACTAGAAATCATCATTCTATTTAAATTTGAGATGATTGGAAAATCTGCTTTGTTGTTTGTAATCTGATCCCCTAAATTTGAAAAAAAAAGTGGTTCGAAAAATTGCTTGCAGTAGGGTAGCCACTAAAAAAAAAATTAATCAAACCTGAGCTTTTGAAGATCAGAATGTGATTCTCCTATCTTTTAGCTTTGATTTGAGGCCAAAATCACCTCTCTATCTTGTCTCTAAGCATCTTAAATCTTCTTTAGAAAACAGTATTTTACATAAGGAAATGCCTATGTTCATCCATTGACTTTAGGGTTTTGTCCATCTAGTGACCAGCTTGGAACTATGTGCTTCAATGAAATTCTATGAAACTGGGTGATTTTCAGCTGGTTTTGAGTGCATGGGGAGCCCCAGCAAGTGAGTTAGATGAGAAAATGTGAATATGATCATCAAGGTTATAGTCCAGTAGACCTATTGCTGCTATAGGCTGCTGACTTTCCTCCTTAGTATCAAAAAATTCTTGTAGGCAAGTTCAGCTACTTTTTTTTAGATCTAAATTTACATTGAATATTAAGAAATAATATTAAATAGCTAGGACATCTTACTGTTAGCCTTATAAAATAGACAATTTTGTCCTGAATTCAATGGTATTTTTAAAATATTTTTTGGAGATGTTTTAGATAGGTAAAACTGATAAGGAAAATTCACAGCAATTCATGCATTAATTACAACAAAATTGCCAATTTTTGCCACTAGGTGTTTTTGTGGCTACCCTACTTGCAGTGTGTTAGCTGAACCAGCTATTAGCCTACTACAACCAGAGGTGTCACTACTGGGGGGGGGGGGGAGGGGGATGCCCCCCCCAATGCTGTCGGCCAGTCAGTAAAAAATAGCTGAGTCGGAGCAAAGCTCCGCGATTTTGAGTAAAAACAGTCGATTTTTTTCTTAGAAATAGTCATTTTTTCCTAAAGACAATCGTTTTTTCTTAAAATCAGCTGATTTTTCGTCAAAACAGTGGTTTTTTTTCTCAGTAATAGTAGTTTTATCCGCAAAAACAGTAGGTAAAAATGACTAGCCAGTCGGTAATACCTTGTCCCCCCCAAACATTTTGGCTAGTAACGACTCTGACTACAACACCAAAAAAGAAAAAATATTTTGTATATTTTCACGGGTAAGGCCTAAATCATTCAAAACATTGTCATTTTTATTATTCCAAGAAAATACCGATAGGCTAGGCTCTATCCTAGGCCTAGATATTTTTCATTCATTACTCAGAAGGAAATCTGCAATAACCATTGATCATCAGCCCAGCCCAGGTCCAGCTATCCTGTAGGCTAACCATCATTTTTAAATCTCGGGAATGGTTTGATACATTTCAATTCAGGCGAAATGTGGCATGCATTTTTCGCTTGGACGATTCAAGGACTGCAGCCATACCGCCCAAGTCCTGGATATAGTTCTTTCATCGGAATTTGTTTGAATTTTAATGCGGGCGGTGATTTGTGGGCGTTTCTCCATTTTTCATTTGGGCGTTTCAAGCACCGCCGCCCTTACCGCCCAACTCCTGGACATAACTGATCCAGCTTCTAAACTGGCATTGCGTCAAATCAGATTAAAGATGATTCTCATGTGGGGGGGGGGGTCGTGATTTGTTGGGCATTTCTCCATTTTGCTCTCGGGCATTCCAAGCACTGCCACCCTTACCACCCAACCCCCAGACATGGTTAGCTCATCTGACTTTTCGCTGATTTTAACATGGGTATGACCACCGATTCAACTTTGCCTTTTGTAACATCTCTATAACAGCTTAGCTAACAAATGTCACAGTCGGACAACTTTTGGTGCAAGAACCTTCCTGGGGGAGAGGTTACATTCTGGCACAGTAGGCTTCATCCCTTTAAACTGCGGAAGCTCAAGTAAGATGAGAGAGAGAACAATAATATAATAGGTATTTTTAAAGCTTAGGCCAAAACAATAGGCTTGCCAAGTGTTCCAGCCGTTGATTCTAAAATCCTAAACAGAGCATGCTCTTATTCTTGTTTTCAAGATTCCTCTCCTGTACAGTAAGTGTTCAATACCAATGCACTCTCTATTCTGGAACTGTATCGTTTGTTGTTTTCAGGTCAAGGTCCTCCTTGTTTCACAGAATGACTGACACAGCACTCAAGTTCGGCCCTGAATGGTAAGTTTTACACAGAATTATGTGGAATGTCTTCTAGCTATTGGTTCATTGTCTGCTTTGCTGCTCACAGACTGCGAATATATTAGTTGCATTTTTTTTATCTCAGTACCCAGTTCTCATATATCATATCTCATTTCTCAATTCTCTTACAAATTAGCGTTTTGGATTAAGGAAGGGCTGTTGAGAACGAATAATGGAGAATCAAGAAATGACTATGTAACCAACTTCTCGATTGTGCAGAATTGCGAAGCTTTCCCCATTCTCGTGTTTGACGAAGAATGCAAGAAAATAAGGATCGGCTGCATCTCAGTAGTAAAAAAAACGCGAAATTGGAGAATCTTGAGGAGAATTGAGATAAAAAAAACGCAACTGTTGCTGAAGGTTCTGGTGTTGGCTGAAACAACCAGCTCTTGTTTGTTCTGTTCTGCGCCAAGTTTCTACAAAAAAAAATAATAGAGACTTGGCTGGCTGGTAGCGGTGCTGTCTGCTGAGGAATAAAATGATAAAATACTAGGATTTCCCAATTGTAGAAAAATTTCCACAGTGCCGAATACATCACATGTGAAGTATCGTATTTAAATAAATAAATGCCTTTTATATCTTCCTCGCTAAGCTCACAATACCTTGAATGCTTATGATGATCCTGCTAATTTAACCTCCATTTCTCAAACATTTTCGAAAGGATTACATTCACTTTAATTATCCACTGTAACTAGCTGAGGTAATAAGTAAAGTACCATCAAGTTTTCTTTTGAAATAGTTCCTTTCACATTTTTTTCAAATCTTGTGAAATTGAAGAATTGAAAATCACTACATTAGTTATCCTACGCAAGTAGTGCAGAAATTTAGACAGTAACTGACTAAAAGTCAGTTACAAAGAAATGGTAGCAAGTTCATTTAGCGTTACAGGAAAATCGAAGTTCATTGGCTCTGCCAGAAATCATGAACAACTGGGCCCAGCCAGAGCATGGCACTCTACATTCTTTTCTGGCCGATGAAAGAAAAATTGTATATTGTATTTGTTTTTGTTGTGTATTTAATTCTTTTACTTTATTTTACACACTCCGCTTTCCAAATGGCGGGTCAGAAATAAATTACTTACTTACTTACATACTTAAATAAATAAATGTTTATCCTTTAGGCTTCGTGCCCTTTCGTCTGGCGATGGAAATTCCCCCCCTCCGAGCCCCGACATACTACCTTCACAACGCTACAAGCTTGCAGAACATCGGTATGGTCGCGAAGAGATGCTGGCACTTTACCACAAAGGTCTCAAACCACCCTCATCCCTTGTTGAGTTCGAATCACTCTACGTTGACAAGACTCAAATTCCTCTTGCTTTGGTTAATTTTACAGAGGAAGAAAACGTAAGTGATTACCTCTTTTCTTTTCTGGAGTTGTGGAGGGCCCTTGAGAGGCGTTTTACATGAGATCAACAATTTGATTGGTTATTCGGGGGGCTTAGGAAATGCAGTAGGTACATCTAATCCAGTGTCCGGTCAGTTCATGACAAGAAGATTCTGATGACCAAGGACAGTTTGTCATATGAATTAGTCCACAGAACGAAATTCTGGCACGCGCTTCGCTACTGGTACACATTTTTACGGTCGAGTATTGGGTTGGGTTTTTGATAAAATAAAGAAAAAATAGCTCCCTCAAAAGTTAATTTGAAATACGCTTCTGATTCGGTTCGTATCAGCACCCCTCTAGTGTGAGGGTTTCTCAAGTATTGTTCTTTTTATCAAATCTTCTTGTGAGACATACGAGTAAAACTTCTGATGAGACCTTAGTTGTGTTTTTGCAGATACTATAATTGTATCTTTTACCACGGTAACTGGATCTGCAATTAGTCGTTTTTGCAGTTACCGTGGTATCTGAAATACGGTTGCTCTGCAAAAACGACAATTACCGAAATTGCGCTTTTCGAAGTCATCCCAAATGGTATCCATTCACATCACCAAGTGCCAAACTTTTTTCCCAGCAATTTGACAAAAATTGATGAAAGTGAGATGACTTTTTCAGATACGACTATCAGTTACCACAGTCGGAGCGTGGTTTCTGAATATCAGATACCACGGTAACTGCAAAAACGCCTTTTGACCGGCTATCAGATACCATGGTATCTGCAAAAACGCAACTCTTGACTCAGAAGTAGTCTATGTCTTTTCATAGCAAGTTGATGAAATGACACCAGTGAAAGTTAAAGTACCTAAGCTGCATTGCCTGGGCAACTTAAAGTGTTGGAGTAACCTTTGGTTTGTTTCAGTCCTCGCTCACACAGACTAGAGAACTCTGCTCCACTTACCTCATTGTCATCTCTGTGCTGAAAGCAAGAATTATGCGAAGTTTTCCAAAATGCTGTTTCATACCCATCAATTAGTTCTCAGGTCCAAACTTTCTGTGGGAACCTCAGAGGTTAGAATAGACTCCTACCATCTTCTAGCAGTTCTAGCACTGCGGAGAAGTCGGCGATCTAGGATAATACACATACATCGGTACACAATGCGTCCAAAGAAACTTAGCTTTACTGTGCCTAGAAGTTTTATCTTTTCTGATTCCTTGAAGTTTTGCAGCGCTCCTGGCAACGTGGCATAAACAGCGACGCCGTCCTTAAACTCATGGGACGATCCCCGACTACTTCCACTACTGGGGGAATGAGGGGTGCGCGTGGTGCTGGTTCCATGGATCGGGGCAGAGGAAGGGCTCGGAGTGTCGGGGGATACGGAAGGGGCACCGGTGGCTACGACGAGGACGAGGCTCATCAGAGGCGCGAGGCAGGCTATGGCCGCGGTACCGGCAGAGGATATGACCGGGATCGTGCTCAGGTAATTCGATATGGCTTTATTTTCTGTAAGCAGGGACCCCTAAATTTCCTTTAATGACTCGCCATCCAGGGGGCTTGTCAATAAGAGATTTCTGATGCGCTCTTGACCGAGCGTCAGATAGTTCGAGAAATACCCACGGGGATAAAAATATTGCCTTGAGGGAGGAGTCTCTTGGTCTCACGTCCAGGGAGGCCCGGGATTGGCTCTTATCTGAGCAAGAACGCCGATTCGACCCAAGTGGAATTTTTGGAAACTAGGTGAGGCTCGGGCAACATAGAAGCATAGGAAATGACGAGCCCCCTGAATGGGGAGTCATTACAGGAAATTTATGGGTCCCTGCTGTAAGGTAGATGAAAGAATTCAAACACTACAGTTGCATGCTACCCCTGGTAGTGGCTTGAAGCTGCATGCCTTCCGGGATAGCTTCCTTGGTCCCCGTCCTTAAATAGCTTTCGTTTGAATTTCAGTTTCACAGCGGAAGAAAATCAAAGTCGTCTTACCTTCTGTCAGGGAGGGTCTGTTAAAGCTAGATATAAAAAAATCACTCTTCCAACTGAAATTTTTTGCAGTGATTTGGACAATTCGGCAACCATTAATTATTTCCTACTCGTTCTCCTTTTTTCGCATATCCAAAACAGTTTAAAATGCGAAGGCCGAGTCTTCTAGAAACAAAATTTTCAATTACTTCAATTACTGGCGTCATTCGTGAATAATTTCTAAGCTTCCACTGGTCATCGGCTCGATTCCAGTATGCATTTCTGCATTTTTTTTTCTGGAGCACGCTGAGCGAATAAAGCCACTGACTGTTGGAACGAGAATCAGTGAAAAGGAGACACCAGTGTTTGAGGAATAGAGACAAGAAATGAATCAGCAGAACTGTGTGAGTCTTTCCACAAACTATCCCCTTCACGACAGGGCTTTTTGGCACCGAGGACTTTCAAGACTTCGGTTCGCGGATTGAGATTGGTCACGTAATGGCTATGAACCCGAAACCATAGATGGGCGAATCCGATCATGAAAGGATTCAAATCCGAATCCAGGGCTAGGTACGAATCCGATTCCACCATTTCGTGCTTCGGATTCGAATCAGACCTTGTGAAAAGTTAAATCTTGTACGTAGTACAAGTACGTATTATAGTTTAAAGCTCTAAGGTGACACAAAGTACTGACTAAGGTTATCAGATAACGTGATAGATTACTGAGGATGGTTGGTGGTGGAGATCAAAAAGTTGGGTTGCCTAAGCCCACTGTGTAAAAGTCCGAACCCAGCCTGACAAGCAGAAGATTCGAATCCGATCAAAATGACGGATCCTGGATTCGAATCCGGATTCGGATCGCCCATCTCTGCCCGCAACAGAGCCCAAGAAAACAGGATATAGGTTACCATATTGTAAAAGTGCGATCTTGAAGAGATAGCAGCAGATGACGAGAAGCTAGATCGAGTTGCTGTGCAACAGGTTTTTGACTCGTCTTACTAGAGGTAGACACGGGACTTCCGACTTTAATTGTGTTTTCTAATCTTGGTCCCAGATACGGTAAAATGGAGCTGTAAAGCAATTCGTTCGGTAATTATAGTGAGTGATAAAATACCTGTCGTAGTTGAACGTTTCTGTTATGACACTTTTATTTCACAGACTCTAGCCTAAGTAAACAACATTATGACATCTGTGTGATAGCTCGCACGGTACGGTATTGTCCATTCATTCTACTTCAGATCTTCCCCTCTCGACAAAAACTTATGACACATTTATTTCACAGACTCTCATGTACATTCATGACTCGCAGCTCGCACGGTACGGTATTGTCCTTTCATTCTACTTCAGCTCTTCCCCTCTCGATGGGGCCGTTTATATCGGATCGCCCCGAGCGTTGTGGAGTCAGTCGTAACCTTCGAACCTATATTACTTATTCACTCTACGTCCGTGACCGTTCCATCCATTCTCATTTCCGATTCCGAGATTTTGAGCGTCATTTTTGTCTACCAAATGATGTCCTTTTCGTTCACCTTTCCATCCACACTCTCATCAAAGATAAGGGGGCCGCGCGCGGCTAAAAGAGCCGGGATGGATGTTAAAACACAATACAAATTCTAAGGAATTAGGCACATAAATAAATTATGTCATAAATTATACTAGAACATAAATTATATCGACTACAACTTGCGCTTTAACGGCAACAAAGCAAATGTACCAGTACGCTGACCTGGTCTAAGTATTTAACCCTGTGCCGTCTGCACCTGTGATATATTCTTAGATGGGGTTCTGGCTTTTTATGGCACTTGCCCTTCGGCCAAGTGCCATATACCGATCAGTTTTCCGTCTGTCGGTCTGTCAGTCCGGTGATCGCGAGTTAGGTACTTCCAGATGCGCTAGGACGACGAAACTTGGCAAGCATATCAGGGACCCGACCAGATTAACTTGGAAATAGTCAATTGCCCGATCCGACCAACGTGGGGGGAGGGGGAGACGGCGGAATCCGGAAATTAGGGGCATGCATAACTTTCGAACGGGTGATCGGATCTTAATGAAACTTGATATCTCGTGTCTCAGATGTCCCGTTTCAAGTCTGGACGGGTTTTTGTCAATCGACCTTGTGTCTCCGGTTTTGACCCTTTATCAAGAACAAATAATTAGATAGAACCTCTGTCTTTAGTCCCATGCAGCGACCATGAATACGCCGACAAAACTGAGCGGACCTAGATGTATTTTACTCTAGCTTTTAGCTGATGTTGATACCTGTTAACTCATCTTCCGTCTTCGCCGTTGCTCATCGCAGAAAAAATAGTGCAGGAGGCGTGCTCCGCGCGCTGACCCGCTCTGGAGCGCGTCCATAGAACCAATCAGCTATGATTTCTACTTTTCCTCACCGCGGCGTCACAGCGATTTAGCTCATTGTAGAGGTGACGAAACGTGATGTGGCGCGAAGCTACTAACCTCCGCTCGTTCGTAGGGGATAGGGTATGGGAAAATATTCGACTCCGCATAGTCATATTACAGAGATAGGGAGATGGAGGTTCTGTCAGATTATTTGTTCTTGCCTTTAAAAATTGGGATTTTATACGGAAGTGTAAATTAAAACCTTGAAACTCAGAGCTTTGTCCCTGTGAGGAGTGCGAGCTATTTTTGAACGGGAAGACACCTTTATAAGTGAAGTAAACAAAATATGGACTAAAATACGTCTTGAACCATTCCAGAGCGTTGCTGACCGCGGATGGGATCGTAATGGTAGCGAAGAGTGGCCTGGCGCTTCTCCCCGGAAAGACTTCACTCCCAGAGTAACAACAGACAATTGGCGCTCCCGCGATGCTCCCCGCCAGGGCGAGGCGGGGGCTGAGAAGAGCCGTTGGCCAGAGAGGGAGCAGTCCTCCAAAGACGAAGACGAAGGATGGAAAACAGCGGGCAGGAACGTCAACGAAAAGTGGGGTAAGAACTACTGAAAGAGCCTCACTGTTATTCGTCTTCTTACAAAATTTCTTCATGTTTCCAAGGACGGTTCCAGTGTCCCCCCCCCCCCCCCATATTGACCGACAAAAACGAAGGAATCTGATTGTAGGGATTCCGCAGATGGCAATGCATAGGTTGATTTCTGTGTTTCTATCAGTATCTGTTTCTTACTGTTTTCAGTAGTGGCGTTTTTGGTCGCCGATGAAATTTCCCGGTAGACGAAGGAAGTTTTCCGATTCGTGCTTATTTACTGTTTTCGATAGCCGATAGCCGTTGGAGTTGGAGGCAACGTCCATCGCCTATCGGCGACTCCTAGGCCGATAGGCGATGGACAGGAATTTAGGCGATGGACAGGAATTTAGGCGTTAGACGTTAGCCGTTGAGCACAAAAACAGAAATTAGAAGAAACAGCTACGGGTTCCGGCAAAAACGCCAAAAAGTCAAACGGCTACGCTATCGCCGAACTAATCGGCGATCAAAAACGCCACTAATAACATCTTCTAAGTACTTATTTTACAACGGCCGACGCAGATGGTCACATGCAAATTATTATTATTATTATTATTTATTTTGATCCTTCCTTCAAAACTGAAGAGTATAGTATATAAAAAGAGAGAACAACATGTCAATCGAACTCGCACACACTTACAAAAATACACAGACCAAGTTTAATCTTGACAAACCTGAACCTGCATTTGAAGGAATCAGACATTGTAAATTGCGTCTCGATTCCATTGTTACTGCCGCTTATGTAAGTTTGCATGTTCGTAGGTCGCGGCGGCTCTGGATGGCGCGAGGGTGGCCGCGGGGCCCATCGCGTCACAGAGGGTGAAGAAGGATACCGCGAGAGACGTCCGTTCTATGGAAGTGATCGTGGCCGAGGTCGCCACCCACGCGAGGAATGGGACGAGGAGGACCCAAGACCCAGTGGAGGGTATGGCCGAAAGAGCTACCCGAGCAAGAGCTGGGACGAGTCCTCAGATATTCCAGAATGGTAAGCAATAATTGTAATTGTCGATGGGTGGGTGCAATCCTTGGTACATACGACTAGACTAGACCCTTCATAAATATTCCTTGAGCCCAAGCTGACTTTGAAACATGTATTCATATAATGCATAAAACGGAAACGTCAGCTACGATGATTTGGCAGCGATATTTTGGCCCTTCTTGGCAAGGGTCCTCGTCAGGCTGTCAATATTCAGGGTCATCGTTGGGGAAGAAGAAACCTGTAATTAAATGTAATGTCTCGAACGCAGGCCGCAGCAGCAACTTCTCATTGCGTAGCGTACAGGTTTGTTCTTCCCAAACGTTGACCCTGAAGATTGAAAGCCTGACGAGGACCCTTGCCGGGAAGGGCTGAAATATCGCTGCCGAAGCATCGTAGCTGACGTTTCCGTTTTATGCATTATTTGAATATACCAGACCCTTCCGTTCAGACACCCACCACTCTTGGAACAACTTAACTGAAAACGCTGGAACTGGGATATGGTAAGAAATGCACACTTTACTTGAGCATACAAATAGCAAGGACACGCTTTTAAGCTTTTCAGAAACACCCTTCAGTGTTAGAACCCGATAAACAGCACACCTTAGCTTACCTACCGTCTTCCTTTCCTCTTGTCAGAGCTTCCAACTGTGGGACCGAACACCTCATGTGAAACAGGATCAGGTGGTGTATGGTTGTACAGGCGGCAGGCCACTGTTCTGCTTATTTTCCTGAAGGCGCAGTCCAGGAAAAGAAAAATTTTCGGTCATTAATGTTGGTATTCGTCTCGGTATTACAATATATGGCAGAGTCCTTTCATTTTGCAATATTCGAGCAGTAAGTTTCGTATTTTATGTAGCGCTTTAGGGGAATTCTAATTTATTAAAAATCCACCCTTGTGGTCGCTATAGCCGGACTTCGTTTGTCACTTTTTTGTGTGGAGTCGAATAGTTCGACTGAAAGCTGAAACTTGGTGTACTTGTTGGTCTTGGAGGCTAGATGAGCCTTTTAGGGGTCCCGCCCCCACACCCTACGGTTCAGGAGCGATTGAGCCCAGGTTGCCCAGTGAATGAAGTTCTCAGCTTGTAACGGATGCAGGCAGGATGACGGAGTTTCGTGTATTTACAGACCCTAGTGCCTGGAAGTGTCTTTGCGATGTTATCTCCCACACCCTCCCGGGTCCCAGACTGCCCAGTGGCTCATGCTCGTAACTTGACATTGGTTAGAAGTATGACGATAAGATTTCATATACTTGGAGATGGTATAAGGTTCTGGAGTCGCTTTTCGCATCGAAGAGGTCTGAAGCTCAATCGGTAAATCCAATTAGAAGACGATTATTATGTTTTCAGTTAGACCGTGACCAAGAAGGAGGAACACATCTTAGAATATTGTGGAGAAACAGGATCTAATTCTGCATTTTTCACAGGGCTGCTGAGAACTCAAAAGAAAAGAATGGCTCCTTTGATGCAACGGGTGCATTCAGGGGAGAAGAAGACGAAGGGGGAGCATATTACGATGAATACACAGAGGAGCAAGAAGACACCGCGGAACCCACTCCCATCAAAATTGACCTTAGAAAGGATCCCAAGAGCTTAGAAGAAGTGAAGCTGCCATCGCCTGTGGAGGAGCCAACGAAGGCCCTGCCTCCAGAGCAGCTAAAGCAGTCGGAGCAGGAAATGACCACTCAGGTCCAGCCGGAGAGACTTGATCGGACCCCCGGAAGCCCCTTGAAGATACATCGGGTCCTTGGTTTGCCTTCGCACGCAGGTGGGAAAAGTATGGCAAATAACAAGCCGACAACTCAGTCCAAGGTGAGCAATTGAGACCGATCCGTAGCTATGGATGCACACAACAAATAAAACGAAAAAGCTGCAGTTCGCAGAACATTTAATCCTCTTAATTTTGTTTACACGCGAAAAAAGTAAAATCAACCCATGATGTCGCAAAACCTGTTTGATGTGAAACAGGTCTCAGAGCGTAATCGGTAAGAACTAAGTCTTTTTTTTGCAATCTTTTTGACAGCCTTAAATCGTGGGTGCCTATTCAGGCGACACGTCAACATATCGTGCGGAAAAAGTAAAAACTATTATGTACTATTTGAAAACGTTTCTGAACTTGTCTTTTGAAGAAGGTAATTGTTTTTCATTTTTTACTCCCGTGCCACTCGTGCTTTGCCCTCTGCCGGGAGTATTTGATAATATATGTGTGTACAGTTAGTGAAAAGAATAAATGAACCTGGACCAGGAGTAATACAACCTAGTCAAAATGGCCTGAATACAAGTAATCGATCGGTTATTTAGGCCCTCCCCTTCGCTTCCGCGACCCTGTTTTGGGCACAACGTCTGGATTTATGGAAAAGAGATGTCACCACCTGGGCGTTATTTATATTTAAAAGCTGAAGCTGTGTGTGACTCTTTCATTCATTACTCTCATCTGCGAGTGAGAGGGGTTAGCATCAAGCTGGATAGGCGCGATGCATCTACGAGTTTGACCTGTAATTTGAACCAGAGTGTCCTCACATCAAGTTTGAACAAAATCTCTCGATCACTTTGGAAGTTATTTGGCCAACAGATGGTCCGACGAACGGAAAGATATTACTGGATCATGGGTATCGCGTCAGTGTGATATCCCAGTAATTCATTGATCAAGTTAACTGAAATGTTAATTTCAGTGGGGACATGCTGACGTCATATTTTTGCTTTGCTTTCTTATCAGACCAGTAGCTCGATTGAATTCCGGCGGAAATCCGGAAATTTGGCACAAATTCTCGGTCAAGTTGTTGAATTTGCAGATATAGGTGAGAGAACACGTGCTATCCTTTCATTGGATTAATAATTTCAAAACCGCCCATATCCATACTACCAGGGTATAGGCACCTGAAGGCTATCTGTATGCGGTCAACTACCTTTTTATGTCAAAATGGGAGATAAATCGACCGAAAAAGTCGAAACAAAGCCTCGTATAAGATTACACAAAAATCTATGGTGTTGTTGTTTTCTTGTGTTATTTTCAGTTTTGTGTTTTGTTTCAGCCTTCACTCCAGCGTGACCTAAGTCAAAGTGACCGAAAGCGTCTGACATCTGAGGACGAAGGACTTGACCGGGTAGCTGATGACCTCGTTTCTCGGCTAGTCGAGGAGGATGAAGAAAGGAAGAAAGAAAGGACTTCACCGCCTCAGACAGATTCCTGGTTTTACCGGGACCCGCAGGGACACGTTCAAGGTAATCTGTCATTACTTTTTTTCTGGATTCACATACATGCCCGTCTACATTAGGACGAATGTTCAGGGTTCTCAGATTTGTGCTATACTATTCACAAGGTTCGGTGGAGCCAGGCTTTTTTCCTTCAGAATAATAACAAGATTCCTCGAGACTAATGGCTCGCTGGGGGGGGGGGGGGGGCTTTCCGAAAATGTGTGGCAGGTCTGATATATTGTCCTGGAGGAAAATATGAGAAGGTCCAGGTCTTTCACATCCTTCCAAAGTCGCGGTCATATTTCTTCTGACAGAAGTTCACATTCTATGAAGGGCTATGACGAATTTCCTGGTTCCCTACAGTGTCCGAATCTTGAATCCGGATCAAGCCGGATTGGCTGAAATCTGTTAACTGTCAGAATATTCACATCCAAATGCCGCACCGGAATATTTAGGAACCTACCCTCACTTCTGTAGGATCAGACGTGAGTATGCAAGGACGCTTTTTTTTAGAACTGTGCATGGGAAAAAGTTATTAAGCAACACAGCTTGAAAGGGCGGCTTACCCACCGTGTCAGTGTGAGGACTGGGCTGTAGCTTGAAATTTATCACGTAGCTTAGGGACTGAGAAATTTCGAGTTGCAATTTTACAGAGGGTATTATACGTGTTTCAAATGTCTTCAGGGTATTACGATGGTGCCAAAAAGATACGTTTTAAAGCTGGGTTAGAGGGTGGAAAAATAAACGACTGGTCATTGTGTAGGACCATTGCTTACCACTGTGGACGAAAAGAAAATAGGTTTTGGGGTTGGCTGCATGGTAAAAGTGGTCCATACTTCAACCAAGAACAAATAATCTGACAGAACCTCCGTCTCCCTATCCCTGTCTTATGGCTATGCGGAGTCGAATATTTCCACATACCCTGTCCGCTACGAACGGGCGGAGGTTAGTAGCTTCGCGCCACATCAGGTTTCGTTACCTCTGCAGATAGCTAAATCGATGTGAAAGTAGGAGTCAAAGCTGATTGGTACCATGGACGCGCTTCAGAGCGGGTCAGCGCGCGGAGTACGCCTCCTGCCAGCCTCCTTCACTACTTTTTCTTCGATGAGCAACGGCGAAGACGTAAGATGAGTAAACGGGCATCAACATCAGCTCAAAGCTAGAGTAAATACATCTAGCTCCGCTCAGTTTTTTCGGAGTATTCATAGTCGCTGCATGGGACTAAAGACAGAAGTTTCTATCAGATTATTTGTTCATGCTTCCACTCTTTGTGTGGTGATGTTAATGAGAGTGTTGTCGATGTGTTGTATAAATGCGGTGAGCCTAAGGGGTTGAGAGCGGATCAGTAGCATGTGATACAGGATAGATGTATGAAGAATGAGCTTTAAAGAGATGCTAAAGTGAGGCAATGCTCCAGGCGATCAGAAGCGCTGGGGTCCTTTTGCAAAATTGGGCGTCGTCCCAAAACGTCGGTGATGTGATACTTACGACTTGTTTGTTCGTCTCTCTGTTAGCACGATAGCTCTCGTTTGGAGGAGGTTGAGATATTTTGTTCAAACTTTGTTTGAGGATTCGTTGTGTCGAAGTACAGGTCAGAGTCGTAGATAGGCTTCGTAGCCATATTTTTAGGGGTGGGGGAGGAGGTTTCAGATCAAGGGAGGGTGAAAACAAATATTTGTACTAGCTAATATGACAGTCGATTTAGGGATAAGGAGACATGCTGCATCCGGATCTGAGCTTCATTTTCTCACCGGACTAGTAGTTAGCCCGGAATCCCACATAAGACGGAAATTTGGTAGAAGTGAATTTTTTTTCTAATGGCTGTTTACGAATTAACCTGACTGCCTGATATGCTTTTCGCTGTAAAATATCACCTAGTGGATCTCGTTAAGTGGTCTGTTAGGATCGTTATCAGATGTTTTCGGAAGTCGGCAAAGGCCCTGCAAGACTCAATTGTTTGTATTAGAAAGATCAGCAGATACGGGATATATGGGTTTCGATGAGATCCCTTTGGGATCCCATCGAAACAGTTGGTCTTGTTTTTCATGGAATTGCCATGGATCTAAAGGCTCAGTAGAGCAACCATTTCTATCCCATTCATACTGGCTGTATTGAGCATGAGAGTGGATTAGAGACGAAATTGGCAGGTGACAGCCTAAATGCTGATGCCATCACTCCCTTCCAGGTCCGTTCAGAAGTAGTGAGATGATCGAATGGTTCAAAGGTGGCTACTTCCCCTTGACGCTTCAGGTCCGACGGGCCTGCGACGAAAAGTTTTCAAGACTCGACGAACTGACTAAACTCTGGGGCCGGAATCCTCCCTTCCTGCCCGGACCTAGCCCTCCTCCCATTCTGGTAAGATTTTACTCTTGTAGTCGTTTTGTAGATCTGAATCCTTCCTGTTCCTATTTCCTTAGATCAGGTAATAAATTTCAGGAACCTGTAAAGATTAGGGCGGCATTTTTGTCGAAACGTCACAATCGAGGATAATCGTGTTAACAGACGGACGAATTAGTCGTAGGTATCGGGCACTTTACGTTTTGCTATCCAGAAGACCTGGAGCCCTTTCATTTCGCAAGAAACTCCAGTATAATATACGCCTAACCTGACCCTTCTGAAGAATGAACGACATGTAATGTGTTGAGGTCTGCAGTTGTATTGACCTTGCTTTTATCTCCAGGAAAATGAGACTCCCTCTCCTGCCGAGTCCGATCCACTTAGTCACTTGTTGCTACAGCAACAGTTTCAGCACCAACAACTCCAGCAGCAGTTGCTGCAACAACAAGTGCTGCAAATCCGTCAATCTATAACTGCCAAACTCTCGCAGATGGAAGGTTGGAATTCTCTGACTCCCCTCCAGCAGGTCCAGTTGATTCAACAACAAACAAATAATATACAGTTACCGAAGCCGAGCTTCGACCCATTGTTGCTCCAGCAGTCCAAGATGTTCGGCGTTAGTGACGGGTTGCGAAAGGACCCTCTCCAGTCATTATTACAACAATTACAGCAGGTAACATAACAGTTGGTTAGTGAAACCGTTGACAGGCCTACAGCGATTCAAGTCTGTGGCCTTTCTTACCGTCGCTAAGTAGTGTTCGTCCTTGCGAATTTTCTACGTGAAATAGCAATAGAGAAGAAGGCAACACCAATCCGTTTCGTACGGTCACTGTGCTTCTGGAGTATGTCTGAATTTTCTGATTTTGTAAGCTGAAACACTAAGAACCGGAAGTTAGACTAGGGAGTACAGCACAGTGAATTTGTAACAGGTCAGTCTTCTTCTTTACAGACACTTGCGACGTATTCACCAGTATCTGCAATTTATTATCTTATAGCATTATTATTCTCACTATTGTATTATCTGCAGTATTGACTGTATTTATCAGCAATCTTCTAAGAAATGCTTAAGTGTCGGAAGCAGATATTATGATTATCACTCAGTGAGTTTTCGACATCAGCAACATGGTCGGAAACCAAATTTACAATTTTTTGTCGTGGATGACTCTCAGATCGGCGCCTTCCAAATAAAGTAACTATTTGTCCAATCTTTTGTCATTTGTCCATCTTTCATGGAAAACCCTAAAATTAGAGGTCATGTACTTCCGATCCTGCTCTTTAAGTTGCATTATCGAAGTTATAAAACTCTTGACCTCCAATCTAGAAGGTCGAGGGGGGGGGGGGGTTCTTTTATCCACAGTACAGGAAAGGATCGAATTGGCGGAAGCATGAGAAACACAGGGAGCAGACGGAAGATAGAAAAGAATTTATTTTACAAACCAACCGTCTTGGTAAGAAAACAGATTTGTGAATACTTTCAGTGTTAAGCAAAATTTTAGTCATTGTCTATGTCGGCATCTCAACACAGATGAAGAAGATCAAATAGTAATCTTGTCACGTTAAAATCTTTCACGAATTCTGGAATAAAATCTTGGCATATCCCACATACTTTAACCACATACTTACCCTTGCACTTACCATTCGTTCTGGCCAATTTCTATAGTTTTGTTGGGGGAGGGAGGATTTGGGAGTGGAGAGGGTGAGATAGTGTGGCTGAACCACAAGACACAAGAAAGCAGGAAGAAGAGTCAATAGTCCATGTCGTTTCCTTTCAGAATAAACCCCTGTTGCCAGATCAGAGCTCTGGGATGCCGCCCAACCTGGCAGGGCTTGGCAAGGACCCTTCGCAGTCCTTCATGAGTCAAATGCCGAACCCTTTGACGCACAGCGCCTCGACTGGATCCCTTCCCAAGTTAGCTACAAGCAAAGGAGACCCGATCCAGTCTCTCTTGCAACAGTTAGCAGTGCCTAATGGACCGTCACTACCTCAGGTAGGTTCTGTGCAAATTTGTGTGGACAGGATGGTCCTACCACCTTCAGGTCATTTTGGTGTCTATACTCCCTGCATACAGCAGTGCTTATTTGCGTTGGATCTTCTTACATGTTTAGTTACTTACAGAACATTCTGGCTGGAGCCCGAGTAGCACGGAAATTTGAAAATGTTGCTGAAGTAAACACACAAGTCAAAGTTTAGAGTAAAGCGTTTATCAGTCATACTCTAGGACCTAGGTATTAGGTAACATCAACTGTGTGTGTAGTGGAACGTCTCTCCCTTCTCGCGGTGCACCCTTGCAATTCCCCTTAAATTTATGATGACTCCCTCGGCCTTATTTAAAGCCACATTAAAATAAATTTCTTCTTCCCCATGCCTCTTTAGCCTCTGCATATAAATTGAAACACCCACTATCTCTTGTCTTAGCTGGCCAAAGCTGGGTTTCTTTTTCAGTTACCCTACTATTAACTTCCCTTGACGCGTATCCTAACTCTCTCCCCAGATGTGATTACGTCTTACTCAAAACCACAAATGTTCCTGGTTGATTATGAACATCAAACATTCGGTGCCCAAACACCAAGGTCTAGCTCTTGTTCTTTGGAACTAGTCCTTGGAGATGAACGTGGTACGAAGGATTGTTCGGTTTTTCTGTGGTCAGAAAGTCACAGAAATTGGTAAATTCCAGAATTCACCGAGATTTCAAAACGGTCTGGATTTCTTTTTTAGTTTTGGAAAAACTAGCTAGTCTAACGGTAGTTTGTCATAATTGAGTCCAGCTATTGCGATTATTGGCACCTCTGGGAAAAACTAAGTGGGACAAATAGGTTAACACTTTTTTCTGTCAATTTTTTGGTACTTTGTGGGGGAAGTTACCAAGAGATGAGGGAAACCAGGTAGAGCAAGGAAGTTTCTCTCTCAAAACTACACTAAACTGAAAATCATTGTGAAATCTGACTTTGACCGGTTCAGTTTAGCTTCCAAAGGTCCAGGCTTTAAAAGTTCGTATTTTTCAGAACGACCGGCCATGGTATTTCGATGCACCCCGGTCTCAGGGAGCCATACCTCCTTCTTCTGGTGCACCTGGGATGCCCATGAACCTTCCGGGCGGCCTAGGATGGCCCCATCCAGGAATGCTGGGACTTGGCTCGCTTCCCCTCTTAACAAGTCAAGGTCTTCCGTCTGGTCAGCAACCCTCCTTCTGGGATGCCCCTGGGCCTGTGGATGACTCAAAGCTGAAGGAAATCGTAAGTCGCTCGTTTCGCCCACTGTTATATGTTGTTTCATTTTGAGTAAAAAACAAAGCCGAGATTTCACTGTAGGCCAGAGGTGTGTGTGCTGTAGCGGCAGAGATGGGCGAATCCGATCATGAAAGGATTGTATACCGAATCCAGGGCTCGGTACGAATCCGAAACCACAATTTTCTAGTTTTCGGTTTAAAATTTTGAAGGTTTTATTTTTGTGTAATTCAGTTTATGCATCATTCCTTCAGGCCAAGCTTACGGAGGTAAATGTCAACAATACTTTATTATTATTTAGTGATATTTCGGTCTATTTGGCATAAATTATATTTTTCCGGCTGGCCGGAGGGGAACCTTTACAAAAAGGGTCGAAATATCACTAAGTAAAGCTCAGCTGATGCATCCATTTACCGTCAACGAGTTGTTCGTAATGTTCACACAGGCATCAAACTGATTTTGACTGTAAAGAGCCTTCCGTGTAATCAGATATTACTCAGCTAGTACCTTATCCGTTTCGATAACATTTTTGTCGTCGTTCTTTTGCTCGAATAGAAAGTTGCATAAAATGCAGCTATCTCTATTACGCTTCCTGAATGAAAAAAATGACAGAAGCGGATAAAATGACATAAAATGACAGTGTTCATTCGACTATTGTTACCATGGCTATCGACTCTCCGTACAGTATTTATCCATTCATTCGCTTTCTGGATTTAGCGGCAGGTTATTTGTATCATGCGAGAACCAGGGCGTGAGAAAATTGACCACTCATACAACCCGGCTAGATTGTGGTCACCTTGAAGTAGCCTCAGCATTATTGGGGATTTTTATGGTATCAAATTTGACTTTTGAGAGGTGGAGAGAGAGAGAGAGAGAGAAAGGTTTATTTACACAACAATCGTAGCTCAGTGGCTAATTTTATGTTGTACTACAAAACATGTTATTATACAAAGACGTAAAAAAGGGCACCAAAGAGTTCTGTTAGCGATTTGTCCAAGCACGCACAGGTACAAGTTTTAGCCTCTGTCTCGTACGGCTGACTGACTGGCTTCACGGGGTAAAATGTCACGGTGGGCTGGGTTAGACAGCAGCACTTTGCCAAACCTCAGGGTAAGGTTGCCTAACCGGAGCTCTAGACTTTGGAGTTTAAGAGTTCACTAAATACGGCTGGAATACGAAAATCTTGTCAAGAATCACTCATTAACTTAAACAGGCCGGAAACCCGATGAAAGTGCGTTAGTCCCATTGTTTCACTATCAAAATTATTCATTCCTTTCAAACTCAAGATACAAAGATAAGCTGGCTTTTCAGTTAAATCTGAACTTACAGGAAGAGTTGAGGCGGAGGGAAGAAGAAAAACGAATTCAAGAAGGAGAAAGGAAGAAGCAAGACGAGCAGCGTCTTCGCGACGAGCTTCTCCGTCTGGAGGACGAACGGAAACGGCTGGAAGAAGAGCGCCGGATCTTCGATGAAGAAAAGAAGCGCAAGGAGGAAGAACATCGAAAGAAGGATGAAAAACAGAGGAAGCGCATGGAAGAAGAGAAGAGAAAACAGGAAGAAGAGGCAAAACGACTTCTTGAGGTTTGTTGCTTCAGTGCTCTTTCGTTGGTTCGTCAACTTCATGAAACTTTCGCATTTAGTTCTCAATCAGCTGTTGGATTGTGGGTGGGTGTGCTCAAAAGATTTAATTTACGGCCGTGAAATCTAGGTTGCCGGGAAAGCCGAAAGTCCCTGGTTCAAATCCCGACTGAGGAGCTTTTTTGTCTTACGGTTCTGCTTATCACTAGGGTTTTCGCCGAAAGTCGGCTGCTTACCGCTTACTGGCAATGCCCCCCTTAGGATAAACTGCCTTCTTCGAACACAATCTGTCTCGTAGAAGTCAAGCACAACCACCAGCTCATGAAGTTTCCCTTACTCATCTCTATGCTGACAGCGCTTTGGTTACGTCTTGAATGTCATTCGTTTACTGCAGTGTCGTATTTCTGTGATTCGGAGAATTTTCTGTTGTGTCCTTTATCCATACAAGTTTAGCAGAGATTCAGCACGGTCCATAATGTACAAGATGTACGTCAACCTCAAGTCGATTACTTTTCAGGAGAAGCGACTCCAAGAAGAAAGAAAGCGGCAGCAGGAAGAAGAAAAGAGAAGAAAGCAGCACGAAGAGGAGAAGCGTAAGAAAGCGGAAGAAGATAAAAAGAGAAAGGCGGTCGAAGAAGAAAAGAGACGCAAGGAAGAGGAGAAAAGGGCAGCTGAAGAGGAAAGGCTGCGGGAGGAGGAAAAAAAACAGCAACAACTTGAGGAGGAGAGGCTGAGGTAAGAAATGTTTGTAGGCCTTTACGTTTTCTTCGAGCCAATTCCTCTGCTTAATATGAATTCTCACGACCTTGATGCCGAGTCCAACATTCTGAACGAAGACGCAAGTGCCGACTTAGCATCTGAGTAAGTCTCTGTGACACAACCGTCTTCGACTGGACGCACACTAAGCCACACCCATACCGGAGCTTGTATAGACACTCACGTGTGCCCGTAAGTTGCATAGCCTTCGGAGTTCGGAGGGTAACGATCCCCTGTATTGGCCCGGAATGTATTGTGGGGCTGGAGGCTTTTTCCCCGGACTTCTCCCCGTTTTACGACTGTGTATTCTGTGTAGTCTTCCGGAGCCACGTCACTAATCGGCAGAGAAACCGAGATTCTTAGCGACGATCTCAACATGTACGTCACCTAAATACTCGTCCTACTTGGATGCTGTATAAATTGGAATTTAGAAATACAATTCTTTAAAAATCGACAAGGTTAAAAACATGGATTTGGATACAAGTCTTCCAAGATTCACCCTTACACCTGAGCCACCAACCAGTATAACCGATAGGCCTACAAACGATATTATGAAAATTTGATAGTGTTCTTGTGTTTTATCTTATATCTAGCATAGTTTATTTTAATTAATTTGACAAATCAGTTGTATGTGAATATTCTAATTGTTTCTTTTGTCGCGTGGTGTATGATAATCTTGTCGTCAGCCTATGCTATCCAGTGGATATTTGGTATAAATTAATGATTGATTGATTGTATCGTAATTACACTACTCTGGCTGTAGGTTCGGAGATACGTTTGAATATTCAGTTAGTTCCGAGGTCAAGCTGGGAAGAAAGACCGAGTGCGATTTGGGGAAATTGGTGGTATAGTAAAAAAATTAAAAAAAATTATGAATAATTAGATGAAATAACGTGGAAGTAAAGAAGTAGGACTACTGCAGAGCAACTTGCTATAAAATGTGTTTTAATATCTGCAAAAAAATGTCTGCTTGAAACTACTCCTTATTTGTAGACGAGAAGAAGAGCAACAGGAAGCTCAGCGCGAGGCATTCGAGCGGTTGCAAGATCAGCAACTAGCAGCCAGACAGAGAGCTCTCAAGTCAATTGCCCCTTGGAGCCCTCAGGTGCAGCAGAATGAGCCCAACAACGATGAACATCTGAGTCTGGCTGAGATCCAAGAAAGGGAAAGAAAAGAGGTGCGTTTGACCCTATTATTTTCTTTGTCATGTTTGCTTAGTTAGAAGACAAAGGCGTAGTTTCGCCTTTAAAATCCTCAGGACAACAAAGTGTCAGCCAGGTTCACGGCTGCTTCGAAGAGGCTTCGAGATTGCTTACTATGCAAATTTTTTCTTGCAAGCTTCTTCCAAGAAGCCTTGCGTGGAGCTGGAGCTGGGTGGGTCTTTATTGCCTTGATCATATTGAACGTAAGCTGTACTTAGATAGCCCACAGTTTGTAATTTGCGCTTAGTTTGACGTGGAAAGGACATTTCCTCATCACAAGTTGTCATCCTTTTTAGGCTGCCAAGATTGAAGCGCAGGAACGTCGCCTTAGAGAGCTCCAACAGCAACAAGCAGCCGTCATTGCTGCTGCTAAAGCAAAGCAGCAAAAAGAAAATGCATTTAAATGGGGTCAGAAGCCCCCCGCCACTCACAGCTCAGTGAAGTCTCTTGCTGAGATTCAAGCGGAAGAAGCAGCTGAATTGTCACGGGTAAGTAAAACGGGCAGTGTACTAAGGCGTTTTCCGCGACAATCCCGGATTATAATCCTAGATAAATGATTCATCAGAGAAAAAGGCGAATCGAACGACCTCTGATTACAAAACGACAATCCGACGATCCTGCTCTGTTGCAAGATTCCCGAATCGACGATCTAAGAACGACTCCGGATTGTCAGAGAAAATGACTTTTCATAACCTGGATTGTCAGAGAAGACGCATTTTGGAGAATCCGGATTGTGAGTAGTCAGTCTGGATTGTAGCGGGGAAACGCCTCTATTGTAGCGACCCGTCATGTTTGGAAAATAAATTCAAATCGGCAGAAAATGTCAACAGACAAAAGTTGAAAATGACTCAGAACGGAAAAGTCAGCTAGGACCTTGAGCGATACTTAGATAGATAGATAGATACCGCTTGTATTCTTCTCGAACTATCGTGGTAAAATCCAGACTTGTAGAAGTCGTCAGTAAATAAGCAAATATAAACACAAATAAAGATTAAAAATTTTAACGAAAGACGGTCCAAAAGTTTTTGCATAGCGCACCCGGTCACATTCTGTATCTGTTGGAGTTTTGGGATCGTCGCTGAGGCCGCTCTTTCAGGTGTATTTCGGCCGTTCTTGGCTAGGGCCCTTTTCAGGCCGTTGCTGGAAGACACGAATTTGGATTCGTTTCTTTAATATATGATTTCAGTTAGCTTTGGCCGAAGGAGTGTTTATGTTTGTATACATTTCGTATTATACCACGTAAATAGCGTCCAGAGACAAATTTCATCGCAAGTAAATAGCCCGGTAAATAGATGCTGTAACATACCGTTTAATAGTATCTTTTTGCTTTTCTAATGTTGCGGCTCCTTTCTTTACTGATCCGGCAACATCCTAAGTTAACCAACGTCCAAAGAACCATACGCCTACCGTAGTGACTAGAGGCTCTGGCTCAGGCGAGAGAGAGAGAGAGACAATGTATGGCGACAAGCTAAAAGCTTAATAATAAAAAAATAAATAAAAAACTAAATTCAGTTTCTTACATATAAACAGGGACCCATAAATTTTCTGTAATGACTCGCCATTCAGGGGGCTTGTCAGTATTTCTGATGCGCTCTTGACCGAACGTCTGATAGTTCTAGAAATGCCCACGGGATAGAGTACGCGAATATCCAGATAGACAAACTTTGGGATTGGCTGCTGGCGCCTTGAGGGAGGAGCCTCTTTGGGGTCGGAATTTTTGGAAACTAGGAGAGGTTCGGGCAACATAGAAGGGAAATGACGAGCCCCCTGAATGGCGAGTCATTACAGGAAATGTATGGGTCCCTGATATAAATAAGAAACATTATGGTTCCGCATTCATGGCATGGCACTCACGTCCCCACTCGTAAGTTCGCCCTCCCGTAAATTCGTCCACTCGTAAGTTCGCCCACTCCTGAAATCCAGGAGTTCCCCAATTTAAAAACCTGAACAATTGACCCAGTGCGACCCGATCATTAAAATCAAAATAAAAAGACGAACTTACAGGTGGAGTAGTGACGGCGACCCATAATGATATCAGAAGTACCATCCTGTCGTTTGGAGAGCCAATAATGAGCTCAGAAGCACCATCCTGTTGTTCAATTCGGTCCGAAACGCAGCTTGTAGAAGTTTTATGTTTTACTTGTAGATGGAAGACAGACAGAGGGCTGACCGAGCAGCCCTGCAGAGTCAACTGGGCTTCCACCAAGCTGGCGTTTGGAGTGGTGCTGCTCAGAGTTTATCATGGGGACAGATGGCAAAGCAGACTCAGCTTCCAGAACCTGCTAGCAATGGGCAAGGTGAGGTCCAACTTTCGAAATACCAAAGTGGAGATCTTAAATGACTGTGCTAATGTGAACGTGACTGTCCGTCTTTGAACGAAAACTTTAGAGGTTAGTATGTTCACGAGCTAACCTAAGAAAGCTAAACTGAATCATTTGGGTCTCTAAGCGTCTGGGTCAGGCCCCATGGTGGACTTAACAGACAGACTTCGTCAATAAAGTTGGATGAGGGGGAGGAGAGAATATTAGACTGGGAAAGTATACTGGAGCATGTCATTGGGCATTTTTAAGAGCAGGTTATTCCCAGGTCAGATTAGAAGTAGGTGAGCTATTTTGAGAAGAAGGGTAGGGATTCTTGAACAAGATACTGCTGGGGAAGTGCGGTTCTCGTTTAATCTGACGCCAGTCAGGCGACGTCGCGCGATGTTTTTCGAGAGGCGAAATTTAGTCACATCCATTGTTTAGGACCTTCTGAACAATCGTCAGACTTATGTTATGCAGCGAGGACAGTGAAACAAGGCAAGTCTGAAAATCATTAGTTGCGTTTTTGCAGATACCATGGTAACTGGATTTGTATCTTGTCGTTTTTGTAGTTACCGTGGTTTCTGATACTACGGCTGCCTTGCAAAAACGACCATAGCCGAATTTGCGCTTTTAGAAGTCATCCCAAAAGAAATAGTAATATCCACTCACATTGCAAGTGCCAAACTTCTTTCCCACCAATTTGATAACAACTCAGGCTCCTGTGATGATAAAAGTAAGATGATTTTTTTCGGATACAACGATCAGTTACCACGGCCGGGACCGTGGTATCTGAATGTCAGCTACCACGGTAACTACAAAAACGCCTTTTGACCGTGGTATCAGATACCCCGTTAACTCCGAAAACGACTTCAGACCGTGGTATCAGATACCATGGTATCTGCAAAAACGTAACTATTGACTTGTCGTTAGGGGTCTAAGAATATACCGTATTGAAGCGGGGTTTAAGAATGGATGGAGCGATTACCGAAATGGGCTGCATTGAATGTATAAGCACGATGGGTCCTTTCATTATATAGGTTGTCTAATGCTAATCGACATTCTTTTTGTATCAGGAGGAGGCTTTTGGGACGATGTGCCGGCAGTTCGCACTGCTCCCCGGCCGCAGGTCTCACCAGTGAAAGCCGTGGTGCAACAGCAGCAGCAACAGCCCTCGCAGAAGAAACAGAAAGCTGCCAAGGAAGAAGAAACGGTCAAGAAGATATTTGAGAAATCTGTACAAAAGGCCACAAGTAATGTGGACAAATTTACTCAATGGTGCTGTGAATATTTATCGAAAATGAACGCCTCGATTGACAGTAAGTATTTCCAGGGACGTAAGCTCTGACAGCCCTAAACTTCACACCTGGCAGATTTGGAAAATTCTGGAAATTTCGGCCGATTTTTCATCTGGCAAGGTTTCGTAGAAACTTGTCGAGTGACAACGTAATCATTGCTCCTTGTGGGATTCCAGAACGTCAGTTACGGAATGCCCAAGACTTGACCGTAATTCGTATAGATAAGAAGGGTTTTTCGAATGAATTTGCTGTAAGGAAAAACAACTTTTACGTGATTCAAAGCCGTTCCTGTGCCGTTTTCTCCTATTTTTTGAAATCCCAAAACATGAAGAACATGACGAGGATTTTCATAAAGTGATCGGAATCTCTTGTTAAAACTTGATGTGGGGATTCCTTGATTGCAAAGTACATTTCAGATTCGTAGGATTCGCCCCGTAGCCCAATATTTAGGGGTGATGGCATAAACGTACCAAAAAACGGTCTGTTCTAGCTTATGAGACTTTCGATGTAAGGTTAAGGAGACATGTTGGATCCCAGAACTCAACGTTTTTTATTGCCCGACAAGTAGTTCGCCCGGAATCCCTACCCTATCACCACCCCTATTTTGCACGACCCTAGACAAGTTCCTGGAAAACCTTCACCTACTCACGGCCTTGTTTATTGTAGTTCCTACCTTTGTTGCCTTCATGAAAGACGTCGAGTCGGCCTACGAAGTAAATGACTACGTTCGTTCCTATCTGGGCGATGGCAAGGAATCAAAAGAATTCGCGAAACAGTTCGTTGAGCGTCGTTCAAAGTGGCGCGCGCTCCAAAAGGGACTCCTTCATGCGGAAGACAGCATTGACGCACCAGCAAGAGCCCCCAACGCCACGAATGAGTTCCAGGAAGTCAAGGTAAGTCTGTCTACAACTCGAACGTCCGGGGAAGTCAGGGAGACAATTTTCCTGGGACGCCACTTAAAGGCACAGAAAACTTGACTACGCAACTTTCGGCCATCAAACCGACCTGGGGGGCTTAGATAAATATACAGGGACTTGTCGTCGAGAGGACCCCCCTTCTTTATTATCTCGAACCCCCTCCTTAGTGTTCCCAAAGCTAGCTGGCAGGCCCTTGCCCCTTATGCACTGTAATTATGCACTTATGCACTGTAATTATGCACTGTAAAGGCTCGCTGTTGGCCGTGTTGACTAACACATCGGGATAGTAGTCAAGAGGTCGTGCGTTCGATTCCTACTCCCGTCACACAAACCTTTTCCTTTTTTTTCTACTAACTCAAAAGTCGAATTCTCGGAAACTGCCCGGAAACTGCAATGGTCGTAACGAGAATTTTTCTTACTCTCAATATCGTCTTGATATGTCAGCTAGCTCCCCGAGTCAAGTTTGAGTCAAGTTTTCTGTTCCTTTAAAGGACGTCACTTGTGCAAACAGTTCGTCCCAGGACAGTGTCTCTCATGGACTTATTTGCCTTGCTGACGGTTTTTCGTAGGGGCAGGTCCTGTGGGCAGTTTGACACAAGGACAGTTAGCAACAAAGGCCAAATCGCTACACGACGATTCATCCCACCGCGATCTAACTTAAAGGACAATCTAGTTACCCATCACTTGTTCACTTAAATTGGCTTGAAGACCGGCTGAAAAAGAGTTACTTCGTTGTTCCGCTATTAACGAATAATCGATTTTCAAATAGTGGAATTTCCGTGTGATTTGTGGTGCCTCTGTGTGCTTGTATTTTTGCTGTATGCCTTAAGAGAAAGATTAATCATTTTTTTTTTTTTGTTCAGGCACTAAGCAATCTTCACCAATCTCACCACTGCCCACTGAAAAGCCGCATTTGTGTTGAGATTAAAATTTCCCGCGTCATAGTAGAATTTACGAGGTGGGGACGGCTGGAGATATTCTGAGCCTCATAACTAGAGCAGATAGTGGAAATTAAAAAAAATCCCTTTGCAGAATCCAAATAATTCAATGTATCCAATTAAATGACACACAAATGAGTTGGCTTTTCAGTTAAATTTTAAGCAAGCCGGTTTTCTCAGCATATGGCTACAAAGGCTGGACGAAGAAAAGAATCGATCGTTAGGTGGATTGGATACATCGTATGACCTGCATGGATTTCGGGAAAAAATGGATCGAGAAATTTGGGAAGGAGCGTAGATCTGAACTATCAAGTATTGCGACTATTCTCCTTGGGTTGAAGGAGTCGGAATTAGTGTCAACGAGATTCCTTGACCCTGTCGAGTCCGTGGCTATGCCAAACACTGAGCTACTTCTCAAAAGACCACACAGGCACGATGTGATCTTGTTGCTATTGGTAACAAGAGTTGCGTTTTTGCAAATACCATGGTATCTGTTACCACGCAAAAACGACAATTGTTGAAATTGCGCTTTTCGAAGTCATCCCAAAAGAAAAACTGATATCCAGTCACACCACTAAGTGCCAAACGTCTTTCCCAACAATTTGACAAAAATTGATGAAAGTGAGATGACTTTTTCAGATACCACGATCAGTTACCACGGTCCGACCGTGGTATCTGAATATCAGATACCACGGTAACTGGCCAGATACCACGATAATTGCAAAAACGCCTTTTGACCGTGGTATCAGATAACACGATAGCTGCAAAAACAACTTTAGACCGTGGTATCAGGTACCATGGTATCTGCAAAAACGCAACTAAGGTCTTGCGTTTCATGACTCCGTGCATCGCACCTCCGCTTGATCCGGCATCTTTTAGGGTTAAAACTCGTGTTAAAACTACTTTAAAATCCAAAGAATCGCAGAAAAAAATGCAAGCAGTCTTTTCAGGGAAGCGAAATATGACCCAGGGATTACAGTGCTTTTGCTACTTTGCTATGTCAGAAGTTGGATTACAGATGACACATATTTGCGCATCCTTATGGTAAACCTTATGAGAACATATCTTTTATGGACCTTTTTAAGTGACATGTTTTGACACAAAACTTCTGTTACGTTTAAGTGTTTCGCGGAAAGACAACATTTAAAAGGGTCATAAAGAAATATCTCATAGCATAACCTTTAACACAAGGATGCGCACCAGACAGAACAGGGGTCCTGCCTTTCCTCGTTTTCGCGGTGGCCTAGCCGTTTACTTCTGTCTGGCAATAGAGGCTATGGAAGTCAATCAATCAACCTTTATTATTCAAAAACATTCCGTACGGTATCAACAAAAGAACGAATATTTGTTCTCGTACAGTTAAATCCCCCGGTCCAATACGCGTTCTCCGCTCAACCAACTAGCCTACGGGGATCGACTTTAGTGTGGAGTTGTACTTCCAGTAAGGACCTCGTCGTCAGATCCCTTCTAACAGAGAAAGCCAGCGTAGGAAGTTTGATAGATTTATTGTATTTTGTCGCCTAAGATATTTTTCTTGTTTAGGGCAAGTCTCGGAAAGGCAAGAAAAGCACAAAGAAAGTGGACGCCAGCTCTCTCCTTGGCTTCAGTGTCTCGGGGGCCCCGGACCGCCTAAACGTCGGGGAGCGAGACTACGGGAACTAACGGTTCCAAAACCGATTTAATAACGCAGCTGGTAATTTTGTGCTTGGAACTTTAACTCGCCAATGCAGAAGTGGGGTCTGTTGCATGGTCTGACAATCTTGCAAGCTGTTGTACCTGCCGGTTGATCAAGCGCCAAGTGTTCTAGGACTTATCGGGTCTGAGAGGACTGAAGGGTGGCCGCCCTTTGTTAACGTTTGCATTTGTTTATTAATTTATTAGGTTGCTTACAAGTTTGTAAGTCTTTGAATTCTGAAAGATTTGAATCATTTACAACGTTTCGCTCCACGGGGTGGGTGTGATGGACGGGGGGGGGGGGGCTTCACAACGGTATAATCTGCTTGATATTTCATTGGTGCGTTGCATTGGCGCGGCGCACAACCTTCGTTTGATTCGTACCTTAAGTGATCAGTGATTTTAGTTTCTTAGGCAGCAATCTTCTCTGTATCCGAAATTTCTGAATCTAACCAAGGGTTCAGCTGATGATTTGGTCTCTTATTCTGACATAGATGAAACCCCACTCTCTGAAACTCCAGGACCAAATCTAAATAAATAAATCCAATACTGCTTCAGCTTTATTGTCCCAGTATTTTTGCCGAAGATAAACAAAAATGCCTCTACTTTTGCATACAAGCCCAAGAGTTTCCAAGCTGCTTGCGATGTCAAGGTCATACCACTACATTCTCGAATGTTGCACGGTGCTTCAATCTTATCTAGCGTTTACTTTTGTCTCATTTACACGGCGCTGACTGCAATAGGAAATCTGTAATGTAGAAGAACATTGCAGAGCAAGGTTGCAGTGACATGCCCTCGAACATAGCAAGCAGTGGACGAATCCTTGGTATAGCCAAATTCTTTTTTGAAATACAATTTTCGAAGCTAATTAAACCGTTGTGAAAGCCTTCTTCATTCGTTTAAGAATAGCTCGCCAGAAGAAATCCGGAGAGTTTGGGACATGCTTTCTATACTGCTCTTGTTAAGTAGCGACGGTCTAGGCGTGGAAAATAGTAACTTTCTGTCACAAAGAAGCGCACAAAACAGAAGTCGTCATCGTTTTTGCAACGATCTTCAGTCAGTAATGGCTTCGAGATTCTAGTCCTTGCGGCCACCCGGACTTAGCTGTTTCTGAGAGCCGAGTACAAAAGGGGTCAGATTAAGTTGGTTTTAACATACAGGACTGACTGAGATATAGTGGAAAAAACACAAGACTGGGATCGTCTATCTTGCCTTCGTTTTTCTACGAAAATGATCTTGTGCACGTGTTCCTTCGTGTCATATTTTGTACAGACGGTCTTGTTTTTTCAGTGCGGATACAATAAAAGCGTTCAACATCAAGTGTTAATTGTTGGGGTGCAGCGCAGTAGTATGCAGTTTATAAACTGCACTAAAACATTTACCGTGGTTCACACTGCTGCGATTTCGCGCAAAATTCTGTGTCATCCGACATACGACACAAATCGTGCGAAAAGCAACGCAGAACTTTGCGTTTTGTCGCAGTGTCGGATGCGTTGAAATATTTCAACTGATCCGACATAACCATGCGATTTTTTTAGGGAAAGAAAAGAAAAACTAAGATTAGTTAATTTTCAAGACTAAGAATTGCTCTACCTTGTTTTTACTGTAATCCTACGATGGCTGAATGCAAAATATCTTCTGAATAGACTTTTGTTAACCTGTTTAGAACAAGATGACATATAGGGTTTGACCTGGGTTTGAATGAAAATTTTCTAATAAGTGGGTGGGTATTCAGATCGGTAATCTCCCAACATCTTCAGAGGTCGTTTCCTCAAGGGCTTTTGTCCTTTTGCTGAATAATCTCGACGAAAAATTTCGTCCTTTTGCATCTGCGTGGTGGTGGGAACGTTCATGCGATTCTGTTGCACGTCGGAACATCAAAGAAAAAATCGTGTCGCATACGGTGCAGTAGTGTGAACCATGGGTTAGGATACATGCCGTGCTGCTCAGTGGTGTTCTTCATACCTTAAAGCAGTAGTCGCGTTTTTTGTCATCAGTATTCCAAGGTCGTGCTTCATTTGACCGTTTCTGCTCCAATCGCTTACTTCTCACTGCTCCTTTGTCCGTTTTTTGAAGACCTTTGTCCTTTCTGCCCAGCCTTGCAAAGAAATGAGATTGGCAACTCCGAGGTGAGTTGACCAACCTGCTCAGGAGAAAGGCGCCAGACTCCTCTACAAAAAACGGTCAAATTACGAGGAAAAAGAGAGGACTTGGGAGACGTCTGGGACCTTTTTTGGGAAAAAAACGCTACCTTTGACGACATGAATAGTATTCTTGCATCGTTTCGCTGGAGATACATATAGCGGAACTGGGAAGGGTAGTGATTGTACTGCAAGCATAGAACGAAAAATAGCCTGACGGTTGACGAAATGGCAAGAGAAAATTCGTGAATAAGCGTCATCTCTAGCAAGGACCTTTATGAAGCAACCTGGAAAACTTTAGTTGTTGTTTTTATGGCACTTGCAGCCTCTGGCTCAAGTGCCATATACCGATCGCAATTCCGTCCGTCGGTCGGTCTGTCGGTCGGTCTGTCCGAATTTTTTTGTCCCACATGTTCGAGTTAGGGTACTTCCAGATGTGCTAGGACGATGAAACTTGGCAGGAAAATCAGGGACCCGACCAAACTAACCTAGAAGTAATCAGTTTCCCGATCCGACCATCTGGGGGGGAGTGGTGGGCCGGGGAAATTCTGAAAATTAAGGAGTTTTGTCACTCTTTTTCGAATTGGAGTACTTCCAGATGTGCTAGGACGATGAAACTTGGCAGGAGCATCAGGGACCCGATCGGACTAACTTGGAAACATTCAGTTTCCCAATCCGACCACCCGGGGGGGAGTGGAGGGCTGGGGAATCCGGAAAATCGGAGTAGTGTGTAACTTTAGAACGGGTGATCGGATTGGAATGAAACTTAATAACTGAATAGATGGCATACTTCTAATGTCCCGTTTGAATTCCGGACCGGATTCGACAGCTATGGGGGAGTTTGGGGGGGGGGAGACCGGAAATTTCGAGAAACGGTTAGAATAGAGGGATCGGAGTGAAACTTGCTGGGAAGAACAAGCATCTGCTCCAGATAAATTGTTTATACATTTGGACTGGATCCGACCACCCGGGGGGGGGGGGAGGGCTGGGGAATCCGGAAAATTGGAGTAGTGTGTAACTTTCGAACGGGTGATCGGATTGGAATGAAACTTAATAACTGAATAAATGGCACACTACTGATGTTCCGTTTGAAGTCCGGACCGGATTCGACAGCTATGGGGGAGTTGGGGGGGGGAGACCGGAAATTTCGAGAAACGGTTAGAATAGAGGGATCGGAGTGAAACTTGCTGGGAGGAACTAGAATTTGCTCCAGATAAATCGTTTATACATTTGGACTGGATCCGACCACCCGGGGGGGAGTGGAGGGCTGGGGAATCCGGAAAATTGGAGTAGTGTGTAACTTCCGAACGGGTGATCGGATTGGAATGAAACTTAATAACTGAATAAATGGCACACTATTGATGTCCCGTTTGAAGTCCGGACCGGATTCGAGAGCTATGGGGGAGTTGGGGGGGGGAGACCGGAAATTTTGAGAAACGGTTAGAATAGAGGGATCGCAGTGAAACTTGCTGGGAGGAACAAGAATCTGCTCCAGATAAATCGTTTATACATTTGGACTGGATCCGGACACTAGCGGGGTGGAGGGCTGGGGAATCCGGAAAATTTGAGTACTGTGTAACTTTCGAGCGGGTGGTCGGATTGGAATGAAACTTAATAACTGAATAAATGAAATACCTCTGATGTCCCATTTGAAGTCCGGACCGGATTTAACAGCTATGGGGGAGTTGGGGGGGAGACCGGAAATATCGGGAAACGGTTAGAATGGAGGGATTGGATTAAAACTTGCTGGGAAGAACAAGCATCTGCTCCAGATAAATCGTTTATACATTTCGGATGGATCATGACATTAGGGGGGGGGTGGAGGGGAGTTTCCCGAAATTCCGGTTTTGGCGGTTTTGGGGATTTGCACGACGAATCTTGGGAGGCGAATCAGGGACCCGATCAAAGTGACTTATAAAGAAAAATTTACATGATCTGATAGCCGTGCGGGGAATAACGGGAGGGGGAATCCGGAATATTGAGTCATGCGTAACTTTGAAACGGCTGATCGGATTTGAGTGAAATTTGGTAATTGAAGAGAGGACATGTTTCTGTTGACGGACAGATCCGACAGCAATTGGGGGGGGGGGGGCGAAAATACGTGACCGACTTAGACTGGTGAGATCGGAATGGAACTTTGTGGGAATAACAAACAGATGCTCTGGATAAACACTTACGGAACCGGATTGGCTCCGGCGACTGTGGGGAAGTTTGAGGGGGGGGGAGGTCCGGGATTCCGGTGATCACGATTTAAGGTACTTCCAGATAATCGAGGACGATGGAACTTGGCTGTAATATTAGAGATTTGACAAGATTGACTAAAAAATGGCCACTTTCCAAACCCGACCATTCGTTAAAGTACTAATCTTGACTGCAAATTTCAAAAAATACTTTTAAACCAAATTCATATTTTCATGATCCCCATGAGCCCATTATCATTTTTGCCTCAAAGGTTTTGTTTACAAATGACGTTCTAGCTCCCTTAAAGTGTGAATCTGAACGGCCAGGTCGAAAAGTACTTTATTTGAAACAATACATCTCAACCCATGATCATTTGTGCCACAAGGGTTTTGCTTAAACATTTATTTCTGTTACCCTTAAAGTGCGCATTTGAAATGAAAAGCGAAAAAAAACTTTTGACGAAACGGTATACATCAAGGATCCCTAAGGGCCTGTGATCGTTTTTGGCTCAAGGGTTTTGCATACAGATGCATTTCTAGCGCCTTTAAAGTGCGCATCATTACACCCAAGTTCAAAAATAAAATACTTTTTATCTAGCTCCCTTAACCTCCTGGGACCCTACGTCCACCCCCGTGGACATTTTATATATGAATTTTTTAAGCAGTATTGTAGCTGCGCTGCGTCGAAACTAACGTCACCATTCGATTCCGCTTGACTGGAATGCCATCTGTGATTTTTTTCAAGAGTCTGTGAAACACCAGTGCTGAGAAATAGAGAACCAAAAATAGCCAAAAATCAGGGTCAGAGCAGAAAGCAAAGTGGGGAAGTTTAAAAATTATAAAAAAAAATAGAAAACAAGGAGGTAAAATAATGGAAAAATTCAGGACAAGAAAGAAGGTTCTGTTAAATATATTGGCTTAAGAAACAAATTGACAGTTGCCTTACACCCTCTTCTGTGCCTTTTATAACATTCATGTCCACCCGGGTGGACAACCGGTCCCAACCAAGTAAAAACCGGGTAGGCTTCAGCTACTGGAAATTCGGTAGACAAAAACTTTGTGCTTCCCAGCTCGTCTGGGTAGATGCTAGGCTTGTAGATTTATTCAAGGGCACACGACTTACAGTACTGAGGTGAGAGCACATGGATTTGGCGCTGGAAGTATGCTTCGTCTCACTGTGACGCTGTTTCCAGGGTCAAATATTTACTTCGATACCTTTTTTCACGTCGATCAACTTTCTTGGTTTTCTGATTGGAAAAAAGCTGGACGACTGTGGAACGACTTGAAGAATCCGATTGGAATGAGAACTACCCCCCCCCCCCTAAAGCAGATAACGCTTCTGTACTAAATATTAGAGAGGATCAGAAAATCGCAGTCACATAGTGGTACGAGAATGAACCTGTACTGCTAGCGTCCGACTGTAAATGGGTAAGACAAACAAAGAACCCAAAGACGCTGGGATAAGAACCAGCAGACTTTATCGAAACTAAGTGCCCAAGAAGTGTAGCCGGAAACAATTGCTTCAGGGTGGGGTTGGCATGAGTGACAGAATGGCCTCGCCTGACAAATTTACAGCCAGATCCCAGAAATTGGCGGTAGCCTTCATTTGGTGAACAGCTTCATCGATTCTGCCGTTTCCAGTGGTATCCTTGAACTGCGTATGCCTGTCCACAACAAGTTTACAGACGTGATGAAGCAACTGATTCACTTTCAATTCCCCGTAGCTAAGTACCCAGAGTCCTTAGAAGCCTCATGCTGGAAAAGGGTAGCAGGAGGATCTCAATGGCAGGACGAAAAGCGAGCAGGAGTATCTCCCCCCTAACCGAAGAGGTTTCGAGGTCCACTCCCCGAGTCCACTTGAACAGGAATTTGAAAGATCAAGCTAAGTGCCGAGATTCGGGCTGGGAGGGGGGGGGGTAATCAAACGCAAAGTTTTTTTAGGCCGTTTTGGAGACAAAAAGTGTTTCAGGTCGTTTCATTCATGAGCTTGAACCTCTTTTCATCGTTTTGCGCTGAATTGACAAATTTGAAATAAATGTCCTTTGCTGAAAGCATTATTACTTTTTCAAGGATTGGGACCGAATGTCCTCCCCAGTGGACATTCAATAGAGGGGAGGGGGTAGAAGGGGGATTTTTTTGGAGGCTAGTTTCGAAATCTACGCATTTTTCTGATCAAAATTGGAAGTTTCCATGTGTATGTGTCAGCTGGTTTAGACTCGGGTCTCAGGAGGTTAAAGTGCGCATTTTAACCACAGTCGAAAAATACTTTTGATCAAACAAAACATCTCAACACATGCAAGTGCCATATGAGCTTACAGCTCTTGTTTTTTTCCAGGAAACTAGGTTGTCTACTTGTCTTTGACTAAGACCTGTCTTCATTGTCGAGGTTTCAGCCTGTTAGTTTGAACGGAACGGTATAACTTATTCGACAGTGCAGTCGAAAACAGTTACAGTCGAAAGTACAGTACAGTCGAAAACAGTTTTAATCCGTTTTTATGGCACTTGCCTTCCGGCCAAGTGCCATATACCGATCACTTCTCCGTCGGTCGGTCAGTCCGGCGTTTGCGAGTTAGGGTACTTCCAGATGTGCTAGGACGATGAAACTTGGCAGGCATATCAGGGACCCGACCAAACTAACCTGGAAATAATCAGTTTCCCGATCCGACCATCTGGGGGGGAGTGGAGGGCGGGAGAATCCTGAGAATTTAGTAGTTTTTGTCAAACCACCTATCCCTTCCTTCAGACTGGTATACCTCTGCGCACGTGGATGACGTCACTCTATGCTTAAATCTATTGAAATCGGAAAGAGCTAGTTCAGTCTTGGGTCGAAGGGGTTGGTATATGTTCAAGCTTAGTAGTGGTTGATGTAGATGAGAGGGAATTCAGGAAATCGAGTAGTTTTTGTCACACTTTTTCGAGTTATTGTACTTCCAGATGTGCTAAGACAATGAAACTTGGCAGGCATATCAGGGACCCGACCAAACCAGCCTGGAAATAATCAGTTTCCCGATCCGACCATCTGGGGGGAGTGGAGTGCGGGGGAATCCGTAAAATTGAGTGTTGTGTAACTTTCGAACGGGTGATCGGATTGGAATGAAACTTAATACGTGAATGAATGACATATCTCTGACGTTTCATTTGAAGTCCGAACCGGATTCGACAGCTATGGGGGGGGGGGTTGGGGAGGGAGGCCGTAAATCTCGAGAAACGGTTAGAATGGAGGGATCGGAGTAAAACTTGCTGGGAAGAACAAGTATCTGCTCCAGATAAATCGTTTACACATTTGGACTGGATCCGGAGACTTGGGGGGGGGGGGGGGGTAGAGGGGAGTTTCCCGGAATTCCATTGATAGTGGTTTTTGGGACTTTGACGACGAAACTTGGGAGGCGTATCAGGGACCCGATCAAACTGACATGTAAATAAAAATTCACTCGATCCGATAGTCATGGGGGGAGCGGAGGGAGGGGGAATGCGGAATATTGAGCCATGCGTAACTTTGGAACAGGTGATCGGATTCGAGTCAAATTTAGTAAAAAAAATAATTGAATCGATGACAAGTCTGTGGTGATCTTTTTCATGTCCGGACCGGATCCGACAACAATTGGGGGGGGGGAATACAAGACCGGCTTGAACTGGAGAGATCGGGATGGAACTTTGTGGGAATAACAAACAGGTGCTTCGGATAAATCATTTACAAAACCGGATTGGCTCCGGTGACTGTGGGGGGAGTTTGAGGGGCGGGTCCGGAATTCCGATGATCGCGAGTTAAGGTACTTCCAGATGTGCTAGGTCCATGAAACTTGGCTGGAATATTAGAAATTCGACAAGATTGGCTTAGAAATCGCCACTTTCCAAATCCGACCATTCCTTAAAGTACCAATCATGACCGCAAATTAAGAAAAATACTTTTAAGCAAAATATCCATTTTCATGATCCCCATGACCACACTATCATTTTTGCCTCAAGGGTTTTGCTTACAAACGAAGTTCTAGCTCCCTCAAAGTGCGCATCTTACCCGCAAGGTCGAAAAGTACTTTCTGTCAAACGATACATCCCAAACCATGATCATTTGTGCCACAAGGGTTTTGCAAAAAAAAATTGTTTCTAGCACCCTTAAAGTTTAACTGAAAAGGACTGGGATAGGACAATCTAGTTACCCATCACTTATTCACTTAAATTGGCTTGAAGACCCGCTGAAAATGCGTTACTTGGTTGTTCCGCTATTCAGGAATAATCGATTTTCAAATAGTGGAATTTCCGTGTGATTTGTGGTAGCTCTAATTTGTAGTATGCCTTACAAGAAAGATTTATGACTTTTTTTTGTTCAGGCACTAAGCAATCTTCACCAATATCGCCACTGCCCACTGAAAAGCCTTGTTTGTGTTTAGATAAAAATTTCCCGCGTCATAGTAGAATTTTCGCTGTGGGGACAGCCGCAGATATTCTGAACGTCATAACTATCAGATGGTGGAAAACAAAAAAATCCCTTTGCAGAATCCAAATAATTCACTGTATTCGACTAAATGACACAAAAATAAGTTGGCTTTTCAGTTAAACTTTAAAGTCCGGCATCTTGAGGTTGTCCAACTTTTGAACGGGTGATCAGATCTTACTGAAACTTGATATTGGGTAAGAACTCGTGTTTCAGATTTCCCATTTCAAGTGCGGTCCGATCAATGTGTGGAGTCCGGGGGGGGGGGATTTTGTGACATGCTTAGAATATAGCGATTGGGATGATTCTTGGTGGGAAGGACAAGCATAAGCCCTAGATGCTGACGCAGAACCGGTTTGGATTCGATCACTCTGGGGGGCGCTGGAGGGGGGTCCAGAATTCCGGTGATCGCAGTTTAAAGTACTTCAAGATGTGCTAGGACGATGAAACTTGGCTTGAGCATTAGAGACTTGACAAGATTGGCTTAGAAATTGTCACTTCCCTGATCCGACCATCCCTTAAGTCATCTTAACCGCAAAGTACAAAAAGTACTTTTAAGCAAAACCTACATTTTCATGATCCCCATGAGCCCATGATCATCATTGCCTGAAGGGTTTTGCTTAGAAATGAATTTCTAGTACAGTGCGCATCTTAACCGAAAATTAAAAAAAAATACTTTTCACTGAACCATATATATTCATGATCCTAAAGGGCCCATGATCATTTTTCCTTAAGGGTTTTGATTACAGACGAATTCCTAGCCCACTAAAGTGCATATCGTCACAGCCAAGTGCAAAAAAAAAATACTTTTTACCAAAAGATACATTCTCATGATTTCCAAGGGTCCGTCGTCATTGTTATTTTAAGGGTTTTGCTTACAAATGATCACAACAAACCCCCACGAACCGGCGAATCCCTACTTTCATCCTTTTACCAAGCCTTGCAAGTGCCATATGAGCTTGCAGCTCTTGTTTTTAACAAGTTTTGTTATCACAACTTTTGTTTTTTTTTCATCTTGAGCGGCTTTGAGCCTGAAGAGGACCCTTGCCAAGAAGGGCCAAAATATAGCTCCAATAAATTTCAGCTGACTTATCCGTTTTGCACTGTCAATTGTCAAATATAATATGTCTCTGTTTTTAGCAACCAAAAGTATTCGTAAAAGAAGTGAGAACATTTTTTTAGGACCAGGAACGGCCGCCACTGAACAGAAACTGCAAAGAATGGTAAGGAACTGGTAAGAAAAGAAGTATGTTACTGACGCAGGATAGAGCTTTAGGGATTTTGACATACAACAAGGAATTTTAGAAAACCACGTCGCTTTCCAGCGAAATTTGAATTTTATGTAAGGCAAAGATTTTGAATGTACCTGCTCACGACGTCCTTAGAAATGGATTTTCCGCATCTTCTTGCAGTAAGAGAACAGATATTGAAGGACCAAAAATTACTTGAAAGACCTTATGAAATGGAAAGTGCTTGGGATCAGTTGGCAGGGATATACTTGGAGATATCACAGAGATTGGAGGCTCATTTGCTTCTGAAACAAAAAGGTAGACTTCAAGTTCAATCAAGGCTGATAGGCTATTCAGAAATTCTTTTTAGGGGGTATCATCTGGAGATCAGTAGGGACAGTACTGCCTTTCTAAATAAGAGTGCACTTTGGAATTTGCCACAGTGATTGTAATAATTTGTTAGGGTAGCCACTAAAAAAAAAAATAATCAAACCTGAGCTTTTGAAGATCAGAATGTGATTCTCCTATCTTTTAGCTTTGATTTGAGGCCAAAATCACCTCTCTATCTTGTCTCTAAGCATCTTAAATCTTCTTTAGCAAACAGTATTTTACATAAGGAAATGCCTATGTTCATCCATTGACTTTAGGGTTTTGTCGATCTAGTGACCAGCTTGGAACTATGTGCTTCAATGAAATTCTATGAAACTGGGTGATTTTGAGCTGGTTTTGAGTGCATGGGGAGCCCCAGCAAGGGAGTTAGATGAGAAAATATGAATATGATCATCAACAGTAGGGCACCAGATATTTTGGAGAATTTCCCTGCTTAAGGGGAATCTCCTACACAGGTGAAAAAGAATCCCCTGTAGAGGAGGTGAGGGGGGGGGACAGGGGGGGATAAGTGGGACAAATTTTATGGCATATTCTAGTAAAGTAGACCTAAAAAACTGTCTCCAGGTCCATCACCCTCCCCCACCCCCCACCCAACTCCTCTAATCCTAAAACATGGAAAATAATAAAAAAACTAGTATTTATATGTATTTCCCTTGTATCCAAAAAAGCTTTCGAGTCCAGTCTGCATGACTGCTGTACTTGTAGCACTATTTAACACAATGCCTTACAATTTTGCTGATTTCTTCTTTTTTTGTTGGAGTTTACAAGCACTTTACTTTTTCAGGTGCTTTCACCTACGGTAGAGAAAGCCTTGATACCGGAGAAATCATTTGTTCAATAAATGCCATTTGAGTGGAAGGGATCCCTTGGACAGCTGGTATTCCTAGATAAATTCCCTTTCTAGTTAGTTAATTCAGTCCAGGGGTTACTCAATTTGGGTGTAATTGTTATTTATTGGCCAAACGATTTCTCCGGTATCAAGGATTTCTCTATGGTAGGTGAAAGCACCTGAAAAAGTAAAGTGCTTGTAAACTCCAACAAAAAAAGAAGAAATCAGCAAAATTGTAAGGCATTGTGTTAAGTAGTGCTACAAGTACAGCAGTCATGCAGACTGGACTCGAAAGCTTTTTTGGATACAAGGGAAATACATATAAATACTAGTTTTTTTTATTATTTTCCATGTTTTAGGATTAGAGGAGTTGGGTGGGGGGTGGGGGAGGGTGATGGACCTGGAGACAGTTTTTTAATTTTAGGTCTAAGGGAATAAATTCCCTTTCTAGTTAGTTAATTCAGTCCAGGGGTTACTCAATTTGGGTGTAATTGTTATTTATTGGCCAAACGATTTCTCCGGTATCAAGGATTTCTCTATGGTAAGTGAAAGCACCTGAAAAAGAAAAGTGCTGGTAAACTCCAACCAGAAAAGAAGAAATCAGCAAAATAGTAAGGCATTGTGTTCAGTAGTGCTACAAGTACAGCAGTCATGCAGATTGCACCCAAAAGCTTTTCTGGAAACAACAGAAATACATATACCTAACACTAGTTTTTTGGTTATTTTCCATGTTATTTAGGATTAGAAGAGTTGGGTGGGGGGTGGGGGAGGGGGAGGGTGATGGACCTGGAGACAGTTTTTTAATTTTAGGTCTACTTTACTACTAGAATATGCCATAAAATTTGTCCCACTTATCCCCCCCTGTCCCCCCCCCTCACCTCCTCTACAGAGGATTCTTTTTCACCTGTGTAGGAGATTCCCCTAAAGCAGGGGAATTCTCCAAAATATCTGGTGCCCAACTGATCAAGGTTATAGTCCAATAGACCTATTGCTGCTATAGGCTGCTGACTTTTCCTCCTTAGTATCAACAAATTTTTGTAGGCAAGTTCAGCTACTTTTTTTTACATCTAAATTTACATTGAATATTAAGAAATAATATAAAATAGCTAGGACATCTTACTGTTAGCCTTATTAAATAGACAATTTTGTCCTGAATTCAATGGTATTTTAAAATATTTTTTGGAGATGTTTTAGATAGGTAAAACTGATAAGGAAAATTCACAGCAATTCATGCATTCATTACAACAAAATTGCCAATTTTTGCCACTAGGTGTTTTTGTGGCTACCCTAAATTTGTGTAGGCTAATTAAAAAAAAGAAGATTCAACCTTTGTGTTATTGGATGTAGTTTCAGCGGAGTTTCACTTTTGTTTTTTAGTTTGTCCAAAGGCAAAAGTTCTGCATTGTACTGGCTTTGTACCTTTTTACTGTATTTTTCGATCGTAGATAGTGTATTTCTGGACACAAATGGCCATAAAACTTTGGCCGAAACTCTGGCCACAAATGGCCCATTATCTGAGTACCCCAATCTACAATTGATGCCACCATCAGTCTAAAATACAATTGATGGTGAGATAGTGTAGTTTCCTAACTAAAACAGTGCTGCTAGTATGTGCTGCACATTATGTAGACTACTTGCTAAAAGACGAGTTGCAGCAAATTTGTTTCCTATCTTCTTTTGGGTCTCAGGATGCAACAACTTCTTCCACAAATTCTTAAGGTACACCACTGCCTTCAGGACTAGATTGTTTACCTAAAATCGCCAAAGACATTTCCAAGATTTATCTATACCACAAGAAAATCAAGCTATAAAAAAACTACAGGATACCTTGCTATTTGCCCCAACACCATTTATTAAATATATGTCTGCATTCCCACTGTTTCTTTCCAGCCTCTACAGTTATCAAATGTGTGAAATTGGGCCTTGATTGAAAGGTCTAATTATTCTCTACAACCAAATATTTTCTTGTCTTTGTTGAACAAAGTTGCAACATTGCCAAATGCCTATCTTCTAAACACCTGCTGACCATGGCCAAATTCTTTGTGAGCCACCTTCCGTTTCTAGTTTTCTTTCGCGCTCTTCACAGGTTTATTTACGCTACCAGGTTAACGAAAATAGCTTGAGCGGGACTATTTGCGCCAGCATTTTTCAATTGCATATATTTGTATCTTTTCAGCTTTGTTTGGAGCCAGGTAATTCTTCAAAGAAGAAATAGAAGTATGTGGATGACATTTGATATTAATTAATTCAGTCAGAATGGATGTATTTTGATGTTCCATATGCAATCCTTATGATTTATTCTTTATTGACACAAGTTTTACTAGGGGTGGTAGCGGAAGTAGCAAGGTGTCCTATCTAAACTTCACTAGAAAAATTTGTTGTTATTAAGGACTAAAAGGCAGCACAGCTGTTGACTGGCTGTTGGTACCATTAAATTCACCTTTCTTAGCACTTGAAGCACATTTTCTCTTATAATCCATTTGCAGAGATCTGATGTGCTTAAAATGGCCATCCCATAAAGATGCTAGATGAACAGCATTATTTCTTGAAATCTTTCCCACCAAAATTGAATTTGTAGTGTGATTATGACTGTATCATGGAAGCATTGTCTGATAGAAATTACTGTTTTTCAAAAGAAGAATTGAGATACTTAAGAGCAAGGTAGAGAGTTAATTTTGACCTCAAACCAATGCTACAAGGTAGAATAATTGTATTCCAGTGGTCAGAGGCACAGAATTTGAAAATTATTTACTATTTTTATCCTATTTTTCTGGCCCCTTGCTGGAGTAGACTATGGTTAGAATAGCCGTGGTACAGTAGGGGTATCCTTCTTTGAACACTTCTCTAAATCTTTGACGACCCTGGTTTTGTTTTTCGCCTCTAAACTGCCAAATGCGAGTGACAAAGTAAGAACTGAATAGCTGCTGAAAGAACTTTATATTCTTGCATGGCGAGGGTAGGAAATTAGTTTTAGCTTCCCCCTGCATTCCTAGCTGCGAATGTTTCTAAACTGTATTATTTATTCCCAACACTATTTCTAGAGAAGAAGCATGAACATGAGTTACTTCTTCAAGAGCAAAACAAAGTACAATCTATCATCGAAGGCTCCAGAAGGAAAGACAAGGAAGTGGGTCATGTATTATCAGACATGAGGAACATACTTGTGAGTATCTTTTATCCATTTGCGTGCTGCGACGCTGCAGACCCCCTGTTTACCGAGTAGAAACCAACTTCCTGTATTATAATTTTTCAGCATTACCCCTAGCACAGCCAAGGGATCAGAAATCATCATCATCCATCCGCAGTACTTTTTAGTTTTAATGTCACCTGAGCCGAAGGATACAAGTCGCTTTTCTTTCGGTCCTGTTATCACAAGTTAGGGTACTTCCACATGAGCTAGGACAATGAAACTTAGCAGCCAGATGGCTTACCCGACCAAACTGACTGTCTTGGAAACTGTCACTTCCCGGATCCGACCGTCCTGGGGGAGTGGGAATCCGGGCTTGAGGTATAACTTGATGAGATTTGACTGAGACTTGATAATTGGCAATTGATGTTCAGTTTCAAGTCCGGTCCGAATTCGACGACTGTGGAGGGAGTTGAAGGGGGTGCCGGAAATCTGGTGGCACGCTTTGAGTAGAGAGATCGGACGGGACTTGGTTGGAAGAACAAGCGTAAGACCTGGATATACCATTTATGAAACCGGACCGCATCCGAGCACTGGGGGTAGTTGGAGGGGGTGGGTCCCGGAAATCTTGTGATATGTATACTCGGGAATGAGTGATCCGGTTCGGATGGAACTTGACAGATATGTTCCCTAGATAAAAATGATTATTAACGAAAAAATTAGCTAAAATTCAAGCTGTAGCTTGAAGAAACGAATTTTTCGTTTGCAGGTCCAGACCGGAGCTGTGTCGGAGTTCCGGAAATTGTATCGCACTTTAGTACTTGGAGATGGTCTAGGGCAATGCGACTTGTTAGAAGTATTAGGTACTTGACCAGATTGATTTGTAAATTTTAACTTTCCGGATTCGACCATTCTGAGTGGAAGGAGGGGAATCCGGAATCTTATGACAGGCATAACTTCCAAACGAGTTATTCGATCGGTATGAAACTTATAGATGACATATCCCAGATGTTCCGTTTCAGGATGGACTGGGTCTGGAAGCTGTGCGGGGAGGAGGGGTGCCGGAAATCCTGTGGCATGAATTGGGACGGGACTTTTTTTGCTTACAAATGAATTCTTACCCCCTTAAAGTGTGTATCTTAACCGCACAGTGCACAACATTTTGGCCAAACGAAACACTTTCACGTTCCTAAGGGCCCATGAATCTCCGCCGTTAGGCTACACCAACTAAACCCAGCTTGCGAGCGTTCACCGGCCCTTTTTTATTACCCCACGCTTGATGGCTGTAGAGTGTAGAGCGTGTTCCACCCTACTTACCGACGTCACGAATTTTGACTTCTTGGCGTCAAGGCTGGAACGCCTTTTTCTATTTTCAGCAAAATATCATGCCACGGGCTAATCAGACCAATCAGGTCACGGATATTCGTAGTTTACCACGCTTACCACCTTCATCTTTGAGTCTGAACAGTTTCCATCTTAATACTACGCTGAACTCCTGACCGCTGTATGGGATTATATCTAACTGCGGCACAGGATTATTCGTACGGATTAACAAGTGCGCAAGCGCTCAGACGTGGAGTGTCAAAGTAAAATGTTTATCATATTTTGTATTCAAACAGCGTTAAAACCAAGACATTTCACATCCCCAATAACCAAACAAGTATTGAAATAACCTAATTTGTAATCATCCCACTTTAAAAGCTTTAAATGTAAACAAACCGCAAGTATAAATCCAAAGAAATGTTGAAGATCTTGCAAGAACAGCATGAGTTCTAACACTGTATCAGAGGATCAGAACACTGAATCTAAATGGTCTGCCAGCCAGTCCGACCCTTTAAACCTCTTTTCCATTAGCAAGGTAATAAAACAAGTGCAATATCCAAATCGTAGCAGCCTAATACCCCCTTTGTCACAATTCATTAAGAACGGTCATCGGTCATATGACAACACCGTTAAGTTTCCAGCTGTTCATCAAAGATACGTCGCGTCGTCTTATTGTTGCTGCTACACCAAAATCCTCATTCATAGATATATCTCCCCAAATATACAAGAGTTGAACTTGAGACCTGTCATAGACCAACGTAACTCATGAAAAATCAGGGCCCAGTTACTCATGAACGGGAGGAGGGGGGACATCAATTGCATATCTAGACCTAAATATCCTCGACTATACCAGCTTAGAGTTTGATTCCAGTCACGGGCTAAAAACTTGACTCATGGGCAAATTGGGCCCACATGCCCATGAACGGGGAGGGTAGGGGCCAGGGGGCGGTTCAACTCCACATATGAATCCCCAGCCCTATGATCGAAAAGCAGAAAGGAATTTCATCGCCTTATCTCCAGTTATTGTCAAGTTCAAATCATTAAAAAATGGGCAATCTGGGCCCAATTGCCCCTGAACTAAGTGGGGGTGGGGTTTGGGACCCGCAAAAATGAAAAAGAGACCCCAATACTCACAAACCTACCAAGTTTCAACTTGATACCTGTTGATTCCTGTCACGGGTAACGAACTTTACTCCTAGGCAATCTGGGCCCATTTGCCCATGAACGTGATGGGTGGGGGAGGTGCAACTTTAATAGTAATGTCCCAGCCCTAGGGTCTACATGTACAAAGAATTTCATCGTCTTATTTCCAACTCTGGTCAAGTTATGAACATTATTCACTGGGCAATCTGGGCCCATTTGCCCCTGAACCGAGTGGGTGTGGGGGGTCGGACCCCCAAAAGGCACAACTAGACCCCAATCCCCACCAGCGTACCAAGTTTGAACTTGATACTTGCACTGGTTCATGAGCTATGAGCTCCACAAAATACGGTGAAAACCGAAAACCGGAAACCGGAAACCGAAAACCGGAAACCGGAAACCGAAAGCCGAAAGTCTGCTACAGCGCTCGCAATAGTGGATTGTTCCAAGGAACACTCCACTAAAAACTGAAAGGATTAGTTAGAAGATCTAAATTCCCATGGGTCAACTGGAGCTAAAATGTCTATCAAATTTTTTGGAATATTTTATTTCATTTCTCAAACATTATTTTTGTGGCGAGTTGGTCGTCTAGCAAGTCGTCGCTGTGGCGAAATGACACTGTGGCAAGATATCGGTGTGGTGACTTGTCGGTTCCCAGTTGCCGGTGTGACGAGTTGTCATGGAATCGTAATTTCATTGCTTTCCTTTCCGGAACCCTAGACGTGAAAATGAGAATTCAGAGGAGTAGTTCTCTAACGACTAGGCTACTCTTAATTTAATGGCTATTACCGTGTAAGTCTCTGGACTGGGTTGTAGTGGTGTGCAACTGTATTTATAGTTAGAACATTCATAGAACCTTTTTGGATGCTTGTCGTTTTTCAAGTACCCAAGTCGGGACTGCGGGGACAGCGGGATACTCTATGAGCGTGTTCCACCCCTCTACCAATAGTAACTATTAGTTACTATTCCCGTTCCAGCCTCACGAAAAGCTACTGCGCTGACCGTTCCAACCTTCTCAAAATAGTATAGGCTACTCTTAATTTAATGGCTATACCGTGTAAGTCTCTGGACTGAGTTGGAGTGGTGTACAACTGTATTTATAGTTAGAATATTCATAGAACCTTTTTGGATGCTTGTCGTTTTTCAAGTACCCAAGTCGGGACTGCGGGGACAGCCGGATACTCTATGAGCGTGTTCCACCCCTCTACCAATAGTAACTGTTAGTTACTATTCCCGTTCCAGCCTCACGAAAAGCTACTACGCTGACCGTTCCAACCTTCTCAAAATAGTAACTTATAGGCTACTCTTAATCTAGTGGCTATACCGTTTAAGTCTCTGGACTGAGTTGGAGTGGTGTGCAACTGTATTATAGTTAGAATAGTCATAGAAACTTTTTGAATGCTTGTCGTTTTTCAAGTACCCAAGTCGGGACTGTGGGGACAGCCGGATACTCTATGAGTGTGTTCCACCCCTCTACTAATAGTAACTATTAGTTACTATTCCCGTTCCAGCCTCACGAAAAGTTATTACGCTGACCGTTCCAACCTTCTCAAATGGTAACTATTTGCTTACCACGCTCGGGAGCGTAGTAACTATGCATCTCTGTAACGTGATTGGTCCGATCAGCCCGTGGCCTGATATTTGACCGAAAAAAGCGTTCCAGCCTAGCGCAGTAACTACGATGACTAGCGTAGTAACCACGGTAAGTAGGGTGGAACACGCCAGTGAACCTCGAGAAGATCAAGAAACGTCACCCAAATGAACCCTCAAACCTGATTCAAATCCTGTAAACCAATCAGCAATGTTTATTGTCGTGATCTGGTCGTGATGTTTCTGGCTCTTCGATGGGCACACGGCGATTCCTCGCCATCACGAAGAGTTGGACATCAAGAGTATTTCAGAAGTCTGTCAAAGAGCGTAACTGACGACATCTAATCTTAACAAGACCAAGGTTTCGATGGGGTCCCAAAATCTTATATTTGTTGGACTTTTTCATCCAATCAATCGGATCTTGTAGATTTCCTGTCGTCGCTAGATCCCGTAAACATGTTGTTTTTCCGCAGCTCGGGTAACTCAGAGTGGGGTCAGATTACGACCGGAATACCAATGCTAGTCGATACTATTCCGATCCAACATGTTCTTATGTATAGCCTACGCCAGCCTGTAAATTTTATCTGAGGATTTTGTTAATTCCGACTGTTTCCGATTCTGATCGTACCATCCACCCGGTAGTAAGACGAAGCAAATATATCGGTTGAGTCCTATTATCGTTACACCGACATATAGAGATTGATTAGAAACACAAAAGAGTATAATTGCTGATTTTCCACGGATTAGGGCTAGGCGACTGATCAGCTGAGAAAGAAAGAATTTAATCTGCATGCTTACCCTCAAATCAAAGCTCTAGATGACGTCCGAATTAACTTTCATTTTTATGAGATTTCTGAGTTGCAGAATTCCGGACGAATTGCTTGTTCAATGAATAAATGAAGTTCACATACGAATTCCTCATTCATCTTTACTCCTAAATCGAATCTTTAATCGACTTCGAAGGAATTTCCTTCAAGTAAAAAAATTTTTTACTTGAAGGAAATTTCGGTTTCGGCCGGATTCCGGATGAACCAGTTGTGCGGCAAGAAAATAATGTTCAAAATTGGATTCAGCATGTACCCGTACCCCAGTACCGAATATCCAATCGACTTCAGAAACAACTTTTAACCTCTGCCAAATTTCCGGTTTTGCCGGATTCCGGGTGAACTATTTGTCCGGCAGGAAAAAAAAGTTCAGATATGGGTTCAGCATGCCATCTTACCCCTAAATCGACTATCTCATTAGCTTCGAAATATATTTTATTTCATTCCTTAGTTTGAAACCCCCTCCCCCACCCCGAAATAGGCTCATCTACAAACTTGACCTGTACTTTGACCTAACGGATCCTCCTACCAAGTTTAAAGAAAATATCTCTACCCCTTCGAAAGTTATTGTGCTGACAGACAGACGGACGACTTTTACGAAGTCATAGGTAGGGGAGGTCGGGGTTGAACCGTACGTTTTTCGTTTTCGGCTAATAATTCAATTTGTGTAGAACTTGAACAAATTTTGAAGATTGGAAATGAAAGATAATGAGACTGGGTATGTTCTGTAATTTTTTGAGAATTTAATTTCATCTGGTTTTGGCGCCACGATTTTTTCTTTTTTTCAAAAAATCGTCCGGTTCAACCCCACCGGTGGGGTTGGTTCGGACGGGTGGTGTTTTGAACCGGACATGTTAAGATGAGCTCTGAATATGACCGAATAAGTGGTACAACTAAGCGCTTATCAAGTTTTCACTTCTTGGAGAAGAGTTGGACTATCCGAACATACCACTTTACCGAAAATTTTTGTAAATTCGAACTCAAAAGAAAATGCTTGTTGAACTTAACTTTTTTCCACCGGAAGCAATTCATTTAGAAAGCTTGGCTCCAGCAGCTTTATCCTGCTTTCCGGACTCCAGAAAATGGTAAATATTTTAATCTGGACAGAGCGGGGTTGGACCGGACCTCTAGAATAACGTCCGGTTCAACCCCCCAAAACGTGTCCGGATCAACCCCACACAGACCATTTCTAAAAAAAATAACACCAAGAAAAACCGGAAAGTCGTAGGAACCCTGCAATAGGCTAATAAGATGAAGAAATGAACCTACATTGGACTAAACTGTAACCAACTCGCCAAAAACAACTAACTTCTTCTCTAACTGAAAATGAAATTGTAAGTCCGATTTGTGCAATGAAAAAAACAAAGTCGCCTGGTTGGGAATCGGTTCGCACCTGAGAGTTCAAATTTCGTCCCGTGAGTAAGAACATTGTTGCCAACCTCTGTTAATTATTTCATGATTTTACAACTTTGGCTCTGCCCACAATTGAAACTGTCCGGTTCAACCCACGTACGGTTCAACCCCGACCTCCCCTACCCCTAAAGAAAATATCTCTACCCCTTCGAAAGTTATTGTGCTGACGATAGACGTACAACTTTTACGAAGTCATAGGTACCGGGTAAAACACGGTTTTACCATTTTGGCAAACTGCCTATCGCGTGAAGATGACGTAATTCTGAAGAAACTCTTCTAGGTATCCAAGAAGGAGGCGCTTAACCTCACTCACGACAAAGCGTCGACTATGAACAGCGAAGTTTCGGACAAAGTCAAACAGCTACACCACCTTAGGCAGGAGCTCGAACACAAACAGGCGAAACCAATCGCTGAACAGTAAGTCGGGCCGGACATTTGTTACACTTTTTCACGGCCTGTATTCTTGTATGCATCAAGGTTTCAGTGTAGAGCAAAATGATTTTGGCCGATTTGTGAAAATCATTATCTTTGAGAACAGGGAAGCTTTAGAAACTCTGCAGATTCGTCAAAAACTTATAATTATTTTTCGAAACAACTCAAGATCAGGTCATATTATTTTGACCCCTGGCCCAGAAGCTGTTGATGTGCCTGCTTTTGTCATTATACCATGTTGCATCACAAATAAATCAATGCAGAAGGGCACCTGTGATCGAGCCTGTGACTCGCTCGTCGCTACCGAAACTCACTGGTTGCAACTAGTATTTGAAGCTGTAAAAGTATTATTTCCGGAAGCCGATGCATTTTTAGTATTTCGTTTGACAGTTTTGAAACTGTGTCGGGAACACCATCGAGACTTGAAACACGAACAAAAAACTCATAGGTTACCAGAAGGGAAGTGGAGGGTTTGTCGATAGTATTTTATTTTGGAAAAATGCTTGGTTCATCTGTAACCTAAACAGGGCCAAAAGATGAGACGGTCAAGCCAGTATTCTGATCGATTGTTGACTTCCCTGGCCATATACCTTGGCGCGTCAGTCATCTACTTTTTTTTTTACGGGGAAACGAGTTTCTGGTTTGGCAACTTTCGTGAAGGTTTCCTTTACGTTTTCATTCGCTACTTTATATTCCAACTTTTTTAGGTGTCAGCTTGACTTCATCAGAAGCCTGTCACATTCCCGGTTTTGTGAAACCCAAGACGAAAAGAAGATTAAGGGTTTTTTTGTCCGATGTAGTTCAACTAAAGAACTGAAGACATTCTGTTTCGACCTACAAAAGGAATCTAAGCAATCTGTTCTTAACAAGTTATGGAAACTGGTCGAGTGGAGTTATGAAACAGAGCTTAAACAGTAATTTGTATCTCAATAGCCTTTTTACTTTGTTACCAGTATCGTATTTTTGTGTGTGTAAATAACTAGCGAAATTCCATTTTTGTAAATTGCTCGCGGTTAAGAAGTTCGGAAGAGGACACAGGTTACGAAACAGTCTGCGCACTACTCTCGTATTTCCACAAGTCCTGAATACTACTGCCTATTTAAATTCCGATGCTCGAATTAAATAAACTTATTTTTACTGATGTTCATTTACAATATTTGACTTACACTGAAGTTTAATCATTGTACACAGGAATGAAAAACACACTGTCACTTTCGATGTTCAAACGCTCACTTGATCACATCGTGCATCACTCGTGTATCACTCAAGGTCTGGCATATTTTCATCGTCGGAGTCACCACCCTCGTCGAGATCATCTAAGGAGGGTTTATCCCCCTCACCACCGAGTCCACCCATCTGTTTGAGCATCTGCGGAACAAAGAGAATCGTTAGCTGAGCAAAATAAGCAAATGCAGTTAAACAGTAAAGAGTCATACAATTACAATAGAGATCAGTTTCCCGAAAATATGACAAAATTCGTATCTGGCAAATATAACAAGACCAAAGGTTTCGATGGGATCCCAAAAATTTAATATTTGACCCAGACAACTAGGTCTTTCTTCGCCAGATCCAGTCTTCGCCAGGCTAATCATCTGAGAAAATCAAGTTCAGATGTACCTGTATAAGCCATATCTATTTTGACGATACTGATCGAAACTTCCTGCTTTACTTCTGCCAAATTTCCGGTTTCGGCCAAATCCGAGCGAACTATTTGTCCAGCCAAAAAAAGATAGTTCAGAAACGAATTCAGCGGATTTCCTTATCCCCATAAAGAACATCTAATCAACTTCAAATAAAATTTTAACTTGATTTCGCACGAACTATATGTCCGGGTAAAAAATTATTGTCATATACAGATTCAGCGTCTCTTCTTACCCTTAAATCTGTCATCTAATCAACTTCAAATAAAAATTTTACTTTTAACAAATTTTCCGGTTTTGGCCGGATTCCGAGCTAACTACTAGTCCGTCGAGAAAATGGTTTTGACCATCGTGTTCAGCATGTCTCCTTACCTTTAAATCTAACATCTAATCAACTTCAAATAAAACTTTTACTTTTAACAAATTTTCCGGTTTTGGCCGGATTCCGGGCGAACTACTTGTCCGGCGAGAAAATTGTTTTCACCATCGTGTTCAGCATGGCTTCCTACCCCATAATCGACTATCACATTAGCTGTTTTAGGCGATACACGTTAGCCGATCAGAACGAAAACAGAAAATAAGATAAACAGCTACGGCAATCGGCTTCCGGCGAACGTCAAAAACACCAAAAAATCAGACGGCTATGTTATCGTCGGACTAATCGGCGATCAAAAACGCCACTATTATTTTGAAATCTCACAACAGAGAATTGATGGAACGACAGAGAGGGAATCGTAATGTAGGTACGACAGGTCCTACAATTTACTTAAAGAAGCATACCACTTTCACATAGCGATTTTATCTGGTGTTTCAAAATTTGTCAGTAACTATAGGCAATGTGCCAGCTGTAATTTTTCTGAGCTTTAACAAAAAAGACTTAACTGGACGTTGCTAAAGCTGGCACTTTCTCTTAAAGTTTAACTGAAAAGCTAACTCATTTTTGTGTCATTTAATTGGATACACTGAATTATTTTTATTCTGCTAAGGGATTTTTTGATTTTCCACTATCTGCTCTAGGCTTAGAATATCCCCAGCCGTCCCCACAGCGTAAATTCTACTATGACGCGGGAAATTTAGTCTCAACACAAATGCGGCTTTTCAGTGGGCAGTGGTGAGACTGGTGAAGAATGCTTAGTGCCTGAACAAAAAAAAATTGATAAATCTTTAGTGGTGAGATCGGTGAAGACTGCTTAGTGCCTGAAAAAAAAAAAATTGAAAAATCTTTCTCGTAAGGCGTACAGCATAAATACAAGCGCATAGAGGCACCACAAATGACACAGAAATTCCACTATTTGAAAATCGATTATTCGTGAATAGCGGAACAACGAAGTAACTCATTTTCAGCGGGTCTTCAAGCCAATATAAGTGAATAAGTGATGGGTAACTAGATTGTCCTATCCTAGCCCTTTTCGGTTAGACTTTAAGACATAGGTTCTTGGCTGAATTCCGACTGATGAGCTGCCGGAAAGCCCTTCTAACTTAAGTTGTAATATGTGACGAGGTGAATGCCTGAATTTCATGGAGAATCTCTACGCCGAAAGAATGTACAATGAAAAGTGATTGAGAACACTTTTATAGAGGCCCATAGCCCCAAATTACAATTCTAAATTAGTGTTGGGCGATATCTGGATTTGTTGATATATCGATATTTTCACTTTCGATATGCGATAATCAATATCGATATTTCGGTACCATATTTCGCTGTAGTATACATCTCGTATGGCCAAGAGTTAAGAACAAAATTGTCGTAAAAAAACACTTTGAATAAATAACAAGACCAAAGGTGTCGATGGGATCCCAAAAATCTAATATATGATGTTGATAGATCAAAACTTATTTAAAAACAGATCACCAAAAATTCTAGCAACCGATTCTTACTTACGAGTCCATGTCCTCGTGATAGACGTGGTACCAATTTGTTCGTACCATATAAAGCACAGGAAACAAATTGTAGGTACACCAAGTAGACAAAACTGCTAACCCCTCATTGCCGAAGATGATTATGGTCTAACAGCCTATTATTAGACCATGAAACCATTAGAAATCCCCTACTTGTCTCACAATTGGGATCGGTCTATTTTTGGTTTCAGTGTTCACCCTTCTACTGAAGTTGTCAATCCTTCTAAACTTTCCAACTGTTATATAGCCCACAACCACCTTCTCTTTTAGCAACCCCACATACCAACCCCTTCGACCTTCGAAAACAACTAGCTCTTAGGTTCACTGAACACGCGCTCTGCGCAGAGCTATACTACTATGCAGAGCTTATATACTATTTTGAAGAAAAGGGGTAGCCGAAAATTGGTCGACACATTTTGTGTCCGGTTTTGGCAGGATTCCGGGTGAACTACTTGTCCGGCAAGAAAATGGCTTTCACCATCGTGTTCAGCATGTCTTCTTACCCCCAAATCGAACATCTAATCAAATTCAAATAAAACTTTTAGTTTTAACAAACTTTCCGGTTTTGGCCGGATTCCGGGCGAACTACTTGTCCGGCGAGAAAATGGTTTTCACCATCGTGTTCAGCATGTCTTCTTACCCCACAATCGACTATCACATTAGCTGTTTCAAAATATTTTGTTTGCCCCTTAATTTGAAACCCCTCCCCCACCCTCAAATATAGAGCTACAGAGCCCATCTTCGAACTTGACTTGTACTTTGACCCAAAGGATCCTCCCACCAAGTTTCATCAAAATATCTCAATCCCTTCGAGAGTTATCGTGCGTACAGACGGACGGACGGACGGACAACTTTTGCGATGTCATAGGTATCCGTCACTAACGTTTTGGGATCCCAAAAAAGTGAATTACGAAAAACACATTGCTCCAATTTTGGAAATATAAATATAACTTATGTTCGATTATTATAAATGTACAAATATCGTTTTCGATATCGACATTTACGTTTCGATATGCGATGACAATATGGTCCGATATATCAATATATACGGATATCAAATATCACCTAACCTATTCTAAATTCCCCAAATGCCGCAACAGTCCAAATCCTGAAAGTGGCTGCAAGGCATCAAGAAGCTCCAACCATGATGGTACCTCCAAAAACAGCTAAGTATGCTTAGCAATGCTGAATATCAGCGACGAGAGAACAACAACTTTTACTGTAATCAAACTTACATACAACAGGAATGCCCAGCCTAAACAATACCAAAAAAATACAAACCTGTTCAAAATCTTGTCCACCATATCCACCCTCGTCGTCGGTATCATCCTCATCCTTCCATTTGTTGAAGTCTACTTTCAACCAGTGCTGCTTTGTCTTGGTTTTTAACAATGATGGCCAGAAAGGACCTTCCTCTTTCTTCCTCAAGAGGAACTCAATACCTCGCTCTCCAAGGTGGTATTTGGATTCCTATAAAGGCATAGCATATCATTGCAAACTCTGACTGAAAAAAAAACACATCTGAGGCTGTTCCAATTTGGACTGAATCAGTAAATTACACTAATAACTTTTAATACTTCTGGATGAGAGAATAATTACTCTTTCCTCCAGGCCCTTTTGTTACTTTCCACATCACTAGAGACTGAATATAACAATCATATGCAGTGCAATACTCTCTCTAGTCTTCTTAAATTCCAGCAAATTTGGGAATGGCCTTGTGACAGTTCAGTATCTCGTCAATGTCACACTGATGCTGGCTTGCGTGGTATATACATATACAAAGTAAATATGCAATACTGAGTTCAAAACCTGTCCTGTACGAAGTTTGGCATATTCCTTACACATGAATAAACCAGGCCCAGCTAACGTGATTACATAGTTGAAAAAGTATTAAAGTATGCCTGAATATAATTTCAGTCAACTGGTTCTTGACACAATATCCAACAGCCCTTACACAGACATCCTCTTAACACTGAACATTTTCAAGTGGCAACTCATAACTGTACTTACTTCGGGGTTGATTTCTTTGCAAAGATCTAGAGTGATTTCGTAGAGCTTTTTTTCAGGTCCTGCAGTTCCTTTGAAATGGACCTTTTCACTTTCAATACTGATTTCTGGAGCTTTGCAGTCCTGAACATTGATTGTTACAATAACCACACCCGCTCTCTGGGCCCATGTGACCGGGGGGGTTAGAGTCCTGAAAGACAATGGGAGGTTAGCCATCCTGGAATTCTTCACACAATATTTCAGATGATACTTCAAGCAGCATGAAGGCACTTCTTGTATCTAGTTTTGGCATGAAGTTTTGGTTCACCTTATTTAATGTATCTGCCATCAAGTACATTCACAGGTGCAGACACTAGCACAGCAATCAACTGAGCAAGTTTTCTGCACCTAGTACGAGTTGTTTAGAGCCCATTTAAGTCTTGATATAGTACAAGTATAATGTCAGAAGTTTCGTAACAGTTAACAAAAGGATGCGCATTTTCAACAGACAACACTTGTTGTGATTTTGAAAAAATTATGCACTAAATGCTATGCATAACAAGCAATGACAGGACAAACAAACAAAAAATGGTGAAAAGGTGTCTGCTGACCTTTCTGTTTGTCATTATGATATTAAAAAAAGTCAGCAGATGTTCTTTATGCATAACATTTAATGCACGAAGTTTTCACAATCACAACAGAGTATGCCCCAAATGTTGTCTCTTGAAACTGTGCATCCTTGTGTTAGCTGTTATGAAACTTCTGACAGCGTAGGTAGGCCTATACCAACAAATCACAATTCAGTTTTAGTAGAGTAGGCCACTGTTAGGCACCAGCACGTATCCAGACAGATTAAGGTCAAACGTTAAAACCTGAATACATATGAATTTGGTCATTCCGGTAAAACAATCAAATCCGATATTTTCTATGTTTTCTGTCATTCCTCATGACAAAGTACTACCATTTGCAAGTAAAACAGTAGGCCAAAAGTTGACAGCCAAAACTCGATTCCTGCTATCTATTCACAATGCTAACAAGAGAAAATTCTCATCCAAGGTTGTCCAAAATTTTACTTTATAATTATTTTGAAATAGTTTTGAGAAGAAATAGATTGCCAGAAAAAGGCCAATGATTCTGTTACAGAGGGCCAACATATTCAAATTGCTAAAATTAGGAAATGTCCCAAGACTGCAAGAGGCAAGGATTCCAAAATATTTGTCCATGACTTTGGTTATAATAACAATATATATAAATAACAAGTGATTGACTAGGGTATTCAACATTTGGTGAATGTCAGAAATCTGTCTGAGATGGTTATTATATGTTCAAATACACAGGCAGACAGGTGACATTTGCACCTGAGATGGCTACTGTTTTAATAACAAAAATACTGATTTTGTAAGAAAAAACCACTAAGTTTGCCCTTACAAGCTTTTACAGATGTGAGCAGACAACGGGATTGTGAGCATGAACTGCAGAGTTTGTCCTTAAAGCCCTTGCAGCCAAAATGGTTAGTGCTGGATTAGTGCAGTAGAGTTTTAGACTGGGTGATGAGCAGAAAACATGGCACATTCTGCTTCATCAAAGCTAAATCTTGAAACAAACAATAAACTTCACAAACATCAGAGAAGAAAGATGCAAGTATCTGTCCAAATTTAAAACCATTTTTTTTACCTAGGCTACAGGAGGGTATCCAACCTCGCATTTATATAACCTTGAACTTGGCCGGGAAACCTTGCAAGGAAATTTCTATGCAGTCCAAAACAGGTCCTGGATCACACAAAGGGTTTCCTTCTTGACAGTTAGGACCTTGTTAGGACTGCGCTGAAATTTCCTCCCAACCTTTTCAGGCCAAGTTCAGGGTTGTGTAGCTGACAGGAGAGATACCCAACCTCAGATAGAATAGCCATTAGTTGCGAGAACCAAAAACTCGATCGCCGCTGTTTTAAGGCAACACTGTAACAATTTGGCGAGGAAAAAAACAACTAAAATGTATGCCAAATTTTACTTTTTAATTGTTCTAACCTGGTTCCGTAAAGCGAAAAACTGTCGGAAAAAGGTCAGTGCTTCTGTTGAAGGTGGCTAACATAATTAAGTTGCTAGAACTGGTAACGTTGCACTAATTGCGATATATTGTGTCATTAATTTAGTTTGAATAGTTATACAATAAATATTTATTCGGACACCATATTTGACGACACAAAGCTATTCAGACAGTTGTGTTGTGTCTGTTGGCACCTAAAAGCATAACGAACGTTATCCCTTTGGTGAATGTTTCTCCCTGTTCAAACAAAAAGTAGAGGGGCATTCGTTCCATGTCAGAAAGCGTTATTCTTATAGAGATAAAAACCCCAGTCCGGACAGCTCAGAAAATGTCCGATATTCAGCTCTTTCATCAAACCTAATTCGCGAAACGATACCGGCAACACTGTCCTCAGGAAGGTCAAAGAAGGAAAAGTACGTAAATATCTGCCAGAATTTCAATGTTTTACTTTTACCTTATCACAAAGAACATCAAACAGGTAACTTAGCTGAAAAAAATACTACTTGGTAGAAAAGCGCTAGCCCTTGAACAAGAATGAAAGGATTTTACTTACTGTTCAACCATTTCTGTGTTTCTGGACTTTTCCAAACAGATTCACAGACACCGCAATGTTTTCTTCTTTTCGCCTTTTGATTGATGCTTGTTCTAGGCTCCGGCGATGCGTTCCCACTCTGATTCAACTTTTCAGTAGCTCTATTAAACCCCCTGATGTAGTGACGGACATTTAAAAATGGACCAGAACGTGGGTTTTGGCTTGGCGGTGTATTTTATTCCATTATTTGCTGGAGTTTTCCTTAATATCGCCAGCTGTTATGTTGGAAGAGATTTCGGTAGCCTTTCAATCGCTCATTTTTCTTTATTGCTACTAGTTATTATCAAGTTTTTCTTAGGGAACAGAAACATTGTTGTCAAGTCAAGGACAAGCTTTCTTCGGTCTTGCTGGCAGGTAAGCTAACCAGAATTTAGAGTGAAATGTTCATTCTCAATTATTTCTCATACAGAAGGATACTGAATAGATAGCCGGTTTCTAAAAAAAGTGCCATCTGTATAGACCCCGTCGATGCCACACCGATTATCCTGAAACAGAAACAGCTGAAATGCCAATGGGCCCACAGCGCGCCAGTTGCTGATGGTGATATACCGGCAGCTGCAATTTACTTGTGTTTTGGCATTTGCATAACATTTCTGACACATTCTTGTGCTTGTGCTGTACTGACAAAAACCATTACACACAGTTCTGCCTAAATTACATTATGTTACAATCTGTATTTTTTTTTTTTTTTTTTTTTGCTTTGCCGCTCTGGGCACTGATGACAGTTGTGATGACAACTGACAATTGTTAAGATGCAAGGAGACTGAAATAACCAAAATATTACTTTTTCAGTATGGATGGAGATCATATTTTCTTGGATTGGCATTATGGTTTGGCCTTGAGATGACATTCATGGGATCATTTTGGAGGCCCTTTGGATGGTAGGCTATTATTGTTGTTCAGGAAAAAACAAACAAAGTAAGACCCAGTTAAATTATTAAATTTTATTTGGATACTAAGCTCACATAGCCAAACAAAAATGACGGGGAAAACCTTGGCTTCACATGAGTTAGCTGCTGCTGAAGCAAATCTGTCAAGGCAGTTAAAAAATCAGTGAAGCAAGGATCCATACCCAGCTGCTGAAGTAAAGTGCATACCTGACCAGCAAATGAGCAGGACTGTCAATGAGTATATGGTCATAAGTTTTCAGAGATCTCTCTACCAATATTGATTGATGTTTGGGACCAGTGATTAGGCTCCAGCACTGAATGGAACAGCCACTCCACAAATAATTCTACCAGAATCTTTTCAATACGTTTTAGGTATGTGTGCACGATGTCAGTGTTTCACTACACCGAGTTTGCTGCTACAGCAATTATCAAACCAGCGTCAGTCAATGTGGACAGTTATCTCCTTAACCACAGTTTGGCTTATGGTATTGCTGCAGCTTCAAGTTGGATTGAATTCTTTCTAGAGTCCTACTTCTTCCCTGGTGAGTGTCACAGAGTGATTATTTGTTTTTGTGTTTCCGACACTGATTGCCCCCATTGCATACGTCTCTGATTCATTTCACGTTTGGGTTTGTTGCAAGGCGCGGAATGGTATTTTTATGTGGAGTTAAGTTAGTAATAAACTGTATGTTGAGACGGCAACAAGATTGTCTTGAAAGCTTCAGTATAAGGTACCGAAAGGGTTTGCTCAGCCAGGTTGGCACAGTGAGGTTCCTAGGTCCTTCATCTGTAGGCCTAATCAGAAATGTTTATAATAGAAAGGAGCAAGTGCTTACTTTCCTGTTCCTTACTAAATGAGTGATTCTCCTCTCAGGTTTGGCTGATGAACCTGTAGTATTAACTTATTATTAACATGGCAGTTGTAAGGAGATCTTACTGGGGAAAAGAAAATGTGTATCTTATAAAGTACTTCCCAAGGATAGCTTAGTTCAGTATTGGGAAATTGTCCTAAGCATTAATTGGCTTGGAACAAAAATGGTAGTTATATACATAGCTCAATTGCATGAGAAAAGATGACTTAGTTTGAGGACTCAGGCCAGTTTGTCTCTTTTATGTTATGGTAAATTCCCAATGAAACTTGACTCAACTCAACTACAGTGAATCTTGGCTATTTTGGTGTGACGAAGCTACTTTGATCAGCAGACACACTAAAGTGCCAGGCCTAACTACAGCTTGCTAACCACGTTCTCCTTTTACTCACTCTCAGTAGTATAACCAGGATAACAAGTCAGAGGTCTCCCACCATGTTGGGAGGGAGGGGGGTGTATTGACCCCTTCTTCTTCTCGCTTTATTTATTTGTGTATTTGACTGCAATATTCGGTAGTAAAGAGAGTTGTCGCTGTAGGCCACCCCTGGGTGATGTTGGGCATTGCTTCTCCAAAGCGCAAGTAGAGCTGAAGGCCTAAACTTTTAATACCTTCTGTGTCTGCAGCCCATTTATTGTTTACGTAGAGTTCATTCGTTCCCATGTATAAGCACTGTCAATCCGGTAGTGGTATTTATGTCAAGTCTTCCAATCCCGAGCACTTGTTTTGGCATTTGTCACCAAAACACGGCCGGGTCAGGTAAATAGTTTCCTGCTGTGGTGCAAGTTGCAGCAGGAAAGATAAGCACCAGATGTGGTTTTTGTTCAGTGTTGTCAGGGACATGGAACAATCATGGAAATCAAATGGCTGAATAGGCTGTTCAGATCACCAGTAAGGTGTCCTGGAGATGGATAATTTTTCGAGAGGTTGCTGTCTCATGGTGCAAATTAGCACCCCCTCTCGATTGTCTTCAGGCCACTTCCCCTCCAGTGGAATATGGAACTTGCGCTAGTGCGGCTTAATCCAGCGTCACTAATGTTTTTTTACTGCACAGTGACGTCAGTACTCAGTAGATTGTTTTATGGCTTAGGCCTCTAGTTCTTGTTAATTTCAGGTGTGAAGGAGTTCCAGTACATATCCCTCATTGGTCTCACTCTGTGCTTGGGTGGAGAACTCCTTCGTAAAGGCGCTATGTTCACGGCGGGGAAGAATTTTGACCACCTCATTCGATACAGAAAAGAGAGGGGCCATACACTTGTCACAGCTGGTGTGTACAGATGGTCTCGACACCCTAGTTATGTGGGGTGGTTCTGGTGGTCCGTCGGAACTCAGGTAGGGTGTACGAGTTTGTGTTTTCGCAATTTGAATACTAATAGATTACTTGTTGAACTTCTTTTCGAACACCTTACCTATTTTGCGTTTCATATCTGCATTACAGGTTCTGGTAATCGGTCCCCTATCCTTAACGATCATCCACCCATCTCTTATCGTGTAAGGTCCACGTCCCAAAGTCTGGTTCTTTTTTGGAAGGGTGAAGAGTAAATCTGTAGGGCTGCTAGCTTTTGCGAATTCCTGTTAGTCACTCTTGGCCCTATTCTTTTGTGAGTCCCAAATCCCTTCAGCAGTGCTTAGTTCTTATAAGAGATATTTAAATTCACGTACCAAATACTTGTACCCTGTGTCAAGTTAAAATCGCACTAAGGTTGGCTCCCAAATGGAAATAGAGGTAGGGCGTCAGCAGATGTACACAGAAGTGTGCTGATCGTCAGGCAGAAAACTTGTAGAAAATCGAATGGTCTTCGTAACAGACGATTCGTATAGTTCCTTATCGGCTACTCATATTTACTCAAAGCTTACTCTCTTCTAGATTATTTTGTGCAATCCAGTATGTTTGTTGCTGTACATATGGGCATCCTGGACCTTCTTTAACCATCGAATTTACGACGAAGAAATGACGCTACTAGCGTTTTTCGGCGATGAATACGTCGACTACCAAAAACGGGTCGGGACTGGCCTGCCGTTCATTAAAGGATATACGGAAGAAGTTGAATTCGGTAGTAGATAGAAACAAAAATTTTTCTATCTAGATTAGTGCTAAAGTGACTCTTTCTGTGTAAATTGTGCCAAGTTAGGGAACTGGGGAGTTGGACCGTGAATGGTCCTGTAGTGTGTTAGTGTTTCTAGTCAAAGTTACTATGGGACTTGCCAAGACCTCTGGATCGCCTAGCCTCTGCGCCCTTGCAAAAAGCCAAGAGAGTTTTACTGAATTCCTCCTTAGGTAAGTGAGTCTCCCCTTATTACGATAGAACAGGGTTGTAAAACAATGATAATTCCGTATTTATTTAAACTAATACTGTATTCTCTCAATAAGTTATTCAGTATTGGGTATATACAAAGGCCGTCTGTTACCTATCCTTGGGTAAATCGATCTTGGTTCCTCTCAGAGTCATTTTTGTCCACTATCTGGTATGGCGCTGAGTCAGATTAAGAACAAATAAGCACCATAACCTCCGTCTCCCCATCTCTGTAATACGATGATGCGGAGTCGAATAGAATCACTATACCCTGTCCGCTGCAAACGACCGGAGGGTAGGAGCTACGCGGAACAGCTCAATTCGTTACCTCTGCAAAGAGCTATTCGGAGTAGAGCACGGGACAAGAAATTTCAAAAGTAAAAGCCGATTGGTTGTCTACCATTATAACGTCACATGTTACGCGCTGCAGAGCGGGTCAGCACGCTTGCAGCACTTTTTCGTCTGATATGCGCAGCGGCGAAGAGACGGGCATCAACTCAAAGCTCAAGTTGTGTAGGGGTATCCATAGTCGCTGCATGGGACCAAAGACGGAGCTTATTTGTCCTTGGTCAGATAGAATAAATGGCATCATTCATGCTGTTTTGGGTTGTTTAATTCAGTTTTCTGTCGATAGTAGCCTATAGCACACAGTGTCATGACTCGTATGTGAGAATCTGTAACATGACGACAAAAAGAGAGAGTTCCATATTCAGTCGCCAACAGCTCTAGCACCTACGTTTATATGATGCTGACCTTCAACCAGCCCCACAACTTTAAAGTCTCCTGGAGTAACACACCAGCCTACAACTTGCATCAGTATTTAAGGTACCGTGAAGAGGCTTATGTTTGCACAGATAAGTCGTAGGACGGTAAGGACGAATTCCCGGTAGTTGGATACAATAGGAACTGTGTACCCATTAACTAATTTTCTGAGATTTAGTAGTTAGCGGGCTTGGGTTTTGGTCCTCGTGGCAGAACACAACTGCTGCGGTAGCTTCAGTCATTTTGTTTACAACATGCTAATCAAACTTGTTGAATGGGTACTGTAAAAAGAGTAACTAGTGGTCTAGAATAGAACTGTAACCTATGTTTTTTTCATTGTTTTTTCCTTTCATTATCAGTGTACCCATCGGGATTCCTGAAAGTTCCACCTAGTCGATCCCAAAGTGTGAAATACTGTCCGTAATTGACCTTGTAGTATCGGTGGTGGTCTGCGTGATGCGCAGATCCGTTAATGAGAGGTCGTAAAGTAGATGGCACCCTGAAAGTGGGACAAATTTTGAGAAAAATGAATGAGAATTTCGTCAGCGAAGGATAATTATAAGCTTAAGTTCTGGTTTAAAAGATGCGCGGCTAACAGATCATAGTGAAACGAAATTGGCTCCCAAACATCATGGTTAAAGTTGTAGCTGGTTGAAGTACCATTAACCCAAAACTGACACAACAAGGTTTTAAAGCCGCGTAGTATCTTTTCTGTTCTTCCAGTCCAATATGGATTGGCCAGGTGACTACGCTCCCACTTACCCTCGGTGACGCCAACGGTCTTATCAATCTTAGATTTTTAAAACGTGATCACGCGAGACCGGCCTATCTATTTATCGTCACCTACACTTTCCTCTATCTCTACGTTTATTTTCTTAATTTCTTATTTTTATTTTTTCCTTCCATTCTTTCTAATCTTTACACTTTCATCCTATCTTTACAACCTTAATAAATCCCTTCCTTTAAATTTTTCTTTTAAAACTAAAACTTAATTTTCAAATTTAAAAAATATTTGTAATTCAAATATACTAGTATTAAACCCACCTCCACTCGTCTCAATGACACACAACAAGGTTTTGAGCACTCTCCTCTATCTCCACCACAGTCGTCGGATCCGGTCCAGACCTACGTACAGCGGACTGTCCGTTGCCGTTTTATTCGCCAGCGGGCCGTACGCTGCGAAGGCGCGGGATGCCCGAAGTCGTTTTATTTGCTAGCGGGCCGCCCGCTGCGGCGCTGAGTGCCAGCGGACCCGCTAGTTTGTACGCTGGGTGAGGCAGGGAGTTGTTCAGCGTACCTTCTGACGTAGCCGCCGGGAATAAAACGGCTACTTACAGTCCACCGTGCGCTCCCGCTGTACTATGAACTTCAAATAAAACGCATCTCTAGTAATATTACATCAAAGGCCCGTTCGCGAGTTGCTGCAAAGCGGGCGTGACACTAGGCTCTGGATTTCTCCGCCCTCCCCCAGGAATGGTTGGATCCGGAGAATCGAGAAATTCTCTAGCGACTTGGATCCGGTACCTTATTTAGTTGCCGAGTTTCATCTTCGCAGCTTATGATGAAGTAAGTGCCCGAAGTCGACAACGCCTGTCACACATAAGTCGGGTCTTCACCTTCCGGAATCTGGGGTCCCAGATTCTCCGTGATTTTTTCTGAATTTCTTCTGGGATACTTAAAAATGCCGGAAACCTGGAAGTTCAAAAGCCCCTTTTTTCCGGATTATTTTGATGTACTTTCGGAACGGTTCATATTCCAGATGCAATTTACAGAAGAAGTCAAAGAATAATCTGGAAGCCCAGATTCCGGAAGTTCCGGGAGGTGAAGACCGGACTATAGACAGTTTGACGGGCGGCTTTCAATCGCTATGTGGCACTTCGATCTTTGGCAGCAGGTGTCACACGCCAACATCCCTAGCCCTAATACTGATTTGGGCGATTCATCAGTTACAACTCCGCTTGCTTTCTCGCTTGCCGCTTGCTAAGCATCATTAAGGTAGCTTTCTTTTCCACGAATTCCCGGACACAGTAGGGTTTCCGCCAGGAATCAAGTCTAAAACCAGGAAATCAACTTACCGGAAATCACCATCATGAATGGATATCGTCCAAATGTTGACAATCCCAAAAAGTATTAAGTGGTGGATCTTGTGCATGGGGAATAGGAATACATAAAGATGATACGGAAGAGACTGTACGAAACCGTCGATCGGGTGGAAGGCATGGGAAGCCCAGGGAGTTGTAATCTGGATGGGAAGAAAATAAGTAACGGGGGCTGCTGGGGTGGCCTGAATTCCCAGTTGGCCAAGGCTGTGATCTTTCAACCTATATCTCCGCTTAGGTTGTCCACTATCGTTTATATTATGGCATAAGGGGACTCTAGGGACCACTTCCACTTCGACATTCCCCTGTATTATGCAACGGTTGGATAGATTAATAGTAAACACTGGACGGAGAAAATTCATCGGAGACGTACAGCCGCAGCGTCAAGGACAACGCGATTCGCGTGGGAACATCTCCCCCATGTATCACCTTGGTATCACAAAGAACAAATAATCAGATATGACTTCTGTCTTTAGTCACATGCAGCGACTATGAAAACCCCGACAAAACTGAGCGGACCTAGAGGTATTTACTCTAGCTTTGAGCTGATGTTGATACCCGTTTACTCCTCTTCCGTCTTCGCCGTTGCTTATCGCACAAGAAATGCTGAAGGAGGCGTACTCCGCGCGCTGACCCGCTCTGGAGCGCGTCCATAGAACCAATTAGCTTGAACTTCTCCTTTTCCTCAACGGCGGTTCACAGCGATTTTGCCGTTTGTAGAGGTAACGAAACGTGATGTGGCGCGAAGCTACTAACCTCCGCTCGTTCGTAACGGACAGGGTATGGGGAAATATTCGACTCCGCATAATCATATTACAGAGATAGGGAGACGGAGGTTCTGTCAGATTATTTGTTCTTGGTGCCGATGAAGAATCGCCGTGTGACCGGCGAAGAGCCAGGAACGTCACGACAACAAACGTTGTTGATAGGTTTACAGTATTTGAATCAGTTCCGAAGATTTGTTTGGGTGACTTTTCTTGTTATTCCCGAGGTTCACGGGCGTGTTTTGGAGTCATATAGAATGTAGGGAACCTAGGGCCGGATTTACACCTTTCTACGCTCAAGGCCAAAGTAAATAGTTCTGCGCCACTGTAAAAATGGACAACGTAACTTTTTTTTACTTGTATGGATGTAAATTAAAAAAAATTCTGGGCAATTTAAAAGTAATATTGAGAAATATGGAAGTATTTGGTTGCTATGTCTTCTGCCTATAAATACGTTCCCCTGACTGTTCCCCGGCCTGTGAGTGCGAATATTTGATTGAAGCATGTAAAATCTAATTAAGTGGTTGCGTCCCAGTTTAAACTATGGTATCCGTACGTCTTATAGATAAGTTAGTAAATGAAGTAGAAACTCGCAGAGCAATCAAATAAGCTATATATTTGTAGGACAGTCGTTAAAATTCGGGGGGGAAGGGAGGTTCTCTTTTTTTTTAAATGAACTTATAGGACCTATGTTACACCTTATAGACACCAGTAGACAGCGTTGGGAGCTCACCTTCCATTTGTGATGATCTTTGTGCAGCCAAGAATAGAAAATAGGTAGGTGGAGCCATCTGTGGATCCAGTATATGCATGCGTCAGTGAAACTGATAAACCATAACGTGGACAGAATTAGGTACACTAAACCTGGAAAATACTACTATTATTTATTCATCATGCGAGGGGATGTGCACTTACCAAGATGGTCTACATCAGATGAACAGGAGGCGAGCTCAAGGCAAAATAGACATAGGTCCGACTTCTGCGAGACCCACGGGAGATTGGGTACAAGTATATGCCATAACCGGGCCATAACGTATTGCTTCACTACTTCGCGTATACATAGGCTAGGCTACCGGCTGTTAGGATTTCTTTTCTATTTTGGAAATCCCAACCGCTGATGCATTCAAACCTTCTACCAAGAGCTACCATCGTTTTGTCAACCAGTATGAAAACATATGGAGTAATATGAAGATCGGAAGGATGGTGGTAGCTTTTACTAGCTACTGTTGTGATTGGAACACGGCCGAGGGGGGGGGGGGTGAAACTCGTAGGCAGAGCCGTCATATACCGTCGATTGGTCGCCTCTTGGTTTTCCACCTAATCCGACCTATGTAAGAATGGTTGCTGAGCGTTCGAACACATTTTGAGAAAAACATACTTCCAGACGTGCTAGGAAGATGAAACTTAGGAGGTATATTGGGTGACGTGATCAGACCAGTCGAAATCCTCATTGAGTTAGTAATCTAACAGAGCCGTTGTCAGTTCTGTGATTGTCTTAAACTAGCTTTACGAATATGAATGCGAAAACCGTAGGCATTCAGTTAAAGCCAGGCTTCACCTTCCAGGTGTCCGGGGCTTCCGCATAGTGAACCAACCCTTCCAGATTTCACTTTCCATTTTCTTCCTACATTTGCCTATATGCTGTGCCTCTCGAACGGTTGCCTCAATGGCACCTTCGAGACATCCGGAATCTGGGGTCCGGACTTTATACTCTTGATGACTATCTCTCCTTGCCGATGCAAAATCTCCGGGTACCTAGCGGAAGAAAGGCAGAAGTGGTATCACAGCTGCTCCAAAAGAGCGCCGTGATTGTTTGACGGAGGATTTGAGTCGTTGAGTTTGAGTCATCACGGAGACGTTTACTCCTTCTTAATGGGGATCACTGGCGTGTTTTGGACTTAGTCATATAGAGTATTCCAGACGTTTTTGGCCTGGCTTCACCGTCCACATCCGTCTCGACGAAAACGGCTGTCTGGAATCCGGAAGAAAAATTTGGAAGGCGAAGCCTGGCTTTTAGGCAAGCAGACCTGCTTAGACTTCTTCACAAATTACCTCCACTGCGAATATGGATACTCATATCAAGAATAATTATTTATTCTTGCTCATATGTACCTGAAAAGTAACATCTGGCTGATTTTCTTATTACTTCCATCCTACCCTTGCAACTTTGCAAGTGTCATCTAAGCTGCCAGCTTACGTTAAATTCGGATAGGAAAGTTTTGTCTTCCGGATTATACGGTTTATGTACGGGCACATAATCGAACGGCAGCCTAATTAAATATTACATATCCTACCTTGTATGGTTTCAACGGGGTCACAGTGAAGGCGGCTGTATCCGCGAACTTCTAACCAGAAGGACAAGGCTGAGAAAAAAGCCATAATCGGAAGAGATTTACATGCCATTGCCATTTCCAGTCTGACTTGATTCTAAAAATGAGGTAGGATATTTTTGTTGGGGGGGGGGTGCTTCGGGATCTGTTTAGAGATCGATTTTTTAAAAATCGGATTTTCCAAGCCAAAAATGCTAGGAAAGGGAGGGTACAATTAGGCCTACCTGTGAAGTTCTCTGTCCTTTCGTGGGCATAACATGTGGTTCAGAAACGCCCGGACTTCGGCCCGGTAAGCGCCAGGGCGCAGGAGTTTAGGCTGTTCTTTAGTACCCTTGCTAGTGTGAACACACGGTCAGGATTTCCCGATCGTGTTTTGAATAGGGCGAACACAACGATAAGTATATCCCGGTCGGATTTTCTTCACTTTCATCATGAAGTTGAAAAATCTCATCTTTCACATGTAAGTGATGATGGTCAGAGGCGTCACTACTATGGGGAAGGGGGGACGCCCCCCCCCCCAATGTTGTCGGACAGTCGGTAAAAGTAGCCGAATCGGCGCGAAGCGCCGCGATTTTTAAGTAAAAGCAGTCGAATTTTTTCTTAGAAATAGTCGTTCTTCTTTAACCAATCGATTTTTCTAAAAAACAGTCGATTTTTCGTAAAAATAGTTGATTTTTATTTGAAATAGTTGTATTTTCTTGAAATCAGCCGATTTTTCGTCAACACAGTCGTTTTTTTCTCAATAATAGTCGTTTTTATCCGCAAAAACCGTCGGTAAAAATGACCAGCCAGTCGGTAAATACCTTGTCCCCCCCCCCAAACATTTTGGCTAGTAACGCCTCTGATGATGGTAGCGAAAATCTGAGAGCACCCGACCCTGATCGTGTGTCAAGGGCATAATTCGGAGGTCATGGGATGTTTAATGCCACCAAGCAGTTCGTCCGCGATTGCCCGCAACGTTTGACAGACTGTCATTCTCGTCGTTGCGTTTCCGAGTGGTAAAAATTTGTATAGTGCTTCATGGGTTGCGGGATCGTCAGATGGAGCTTCTGGGATGTGTTCTCTGAGAACCTCGTCTGTTCTCTGCTTTAGGCGAGCTCATGAATCCACCTATTTTACGCCGAGTATATTTTTGTAGTGGGGAGGAGGGGCTTCATTTTTAAGTAAACAGAGGGAAATGTCACCAGTGCACCATAGAAAATCAACGTTGCATTTGTTGCAGCATTGGAAAAAATACAAGTTAGCAATAATTTACATACCTTTAGTGCAAGTTTATCTTTCAGCAATTCCTTATCGTAAATAAACCAGTAATTAATAGCGGCGAAAAGGAAGTAAGTCAAATAACCAAAAAATGTAGAAAGCACTGTGAGAGAGATAAGCTGTCGTACTCCGTCCTCCGAGTTAAAAGTTTCGGGATAAATTCGGTCGAAAAGAACATTATCGAAATAGTTGAGCACCACGTCCATTTTGTGACTGGGATTTGTTAGTATCTCTCGTCCTGAATGTTATCGCCTTATATTATGGTCGGATCGCCAACCGCCATTGGCTACTTCTCGGAGGTTACGTAAAAGGAAACTTAGTGATGAACGTATCTGATTCTAGTCTTAAAAAAGAAGCACTTCGTCGTAGTACTGCCGGACTGTTCGATAGGTCTCCCCTGGTTAGTATCATTCGGTGAAATGGTCGACAAAGGGTTGTTTACAAAGGTTCGATCAGTTAAGCGACGAAGGATCAGTCGAGTGATGGAGGAGGTTCTTGGGCTGCTTCTCATTTCACTCTTTGAAAGGATAATAATCCAGCTAGTTAAAGGCCGTATAGAAACGACTTAGTAACCGCAATCTAATCGTCAGCTTTTGTGTTGCGGTAGATTTGTTCAAATCTACCCTCTGTTTTGGGTTACTTGTCATTTGGGGTTACTTATCACGGATTATTTAGCCTATCATTTGCATTACATTTATCACGTGTCAGCCTCACCTGAACCAAGCATAATACAAACCATTCATTGACTGAATAGCCGCAATACTGCCAGGGTTGCCACATGTCGCACGATCAGGGGCGCCACTAGCCTTTTACCTTTGGGGGGGGGGGGGGGGGGGGACGTCCAGTTTGTGCCGACGGACTCAAAAATGTGCCGACAAAAAACGCAGTTGCCGCTTCGCGGCAACGGCGTACATTTCCCGCCAGCACAAAATTGAACCGGTGTAAAATTAACTGTGATGCATCAGCTGAGATTAGTCCTTGAATGTAAATTCTTAAATTTAAATTCTCATATTCGGGATTTCATTGCAGCTTTGCTAAAAACTGAAGCTTCCAACGACTGTACCCAGAACAAGATAAATTAATCGCCTCAGGCGAAGTATTTTAAGTCTGCCTTTTTTCTGAAAAATTTAGCTAACAAGTTCTAGCTTTTAATGTGTTTCAAACCCCAAGAATTTCAATCCTAAAATGCCAACTAAATGAAACACCGTTCTTCCGAATAAAGAATACTACGAAATGCGCAGCACGCGAAATTTTGTGTAAAACTAACTGTAATGCATTAGCTGATATTATTTTTTAATGTAAATTCGTATGTTGAAATTCACATATTCGGCTTTACTTTTCACCTTTCGCTAAATGCCCGAACCCAGAACAAGTTAAATCAAGCGCCGCAGGCGAATTTCTTTTTAATCTTTCTTTTTTTCTGGAAAATTTTAGGCTATTCTATACCTATACTTTACAAGTTCTAGCTTTTAATGTGTTTCCAACCCCCAAGCATTTCAGTCCTAAAACGCCAACTAAAGGAAACACCATTCTTCCAAATAGAGAGTACTACGAAATGCGCCGCAGGCGAACTTTTGTGGAAACGCTTATGAGCGAGTTACCTGTGAAATCACAGATCTTTCCGCCAAAATAGTATGGCCATCCAGAAGAAAGTAGGCACAAATTTGATTCTTGTGTGTAGAAAATCTCGATTTGCAGACGAGACATAAACTTTGGGGATTGGACAAAAGTTTACGGATTTGATTTCTTACGTGTAATGAGATTCCGATCCCGATTAAACTTTCCACGCCCGACAAATGTTTGAAGAATTTGATTTCTTGCGAATAAAATATCCCGATGTGCCGACAAGAATACCGACGCCCGACTAAAGCATCAGAATTCGAATTCTTCTTTGTTTTGCTCGACAAGACTGTAAAGGACTTTACTTCTTACATGTAAATAAAAGCCGATGAGCCGACAATAATAAAACTTAAACTTTCGGGATGCGCCTGATAAACGTTTACAGAATTTGATTTCTTACGTATATAAAAAGAACACGACGTGCCGACGATACTTCAACTTCCCGGGTGCGCCCGACAAGTGTTTGCTGAAACCGATTTATCACAAATAAACAGAACTGACGAGTCGACCGACGCCCGACAAAAGCATTCAGAAGTCAATTTCTTCTGTGTTTTGCCCGACAGATATTTGTCGAATTCGATTTCTTGCGTATAAAAAGAACCCAATATGCCGACGAGTCTACCGACGTCCGACGAAATCATATAAAATTGAATTTCTTCTGTATTTTTTATGTTTAAAAAGAACCCGATGTGCCGACGAGGATATCGAGGCCCGACAAAAGGATACAGAATTCGAGTTCGTCTGTGTTGTGCACGACGAATGTGTGCAGAATTTTACTTCTTGCGCATGAAATGAACCCGATGTGCCGACGAGTCGACCGACGCCCGACAAAAGCATGCAATATTTTATTTCTCCTGGGTTTGCCGGCGCTCCGCGCCGACAAACAAGTGAACTTTCGCCGGGCTTCGCCCGACGAAAGTACTTTCTCAAGACCTTTGGGGGGGGGGAGTCCCCCCCCATAGTGGCGCCCCTGCGCACGATAGTGTGAATTGTAACCCTATTTTGTTTTTGTCACTCTTGTCCTACGTATGACATAAACGTCACCCTTTCAGATAATGTCCAAATGTGTCATTTTTGCAGCAGGGATTCCGACCAGAAGTGAGTATTTCAAGTTTGTTCATGAAAGTAAATTAAGGTGTGTCATTTTTGCAGAGGCGATTCCTAAAGAAATTACCATTTAACATTTTTTCGTGAAAATAAAGTTTCACTCCCGGTTCACACTCTTTTTTTGGGCCAAAAGTCACTCTCTAAATGTTTTTGATGTGGCAACCCTAAGTGCTGGACCAGACTTCGAATAATAAAGATGAATACTTTCTATCTATACCGTATTCACTTGACTCGCCCCTTGACAAAAGTTGTCACATTGGTATCTCAGATCATCAATGCGAGACAAAATTTCAAGCGTCAAATACTCCTGTCCGCAATAGTTTCGATCTTGTCCGCCGTTTCGGTTGAGACAGGAAACAAAAAATGAAAGAAGACATCAAACATTTTAGCAGGGATTAATTGTTTACATGTTCATATCCAACAAATCACACGTATGCCTGTGCTAATTATTCACACATGATTCTTACTGCTCATGGAGGGAATTTAGCAACCCCTACATCATCCATTCGTTCAAGGTTCAAGGCTATCTTTATTAAAGCACAACTCTTACTAGACATAATCTTTTCCCTATGAAATGCATCAGAAAAAACATTTTCGAAAATACCATTACTTTCCACCTGAAATTAGCGATTTTCTTGTTAGCGCTTGTCGGCTATGTCCAGCCTTCCTGCTCTCCAACGCGGCGGCTGGGCGCAAAACATTTGAAAACTGATCGCGCCGTTGTTAAAAGTGTGAAAACTAAGCAAATAAAATAGTTAATAAACAAAAGATTCTTAGATCCTTATGTGTGAAAGAGTTGTCAGCAGACGTCTAAGATCCCGGCAAACGTTTCGTTGTGTGACGGGCAAAACTCGGCAAGACCAAAAAAGCGCTAAAATTTCGTAGGCACAAAATGAGAGAATGGAGAAAGGTAGTGATTTTAGAAGCTTATAATTCTGTATGGGAGCTAGGTATATTATAAAAGGCAGAAAAAGTAAGAGGGGTCCTTTTAACAAAACAAATTTATATTCAACATTTTCCGCTGCTGAGAGCAGAGCTCGAGCGCACACGAAAAATAAATTCGAAATGAACGATAAGGGGCTAGGGAGGAGGACAGCTGGATGAAGTGAATTTACTCGTAGTTTTGTTTTGTCGTAATATCGTGATACTTTGCTGGAGGTGTCAAGAACTACTTAGGAAAGGTGGTTTTAAGCAGAAACAGTGTGTTCTGACATTGCGTGGAACCCCTTTTCGGCTCGTCCGTGAGCAGACACTAAATCCCAAAAACTTGTCAAGAATCCACATATCGTACTTCTTTCTGACATCTGAGACGTACTTCGTCCACGGTGAAGCCCAACAGTTCTCCCAGAGTTGTTTTAAACCCTGTGAAGGTTTCTGCAGTCGATACTTCGGGCCCCCACCCGAAATTGTCTCTAGTACATGTTATTGAACAGCGATCATTCTAAGAAATGATTATTCAAGAGTGCTAGACTGTAATTTATTTCCACAATCCGTTGTACTGGGGCTATCTAATATATTGGTGCCTATTCGTAGTGCGTTCTGCCCTGTGGAATGTAGATTTGACAGGGCAGACTATATTCAGCAATAGTAGTTGTAACAAATTCTGTCAGCAGTGATAAACATCTTTATTCACATGTACTAGGCTAAGCTAAGCTACTCTCGAAAGTAGGCTATCACTATCAAAGACTACCACTAAAAATACTACTACTAAACGAAGGAGCGCATCAGAACAGGGCCCCTGGCGGGCAAGAAGCTATGCGCACTGAAGTGCTTGACAGTTTTCTTGCGACCTACAAGAGCGTACGAGGGGTTGCCCACTGTCGATTTTAGTGTACAGCAAGTGCCGCGATGCCCGGTCGGTGCCGCCACCGGCTGAAACAAGCCGGCACCGGCTGTAATATCTTAAAACATCAAAATAAGCATTTTTAAAAGCTTTTGATAGATGAGTCGCCTAATTCAACGTCGGCACCGGTGCCGCCATCGCCTATTTCGGCTGGTGCCGGGAAAGGGTGTACAGCAGGTGCCGGGGAGTGGGTAACCCCTCGCTTCCACGGCTGCCTATTATAGCAGGGTTCGGCCCAAGATTGGGGCTAAAGACTATCTTATATTAGGTTATGTTTTCAGGATAAGTTGAAAGCAGAACAGGGGCATTCTCCAGAGCATTGTCTGAGAGGACTCGGTGATTGGTCAGAGTTTTCGGAACCACCCATGCGTTTTTCCCTCGGACGGAAACCACTTGTTGATTAATCCAGAACATTAATCATCAGTATAAGGTGAACGAAGGAAGGCGTCGACTAGGCTTGTTGCTCTGGTAAGCGTGCTTAACCATTATATATGCTAGGAACAGGCTAGGAAAGCAATTGGTTCCGTTATCTATTTATCACCCGTCATTTCAACAAAGAAAAAGAACGGGGTAGCCTACAAAGGAAAAAAAATCACAGGGAATAAACGGCGTTCCACTAGATGGGGATCTACCCAACTGTGGTAAGAATCAATAACGAATTAACAACATCTAACTTCCCTTCCACATTTGAATCATATTGAGTCAAGAGAATTTGGACGCTATCTACCCCCCTCCCCCATACACACACACCGGAAGATTGTCTTATGGAGCTATAGTCTGTCATTCCTTTAATTTGTGTTCTACAATTGGAAACATACCCGCCCAAAACTGTATCAATGTGGTTCTAAATGGCGAAAAACTTTTATGATAAATTTTGTTGAGCGTTTCGTGATTATTTTTATTTCGATGGCAGAGTTTGTGTTAATGTGACCGGGTTTGGACTCATGAAAATTGTTCCCCAATATTGTCAGAAGAGACGAAATATCGCTGAAGAATATCCGTTTAGAGCCATTTTTTTTATCCTGCGAAATATCTGCCGGATTCGATCGAACTACTTCTTAAGCGAGAAAATTGGCCTAAAAGTTCAGAAATGGATTTGTCATGTATTCTTTACCTTTAAGTCGACGATCTAATCAACTTGAATAAACTTTAGTTCCACCTGATTTCTGTTTTTTGCTGGATTCCGGGCGAACTACTTGTTTCTGTTTTTTTTTTGCTGGATTCCGGGCGAACTAATAATTTTACCCCTAAATCAATTGCCACATCAACTTAAACAAAATATAATGTTCATCCCTTCATCTGGATCCTTTCCCCCACCCTCAAGTATAGGGTTACGGAATTGAATTGAACTTTATAGGTATCCAATCATTAACGCTTTGGGATTCCCCCCGAAAAAGAATTGCGATTCCGGCCAATTCCGGGTAGAACCAATCTAGTATACTAAGCAATTTTGTTATACCCATGCTATACCCATGTTATACCCCTGGGGCATTCTAGCAGGGTAAGTGTGATGCTCATACGCATGTGTAGTTGTGTACCCATTATGCCCCAGGGCCCAGAGGGTTACCAGTATACAACAATTTCAATGTGAAATCGAAACCCTGGTTTATTAGTTACCAAAGTACTGTATACAGGTACCCCTCTAGTGAATAACGGGTATACATACGTATGAGTACCACATCCGCCCCTGCCAGTTTACCCTAGTGTTGGAGCATGGTTATCAAACAAGGCTTAGTGTACTAGACTGGGTAGAACAGAGATTCTGTGAAAATGAGAACTTTGACTGGAAATACACAACGGGAGACAGAGAATGAATGGGCATGATTAGTGGCACGGATGCTTTAAAGCCCCTTGTATAAAATACCATCGTTACGTAAATAGTAAGGTGGAGCTATTTATAAGGTGCTAAATACGAAGGTTTGGGAGAAGCAAACGTCACGGTCCCTAACCTACTGTGTGGTCTGTGTACCAGGCGGATTAATCCGAAATGTGTTTCTAGGTCACCTGTCTTCCAACACCATGTCAGCTCCTTTTCGATGGCGGATAAGCCTTGCACTAATGACTGTTGCAGTGTTTGGCTTCGTCGCAGCGGACGACTATGTGAGTAAAGAGCCTTTCTTCGGGGGGAGTCCTTAGCATGTGTGGGTGAGTGGGGGACCGTAAGCCAGCTTTATGATGTTGTCCTGAAAAACGCAAGGGAGTCTCACTTTTAAAGGTAAAATGCAAGGATCATATTTGCGACTAATGAAATCCTGGTTGGATTGGGGGGGAGAGCATGAGGCCCCTACTGTCCCGGACTTAAATGGAGTTCGTTGATATGGCGTAAAATAGGGGAGATATGGAAGAAAATTACTAGTCGATAGGAATAATTATTGTGACCGCTATTGTACCTTTTGTTTATGCAGCCTACGCTATTCACACACAAAAAATGACGCACAAACGAGTATGTCAATCCCGTTCGCTCGATGGCATTGACTAGCTGATTTTTAAGCAGAAATTAAATACAAATTTCAGAGGAGATTGTTTAAAAAAATAGACACAGCTGTTTATTTACTTTTTGTTGCGCATGAACTAAATGAAACTTAAAACTGAACTTTTATTACATGTAACTTCTTTCCCTTTGATTGTTTTACTAACAGCTATTTTGAAAGTGCCTCGCCATGTACTTTTGGATCAATCCTCTACATCATCCCAAGGCCGCAGGAACTATTCTGAAAAAACAATTACGAACAAGCGATCTGTGAGAAAGAAGCCATGTTACCTTCGCGTATAGAGGGAGTAGCGGGTGGCAGAAGCTGTTCCGAGTTGCTCCGCGAAGCAGGCTTTTGTCTTTCCCTTATTGACGGTAGACATCATCTGAGCTGTTTGGACCTGACATTTTAAGCAAGGCTTTGCCGTCCAGACTTCCAGTTCCAGTATCCCGGGCTTCCAAACGTTTTTGGCCTGGCTTCACGTTCAGGATCCATTTCGACGAAAACGAACGTCTGGATTCCGGAAGAACTGTCTGGAAGGTGAATCCTGGCTTTTACCCAGAAGAGGGGGTAAAATTCATCTCCAAAGTGCATTTGTTTGACTTTTTTTTCATCTTTTAGTTCGCTTGCTGTATGGGAGGTTGGAAGGCTCTACGTCACGTTAGCCTGTGTGACGCTCCGTGCTGTCCGGGCTACGTCGAGAAGCTAGTTCAGCCACCTCTGTTGAAGCCAGCGATTTTCTGCGAAAAAGTTGCTGTTTCATCTCTACGCGAACGATATAAGGTAGGCTAGCTTTAAATTTTAACCGAATAGGGCTGAGATCCGACAGTCTAATTACACCCCAGTTATTCACTTACATAGGCGTGAAAATCCGATAAAAATGCGTTTCTTCGTTTGTACCATCAATAGTGGGCTTCATCGAATGAACTAATTCTTTGCGATTTGTGGTACCTCTGTGCGCTTGTCCCTCTGTGCTTGAAATATTTACCGACTACAAAAGTAAGCCACTGATGAAAAATAAATAAAAAATGACAGATTCCTTGAAAGACATGTCTTAACATCATTTCCCTACTTTCTACAGGCGTAACTTTTCCAAGCTTAGCATCCTTACCTGGGAATGCAGGCCTCCGTTGAAATTCAAATTCTCCTCGTCTGGGTGAGTTTTGGGTTGTAGCGCAAGCAGCGAACACTCTGAGCGTGTTCCACCCTACTTACCGTAGCTACTACGCTAGTCGCCGTAGTTACTACGCTAGGCTGGAACGCTTTTTTATTTTTTCGGTCAGATATCAGGCCGCGGGGTGATCCGACCAATCACCTTACAGAGATGCGTAGTTACTACGCTAACTACGCTCCCGAGCGTGGTAAGCAAATATAGTTACTATTTTGAGAAGGTTGGAACGGTCAGCGTAGTAACTTTTCGTGAGGCTGGAACGGAAATAGTAACTAATAGTTTTGGTAGAGGGGTGGAACACGCTCTCTGATCGTTGTTACTAGAGCCCGGGGTAAAAAACACAAAATCCCCTAGATGTGCCAAACTATTTCAGTGTATTCAAACATCAGATGTAAAAATAAGCAGCCTTTTGAGTGAAACTTCGTTCGGTCCTCTTTTCAAAAGGGCCTATCACAGCATATGTGTTTGCAGAAGGACTATGCTACTTCCTACAGTAAGTTACAACTGTTCCTGCATCATTCTGGGACGCTGACCAGTGGCCTGTAGGCCAGTCTTAAATGCCTCTTATCTCCCCCCCCCCCCCCCCATTCGGCGTTACATGTCAAACTTCGTATAAAAGACGTATGTTGTTATCGGTCATGGGCATTCCTTCAGAGCGGAAGTAATGGCTTTTGGGGGCAAAGTCTATCACGTTCTGTGGTTTTTGCTATCGGTCAAGATCAACTTTTTATCACCTAAGTGATCAGAAAGGATAAAAGCCAATTGTGGCACTGTGCCCACGCCTGGACTTGGGAACTGATGACGACAGTGTTGTGAAACGAGTTCTTAGATTTTTGTGTTTTTAATTTGTCAGAGTGTGGCTTGAGATTAGCTAGTCTCGGCGGCACTTAGTACAGAGTCCAGCTTGTTGAGAAGATAACAGATCCGCCTCGTTGTTCGCCTTATATGAACTATAAAGCACTGTGGGGATTTACATGAATCTTGTTGTTGCTGTCCTTCAGATCGCTGATCAGTTGATTCTACCGCACCGGCATGGAGATGTGCGATTTAAATCGTTTTTCTGGTTTAGATTCAGTTTTTTGGTCAGATCTAGTCCGAGTTGAGATCCTTCGATTCGTCGGAGAACTCCGAATACCACGAATCTACTCGATTTTTTTGGAATACCCCTTAAACCGTGTCGTGCTTAGATACTAGCTAGGCCTAGATTCAGATTTTTTTGTCGGGGTTTTACTGTCGGGTTTAAAAATTATATAAAACTGGGTAGCCTACCAAAAACAGTATAATAACCTGTACACTACTGCGTAACTCTATCTGATTCTGTATGGGGGTCTTACGTGACTAAGCCCCGGTTCACACTGCTGCGTCAAATGCGACTCGACATTTTCTTTGATTTTCTGACGTACGACATAACTGCCCGAATGTTCACATTACAACGCAAAAGCAACGGGAAACAGTTTTGTTTTCACAATTTTTGGTAGGAGAACAGTAGAGATGAGAATCAGTGGCCCGGGGAACAATCCATTACCTGGCAAATGTAATCGGTTCAAAGCTGGTTAAATGAAGGTTTTCTCAGAAGATATTGCGTGTTCAGCGACCCTGGGATTGCAATATTTTTTGCAAAAAGAGGCAGGGCAGTTTTTAGCCTTGAAAATTCAACTAATCTTTGTTTTCTCTTTTCTCCTGACAAACGCTCTGAGTTTTGTCTGACCAGTTGGATTATTTCAACGCATCCGACACCGCGACAAAACGCACAGTTTTGCGTTGCTTGTCGTACAGCCTGTGTCGTATGTCGCGAAACGCAGAATTTTGCGCGAAATCGCAGCAGTGTGAAATCTTTCCATCCCGTGCATTACGAATTTGTCTTCTCAGCCGGGCTCTGGACATTTTGTTATTTAATTTATTATTAAAAAGAACCTGAACCTGAACCTTTGATAACCAGGGACAACTTGACAGCTACGTGACGAATTCATCCGTCTTTTTTAGATCCCTAAACGTCAGTGGCTGACGGGATACCTATGACTTCGTAAAGTTTGTCCGTCCATCCGTCTGTTAGCACGATACTTTCGAATTGTGTGTGCTTTTGTTCAAACTTGGTGTGAGGATCCACTTTTCAATTTCGTAGATTGGCCCCGTAACCCTATATTTAGGCGGTACGGTTTCAGGTTAGGGAATGAAAACAATATTTGGCCAAGCAAATGTGTCGATGTAGGTAAGGAGGTATGATGAATCCAGCTCTGAACATTTTCTCGCCGTGCAATTAGTTCGCCATTTATTCTTAGTCCGCTCAGAATCTGATTAAAATGGATGTTTACGGGTGAACATAGATAGGCTATGCTTTTTGCATGACTCTGGATCTAGATCTGGCCAAAGGCGTATTCTCGCCGTTGTGTGCTATTCCCCGCGTTTTTGTTAGTCGCTGGGTCCACACGGACGGGGAATGCTCCAATTATCATCATCAAAAAAGGACTCCCTTTCAGATTCGGAGGGGAATCAATTTTTGCTGGTGTTGGTGCAATTAAAATTCACTCCCCGTACCCTCGCGAGTCCCCACGGACGGGGAATGCTCCGATTATCATCATCAAAAAAGGACTCCCTTTCAGATTCGGAGGGTAATCAATTTTTGCTGGTGTTGGTGCAATGTAAAATTAATAAAAAACAATCAGAATAAACGAAACCAAAAATAAAGTGGATCCAGACTAATTTCGTCAACTGCATATATATTTTTTTTTTTTTTTTTTTTTTTTTAACAAAATCCGTTTTGGAAGCATTTCCCGGGTTCTCGCTGTTTTCTGGACGCGGAGTCCACGTGGAGTGACTGCCTCTGTTCTCGCCGTTCCCTTCTATTCCCCGATGAGTCCTCGGGGAACGGCGAGAATAAGTGCCTATTAGGCAGATGTTTACGCGGTTCCGCAATGACCGAACATCTTCAAGACCCGAATGTCTGTACTAGGAAGATCACCCAGTATTCCTCTTTGGGATCCCGTCGAAACCTTTGATTTTGTTATTCTGGCAGAGGAATTCACGGCACTATGAAGTGCAGTGGACAGGAAGCGCTTCGCCGATCTGCCCCTGTGCGATCCTCCGAATCATTTGCCCATTCTCTGTTCGTTCCAGGGTGCAACTGTGACAACAACGCCTATCCCAGCAAATGAAAAGCTATTCCGCCATCACGATCTGCTCGAGGAGAAAATGTGGGACCTGAGAGGCGACGACTGATCATTTTGTTCTCCCACTTGTTTATAATTTATCGTATCTCCTCCAGTCTAACTTGGTGCTGTAACTCGTCTGATTTCCCAAAAAATCTTTGAAATAAAAAAATGTAAGAATATTGCAAAGTTTGTGACACCGTGAGGTAGTCCTGCATTTGTTTTCGATTAAGTGATATTGCTAACGGCAAGGGCCCACAATAATTTGTTCAAAGCTTGGTTGTTTGACAAGGGGTTTCCGCTGTGCTTTAGAAGAAAGATAGCTTATTCCCCTTTGTTTTGATGTCACGCATTGCCGCTGCTTTGCATGGCGCTGAAAGCTTTTCTTTGGTTTTCTGTAGGGCCAAATTGTTCTTTCCATCAGTTCAGAGTTCTATTTTTGTAAATTAGGAAGCGCTGAACCTCATCTACTGGCGTGGCTTGCGTCATCTATCTAAAACTGAGGGAACTTATGAGGTTGAAGATGGTCGCCGAGAAATCGTGCTACTGGGAGGCGCTTGTGATCATAGATGAACAATAACAATATTAGCATGCTATTGGTAACTTTAAAGGACACCTGAAGAACGAAACCAAACTTGAACACACCATAGAGAATGCATTTACAGATATGGCCACGGAGAGCATTCTTCTCCTGAGCGTGACGTTTTCAAAATAGAGATGTTCGTTTCTGGAGGTTTGCACATGCAGACTCCAAGACAAAAGCGCAATTCATTCAAATCTTGTACAGCGCTGGGCGGATCGTGTTGGAATTTCTTCTAGATATACGTTTGGGCTTAACTGGTTAAAAAATATTCCAGAAGAAGGGTTGATGGGAGATATTTGTTGATTTCTAAAATTGTTCGGTACTGAAATAAGGACAGATGAAAAATGGAGCAAAAATCATAGCTTGGAAACACTATTTCGTATTTGGATTGGGTTTTCTGCAGGCAGTGTTTAACGGAAGTCTTACAGATAGGGATAATACTTGGTACTCTTCATTCAGGTGTCCTTTCAACACCTGAGAACAGAATTTTGGGTCTTCATTTTACTACTTCGCCCAAACTGTTCAGTTCAAGGCTAACTAACGTTCGGAGATGCATACCTGTATCGTAAAAACACAAGCTCGGCTGATTTCGACCAGTATAACTTTTAGAGCCAGGGCTTTGCCTTTGTAATGTTTGGTTTTCGTTCTATTAGTATCATTGAGTCGGACATCGGACACATCTCTGTGCCTAGTGCATAACACATGATTAACTTCCCCTTCTGATCATTTGTGGTGCTGTAGATACTTTTACGGCTATTCGTCTTTTCTTTCTCTTTACTTTTTCTTTCGAGCACTCCGTTCGAACTCCGTTTTTCACTTTTTCATTCGAGCACTCCTTATTCACTGTAGCCTGTTACTAAGCTTCCTGGATCCTGGCTTCTTGACCTCAAGGCTGGTACGAATTTTCCTATTTTGGCAAAATATCGTACTGCGGGCTAATCGGGCCAATCGCGTCACAGGGATGGTAGCTACCGCGCCTACTACGCTTCCGAGCGTGGTCGTTTTTTTTGTGAAAGTGACATCTTTTCTTACGAATGACACATTTCAGGTCAGAAAAGCACTCTCTCATTTACTTTACTACGGTGATGGATTACCGCCACCTAAACCATGTACTATATACTTTGATTTTGTACACAAAAAAGGTGTGAAGCCTTAAACGAAGCTCATTTCCGCTTAAGTTTTGTTACAAAACTGTGATGTAACAGTTAAGAAATCTTTTGAATAATATTGTTACAAATTCAGTATTACCGGTTGTTGCGTGTTGTGCAGCGAGATGAGCAAAAAGTATCAGAAAGCACCTTTTTGTCAGCAATTGTGACACTTTTATGAGTCGAGCTCTTGGCAACCCGGGGTTGAAACGGTCAGCGTAGGAGGAACAAAAATAGTAACTAACAGATACCATTGTCAGTAGGGTGGAACACGCCCCTTGTCGGTCGTTTAATGGATTAAATAAATATGTAACGAGCATTGCTCGAATTGTCGGACAACCGTACCTGATTTTGTTCAAACTGTACACATCGCTCTTTCTCTTATTCTCCGCTTTTAATATTCATATCTTAGCGGGCAACAAAAAAGCATTAATTCGTCTATTCAGTTTTCTTATAGAAAGTACATTGGAATCAAGACCTTGGAGAAGAACATTATTGAATTAAAATTTAGAATACCTTGTTAGAAAAGTAAGCAAGTAGTGGGCTACAAGGCTAATGATTGCTCTAGATCTTTCATTTTATCTGGAACCACAGGTCGTTAAGCACCTTTGTGCTTGGGCCTGGGATTTCCTGTTATCCTGCCCCCAAGAGAGCTTTTTAAGGTTACAAAGCCGGCTTATTATTCTAGAAATGCTGGCCGAAGACGCCCTGATTGTAGGACAAAAGATGGAAAGCAGAAAAGACCCTGGGGATCCCAGAGACCCCACAGCCTTTTTATATGTTCATTATGGAAAGCGAATTGACGGTTTCTGTTATAAAAGATTGGCTCTTGTTTGCTCCATCGTATGTTTCTCTTACTAACAACTGGCGAAATAAAGGAATCTTTTGACTTTGCGATTGGACAAAATAGACAGTCGAAAGATCTTCTGCCCTGCAAAAATGACGAAAATTCGTCCTTTTGTCTGTAGAAAGGAATCACGGTCGAGAATTTCACAGGAGATTCTGGGACGAATTTGGAAACAAGAGCAAAAGCTGTCCGAGGAAACGGCGTGGTAAGATATGCATGTGATAGTAAGGTTTCGATGAGATCTCAAAGGGGGACGGTTCTCGAACTTCTCGATCCCGCAGCCATTGCTGATTGGTGACGTTTTCCTGACTCCTGAACAAACAAGGCCAAACATTTCTGTGGGACTATTTATTAGAATTCTCTGTTCAGACAATCGGGTCTTGCAAGTTTCATGTCTTTATCCCTGAACCAAGCCATAGTCGGATCCATTCGGTAATTCTTTCCTGTTTTGGATTTCTGTCTAGCCCAGATTATGTCCGGAATATACACGCTAGTTGAAAACTCGTAGAAATGTATGATATTTATTGCTCCAACAGCGCGAGGGCAATTTAATATAATTTATTTATCACTCACACGATACATGAAGTAAAGATGGTGGAGTAGGAATAAATAAAGAAACACAAAGAGAGAAAAAAATATGCACAAAATCAACGAAAGAAACGGATAAGACGGTGGTGACAACACAAAATAAACAACAGAAAATAAACACAAAATAAACAACAGAAAAATAAACCGTACGGTAAAGCTCCGATACATCAAATATTAATTTGAAGAGAATGCTATCGATGTTTAATTGCCAGATTGGGGAATTTTCCCAAACTTAAAAGCATAGTCTGATATTTGGCAATTTACTCAACTTCGTATCCTATTGACAGCCTTCATACTTTTGACTCACGCACAGGGGCGGTTCGAGGGGGGCGTGGGGGGGTGACTCACCCCCCCCCCGTGCTTCAGAGAATCGTACTCTCAGTCGTATGTTTCGAGCTTGTCTGAATGACAGTCGTATGTTTTGAGCTTGCCAGAATCACATAAAGGCAGTTACAAAACGTGAATTTTGCCCGCAGATGACATTTCTAGTCGGATGGCTACGAAGATCTTTCCTAGTCGTATGTTTTAGGTCTGTCAGATTCACAGTAGTTGTATATTCTGAGTTTGTCAGAATGATAGTCGTATATTCTAGCGTGCCAGAATGACACCAGATCGTGAATTTCGCCAGACGCAAATCACCTGTTCCTTGTCGCATTTACAAACAGATTTTCTAGTCGTATATTAGAGACAGTCGTAAGTTTTGAGCTTGCCAGATAAGGCACCTAATCCTGAATTTTAGTCGCAGATGACCTGGTTCTGGTCGCAGGGTTGCGTATAGTATATGTCACGAGTCAGTCGTATGTTTTGACTGAGCTTGTTAGAATGACAGTCGTATGTTTCGAGCCAGTCAGAATGACATAAATACTGTTACCGAATCTGATTTTCACCCAGTGTGAACACAACTGGTTTTGTACCAAAACCTTTGTGTTTTAGCAGAAAACACGTAGCTGATTTTTGAACCAGAAGCATGACATTGAAGCTCTAATAAAAAACGCCGCCTAACTTGGTTTGGCCATGTTTGTCGGAGGTCAGATGACACCCTCTCTAAAAAGGCGCTATACTGCAAACCCCTCGCACATTGGAAGAAGAAGCGGGGTGGACAAGACCTGGCTTAACACACTCAAGGCGGACTTGGAGCCGATTGGTGGTTTCCGACGACACGGCCGAAGATGGGACAAGCAGTGGCTTGAAATTTGTGCACCACACACACTCGACCGAGCGGCTTGGCACTCAACCGTCTGCCAGATCATAGCGCCAGGGAGAGCTGAAGAGCTTGTGTCCTGAAACAAGTACAAGTAAGTAAGTACAAGCAAGTAGATTTTTATGGCACTTGCCTACCGGCCAAGTGCCATATACCGATCACTTTTCCGTCGGTCTGTCGGTCTGTCGGTCAGTCCGCTGTTTGCGAGTTAGGGTACTTCCAGATGTTCTAGGACGATGAAACTTGGCAGGCATATTAGGGACCCGACCAAACTAACTTGGAAATAGTCACTTGCTCGATCCGACCATCGTGGGGGGAGGGAGGGGAGCCGGAATCCGGAATTTAGTGGCATGCAAAAGTTTCGAACGGGTGATCGGATCTTAATGAAACTTGATATTTGGAAAGACGTCATGCTTCAGATGTCCCATATCAAGTTCGGACCGAATCCGATGTATGTGGTGGGGGAGTCGGAGGGGGGGGACCGGAAATCATGTTAAACGCTTAGAGTGGAGCGATCGGGATGAAACTTGGTGGGAGGAACAAGCACAACCCCTAGGTACATCATTGACAGAACCGGACCGGATTCGTCCACTGTGGGGGGAGTTGGAGTGGGGTTCCGGAATTCCGGTGATACGGAGTTAAGTTACTTCCAGGTGAGCTAGGACAATGAAACTCGGCAGGTAAATCAGGGACGCGACCAGATTAACCTGGAAATAGTCAGCTTCCCGATCCGACCATCGTGGGGGGAGTGGAGGGAGGAGGAATCCGGAATCTTGAGGTATGTGCAACTTACGAACGGGTGATCGGATCATAATGAAACTTGATATGTAGAAAGACAACATGTCTCGGATGTCCCATTTCAAGTCCGGACCGGATCCGATGAAGCTGGGGGGGGGGGGGGGGGGGGGGGGGGTCGGAGGGGGGTCCGGAAACCTTGTGACATGCTTGGAGTGGAGCGATCGGAATGAAACTTGTCGGAAAGAACAAGCACAAGCCCTATGTAGATCAGTGACAGAACCGGACCGGATTCGGGCATTGTGGGGGAGTTAGGGGGGGGGGGGTCCGGAATTCCGGTGATCGCAAGTTAAGGTACTTCCAGACATGCTAGGACGATGAAACTTGGCTTGAAAATTGAAGACTTGACATGATTGGCTTAGAAATAGTTAGTTCCCAGATCCGACCATCCCTTAAAGTACTAATGCTAACCGCAAAGTGCAAAAAATACTTTTAAGCAAAATACACGTTTTCGTGATCCCTATGAGCCGGTGATCATTTTTGCCTCAAGGGTTTTGCTTACAATAAAGTTCCTTAAAGTACAAACAATACTTTAGAGCAAAATATACATTTTCGTGCTCCTGATGATCATCTTTTTTGCTTCAAGAGTTTTGATTACAGATGATTCTCTCTATAACTTGGAAATAGTCACTTGCCCGATCCGACCATCGTGGGGGGAGGGAGGGGAGCCGGAATCCGGAATTTAGTGACATGAATAACTTTCGAACGGGTGATCGGATCTTAAGAACTTGATATTTGGAAAGACCTCATGTCTCAGATGTCCCGTTTCGAGTCCGGACCGAATCCGATGAATGGGGGGGGGGTCGGAGGAGGGAACCGGAAATCATGATCCGATGAATGTGGGGGGGTCGGAGGGAGGAACCGAAAATCATGTGACACAGTTAGAATGGAGCGATCGGAACCTCCCGAGCGTCACCGTCGAAAAGAAAGTGCTTGAAAATTTCGCTGATGTTTCCATAAGATGTCAAAATGTTTAAAATAAATTGTTCAAATATATTGTACAACAGCAAATATAACTAAGTGACCATTTCTTTTGCACGTAACTGTAGTACCAAACAACCCATCACACTGACAAAGCTACTATCCATTTACATCCTACTACGATTAACAAGCTGAAAAGCTTGCAAGTGCCATATGAGCTTGCAGCTCTTGTTGAAATTTCAACAGTAGCCTATCTGGTTTTGTGCAAAAGATCCTTATTCTAGAATAAAACAAGTTGATTTTTGGCTTGCGAAGTAAGGTTTTACCATAAACCGGAGATGTGCGCATTGCAAGGACGGGCCTGATGATCGCACCATACTGTTAACCCTTTCAGACCTGAACCAAGAAGGAGTTGCGTAAAAATTCTGAAAATAGCAGAGAGTGATCCTGGAGGTTTAACTAGAACATTTTTATTTTTTTTAAATTTTTATTTCATTCCATATCCAAAATGTGAATGGTTACCATACGGTCACGTCAGGTATATACAGATACTATTTTAGGTGAAAATTTGTGAAACAGTTGCGATCTGAGTTCAAACACAGTCGAACTTTGCACTTCGAACACATGATTCGACTCGTTCCACCCCTAACGCACTTCTCATAGCGACACCTTCCCTTTTCAGTCGTATCCGGAAAATGTGAGGTCTGGTCAAACCTCACTGATTCCGAAGGCATCCCGTCTCGCGAGGTAGTCGTATTGCGCTTGGTCACTGATAAGGATGGTCTTCCAACTCGAGGACTTTGAGATACGCCAGTAAGAACCAACCCACGAGCAATGTCCATTTTGAAGTACAGCAGAGACATGTGCTGAACATTGATCTGCTTACACTGTCGGCGGTGTATCAGCCAGGCGTTGTTCACAGCCATGTCAAAGAAGTAGTACACAATCCTCATATACCATTTCTTAGAGCGAATGTCAGTCCTGTACAGCTCCAGGAACATATCAGCAAGATCTACGCCCCCCATTGATTTGTTGTAGTCACGGACGATTCTGGGGCGATCAACTTCGACGTATTTCCGTGTTGTGCCATCCCATCTTTGACACTTATCAATTGGGGTGACTGCACAGTATGAAGAGGCCAAATGGACTGGTTTGTTGTCATACCATTTTACTACCGATACTTCTGAATGCCTCTCAAAACGGAAGTCCACTGACCCTCGTCCATTCTTCTTCATGTTGGCGTCGGTATCTAGAACAGCGCCCCTCATCCTGTTGCTGCGTATCGTACCACATGACTCGATGCCATATTCAACCCGGAGCTTGTGAATGAGATCGATGCCAGTATAGAAGTTATCAAAGAACAACTTGAAGTTCATGAACCTTGGCAGATTTTCTACAAGCCGAAGGACAACGTCAGTACCTTGGCCAAGTTCAGAAATTTCAACAGCTCCTTTTCCTGTATATATCTCTATGTCACACACTATTCCGCTGATGCCGGCTCTCGTGAAAACCTTTACACCCCACGAGTGGGGCTTGTCCTTCAAGTACTGTCGAAATCCAATTCTTCCTTTGAACGGGATCATCTGTTCGTCAATACTTTGGATCTCTTCAGGGTCTATTTTTTTCAGATTCTCCCTGAATGCGTCGTATAGTCTTCTGATCTTGAACAGTTTATCATGACCAACCTCCCCTTTCGGTATCATTAAGGTGTCATCGCAAATGTGGAAAAAAGACCTCAAGCTGATGAACCTATCTCTGCTCATGGTATCAGCCACCGGGGAATATCGTATTCCATTCTCCCAGTACATTCTAATAGCCGGAAGTTTGAGAATGCTCATAAGCATTTGAACTCCAAGAAATCTGCGCAGCTCTTCAAGGGAAAGTTTCAGAGCAAGATTCTTCTTTCTCATGGCATTCAAATTCGTTTGGTCCACAATGTTTGAAAGAATGTCTTCTGTGATAAACATTCGGAAGAGATCAAGGGGCGTTTGTACCTCGTCATAGTGTGGCATAGAACCCTTCCATGTAATATCTCGAGGTTCGGGCTCCGTTTTTATCCACTTGTATTGCTTTGCCTCCTTCGCTACCTTCTTTTTTGCTACTGGTTTTGCCGTGACCTGAGGAGCATCAGTTGGAGTTACTAGACCGGCCACTGCTTGGGAAGGAGCATTTTTTTTTAGCTCTTGTAAGGACAAAGGGTTCAGCAGGTGCAATAACTGTTGCTGACTGTATTGCAGAAGAAGCTGACACTGGTGCTGATGATGTGCTTGAAGAGCTGTTTGACGCTGTTGTATCATTCAAGCCCGGGAGAGGCAAATCGAATTGATCCGTGTCATCGCCATTGTCTAACTCGAACCTGCCAAGCATTGATAAAGGGATGTCGTCTGTGTGGTCGATATCCTCTTCCTCTTCATTGCCATAACAGTTGAGAGAACGTAGAGGCTGAAATTCTTGATCTGGATTGTCTGGTGCCCAGTTTGGGTCGTCGTCGTCGGACGAGATATCGAGATCTGAATCACAATCAGGTATGAATAAAAGCCTTGCTGCTTCTTCTGCAGTCATTTTCTTGGTAGCTCTTCTACTTCTTTCCTTGATCAGTCTCTCTTCCAAGGGCTTGGGACCATGACCTCTCATGGAGTTAGAGCTCGTGCTTGGATCAGCTGAAAAGAAATTCAAGGTAAGTGCATCACTTAATAATAACAATAATAATAATATATTGCAATAAAATAGGCCATTGGCCTCTACACTTGCCTGAGGCATCCCACAAAATCCACCATAACCGATCATAAAAAGGACTTGCCTCGTTTGCTGTACAAATCTGCCTGTATGGTTTGGCAATGAATGCCTGACGTGACCATTTGGTAACCGATCGTTAGCAACCTTGTTTGGGGCTAAACTACAGCTCAGAATTAGACTAGTGATATCTCATTCGAAAGAACGCATTCTTAGCTACAAAATAAGATCATAATCAGGCTCTGAACTTACCAGAAACGTCCAGGTCATCGAAGTCGAAATCTGCACCTTTCCTCTTTTTCGACATTTTATGTTTTGTCTAAACTTGGACGCTCGCTCGACCGCTCGGGTAAAGCCTTGAGGGACAACAAATTCAAACGCGATAGAGTCAAGCAAGCGCTATCTAGTGGAAAAGAAATCACGGTTGTAACTTTGTCGAGTCGAGAGAAAAAAAATAGGAGGCGAGCGGTATCCGTATGGTGACCACAGGCATGAAAGGGTTAATTGAAACCAAATCTACTTTGTGTCTATTTTATTATGGATGGCTACTCCCTTTTTTCGGAAGGGGTCAAGTATGGAAGCAATGCCGTGTACCAACTTCCGGCAAGATATCCTACTCCGTTCTAGAGTTAACGGGGTTACGGACAAATCTGTAGCACTTACTTTTGTTTGGGTTCCGAAAGAGACCCATAAATGTTTCCAAAACTTCGCCTGCGGCGCTTTTCATGGTAGTCTATTCTCTCTCTAGTGGCAGGGCGCGTCATTTAGGTGTCGTTTTAGGCATAATATTTGAACCATGTTAAAAGCTATAATTTGTGCTGGAAGTGGTTGAACTTTTCCCAGAAAAAAGGCGGATTTAAAAAGTTCCGCCTACGGCGCCTTTCGTAGCAACCCTTCACTTTTTACTTGAAGCGTGCGTCATTCAGGTGGGTTTTAAGCTTGAGATTTTGGGGTTTCAGCAACATTAAAAACTATAAATTGGATGGGAAGTAGTTGAATATTGCCAGTAAAAAGTCAGATTCAAAAAATTTCGCCTGCCGCGCTCAGGTTTTCTTTAGTAAATACGTTAGAGGCTGCTGCTTCGGATCGTAGCCACGTTACAAGCAGAATTTAAATGGGAAGTAGTTGAATTTTGCCAGAAAAAAGGCTGATCCTATTAGATTTTTTTTTTTTCAAAGGTGCGTCAATTAGGTGGAGTTTTAAGCTTGAGATTTTGGGATCTGAGATACATGACAAGCTAGGATTTGTAGGGGAAGCAGTTGAATTTTGCTCGGATTAAAAAAAATTTAGCCTGCGGCGCTCAGTTTAAGTTGTCTTGAGCACTTCCGTCAGAAGCTGGTACCGAAGATTGGCTGTTTCCTGCGAAAGTTCAAATGAACGTCTTGCTGAAACTCATAACCTTTTAAAAATCCATGCTTATATTTATTGAGCCTGTGGTACTGTGCTTTTCTATTTCAGTTTTTTTAATCGACATAATTGCCGATTACCTAGTCGTATGTTTTGAGGTCGTAACCCCCCATGCCCAAGCACTTCGAACCGCCCCTGCTCACGCATGTCCTCGTCAAGTAGGCAGTACTCCCTCTACTGCAGAAGGAACTTCTAAGAGGATAACAGGGTCGAAACTATTCAAGAACCATAATACCTAAGAAGAAACATTGCTAGGATGGTAACTGAAACATTAGGCTGTAAGCCAGAGGCGTTACTAGCCAAAATGTTTGGGGGGGGGGACGAGGTATTTACCGACTGGCTGGTCATTTTTACCGACTGTGCTGACGAAAAATCGTTTAACACGAAAAATTTGTTTAACAAAAATCGACTGTTTCCAAGAAAAAAATCGACTGTTTTTAAGGAAAATAGCGGCGCTTCGCGCCGACTCGGCTATTTTTTACCGACTGGCCGACAACATTGGGGGGGGGCGTCCCCCCCCTCCCCCCCCTAGTAGTGACGGCCCTGCTGTAAGCTGGGCTGTAACCTTTTGATGTCTAAATTCTCTGAGAGCTCACTGTCATCTATTCCTTCTATTTTCTTGTAATCAGCGAAGATCACTGGCACAGATGGCAGTATTGGCAGTTGGACTAAGTTGGAGCCCGGGCCCGGAGAAGAAGCCGAGGAAATGACATTTTAAGGAGTGACTCATCCAGATATTTACAACAACAAAACAAACAAAAGTAGCTAAAATTTAAACTTTAGTTCTGACTTGAATCAGCAATGGAAATCAGTGACATTCAGTTGTCATTGAAAACGGATCAAGACATAGCTGATCTTCTGGAAAAAATAGCTGGGGTATGTAAGCCTGAGCTGCAGCAGTCTTTTTGTGAAGAAGTTCCTTTCCAGTGCCAATGAATATAGGCCACTTCCCAGATGACGATGTGTCCTAAGTTGTAGTGCAGTCTGTCTCTGGTCTGACTGCAATGGACCTAGAAGCAGAGGTGTTACTCAGTAGCTGAAATGTTTGGGGGGGCAGGGTATTTACTGACTTTTTTTTATGTTGTTTACCGACTTTTTTTGCAGAAAAGAACTGCTTTTTATTTTAAGAAAAAAAATTACTGACACTGTTATGATGAAAACTCGAATGATTTTCAGAAGAAATGATGGTTTTAGGAAAAAATTGACTTTTTGTGAAAAGCAACTGTTTTGAAGAAAAATCAACCGCTTTCAAGAAAAAAAATGAACTGTTCTCAGTCCAGACCCAGTACACTAGCCCCTTTTCATGCACGGTGCTCAAACGTCTAGCACCATGCCTGGGTGCTAGACGTTCAAACACTGACATAAATTGAGGATCCTTTTAGCACATAATGTTAAAGACGAAAGCCTGGGGTTATATTTATTGAGATTTTATATGAATTTATTTTTATTTTAAGACATTAAAAAGTACCACCCCCAAAAATAGACAAAACAGCGTTTCCGCGAGTTTCAACTTGTGGCTCGACTGTGTGGCCAGTCTAGTACACTAGCCCCTTTTCAGGCACGGTGGTCAAATGTCTAGCACAATGCCTGGGTGCTAGACGTTCAAGCGCTGTACCTTGGATTTCGTGTATGGTGCATGGATTTCAGTATACAATGCATACATGAAAAACACATTTTCTGTCATCACAACTGAGCACCAGCTCGGACAGGGCTGAAATTACTACCATAAATTAGGGAAATCAAGGACAATCCTTTATATATTTTTCACAACAAAAACAAAAGGGCTAGACTGATGATGGAGATGAAAAACCTAACAGCACCCTATCTATTTTCCATGTAGAGTGCCCCAAAAGCCAAGATTCTGGTTGGCTGCTAGGTAGAAAAAGCTGAGGCACAGGACACTTTGCATGCAAAACCCTTGACTATGTAGAAAAAGAAATGAGGTTTTTCACGTCTGTCATCAGTCGAGCCATGTTGTTTTTGTTATGAAAAATATGATAAGGATTGTCTTTGATTTCTCTCATTCATGGTAGTAATTGCAGGCCTGTCCGAGCTGGTTTTTCATGTATGCACTGTATACTGAAATCCATGCACCATACATGAAATCCAAGGTACAGTACTTGAACGTCTAGCACCCAGGCATGGTGCTAGACATTTGAGCACTGACTGAAAAGGGGCTAGTGCACTAGACTGTGTGTGGCACACAATCCTGTTTTGGTGACCAACACTCAGAAGTGTGTGGCCCACAATTGTGTCGCGGAAAAACGCCTCTAATCTACACTGTCTCCCAGTAACACGTACAGTAGAGGTATGTTTATGTGAACAGTTACTTTAATTTGAACAGTGCAGTTTTGAGCTAAATGGTAGAATAGTCCCGGATTCGCCAGCCCAGTTTCATCGTCCTAGTACATCAGGAAGTACTGAACTCGCGGGATCACCAAAATTCCGGACCCCCCTCCCAACTCCCCCAAAATGCCCGAATCCGTTTCGGTTATGTCGATAATGTATCTAGGACTTGTGCTTGCTCTTTCCCCAAGTTTCATCCCAATCCCTCCACTCCAAGCGTTTCCAAATATTCCTGGCTACAGCTCCCCCCAAAGTCACCGGATCCGGTTTGGATTTTAATTAGGTCGTCTGAGGCATGAGGTCTTTCCAAATACCAATTTTCATTAAAATCCGATTACCCGTTCAAAAGTTACAAATTCCTCAAGATTCCGGATTGTCCCTCCACTCCCGTCACGATGCTCGGACTGGGAAAGTGACCAATCATTTGGGGTCCCTGATATGCCTGTCAAGTTTTGTCGTCCTAGCTTATGTGAAAGTGCCCCAACTAGCAAAACCCGGACCGACCAACAGACTGACCGACCGACCGACGGACGGACAGAAATTGCGATCGCTGTTTGGCACTTGGCCGAAAAAAACTGACCAGTACTTTTGTCATTCTTTTTTATTAGAAATAGATATTTATTGAGTCAATGTTGAGTTAATATTCAAATCGTTGATACTCCAGAACTACTTTTGTTTCTGCTTCCAGACAGTGCTTGAAAGGACTGATGACATTGAAAGCAGACTACAGGAGCTGGACTGTCAAACCCAGTCAGCAGCGGTTTCTGTGGGGAATGCCTCTACCAGATTTCAGAGCTTATCAGATACACAGTACATGGAAAAGCGAGTGTATACAGATGACAGTGATAGATTGTCAGTGTGCTCCAAAACAAAATTCGCCAAGGTAAGCTCTTCTTTCTGAAAGACCGGATGCAGTGCGTTTTCCCCCTTTTTGACGGTGATGTGTGTTCTGAGTGGTCAAAGCTCACGTGTGGAGCCCCCCAGGGTACGAAGCTCGCAGGCTTTATTTTACATATGCCTGATCAACTTTCTTCTTTCATCATTTGAAGAGCGATTTAAATTTGTTGATGACCTGTCATTTACCTTAAAATACCTTGTTGTGAATTGAGTCGCCAAGCCACAATTCGCGGAAGACCTATTTCAGTAATTTCTTGATCAGTGCACTTGCACCGAGTACGATCTTAGTTTAAATGTCCAAAAGTCACAGGTCCTACGGTTCAACCCGCTGAAAAGAGACTTTATGTGTCCAGATGTACCATTCCCAGTAGTAACGTCAGCAAAAATTCTAGGGGTCACCCTGTCGAGTGATTGTTCATTTATTGACCACATTCAGAACGTGATAAAAACGGGAAATGCGTCACTCCAAACGCTCATACAGACGAGGCAGTTTGGTTGCGACCGTGATAGTCTCAAGGCTGCTTACCTATGTTACGTAACTAACGTAAGACCTGTAATCGAGTATCAAAATCGCTCAAAATAAAGCATATTATTATTATTATTATTAAAAAAAATAAACGTTTCTTTTCCAATAGCACAACTGATGAACTAGAGCGTGTACAAAAGAGATCAGTTTCAGTTATACTAGGTCAGCAAGTAACTAAAATAAAGTAATTATGAATCTGTACTAACAGACATAACCCTTCCCTCACTGCATGAACGTCGTAACACACTGATTTTCAAGTTTGGCCGTAAAATTTTGCATCTGTCCAACACCGTACTATCCTCCCACCTGATGCGCCTGTAAACAGTCGTACGCGTTCGCAGCTGAAGCTGAAGCCAGTAAAAACCAAAACAAAGATGCACATTAGTACCTTTGTGCCGTTTTTCGTAAACATGTTTAATAAAATATCAGTGTAACGTCAGTATTTGTTCCCCCATGTGTCCCGTTATGTAACCTGTGAGTGTTAAAAAGAATGACATTTTGTAAAGACATCAAATTAGCTCGCTATAGTAAGCTTTCTTCTAATAAACCTTACAGACTTATTGCTTTTTAGTAGAAGGAAAAACAGGATTACTTGTTTGCAAATATTTTCTTCTCCTACTCTCATCACTGGAGTGCTAAAGCTGTAAAAATTCTTTCAACTCCAATTTTAAGTCTCACACAGACACTGCACAGCAGTAGTTGGGGGGATTTTAATTGAAGTAATGTAGCATTCTGTGAACATTCTGGAACTGATACTCTGTAGTGGGTGTGTTATTGTGTTGGGGAGGTTTCCGTTTCTTGGCTACAAAACTGATTCTTAGCTACAAAGCTGTTGTTGAGTGGTTTAGTCCCTAAATTTGTAAAACACTTCCAGGTTATAAGGGGATATAAATTGATTCACGATCTGATTGGAAATAGACCGATGCTGTATAAGTTTGATTAGTGGGTAAGTGTAGGGATGGTGATGTCGTGCTAGGTAGCTCGTGAATAGTTTGGTCGTTTTTTGTTCGTAACATAAATAGTTGAGTATGAAACTGTATAGCGAACAACCGCTTCTGACTAATTTAATCATTTTTCCCTTCAGACACTGACTAAAGAGGAAAAAGAAAAACAGATTGTTGAAGATTTTACAAGATCTCTTCAGCTGGCTCTCACATGCATTGAAGACTGGGGCAGTAGCCACAATGTCCATACAAACAGCAGGCAAGTTTTCTTTTTCCTTTCGCATAGAGAAGGACAATGATAATTTGAAATAAGAAAATATTATCAGAACCTTATAGGCTTGTGCTTGACAGCGGGGAAAAACGCCCTGCTTTAAGGTGACGCAGCAGTTACAGTTGTTGTGTCTTACTTCTTGAACTCCAGCTGTCCAGATGTGTCATGGTGGTTAGGGGAGGAGGAGGACTTGACCTGATTGCAAATTGTTCCAAGAACAGTGAGAGTGTTCCACCCTACTTACCCTAGTTACTACGCGTGACGTCACGAATTCTGGCTTCTTGGCGTCAAGACTGGAACGCATTTTTCTATTTTCCGCAAAATATCGTGCCACGAGCTAATCCGGCCAATCACGCCACAGGGATTCATACTTACTACGCTCCCGAGCGTGGTAAGCAAATTCTTACTATTAGCAGGGACCCATAAATTTCCTTTACAGGGGGCTTGTCAATAAGAGATTTCTGATGCTATGTTGACCGCACGGAAGATAGTTCGAGAAATACCCACGGTCCAATCACGTTCAAGACCAGATAGACAAAATTTTGGATTGGCTGCTGGCGCCTTGAGGGAGGAGTCTCTTTGGCGCGCACGTCCAGTGAGGCAAACAAGAATGCAGATTCGACCCAAGTGGGATTTTTTGAACGTAGGACTGGTTCGGTCAACATAGCAACATAGAAGCATAGGAAATGACAAGCCCCCTGTAAAGGAAATTTATGGGTCTGCTATTAGTTAGTATTTCGAGAAGGTTGGAACGGTCGGCGTAGTAACTTTTCACGAGGTTGGAACGAAAATAGTAACTAATAATTACTATTGTTAGAAGGGTGGAACACTCTCAGTGTGAATGGGAGATATTTTGTTGCATCATTCCAGCCGTAATAAACTAGTACAGAACTGTTCAGTTGCTAGTTCCTTTGTGAAGTTTATTCTGACCACATAATAGCTTTTGCTGCCTTTCGTCAATTGTTAGTGAGTAGACTATACCAATGTCAGTAGGTTTGACGTTTCTCCAACGTTTCCTCACCTTTTTTCCTAGAAATGGCCATATTTTGGTGGCTATCAAACATCTGATGCAGGTGACTACTTTCCTAGCTCAATAGGTTTATTCTTCGAAGTAGGATGTATTATTATGTCCAAGCCTCAGATGATGTTTTTTTTTTTACAGTAATCTCCCCCTCCCAGCTCTAATTGGGTCCCAAGATTTCTTCCTGAAAGAAGATGTTGGTTTAAACCTGTACCAAAAACCCTTGGAAGACCGAGGCATACCGCCGGATAAACCTTATCTTTCAACTGGTGATATCTCAGCTCCTAAGGTGAGACCATCATTTTTCATCAATCTGTCGGACTAACCACTGTTTACTTCGTTAGCACCCCTTACTAGCACCAGTTTACTTCGGCAGCTTAAGGTGTATCGACGACTGTCTCCTCCTTAAAGTACACCTCGCAGCAGATACTTTTTCTGTTCTGATATTGTAAGATGTACGTTGAAACTCAGCTCTGTTTTCAACAAATTATAAACGTGTTTGGATGCTTATAGCTTCTCTCCAGGCCCCTTGGCTCGGGTTAAAGACATGGCAACCTTTGAATAGCCGTTTTTCGACCGTAACAACGTAGCCGTAACAACAGCAACGTTCTCTGTGACGAACCTGGCAGAGGGACTGCCGTATGGACACTTCTGCTCTATAATTCACATACAAACATAGATTCTGTTTAGTGTTTGAGTTCGTTAAAGAGTCTGGGCCGAGCGAAAGGAACGTCTTGTTTGCTGTTGTCTAATAACAGTCCTGTAACTCTTCGGATGTTTCTAGACTAGTGACGAGAGAATACATCCGCCATCTTTCGTGGAGAAGATTCTTCCGCCTGTTATACCACAACCACCGAGGGAGATGCCAGATGGCGGTGAGTGTCTACCTACTCGTGTACTCAGTGTATTCTTATCGTAGTACCAACGACAATTATTCAAGGGATCAATAGCATGTATTCCACACCGTTTCGAGTAGGGTGGTTTAGAGACAACGTCCTCGGCCTCTGTCCTACCATTTTTTTTTTGTGTTTTTAAAGGACACCTGAATGGAGAGTACCAAGTATCATCCCTATCTGTATGAGTCCGTTAACATTGTCTGCAGAAAACCAATCCAAATACGAAATAGTGTTTACAAGCTATGATTTTTGCTCCATTTTGCATCTGTCCTTATTTCAGTACCGAACAGTTTTAGAAATGAACAAATGTCTCCAATCAACCCGTCTTCTGGAATATTATTTTAACCAGCTAAGCCCAAACGTATATCTAGAAGAAACTCCATTACGATCCGGCCAGCGCTGTACAAGATTTGAATGAATTGCTCTTTTTGTATTGGAGTCTGCATGTGCAAACCTCCAGAAACGAACATTCCTATTCTGAAAACGTCACGCTCAGGTGAAGAATGCTCTCCGTGGCCATGTCTGTAAATGCATTATCCATGGTGTGTTTCAAGTATGGTTTCATTGTTCAGGTGTCCTTTAACCATTTCGTAGAAATTTCAACCTTCCCTTCATTCTCTAAATAATGTTTAGTAATATTCGAACTTAAAAATCCTAGCATTTATTCCATAACGTTTCAGGATCTACGACTTGGAGGAACCCCGCCGCTAGCCTTTTTTTTTCATATATAAATTTTAACTATTCTCCGAGGAAATTTCACGGCAGGGATAAGGTGAGAGAAGTCTTAGATGTGCCGCAAAACCCTGTTAATTTGCAAGACAAGAGAAATATAAAATGAGGAATGCCACCGAGAGCCATGAACTATCGGACAACCTCAGTAGTAAGGCTGAGAAACTCTTCGGACTTTCAGGACACTTCCTTGCTGGGAGGCGCCAGGTTTTTTGTTCGAAAATCAGGCTTGACGCTGAGGCCCCTTAGGGTGTGGTACGACACTGAGGATCCAAAGGCATGTTAAACTCGGACACCCCTGTCCATATCGTTAAACGAAAATAGGCGTCTAGACTTTTCCATAATCGTGTGGCTCGACACTTGAAAATGTCATCGCAACAAATGATGTACAGAATCACGCCGCTGATTCCGTCATCGAACCATTCGTCTCGGCAAGGATTTGACCGTGAAACCAACATTCATCCGAGTTCAAAGCCCAACGCCTTAACCGCTCGGACATTCGCCTTATCCTAAAATTGTAGGATAGAAATCCTCTAACGTAGGGGATTTTGGGATAAAGTTATGAGCAACAAAAAGCCCCTGTCAAAGCAAAAGGTAAAGATAAGGTAAGATTAAAAAAAAAGAAATAGCAGTATAGGGTCTATAAAGTGCCAGACATGCTAGTGGCATACGAAAATGACAGTTAGTCACTAATATGATTTTTAAGAAAAAAAATCCTAGCCTGAGGCATAAACAACCGAATGAAAGCAAACAAACACAAATCAAGCAAAAATAATCTGCCATCGAGGCATGGTGGGCTGAAGTTACTTTGAGACTCATGGTTTGTACTGTCAAGCTTTTTCTCCGCGTATAGCCTATACACAAATGCCACATTTTATAATCGAAAACCCAGCAAAAAAAAAACACAACACGAATTCAGTTCCCTACCTTTATTTACTGCCTCCTCACTGCAACAAATGCCCTTTCTGTAAAGAGTGCTCTTCACTAGATTTGAAGACACATATGTGGTTGGTTTGCGCGATTAACATGTCATTGCTCAAACATTCTGCATGTCAGAATTCGACCAAAACGAATTGCATGTCTTAGGGTACCCAAACTCTGTCAAGTACCCACAAAACACTTGAGATAATGTGCCAAAACTTTTGTTACAGAGTTCGTGAAAGTTTAATGAGATATGATTATTTATTTCATAATATGATGATGAAGCAGATATCGACATAAAATGTTTGCAGTAATCGTAAATTTAGTTCTTTAACTACAGTATCCGATTTTTTAAATGAATTATCTATCCGCTTATTTATCATGTAGCGTAGCGATTCTACTGGCCGGTATATGAATACCTGTCGCACATCGGGACGGCCACCCCGAAAAAATGTGTGTTTGTTTATTATTATTTATTTGATTCCTTCAAAACTGAAGAGTTAATATTAAACTTTTAAACATCAGCACACCAGTCAAATTCACACAGTTACATGAATATAAAGCAGCTGACCAAGCCTTGGAAGACATTAGCCTAGAAACACATTACTTGTTGTAGTCAATTCTTCATCTACTTGTTCCATTGAGCGATGATTGTGAATAAACTAATGTTTGCTATTTGATCTCCAGCCGATCTTGTGTCATTTCAATGATAATAGATTGTGGGCCGTTTTAAGTAAGGGCCGTTTTAGGCACATGGTCCCCAATTCTTTGAGAAGTTATCAAGCGGCAGACGATTTCGATGCTTTTCGGGGGCTCTAGGCGAGAACCCCCCCGGCGAAAACCCCCCGGTATCAAAACCCCCCGGCGAACCCCGAATCCTTTACATTTAATAGAAATTCGAAACATTCAACTTGACTTCCCGTGATCTTAGTCTAGCTCAAGCTAGTCTTACAAACAAGCATGGGACAGTTTAACCGTTGACAAGCACGTGTATGGTGAAGAGCTGGTAGAATAACTCTGGGACGATCTTGAAAGTGCCATCACAAAACCAGTGACGGTACAACCCAAGTAGTTCCAGGTTACGCTCTGTCTCAACCACAAGAATGCGATTATCATCATCAACGCCGCTGTCGATCAGTAACAAGACCAAAGGTTCCGATGGGATCCCAAAAATTCAATATCTGATCCAGACAATTAGGTTTTGTCTTCGCCAGGCCAAACAGCTAATCGTTAAGAAATCCAAGCTCAGGTATGGATTCAGCATGTGCGTTTACCTCTATAAGCCGATCGAAACGATCCTAGCTTACTTTTGTGAATTTTGCGGTTTTGGCGAACTTCAAGAACTACTTGTCCGGCGAAAAACTAAAGCTCAAAAACGGATTCAGCGTATCTCCTTACCCCTATATCCAACATCTAATCAACTTCAAATAAAAATTTAACTTCTAACAAATTTTCCGGTTTCAGCCGGATTCCGGACGAACTATATGTCATGGTAAAGAGTGATTGTCATATACGGATTCTGCATCTCTTCTTACCCCTAAATCTATCATCTAATCAACTTCAAATAAAACTTTTACTTTTAAAAAATTTTCCGGTTTTGGCCGGATTCCGGGCGAACTACTTGTCCGGCGATAAAATGGTTTTCGTATTCGTGTTCAGCATGTCTTCTTACCCCTACATCAAACATCTAATCAACTTCAGATAAAACTTTAATTTCTAACAAACTTTCCGGTTTTGGCCGGATTCCGGGCGAACTACTTGTCCGGCGAGAAAATGTTTTTGATAGTCGTGTTCAGCATGGCTTCTTAGCCCAAAATCAAACATCTAATCCACTTCAAATAAAACTTTTACTTTTAACAAACTTTCCGGTTTTGGCCGGATTCCGGGCGAACTACTTGTCTGGCGCGAAAATGGTTTTCATATTCTTGTTCAGCATGTCTTCTTACCCCATGATCGACTATCACATTAGCTGTTTCAAAATATTTTGCTTGTCCCTTAATATGAACCCCCTCCCCCACCCCTAAATGTAGGGCTACAGTGCCCATCTACGAACTCGACCTTACTCTTGACCCAAAGAATGCTCACACCAGTTTCATCAAAATATCTCATGCCCTTCGAGAGTTATCGTGCTCACAGACAGACGGACGGACGGACAGACAGACAACTTTTGCGATGTCATAGGTATCCGTCACTAACGTTTTGGGATCCCAAAAACAGCTGCGCATCTTGGAGTTTCTGGTGTGAATCAGGGATATGAAAAGAGGAACGGGGAGCAGGCAAGGGGAGAGGGCAGTACCCCACTGTTTAAAGCGTCTGATGACCCTTCGTATTGTACGATCCTAACTGCAGCCTCCTCGCCAAGAAGGGGAAGGAATTGGGAAAGGATTTGTTGGGGGGATCGTTACGGTAACACGTCCAGTTATTCTGCTCTTGTACACCCATCAGTAGGCACATAAGCTAATCCGGGTACCCAGCTAATCCCTTATACTATCCGTGGCGTAGGGATTATTTGGGACTAGGAGATCCTTATGGGATTGTCTTTTTTATTTGTGCGGGGAGGGTTTTGGTAGGGGGGGGGTTGGTATCGGGTGGGGGGTTGGTACCGGGGGGGGGGTTGGTAACGGAGGGGTTTTCGCCGGGGGGGTTGGTACCGGGGGTTTTCGCCGGGCGGGTTTGGTAGCGGGGGGGGGGTCGCCGGTTTTTTTTTTAGCCGGAACACCTTTTTGGGATCTCAAAGCGTAAGTGGAACGATACCTATGACTTCGTAAAAGTTGTCCGTCTGTCTGTCATGTCTGTCCGTCTGTTCGTCTGTCAGCACGATAACTCGCGAAGGGGTAGAGATATTTTCTTCAAACTTGGTATGGAGGATCCATACAGGTCAAGTTCGTAGATGAGTCCTGATTACAGGTTTGTTCTTCCCCAACGTTGACCCTGAAGATTGACAGCCTGACAAGGACCCTTGCCAAGCAGGGCCGAAATATCACTGCCAAAGCATCGTAGATGACGTATCCATTTAAGTAAGGGTTAAGTAAGATTGTGTGGCATTATTTGAATACATGAACCCTCTGTAGCTCCATATTTAGGGGTGGATGAGAAGGAGACATGCTGAATCCATATCTGAAACTTATTTTTTCGCCGGACAATTAGAGTCCGGAATCCGGCCGAACTGGAAAATTTGTTAAAAGTAAAAGTTTTATTTGAAGTTGATTAAATGTTCGATTTAGGGATAAGAAGACATGCTGAATCCACACATGACAATCATTTTCTTCCTGGACACATAGTTTGCCCGGAATCGAATCCGACTAAACTGGAGAATTTGTTCAAAGTTAAAGTTTATCTGAATTTGATTAGAGGTTCGATATAGGGGTAAGGAGATATGCTGAATTCGTTTTGAGCTGTAGTTTTTCGCCGGACAAGTATAGTTCACCCGGAATCCGGCCGAAACCGGGTATTTGGCAGAAGTAAGGCAGGAAGTTTCGATCAGTTTCATCGAAGTAGAAATGACGTGTAGGGGTAAACACACATGTTGAATCGATACCTGAACTTGGTTTTCCCAGATGACTACCCATTGTCATTAATCTGTTTTTAAATTTAAATAGTAAAAATGTTCAAGGAGTCTGGCGAAGACCGGATATCTACAAGACGCAACTGTCTGGATCAAATATTAAATTTTTGGGATCCCGTTGAAAACTTTGTGCGTGTTTCCTTCGTGGTGAGAGGTTGTGTGACATTAATAAGGTTGAAGAATTGTCACGCATAATGAGGCACTAACGAGAAGGTAAGTCGCGATGAAAAAAAAAATCAGGTTGTTACTCGAATTGGAAACCTAGGAAAACATAATTCAAACACAGGTAAAACTGAGTCGCCAACTTACATCCATTGTGGAATAAACGAAGAGACGAGTATTCATTTTGTTAAAGTTCAATGGGCGGGTCAAACAATCATGATGCCACATTACCACCCCCTAGGCCCCTAGAATACAATCTTACATCAGAAATCAGCAGATTCCTCGACAACTTATTTTCGCTAATATAGCGTTACGCCGGTTTTTGACTGCCATAATCCGATTTACTAGCTTCGACTAATAGAAGCGGAGTTTCTTTTTTCTTATCCATTCGTTGTTATTATATATTCCGGATTATTTGTATTATTGACAAATATTCATATTAACGGTGTTACCTGAGAATTCCTTGTAAGCTCTGGAATCAGCTGCAAGTAGGTCGGTTATATTTGTACATTTTTTGCAGTGTTGTAACTTTATACATCCAGAAAACAAAACTTTTCTTCGGTACTACAAACAACAGAAAGTTTTATCAGATAGCACTAGGGCACTCTGCAAGCTACTGAGACGGTTTATTTTAGCAGCCATGGCACTCTCGTCACTCAGCTCTACAAAACGATTGACTTTCCTTCCTTCCTTCAAATGTCTGGCACTTGGGTTCCACTCTGGATCCCTTTCGGCCTTTCGGACATGGCGGAGAGTTTTTGAATTTCCGCGCCTTGCAATCCATGCTCTGAAATCGTATCCGCCGATACGCCGAAGAGTCAAGAAAACGGCTTATTTTTTAAGCGTTATCTAGTGGAAGTCACATCTGTATACGTGTGAAGCATGTTAAAATTAAAGCATAGTTAGTGCCCATTGTGCTCCAAGATTGTCCAGCATGGACAAGGCAACGACTAGAATCATTCCAAAGTGTCGACCTACGTGCTGTTCTGAGGAAAGCCCGCCTGAAGGAACTGTCCAGGTTCCTGCAACTGCCAGGAAGATTAGGCAGCCTTTAAAACGAGAAGAACGCCATAACAAGTGGTACAACGAGTGGTGTTTTCATTAATTGTGTTTAGAGTGACGGCTTGCGATCAGTTGTCATTGGAGAGACTGAGACAATGAGACATTTGTGGGCTTAGTTTCGGCAAAAGTTTCTGACCGACCCTCACAGGACAATAAGGTTGAAGATTTGCTGATTATTTTTCGTGCATAGTTTCCTGATTTTTGGGACCAATTCCACCCTCTGCTCTTGTAGGCGGGCCGACTATGGCTCTGGTGAATTAGCATAGCCTAATGATTAATTCAAGCATATCTAACATCCATATCTCAGCCCTGGGACATTACATTTGTGCATTGTAGCTGTTTTCCACAGGATTTGTCCTTACAGATAAACCAACGTACCTGCCCCAACCTGTAACACCATCTCCCATTTCTAACGAGCCACCAAAGTTTACCAAAGACATCGAGGAGTCCTTTACCAACCAAAGAACGTCGATTTTCGACGACGAGGTTGATGAGCATTTCCGTAAAGTTCAGCCAATCACGCCGAAGATAGGTAGTGGCGGCCAATCGGCCACAAGCGCAGTTCCAAAGCCACCAATGGCTAATGAGAATGAAAGCGATGAGGATTTGTTCATCCCTGCTCCTCTTGCGAAGAGGGAGCCGACGAAGAAGGAGAGCGGAGTTTTGTCGAAGGACCTCCGCGCTGACTTGGAGGAGGTTTTGAGGAAAAAGGATAAGTTTCATGGGAAAGAGACGCTGTCACCGAAGAAGGTAGGCCTACTCAACTTTTTCTTAAATCCGACAACCGAAGATGATGTCCTTCCGCTTTCATGATCTCTACACGGTTTGTTTAAACAAAATGATCAGCTTATTCCATGTAGAAAGTAAGACATCGATGAGATTGAATATGAACTCCAACCGTGATGAGATTGAATAGTAAGAAGTAGTAAGAGCCCGTGATGTCTTGTCGTTGTTTTACCCACAACGACCTTCCGCTAGCGTTATTTCTCGACAATCTTCTTCCCATAGGTATTGCTTCGGTCCATCTTCAGATCTTTTTTCTCCCCTGTAACTTTGTGCTTGGTGGAGCTAAATGGGCCAGTTAGCAGAAATTTATTTCGGTCATGGTTCAAGCTAAAAACTTTATGCCAAATGTAATAATAAATAAATAAATAATGTTTCGCTCCTTCTCGCAAGGGTCCTCTTCAGGCCTGTAGCTGAAAATTCAAACTTGTCATCAAAGAAATGGAGTTCGTGGTACGCGTTATTTTTTAGGAATTGCTAGGGGGCAGTGCCGAAATTTTATTTTACATGGCTGCTTGTTGACGGTTAACATAATACTCGGTTTTCGCTAGGTGACGCGCAGCTACGCGCAATCACTCTAGGCCCCTAATCGTTCCCTCCATTCTCATTTCCGAGATTTCGAACTTCCTGTGTCGTTTTGATCCACCTGAACGGCACTACACTGATTTCTGCTTTTTCCGTGTTTGGCTGCTTTTGAGGCAGGTCGGGCTCCCGATTACGGTTCCGAGAAGGCCATTGGTCAGAAATACCGGTTAGCCCAGGCAAGTTTTTTCATGTTTGTCATTAACGAAATAAGGAAGTAAGTCTAAGGCCGGAACGGGATAGTAATCTTTTCCAAAACCCGGCCGAGTTTCAGAGGAGTCACATATGATCGAATATTGGAATATGATGAGTTTCGGTTGCAATTCGTGCTTTAAGGATGGCCATAGGATAGGGGAAGGGGCCAAACTATCAAGGATCCTCAGAAGTACTACCGTGAATGTAGTCTTTATACTTCAGACTGATGCCTGGCGAATACCTAATTTCATCCTTTTGGGAGACGGGTCATCATCTTAGTACGGTAATCCCAAATAGAGCTGAGGTTGTTAAAGTAGTCTTTGGAGTATTAAATGACCTCTCAAAACTTTTTCTGTAAAAAGCTCGTTGTTAGCTGTATTGGTCCGTCTGATAGGATGCGAATTCGGGGGTTTTGTTGCTTCTTCGCTGACTAGTTATCAGACTGGCCGGCAGTGCGGTGCTTCAGTTCTTAATTGTTCGTCCAGTCCGAGGCACACGGATCAGATCGTGACTTCGTGAGGGGGGCGAATTAACTTTCGGGCGATTTCGAGAAAAATCCCCTTTGGTAGCAGGGTGATTATTTTTAACCACATTCCGGAGACCCTTCCAATCGTTTGTGTAGGACCAATTCCTTCATTTTCTATTCTAGTTACTAAGAAGAAATATAAAAGGACAAAATTTGGGGTGGCAGTTCAAAAAAGTATAGCTTATAAAAGAACAAAATTTGGGGTGGCAGTTGAAAAAGTATAGCTGTAGTCTATACAACACGCTAGGATGTCGCCCGTATATGCAGAAACGCTGTTGATTCTTAATAAGCACGGATGACCTGCGACCTGGATAAGTCCATCTTGGAGCTTCTTTATGTTTTCCACTAGCCATGTGCGAATTATTTACCAACAAGCGCATTATTTATCTTGCGCTGTCATGCCACTTAGCCCATCCTTGCTATGCATCATTAACTGAAAAGCCTTAAATGGCATTCCGGATATTTACGAACGTTCCTCATTCGGGTCAGATGTTAAAGGTGTTGCGTCTTCTCTGCCAGAGAATGGCACAACTGTTTGCTCGTGTTGTCTGTCATTTTGTCGGGTGAAAAGCGCGGCGAGCTTTGATGCGCATTTTCTCTTAGGAAAATTTGTCTGCTGAACAAGTCGTAAGCGAGCCGAGCCGTGAACGAGCGATTCCCGCAATTGTCAGGTTAGTTTTTTTTTGTCGAATTATGATCTTTGGCACGCTTTTCATTTTTTGAATTGTGTTGTTTTGGTTGCTTAGTTGCATTATCAGTATTGTGACCATGGCATTACGTTCCATGTTTGCACCCATCTTTTCTTTCTATTTCATATTAGACTTTGATTTGTGCTGTGACGAAGAGGTACGAACCGTTGTTTAGATAGTCATTAGCATAAACGATAACACCCTTTCACCTAGTAAACATAATATGAATGAGACAACTTGCCAAGATGCCTTGTTGTTTTCAGCTTGAGTTTTACAATGTGATATGGTGTTTACTTGAGTCTTCAGTTATATGCTAGGTGCATTCTCGTATGTGAGCAGTGATCTTTTAACAGACTTTGTGTTGCAAGTAGGTCTAGTCAAGACTAGGTTGTTCCTTGATAAGGACAAGCTTGTATCCAGTAATTTCAGCTAAAATATTTGCCAGCATGAATGGCGGGGCAGCCATTATCACACTTACTAGAAGTGCGAGTATCCTGGAGGTGTGAGGAATTCGCCGGTATCCAGGTGCTCGTGGAAGCTTACTAGACTTTATCGTTCCGCATGGGTCTCCTGACCTAATGTCCGCTTTACCTTTCAGGCAACCAGTGGCTAAGAAGAAAAATCTCTTCGACTCTGATTCCGAGGAGGAGCTCTTCTCAAACCAAGCACGACCAATCACGATTGTAACACCACGCACTAGCAAGGATTCAGCTGCTTCAAGTCTCTCAAGCAAAGCATCAGAAACCAGAAGCGTCGCCAGCTCGGTAGACGCGCGTGTACACCAGAAATTCAGCTCTATTTTTAATGATGATTCTGACGATGATTTGTTTGTACAGAAGCCAGCATTCAGGCCGAGTCCCGCTCCAAGCAAGGACAAGCGAAGCACTCTGAAAACTGGTTCGCTGTTCGGAGATTCAGAAGATGAAGGGGTTTTCACCACAAAATCTGCGTCAGCAGCTAGTTTGAAGTCTGTAGGTAGCTCGACATCTACCGTTGAGAAAGTTCAGACTCCAAAAGCTGTACCAGAACACCCTGTGCAGCCAACAGCTTTGGTAGCGAATCGGGGAAACTCACTAAGTGGGTCCCTTTTTGACGACTCCGACGAGGATCTTTTTTCTCGAAAAAATACTGATGCAGTCTCTAAGTCAGTCAAGAAACCGTTTGCGAGTCCTGCCGTCAGACGATCTTTGTCACCTTCGGAAGCTGAATTAGGTTTTAAAATCAAGTCTAGCGAGGTCGCACAGGCTTCGGTGAAGTCAGATTTAAGTTCTCTTCTGAAGCCCCAGCCGAGTCCTGCTAAGACATCTTTGTTTGGAGACTCCGATTCTGACAGTGAAGACTTATTTTCTTCTGTGAAAAAATCTGGTGGAGTTTCAGGTGTGAATGCAACAAAGTCACCTGAGAAAACACACGATAAACCCCAAACGAAATTTGACATTCCCGCTGTTATGAAAAGTATTCCTGTTAGTTCAACTAGTCCTCAGGTTCAACCTGTTTCTGAAATAGTCCCGAGTGTACCTTATGAAAAAAAGACTGTGATCAAATCAGCCGGACTGTTTGACAGTTCAGAGAGTGAGGATGAGCTCTTCGCATCGAAATTGCAAGGGAAGACGGAGCCAAGGGCAACCACTCGGAATCCGGGAGCTACTTCTAAACCGTTGAAGTTGTTCGATAGTGACAGCGACGAAGAACTGTTTTCACCTCGAAGCAAGCCTCGGGAAGAAGTATGCGTGGACTCGAAAACCATCCCCACTGAACAGGTCACTCAAACTTTCATTCCTGAAAAAGGCGCAAGATCACTCATGAATCCTGAGGATGACTCATCTGTGGATGCCAAGAAGATTCTGGGAGATGCATCCAGCGATCGGGAATCTTCGATATTGGCAGTAACACCCACCAGTGATGAAGTGCCATGCGCTCTTGTGACCAGTCCCGTTTCCGACTCCGATGCCAGGGCTTCTGAACAGAGTGGTCAGAAAAATCCAGCGACGGAAGCCCTATGTGGTTTTCCATCACATATGAGCGAAACTCCGCAACAGGAAAAAATAAATCAGACAAAGCTGCTTCCCAAGGATCGGTCGAAACCCGTCAAAGCATTGTTCGACAGTGATTCAGATGACGATGAACTCTTTTCAACACAAGGAACTAAGTTTACGAAGCAGCCAGGAATTCAGCCAGCGAAACTAGTAAAAGCTGCCGAGATTACACCTTACGCAGTTTGCGAACCTGTGGAGCTACCTGCTGCGAAAGGCCCTGTTTCAGCAGAAATGTTTCCGTCAGAAGAAGGAAGTAGCAAGAAGGTTCACGCATTCACACCCCCATCATCAAGCGCGATCGGTAATTACATGTCACCTCACAGCCAACCTGTTAAGCCGTTCAGAAAAGAAAATATTTCGCCACTTGTTGGAGAGGAAGCTGGAAACCTGCCAGGTCTTCCGGTTGAGGGACTGGAAGGTGACGTGTTTCGGGATGAATCTCCTTCCGAGACCACCTCCGCAAAAATTGCTTTTACTCGGAATCGTCAGTCACCTTTAAAAAATGTAGATAGCGCTTTAGATCGGTCTCCGAAGTCCGAATTCGCCGGTGATGCCATTGACAAATGTAGTCCGCCTGTGGTCAACTTATATGGCTCTGGTCCCACTTTATTGCCGACGTCACTGGACAGCGCTCCGAGTATTAATAAACTCGGATTCGAACCGGAGACTCCTATGCCAGGAAATAAACAGACACTTGCTAGTGATCCTGTAGCCAGTGTTTCGACAGTCAATTTTTGGGGAGTTCCGGATAATTTTGGTGATCATCGTGAATTGCCGATTGTGCACGGCAGTGTAAAGGATTCTGGTCAGACTGCATTTGTGCTGCGTGAAGGCGATAAGGCGGATCTGTGTGTTGAGAGCTCAAGTGGCAGTTTCCTAGCTGAGTCTTTGCCACGGGTTGAACCTTCAAAGAGCAGCAGTGACTTGAATCCAGCACTTGTAGACAACGGTTCCAGTACTGCTCTTTCAGCTGTAAACAAATCTTTCGAGTTATCGCTGGACATTGATTCTGATGGTGATATATTTGAAGGAGTCTCGGTGAATCTACCTTCCAACAGGGAGGACCTGTCCTCAAGTGACGAGGAAGACATCTTTTCAACCATGAGTGGTAAAGTTATGGACAATAACAACGTTGCCGAAACGAAGAAAATTGGCAAGGTGGACCTGAGCTTTCTAACTAAGAAACCACCTAAGGGTGAACCTATCATTGAGAAAAAGATAGGCAAGCTTGATGGGAAGCTCAAGCCAAATTTGGCCTCTGATATCACCCGCAGCGTGTCCCTCAGGCTCGCTGGAGAGCGACCAGTCATAAAACGGAGGGAACGCCCACCTTCTGCCTCCGCGTCCGATACTGACAATGACAACAATGCCGAAGTCGTCGAAGAACATCTCGTAAAACCATCACAGCGGAACCTTGCCCTCCCGCCCCTTCCCCCTGTTATGCCGAGGAAGCCCGAGGTGAAAATTAGGAGAAGTCAGACTTTCAAAGAAATTGTTCGCAGTGAGAATGCCGAGATTTCCGAAGAAAATAACATAAAACCTGGAAATTTCCTTAAAGCTCTCGAAAAAAATTGTGTAAAAAAGACAGGATCTTGCAGTGATCTCAAATCTGAATTTGAAAGCGTTTCAGTTCGGCAGAAAGCTGAGGAAGTGAAGAAACAGTTCAGACTTAGTCGTTGTGGTAGCAAGGACTTCGAAAAGGACTTTCTGCGGAAAATGTCGGATTCGGGCAGTGAGAACGAAGAGGGAAGCGTAAACCCTAAGAACTTTCTCAAAGCTCTGGAGAAGAACAGCCTTCAGAAAACCTCTTCAGCGAGTGACCTCGTTTCGAACTTAGAAAGCGTGTCAGTTCGCCAGAAGGCGGCGGAAATCCGATCTCAAATGGAGTCAAGGAAATCAGTCGTCAAAGACAGCTTTCAAAAAGACTTTCTACGGAAAATGTCCGACTCAGGCGGAAGTGACACCGAAATTTCTGAGGAATGTAACGTGCGTCCTTCACAAAGAAACTTCTTAAGTGCATTGGAGCAAAATAAAGGGAACTTTCGCAAGAGTGTGATTCTGAGTGAGGAGTTTGGATACCAGGCGGACGAGGAGAGTAACGTGAAGCCATCGGCGAGGAAGTTCAACCCCATGGTTCTGAGGTCGAGTTCGATGGGAGCGATGTCGGCAATGGGGTCACCGGATATCCTGTCACCTACAAAGAAGCCACCTATTGGAGGTAATTGTCCTTATTTTCAGTGTTCCGTATTTTACGAATATCACTCCGGAGGCATATTAGTCTCGATTCTCCATTATTGTAATCTTTTCTAGTCCCAATCGGGTTTCACTTTCGCATACTACCGTCCTGTGTAGCTGGCCGCATGCACCTCAAATGTAGACTCGCACTCAAACCAGGGAATGATTTCTGGGCCATATGAGCCATCTACACGACACGAAACAAAGCATTAAAGTTTAACTGAAAAGCCAACTTATTTGTGTGTCATTTAATTGGATACACCGACTTATTTGGATTCTGCAAAGGGATTTTTTGATTTTCCACTATCTGCTCTAGTTATGAGGCTCAGAATATCTCCGGCCGTCCCCACAGCGTAAATTCTACTATGACGCGGGAAATTTTAATCTCAACACAAATGCGGCTTTTCAGTGGGCAGTGGTGAGATTGGTGACGATTGCTTAGTGCCTGAACAGAAAAAAAAATGATAAATCTTTCTCGTAAGGCATACAACAAAAATAGAAGCGCATAGACGCACCACAAATCACACGAAAATTCCACTATTTGAAAATCGATTATTCGTGAATAGCGGAACAACGAATAACTCATTTTCAGCGGGTCTTCAAGCCAATTTAAGTGAATAAGCTATGGGCAACTAGATTGTCCTATCCTAGCCCTTTTCGGTTAAACTTTACGCAAATACATCATTTCAGCGTGCAGTTTGCCTCTGCGCGGATCCTTTGACGCTATGAGTTAATTAAACAAATTTGGCAGATAGGTTGCCGAATTTGAGTTTGCATCTTTTACAACGAAAATAATGATAAACGAAGCTGATTGATCGATGCAATGTGTCTTTTCGCACCAATGTCTCTCAGCATCAAGCTGTCGCCAGCAGAAAGTGGATTCGCGTTTGTGCGGCCGAATATCCCTGTGGCATTATGGAACATTCACTTCAGTTTTGTCCGCAGTTTCTAGCGGATAGTTTCGGCGTTATGTGGGGACTTGGGTTACTGCGTGATTTTTCTGCACGTCGCATTTTGGCCGGCTGCAAAGATCAGTTTTTGTGTGTTCCGAGTCTTATAAAAAAAAATTTCGGCATTCGATTATGCTTCACAAATGTTTCAGGTACTGCTGTATTTGTTGCACTAACCATATTGCGTCGCTCATATTGATGGATTAAAGGAACAGTAAACTTGACTACGCAACTTTCGGCCATCGAATCGCCCGGGGAGCTTGGATAAATATACAGGGTCTTATTGTCGACAGGCCCCCTCTTCTTTGTCATCTCGAACTGTCTCGAACCCCCTCCTTAGTGTTCCCGAAGCTAGCTGGCAGGCCCTTGCCCCTTATGCACTGTAATTATGCACTCATGTACTGTAAAAGTTCGCCTTTTTACATGTAGACTACAGAGTAACGACCTCCCCGACAAGACGACCGGGGTTCGATTCCTAGTCGCGGCACACAAACCTTTTGCTCAAAAGTCGAATTCTCGGAAACTGCCCGGAAACTGCAATGGTCGTAACGAGAATTTTTCTTACTCTCAATATCGACTCGGGGTACATTCTTGATATGTTAGCTAGCTCCCCGAGTCAAGTTGAGTCAAGTTTTCTGTTCCTTTAATTCTTTCCGTGAAGCTTTAAATTTCGGATGACATAACCGATCCGCCAAAATCTCTGAATTTTGCTAGTATCGAATGGACTTTAGTTCCTCTGTAGCACGTTTATCTCCGGTTTAGCTCTGAGGCAAACGAGAGTAGATTTTTAGTACGGAGCAGAAGGCTGTTTTAGTTTTTGGGGTCAGAGTATGACAAGAGGGAAACGATATATCGAATGTTGCGAAAGAAACGTGTTAAAGGAAACTTCTTACAAATTGCGGCCTTTGGCCATTGTTTCCTTTTGCAACTACTAGCCTAGTTTGTCAGTCACGGAGCAGAGTCTTCGCACAAAGCTTCAAGGTCCACCGACGAATGTGTTTTTCCTCTTGAGAAGACTTCCGACAATACTTTTCGTTTGCTTGGTTATCTCACTTTCTAACCACGGCGGGCACAGTTTCAAATAATTTGCGTCCAACCTCCGCTTCGGAGAGCGGGGAGTCTGGGTGGAGTTGACAAGCGCAAACAAGAAAATCGCTAATTTCACGAAGCAAGTATTTTTTTTTTTTTTTTGCAGAACGATATTTCTGAACTAGTTTACGTAAAAAGGTCGTTTTTCGTTAAGAGTTGGGCTTTAAGTGCCGTAAGCTCTCGTGGTTCTCTTGTTTGTTGTTGTATGTTAAGGTTCCTGGAGCGTCGTAAAATTGATGTGCTGCTACTTGCGGTTCACTGTTTTTAGTTCCCACATCAAAGGTGCAGGGACACAACCGCAAGGGAGCCGAGATCCTACCTCCACACAGACGTGCAGGGCTTCACATTCAGTCCGTCGCGTTTCCTAGGTAGTTCCAACATCAGATAGGTTTGAGTCATTACTGATGCCATCTGTCGTCCCAGATCACACCTTATACGTGTTTTATGCGTAGTTACTACCTTTTCCTCTGTTATAGGTGTGGCGTTGTTTGTACCTGTACCATCGTTAGTCACTCCAGACGATGACGATTATCCTGACTATGAAGAACCGGAAGTGAAACCGGAAGCTGAGCCGGAAGAGGAAGTTGAAGAGGACAAGTCTTTGTCTCTGATGACAAGGGTAAGTCGTATCCTGGAACGAGACTTCGTCCGCTTGTTAGAAATTCCTGTCAAGATGAGACGTCTAGGACTGAGGCGCCGTTCCCTCAACCCTTCTGCCCACAAAACGCGGGTTCGTGTTCGCACGGGCGATACCATTGCCATCTAGCAGAAAAGTACGGCTCGCAACATTTGTTTCGCATTCCTTCGCGTCATTTCAGCCTTATGTTGGAATTTAATCCTCGCCGTTTGTCGAACAAATTGTCCGTTCTGTGGGTAATGGATTAACGTGGCACTCTGGCAACATTCAGAAGACGATTATAAATGGAGCATTACGTAACGTAGGTAGGCCATACACCTAAGCCACCATCATCACGTTAGCACCTTAAGCAGAGCTGATGAACGTCTTAAATAGATAAATAGAAGGCATCTTAAGCAGAGCTTATGAAGATCTAAAATACTTGAATAGAAGGACCATTCGTCGTCAAATCTTGAAAAAATAACTTCTTTGATAATCTCAAGCCCCGAATTCAGACTTTGCCTTTTTCCGGGGTTAGGCATCTCTATAGAGGGCCTAGTAAACGAAAGGAACAGCTGAGTGCAGACACACAAACAGTATTTTTTTTTTATTTAGATAATAAAGGGTTTATTTTACAAACAAACTAGAATCTTCAATGCCCAGAGGCAAACCTGTAAGGGACTAATTACCCTCAAAACAAAACATCAAGAACACAATTTTTTGCGTCCATTACATTTGCATGTTTTTGTGATGATATTCCATGTTTTGGCGTAAACTCAGCGCAGCAGAAACCATTTTTCAGCGCAATATTATAGCGTTGACACGCGAACAGATGCAACTTCTTGTTTTGAAGCAAAGTAAAACTGTGGGAACCAAGGGTTAAGACCGGGCACGGTGATTGAAAACTAAAAACCGGTAAGCGAAACACGCACGAAAAGAACAGAAGTAATGTGGTCTAGTTGAATTTGCCCTTAAAACCGATACAACTGTCAAGCCGATTTTGTGGTTATCGCCATATTAACACTAACTTGAAAATATCAGTTCTAACACAAAAAAATCAACACTAGTTCAGTATCTCATAAACTTGTCAATCATAACATGCATAACACTTTGTTATGCAGTAAACCACTTTGCTCCGAAGCTTTGCAAGTTTCTTTGTTTCCCGTGTAGATTAGAAATCTCTGGAAATACTTGGCTGGCAGGCTTTCAAAACATCGGAACGAAACACTTGGTCTTGACAGTTCCAACGCTGGTTTGAAGCCAATCTTATGTCACTTATGCGTGGCCTGTTTGATCAGAGACAGACAACCGAATCAATTGCTGGCATTTGCCGCACATGGAACACTAAGTGACAACTGCAAGCTAACCGATTTACGCTGTTAATAAATTGCAGATGTTCGGTAGTGTGTCTGGTCAATTCGTCAGAGGACAATTCGTCATAGGACAATTCGTCACAGACAATTCGTCACAGGACAATCTGTCACAGGACAATCTGTCACAGGACAATCTGTCACAAGGACATTTCGTCACAAAGACAATTCGTCACAAGGACAATTCGTCACAAGGACAATTCGTCACAAGGACAATAGTTCGAATTTCGATATATTTTAAGTTATATATTATTAAATACTCGGTTACATTAAAATGAGGTGGCTATATGATACATTAAAACATGTAGCTATGAGCAATGTCCCCCAGACTTTTGAGTACATCAGTTTGACTAGACCGATATCTCCCTTGGGCACCCAACGACAAATCGCTCAAAAGTCATTTCTGTTCGGCCCTGCTCCTGTAGCAGAAACGATATCTATTTCCAAATGTTTCGATGAGCTACTCCAACACGTTTGTTGATTGCCATCTTAAAACTATGCCAGGAATAACAACATTGTTGTTGGTCCTAGCAAGGTCTTCTGCGACGCGCTCAAAAAAGTTCCAGACAGGGATGGGAGAGACAGCATTTCTGCTTGTCCAATACCAATACGACTGAGATATCAACATCGGAGGTTAATGCAGGAATTAAAAGTAATGATTCAAATATGAATTCAAACACCCTCTTGTGAAGGGGTGGCAGCTTTGATTTGATCCAAACTAACTTTCCAGTAGCAAATTATCGAAAATATGACGAATTGTCCTAGTGACGAATTTTCCTGTGACGAATAGTCCATGTGACAAATTGTCCGTGTGACGAATTGTCTGTGACGAAGTGTCCTGTGACGAATTGTCTTGTGACCAATTGTCCTAGAATCTTCGGTAGCCCATGTTCGTGACCCCTGTTTGGCGTAGTGTTGCCACTTTTTCTGACGGAACCTGTGACTTTTGGCCGCAAAAGCCAGTGAAATTCTGGCGCCTATGAAACTATGTCCTTTTCGCCAACTCTTAACGAGAAATCTCGCTTTATCATCTTAATACGCCTCAACTTTTATGCTTCATTTTTGTATATTCTGGTAAAGAACCGGTCTCAAAAATCTGGCTCGCTCTGTCGAAGAAACGAAAATGTATGACAAATCGCAGGACTCTGCGACCAGTGGCAACACCGGTTTGGCGATGCTCATTTTGCGACACATCTTTCTGAAGCTGACGGTGTCGAGCCTGGGTCGAAAATAAGGGTAATGTTTGGTGCTGCTAAACCAAATAGTCTACTAAGATTTTTATTCGGCTGTAATAATATAATTATCATAAATATAATAATAACTTATTCATAACCCGCTTGTGTAGTACAGCGTAGTAACAACTCATAAAAGTAAAAGGCACGAACGAAAACATTAACAGAATAATATAAATAAAATTCGTACACTCTTTAACACAATGACATAACATTTTTAGAACTCTAAATGGTATCTGAAGGTTTTTCACTGAAAACCTGAGTAATCATGTCGTGGCCTGGCAGGGCAGGATGTTGGTGGCGGAGGAGAATATTTTAAAGAGGGCCAAATAAGTGTGGTGAGGTCTTGAACGTTGAAGTTTAATGCCAACTTACGATTGCGGAAGGATTTCGGGAGATACATAAAGATTTTGTATTACCTACTCAAAAGCAACTTGTCAGATTTTGTACATCTTTTTTCGTATGGTGCGGGAAATTTCTGAACAGTTTTGAATGTAGGGGATGCAAAAGGTACTATAATTTCCCAAATTGTTCTGCGAGAGTATTTTCCTCTATTTATTAATCTGTTCAGCACCGCCAAACATGATTCAATCTCGGCCTGAGCTGAAGGAATACTTATAATAAGGATAAGTTAACTGATGGTGTGTGGTCATAGTTGTGATGCTGACTCCCATGTCTTATTTTCAGAATCGAGCTCGAATCGGTGTCAAGCGTCGGCCTATGAGTCGAAGAAGTCGAGTTGAAGCAGCTCGCAAGTCAGCGATATTTGTTGAACACGACTCGGCATTGCCAGAAGAGACTGCTCACATCGATATCGAAGAAAAGAGAGAAAGTACGCCGCTGGAGGACCCTGTCGATGGTGCGAAAAGTGTCGAAGCCGAAGGCCAGAATCTTGAAACCCCTAAGCCCGAGCAAACTCTTGCCTGTGAAGAAGAGAAGGCTGATGGCGGCCATCTAGCGACGACTGTTGAAGAGAGTGAGAGTGATGAAGACCTTTTCGCAACTCCAAAGGCAGGCAGCACCCCGGTTGCTTCACAAGAGCAGGACAATGATTCGGATGGCTCTGATATTTTTTCGTGATTTGGGTTTCGTTAGTACAGTGATTAGGAGCCTATGTGCCAATATTTGGTATTATCTGTTCGTGAGTTTTTCGTGCGTTTCTTTGCCTGTGAGAGGCGGCTTGGGTTTGGAAAGAGTCAACTCGCCTTGTTCTTGTTTGCATTTTGACAACAGTATATTTTTACATTAGGTCGTAGCGACAGCGAAATTTACCAGGAAGTTGTTCTGGAAATATTGCTGATTATTTGTGTTGTTGATCGTTTTGTTTGTTTTTTGTTTGGTATTCTTGCTACTTGTACTGAACCTCTATAACAATCACTTCTGTGCCTTAAGCTGAAAACAAGTTTTGACGCTTAGAGTCGGCTTCTCTTTTGGTCTGCTGGCCTCTTCCTAAAACGACCATGCCCACGACATCTGGATACGTTTGGACAAAAACTGGTGGCCCACCTGCAACCGACTGTCGGAAGCGGACGGATTTTTACCGTTATCGGTTTTTCAGCCGGAATGGGAGAAATTCCGGTCGGACAACCTGAGCCTGATTGTCCGTTCGAACCGGGAGGTCCAAGCTTCATCAGAGCAGAGAATGGCGAGGGGTCTGGGTGGGGTCCTGCCTGGAATTTTGGCACGATTATCAGTTTACTTGCGTAAAGTTGAGAAAGTGCAGAAATAGTGAAGAACTCTTATCGTCTGTCTGCACCATAAGTCTCTCAAAGAACAGCGTTATTGCCTGTCCCCGGGAGCGACCTAAGCATTCCAACCTACTTACCGTAGTAACTACGCATGACGTCACGGCTTCTGGCTTTTTTGTGTCAAGGCTGGAACGAATTTGTCAACTTTCGGCAAAATTTCGCGCCATGCCCTAATCCAGCCAATCGCGTAACAGATATCGTACTTACCACGCTTACTACGCTCCCGAGCGTGGTAGGCAAATACTTACTATTGCGTACTATTTCGAGAAGGTTGGAATGTCAGCGAATAATCAATTCGTGGTTTGGCATGTCGTTTTGGTGATCGTGTTATGGGATTTTTGGGTCGGCAGACATTGTCTATTTACCAAACCACCGTTTATTTTATATTTAATGCTTTGTTTCGTGTGACGAACATTCCTGTTATGATTTGTTTTGTTTCGTGGAATCGAATAAAGAAGAAAATGATAAATTGTTTTAGAAGATGCGTTCATTTTTTTGTCGCGGACTGCGATTTAAGGTAATCGTCAGTTCCGTACGCAAGAGTTGAGATTTTTGGACGAGTGTTCATTATTGAATAGTCCACTGACCTTTTGCCGGTTTTCCTCTTTTTTTTGTGGGGTTCCTAACCCGAAAACCATGACAGATTTGACAGTTGCAGTTGGTATACTTATTGGCATTGTCGTTGAGCCTTTGGGGGTATAGTCCCCACAACCACCCGATTCAGTGGCAACTGGGCCAAAGTTGCCCAGGGACTTGAATGAATGAATTATGATTTAATCCGTAATATCTTTAAATGTATAAAAATACCTTTGGATATGTAACTTGACCACGGTTGGACTTGGACGATGAAAATGAATATAGTGTAGCCTACTCAGAGATCCTAGGATCTGGATTCGAGTATTTTGTTTTGTCCTAAGCCTATCTCCCTATCACAAGGTTGAACAGTCATGCATGGAGGTTTTAAAGGTAGGTGTGGAGAAATTTAAAAGGTCACCTTATACTTAAGGTTTTGGGGGGCAAGGGTTGACACTTGTATGGCTTTACTCCTAGGTTCATTGTAAATTTTTTGGAAATAGAGGGTAAACAATTGAAGTCACAGCTGGCCACTGATGATTGAGTTTATACGGCAATGACTGTAATGCAGAATCTTCCGAGCTTGATCAAATTCTTTCACACTCCTAGTTTGAGCGCTTGTGCACTTGTTTCCAACTTCGGCCAGGTATCAGATCGTCCTTCCGCACCATAAGTTCTGGTTATAGGGAAAAGGTAGTCGACAATGTTTAATAAAATATAACTAAATAATTTTAGCGTCATTCTTTATCGGAACAATTTTAGTAGCTTTAAAAGAGATGCATTTTCACGAAATCGTCCTTGCTTTTAAACGCCCCCCAGGAAGATTGGCTTTTTCCTTTGTTCCTTTCTTCCGCAATTTTCGTCTGATCGTTGATGTTGCATGATACCATAGATTTCGCAAGGCGGTCAGATTCGTATTTCTGAATGGCGTGGAAACCCGCTTTCCTAAAAAAAAGAAAATAAATTAAAGCCTAGCTCTGTGAAAAATCGACTATCATGTTGAGAAAATCTTCACTCTTCTGGATTTGACACGTGGGGCACTGAAGCGAGTTTCTTGAAGTACGCAAACACACAGTCCGATTTCAGAATCAGATGCGAATTTCATCCTTCGCTTCGAATTTTGACACAGCGCACGTAGGTTTCTCCATAGTGACGCAAGTTTCGCACGTAGCTTTACATAGACTTAACTTGCAATATAAATGAAAACGAAGGATCTCAGAAAATTGGCGCTGCTATGTATGCTGCTCACGGATTCGCTTTCGAAAAAGTAAAACGAGAATCCGCCGAGCGCAAAAACAAACGGAAACGGAACTTCTCGCTGACTTGCCGACTCCACTTTCCACCTACAGAGTGGATTAACTTTACAAGTCAATTTCCAAAACTAGCGGAGCGCAAAAACAGCATCGGAAAGCGAAACGAGTTTTAGCCGCAATCGCAAAGAATACACTGCGGATAAGCCAGCGGAGCTTTCCAGATCACCAGAATCACACTGAGACCTGCTATAATTATGGTATAGTGAAAAGTGATAAGTAACTTACTTGTCGTACGAATCGTAGCCGCTTGTCGTGTCTCGAGGCTCGAAAGTGCATGATGTTCCTTGGACCATTTTTTCAAGTAAAGAAGTCAGGCAGAAAACTGAAATAAGTACTGTATTTTAGACTTGTCTTGTACTAGCCCCACATTCCCAGAAATCCCCTTCTTCGCTTCCCCTTTGGAACTTTTCAGTTTCTCGAGATAAACCTTTGGTCCAGCTAACCCTCCCACATTTATCAACCACATATTTTTTTTTTTCCACATTTATAGGCGATTAAGGTACAGCGATCTCTTACACCTTCCAAGATTTTGCGATTGATTTATGTTCCCGGTTCCCACCCCCTTGACGCTCTGAAACCAACCAAACTGACTTGTACCATGAAGCCCAACCATTTCTTCGGTCAAGCAGCAACTTGACCTCGTGCACATCTGTTTATCAAAAGGGTGAGGAAACCACATATATGAGTGTAAACAAAAACATATATTCATTTAGGAGATGCTTACTTCAAGGTACGGTGTGTAGGAGCGTGAGGACGGTTAGCTCGAGCTTATTTCCGCTGTTGCCTGTCCGGCTGCCAAGACTAGCCTCGAGAGTTTTCTCAAGCCTGAAAATAAAAAAATATTTAAAACAAAGGTGAGGAAATCCAGCTCAGATGGGAAGTCCCATTTGAAATCGCGTAATGGCAAGAAATCTTCTGGCTTCATCATGGCTGGCTTGATCAAATGCTCTGGCTAGGGTTCATCAAACATGTTGTATGTAAGGTTAGGAAATCCAGTGCGAATGGCAAGGAACATCTACCATGCCGTTATGAGGCAAGAAACGAGGCGTTACCCACTCCCCTGCTCTTGCTGTACACTCTTTTCCCGCACCGACCCTATACCGGCAGAAACCACCGGTGCCGGGCATAAACTAGGCGATTGATCCTCAAACGTGCTGACTGTAATATTCTAACACGTGGCAACCCCGGTGCCGGCACCGGGCACTTAATGTGTACCAAAATCGAGAGTGGCAACCCCTTGGCAAGACACGCTCTGGCTAAGACAGTTAATTAATGATGTGGCTATCTCTGAAACATCCAACCGAATTAATGGGCGAACTTCCCTCCGTCCATTTGTCCGGAAAATCTGAGGGGCTGTGTAGTGGTACAGCACTTGGCGTACACCACGATACGGAAAGCAGGCAATAGGATGACTGGAGAGACGGACCAATATTTTTACTTACCAAATGTACAAATTGTATCTCAGTTGTATATTGGCTGCTGAAATGCGCGTCTTCATGTACACAGGGTTCTCACTAGTTTGATAAATATAACATCCGTCAAAAAATACAATCTTATTTGCTTGGATTCAACTAAAGTTCTGAGAGAATGATGACTGATATCTCAGGGTCTTTGTCTTATATGTATGCTACACAGTACACGGCGGGTTTTGCTTACGTCCGAGAAAAACCCGCGGGCAGCATCTGTGAATATGGTTGCTTCGATAAGCGTGAACATGATTAAGAGAGGGGGTTGCCAGTCGTTAAACTTCAGCTTTACACCAGCTGTGACAGAACAGGTCACTCAACGTCTACCTGTAGAACTTTTACCAACGTTCTCGTTGGGGTGAAGGTATAGGAACCCATCAGTCCGCGCGTAATTCATTCCGGTTCTTAAATCCCCTATTCCAACTTTCACCGCCGAATGGGTTAGCTAGTGACAAATTCAAAACTTCTCCATGCTGAACATATTAGTTGCGTTTTTGCAGATGCTATGGTATCTGGTATCACGGTTTAAAGTCGCTTTCGCAGTTATCGTGGTATCTGATACCACGGTCAAAAGGCGTTTTTGCAGTTATCATGGTATCCGAAAAAGACATCTCGCTTTCATCATCACCAACACAAGAGCCTAGGATTTTGTCAAATTGGCGGGAAAGAAGTTTGGCATTTGTGATGTGAGTGGATATCAGTTTTTTCTTTTGGGACGACTTCCAAAAGCGCAAATTCAGCAATTGTTGTTCTTATAGCAACCGTAGTATCATAGACCGGGTAACTGCAAAAACGATAAAATGCGGATACCTCGACTTACCGTGGTATCAGATACCATGGTATCTGCAAAAACACAACTATTATTAGTTTACTTGCATGTGGTGGTCTGGACAGAACGTCTTTGGTCTCCTGAACTATGGTACCAAATGAGTGATAGCCACGGCGTTCGAACTTCCAGATTATCAGATATCTGTGTCTCCCGTACAGCCAAGTCAACTCTTCCGAGTACTAGGAAAATGATGATAGCCAATTTCGCTATTATTCAAAATTAGATGCCCCTTTCGCACATATCCTACCTCCCAATCACAACTCTAAGAATTTTACTTTTTACCCTATCCCAGCCATTTTTATATTTTCTCTCCTAGTCATGTTGCCTCCATGACACCTTTCCAGATTCCCGAACCTGGGGCGTCAAATGCCCCGGACTTCTAAACGGTTTTGGTCTGGCTTCAGCTTCCGGATCTACCTTGACGAAAATGGATACTTTGCATCCATATAAAACAACCGGAAGGTTAAGCCTGGCTTCGAGGAGGAGAACTGGTATCTGAACTTTTCTGTAATGAATTCATCAGTCATTTAATGGGGGTAAGAGGCCAGGCTTCACCTTCCTTGCGTTTTTGTCGAGGTCGATTAACAAGGTCAAGCCAAGAAAAAAATGTCTGAGTGGTTGGCCCCCCATACTCCGGAATCTGACGGGTCAGAGATTTAACACATCTGAGAGACAAATCAAATATTCAATCCGGGAAAGAAAACTGAATGACAGTCAAGTTGTGAGGCGAAAGGGACTGGAGCCTTGCTAGTGCTACTTACTATCTGGTTATAGGGTACTGAAAATGCTTCTGTAACACATGAATTTTTGTAACGCCACCGCCTGCCATTTCTTGTAGCTGAAAATGGCAGGAGGTGTCGTAGGCCATTATGATCGTATGCATTTTTGAGTGTTATCCATGGCAGGAATATAAGCCCCATGGAAGAATTTGTGGGCAGTATGCCCATAAACTCAAATCTGTATATTATCTTTGCATTTGGACAGCCCCAACTTATCTTGGCAGAAGTGTTTCCAAGCAGGAACTCGAGACTCGAGACACGAAGTCGAGGCACACGTGATCCAGCACCACACGAATCAAAATGAGTCACATTATTCTTCTGTGAGCGTTTCACTATTTTGTGTTCAGTACCATGGTCGACCGGTTATTTCTTCTTTGTCCACGCGTTAAAAACGTGAACACGGAAAAAAACAATGAAGGAGTTACTGGCGCTTGTAAAGTGCATACACACTCTAAATATAAACTACCCAAGGATGATGGGCAAGTAATACGACTGTTATGTAAGCAAAAGAGGCTCGCTGGGTAGCAACCAATGAAAAGGTGGATTTCTTAAGGCGTAAGCCTGAACCTCGAGGCTGTCACTGTTCTGTTGTTTTCGTTTGGTCCACCCAGACACAACTGGTATTAGAGTAGAGAAGACTAGCAAGTTTTCTGGCCTCATTAAGCCGTAACACTATCTTCATGCCAGGAAATATTTCCATAGCCTGTCTCTTGATCAGGAACATCAGGAACGGTAGTGTGTCAGCAAATACAGTTTTCTTATTGTAGTGGGAGGTTCCTACGATAAAAACAAGTTATAATTCCTCTTTCGTCAGGATAAGGTCCTGTATGGATCTGAGTTGCATGAAAAAGATGATGCAATATTCGGTTTTACAGCATCAGCCAGAAGAAAATAACTCGTACTTTTTCCGTTAAGTCGCTTGTGTTATGTGTTACGTCAAGTTCACACCATAGCGACTGGTGCGCCACACGGAGACGACAGTGAATACACACTCAGGAAAGTCAATACAATAACGGTGCTGAAACTGCTTTTCTGAAAAAGTGAGGACGGTCAGATTGAATAAGCTGAAGAGACCACTTATTCCCAGGACACGACAAAAACCAGTGGGGACTCGGAGAGTACAGTGAAGACAGACCCAGGTTAGTCTGAAGACTGGCAGGAACAATGCTTGGTGACAATGCACGGTGCTTGTTTGAAACAGCAAGAACAGCCGGACACCATTCTTTCTTAGGACCCGATGAAGATCGGAGTAGACACGGAGAGGATGCTAAAGACAAAAATAACACACATGGGGACATGAAGAATAACACTCTGATGATAGTTTGAGGATTGTGCTGAAACTGAAACTTGTTGAGACGGCAACGACAGTCGGAGGACTGATAAGCTGTTTTGCATTTGCAAGTGAAGCGAAATGCTAACGGTTACTTAGAGAAAGCGGTTTTCCAGGCGCTTCTTGGAACCACCACAGTTCTGTACCGCCACGTGAAAAAACCACAGAAAATGTTCTCGCCAAGAATTGGATTGATCCGGTAAGCCCAACGAGTTGGCACATCGGTACGTGAGGTGCGTTTTTTGGATGTAGTTCACTGTAGTTTGACGTACTTTTGTTTTAGTTAAAAAAGTGCAGTATGTGGAATAGACAAATAAAACGGTACACATACTGTACTTTCATAACTGAAACAAAAGTACGCCAAACTACACCGAAAACCAAAAAAAAACGCACCTGTGCAGTGGGATTGGCAAATGTTTTCAGGGAAATCCAAATTCGACCAAGAACAATGACCAGCCCGAGTCGTTCTGTTAAAAGCGGTTGTGTGGTAGCGTGTGGTGCTGCAGACGAGGGGTGGAACTGTCTTTGTGGAAGACGCAAAATCCACCTTACTCAACTGAGGAATCCTGAGACAGCTGAGAAATTCATGATATACTCGTTCTGTGACATTTTCTTTGCCAGCGTTATCTGAGAAATTTGCGTTCGACTGGAGTTACCCAACTTTCATGCTCGACTTCTGCTCGTGCAAAAGCTATGCGGTTTGCGCATACGAGGCACGAGCCCCTGAGTGGAACCAGTCCGTTTCATTCACTAAACAGCGTTTACACGGGCAAGAAATCCCGTCGACTAGAAAGGAATTCCGGTCGACTTGAAAGGATCCCGTTCGTGAAAACGACTAGAAAAAAAAGTCTAGCGGGACGGGTATTCTTTTCATGATGAAAGGAATTCCGGTCAGCATGAAAGGAATCGCGTCGGCGGCGCTGGTAAAAACACTAAAAAAAGTCTAGCTAGCTTTTGAGAGCAGCAGTCATCAGTAGCATTTTTGTTGGCTGCTGAATTTGTTTCTGTCAGATTCTCTGGTTTGAAGAATTACTTTTTTTCCTTTGCGTGGAAACATACTCTTGTCACCAAGACCGGATTCTGATCAAGTTTTCCTCTACTTGTAAACGCTGAATTAACGGAGAAAGTAGGGAGAGAAACTTCGCCCTGCATAAAGGAAAAGAAAGCAGCAGACGTTTTTGAAAAGGCGAAGCTGGACATCGCGCAATCAGCGCCAACAAACCACAGACTAGAACAACCATGTCAGCGGCGGTGCCTTTTTAGAGAAACCCGGAACGAAGGTAGAAACGCCGTTGACCCGTCAAGATTTGTTTTGATGAACAAGCTGAAGTCCCACGACGGCAGTGCAGAGACCTTCCTCATTAACACTTTTTTTTGGTGTTCTAACTGGCGACTATTTCAGGAAGAGAAAAAAGAAAGGAACCAGTTAAAATTACATTCGTGCGCGTTCAAAGACCTCAGTTCCAACGGGAAACAACAACGACCTTCAACGCGGAAGGAGATTCTGAACGGTAAAATCGTCGAATAACATACAAATCAGGAAGTAATCAGCCAAAATACTAAAACCCGTTTAAGCCAACACATCAGCGGGACGATACCGAGTTTTACTGCGCTTGGTTACAAGAAATGTAACCAAGTCCGCAAGACAAACTAACGGTCGAAGCTGGAGCTACAAGCTTAGGACTATCAGACATCGAGGGTTGTTGGAAGTACTGTATTGTAAACAGTATTGCTCTCTATATATATACATAGCGTATCGTTAATCAAAGACGACTATATATACATACATATTATTATATATAGTCGTCTTTGATTAACGATACACCAAAATGCAATTTCATCATGACACTCGTCCCTTTTAGTACTAAATCTGGTTAGTTTAACTGGAAAGGGCTAAAATAGGACAATCTTGTTACGCATCACTTACTCATTGAAAGAGGCTTAAAGACCAGATGAAAATACGTTACTTCGTTGCTAACACTACTCACGAATAATCGATTTTCATATAGTGGAATTTCCGTCTTGGATATGCGGTACCTCTTTGCGCTTGTACCTGTGTTGTTTGCTTGACAAAAACGATTTACAAAAAATAAGTGTTCGCGCAGTGAGGAACCTTCCGCAAGATGATCACTGGCCACTGCAGAGAAGCCGCGTTTGTACTGAGATTCAAATTTTCCGCGTTATACTAGAATTTTCGTTGTGAGGACGGGCGTAGATATTCTGAACGTCATACTAGAGCAAATAGTGAAAAATAAAAGAATCCATTAACACAATCCAAATAATGCAGTGTATTCAGTTAAATGATACAAGAAAAGTTGGCTGTTCAGTTTCTCCGACACTGTGCCAGCATTACAAGAGTAGCCTTTTCTAGAAAATAATATGAAAAAAACTTCGTTTTCTTAAAGAGTTAAAGAGGCTGCGTCCCAAAGTCGAACCTTAAAACGTACAGGAATTAGGAGAGGCAGTTGGGGGGCTGCCGCCCCCCAAACCCCCCGCTTTTAAAGACTATTTTGTACAGGTTTTTTGTTGTGGGGGGCTGCCGCCCCCCTAACCCCCCGCTCTTGGCTTCGGAAAGGCCCTCTTTTAATTAACAAAAAATACAAAACAGGTTTTTGTTTGCTACCCTACCCCCACCCCCAGCTCTTAGCTTGTGTGCTCTGTGTCTGGGAAACAGTTTCAATAATTATGTTAAAATGTAAATGGAGTGGTCAACTTCATTGTTACTAGTTTCGGCGCAATGGTTCTCCTGTCCTCTTGTGTTTAACATTTTTCGAAGTTATTCCATTATTCATTCATTTCAATTTTTTGTTAATTAAAAGAGGGCCTTTCCGAAGCCAAGAGCGGGGGGTTAGGGGGGCGGCAGCCCCCCACAACAAAAAACCTGCACAAAATAGTCTTTAAAAGCGGGGGGTTTGGGGGGCGGCAGCCCCCCAACTGCCTCTCCTAATTCCTGTACGTTTTAAGGTTCGACTTTGGGACGCAGCCTCTTTAACTCTTTAAGAAAACGAAGTTTTTTTCATATTATTTCTGTACGTTTTTCTACAATCCATGGTGGATATAAGTTAATAATTCCTGTACTCCTCGTACAGGAATTAGGAGAGGAAGTTGGGTGGCTGCCGCCCCCCAACCCCCCCGCTTTTAAAGACTCTTTTGTACAGGTTTTTTGTTGTGGGGGGCTGCCGCCCCCCTAACCCCCCGCTCTTGGCTTCGGAAAAATGTAAGGTCATTTTTCTCAAATAAAAATTTTACGGATTAAGACAGAATTTTTTGAAGCTTTCAGTCAGTCTGACCATGTCGAGCTGATCATTTTGATGTACTTGAATGTTGAAATTCGTAACTTTTAAGAATTTCAAAAATTAACATGGGCTCTTATGGGGAAATGGGGTTTTTCTAAGCTAGAAAATCGGGGGGTTAAGATTTTCCGACGAAACTTTCCAGGAAAATTACTCGGAGAATTCCGCGTCGAATGAGTCTTCGTACACCCAGATCCGATGTCGGCTGTGACCTGTAGGCGTGGCGAAAAAAAAACATAAGGAGAACATGAACATTAAGTGGCTATGCGTGGTTTCTGGAAAACAGGGTGAATTTCAGCCCGATCGGACAACGTTAAAGGGGGGGTGGGGTTGGGGGGTCGAAACTTTCGGCCAGATTTTCCCCATGAAGGAAAAGTCGGAGGGGGATGAAATTTGGCAGGTTTCTTAGTTGGAGCTCGGGCTACGAAATGCATCCCTCCCCATCCCTCTGCGACCACTGGAACCGAAGATCGCTTAACATTGTCGTGGTTCGCCTCTTTAAAGAGGCACGAGTGTGCCTCCTTGACGGGGTTCGGTCGAGGGCGTACTCACTCCCAAAATAGCTGTCCTGTCCCGCAGTCGGTGCCACCTGAGGCTGTTGCCCACCAAGTGATCCCCCTCCCCTTGGGTAATGTATATTGCAAAATCAAGGTTCCACAAAGACGTTTTTAAGTGGGGCTTTGGTGACAGGATTGTTGATCCGCGGAACAGCCTTAACGAAGATGCGGTTAACGCTGAATTGACCAATAGTTTCAAGTGGATTGTCGATGGGATTTTTAACCCTGATCAGTTCGATTACTCTGAATTTCTCAGAATTATTTTGAGGCGAAAGCCTTTTCTGTTGCTTTGTATTATTATTATTATCCGGGCTTTGAATACTATAAGGTGGATTCAGGCGTTCTGGAAAGCACCGCTGGGTTATCCGCCGCGTATTCTTGCGGCTATGATTCGCTTTCCGAGGCTGTTCTGGCGATCCACTCGTTTTGAAAAGTGAATCCTCCGTACATGGGAAGTGGATTCGGCAAGCCAGCGAGAAGTTGTGAAGGCGCAACGACTTTCTGTTCTCGCTTTGCTTTATGGAAAGCGAAACTGTGAGATCGCCCTTTAGCCAACTGCTGACGTTTTGTCAGCAATATTGGCATATTGGTCGATTGCGCAACTGATCTTCGAACGTTACGACATGCAAAATAACAACATTCGCGAAGCCAGTTATCTCTGGTTTCAGATTGCTGGCTCAGTTACCAAACCCGTTCTTATTGCCACGTCCCGATAGGGACAGAACATTCAGAATCTATGTAGCCGCCATGAAAAACGAGCGAAGGCAGGAAAGGCACCCTGTTCTTCTGGTTTTCTTCTTCGTCTTCCTTAAGGTAGGACCCATGTTCTAATAAAGGGCAGGAGCCCTGTTTGATTCACAATGAAAGGGCAGTGGCCCTGATTCAGCAACGCTGATCTCCACGACTAACAAGGCTCCGACTTGTAGAAATCCTCACATAAACTCCAAGAACACTGAACAAAATGCAAATTCATTATTTCCATGGCAAGCCGCCACGAAAACGAGAGGCACGACCTATTCTAATTTTTGTTTCTTCTTCCTCCATAAAGGACCCATTGTACTTATAATGGCAGTATTGGTGGCCGCCATACTTCCGTAATTGTGTTTATTAATTCCTAAACTCGGAGACCCAAATTTTTCTTTATAAATCCACTAACGACGCCTCAATAATCTTTGAACTTGCCGCGATTCACTATTTTCCATGCGCATTATGCTCCCGACGTTCGCGTATCATACTATCAATGCGTAAAAGTTATCGGAATTTTGCCGGGTTTTTACTAGAATCCAATGGGCCTGGCTTAAAACGGCCAAAGCCGTGGATTATTTGTTAAAAGCAGAGCATAGTTTTACAGTATTCAAACAGTTTTGAAAACTGGAACATAATTTTTTTTTTCCTTTAAGAGTTGAGGACAGGACCCATGTTCTGGAGTAATTATTCTTCTTCTTCCCTGAGATTTTTCGAGGTTTAGAGCATTGTTTTGCAACGTTAACCTCATTACCGAACAAGGCTCCGACTAACTAGACCTGCTTCATACTAACTGTTGAACTAACTTGAAGTTATACTAACTTCATACTAACGTCTTGAAGAAGATCAGCATGAGTATTGTTCAGTATTTGTATGCTTAACTGCTTCATTTGATCCAGTCAACTAAAGCATTTTTTATTTATTTTACTAGTTCTTGCTTTTAGTCAGTCTACTAAGTAGCTTATATTTCACACTCTGTTTCAAACGCGAGGATAACAGGTATGAGAAAATACAGCGAAGTCTCCACTCCCTTCCAGATCGTCGCAGATACCTGTACCATTCAAACGCCAAAACAGGAAAATGACACGCTTGTACAGCCGTGACAGTCCTCACGTATGCGAATATATAATGAATAAAGGCTTTATTCATAAAAAAAAAGTTTCCAAACGAGACAAACACGCAAGGGAGATCTAAACTTCGAGGCAACCTTTAGACCACCCACAGTTGAGCTCAATAAAGACCCTCAAAAGAATGCCTAACCATCTGAACGACTTCCTCATGCTTTTATGCCATCGTCTACTTCAAAACATTCCCCAAATTCATATTTTCGTAGGTTTCCATTTGTATGTCTTTCACGCAGTGACGTAGTAGCGTCCCAGTACCACAAGCAGGAAGCACACGGACACTACCGGGCTGTTGTTGAGAGCTCGCTAACTCTGGTATCTCCTGTGATTTTGTTTTTTGCTCACGAAAAACTGTGAAATCCGTGACAGATACGCTAATGGTGCGGACACGCGATCAAGTTTCTTCAGCCGTATTTTCCATTGTTCAATACGGAGGCGACGATGGCGCTAAAAATGCCATAGACTTACTTAATGCCAGCAGCATATGGCGGTTTTTCGCGATTCCGCAAAGTGGTGGTGGATCGAAAAGTGTTTCCGCGGGCGTTTGTGTGGCTCACAAGTGTGCTTCCGCGACCAACAAAGTTTTTGTTGCTCGAACCTGACAAACAACAGTCGTGGTGGTTCTCGATTTTCTGGCTCGATTTTAGCGGGAAATTCAAATTTGCGGCATATTCATGTAAAAATAAAATATTTATCCAGTCTACCAAGAGGATAGACATACAACTGAGGATTCTTCTAGTGCAGAATGGTAAGGACGTAAGCCTGCATTTCTTTTTGTTGAGATTTTATCTATATTTCCGGACATTTAAAATTGCCGCAAAAAACAGACAAAACGGCATTTCTGCGAGGTTCAGCTTTTGGGTCGAGTGTGTGGCACACAATTTTCTTTCCGCGAAAAATCAGTCACAGTTTGGCACATAAAAGATGTCCCGCGGAAAAACGCTTGTCTTTAGGTAATCTATCTTAAGACAGGGACCCATAAATTTCCTTTACAGGGGGCTTGTCAATAAGAGATTTCTGATGCGCTCTTGACCGGTCGGAAGATAGTTCGAGAAATACCCACGGTCCAATCACGTCAAAGGCCAGATAGGCAAAATTTGGGATTGGCTCTGGCGCCTTGAGGGAGGAGTCTCTTTGGCGCGCACGTTCAATGAGGCAAATTCGACTCAAGTGGGGATTTTTGGAAACTAGATTTGGATCGGTCAACATAGCAATATAGAAGCATAGGAAATGACAACCCCTGTAAAGGAAATTTATGGGTCCCTGCTTAAGATAAGGTCATATCGTCGCAGGAAGTAGTTCTGTTGGCAGAGCATCTTTAAACCCCCTAGATAAATCACACAACACTAAGATCTCCAATGAAAATAATAGACTGGTATTATCGGCCATGCGGTCAATCATGCCGAAAGGGCGACTCATCTTTCTGGAAGTTGCTATAAACGGTGGATAGATCTGTCCCGTGTGAAACAATGTACAACTATTAAATAGGGCATGTGTCCTAAAACTGCACTGCAAAAGAGCACTGGAAAGGGCTTGAGCACAAAACAATCGTAAAAATCTAACTAGGGTAACATTACCTAAGGAGCCCAACACACCATCGAGTTCCTCGAACCGCCATGTAAACTTAAGCTGCAAATTAATTAATGACGCAATGATGTGATTTTCAGTCTTGTTTCACAAACTTCGTTTTCGTTTAAAGTCCATCTGCTTAAAGAATTCCTCGCACTATTTATGGTTACTGTTCCAGTGCTTTAAAATAGTTGAATAATTTAAAACTAGGCTCTGCTGTCAACAAATTACCCACAGCTGTGGCTGCTATGAGACTTTTTCCAGGACCGTTAAATTCTAGCAAAAACAGGGATAAATTTACATAAGCGATTTTCCTGAATTTCCTGATGAATAAGCTTCTCGCAAACATATGTCGATAGCATGATACACATCGAGGGTGGCGAAATAAAGCAAATGAGAAAATCAGGAAGCTGTCGTTTTTTTGGGGGGGGGTACAATGTACAGTATGTAATTCGGGTCTCCGGATTTAAGAATGTACGGAGCGAGTACAGACGTATTATAGGCGAGGCAGGTCCTTTAAGATAGCTGTCTTTAACAAGTGATCGAAATGACACCTACTACTGTTCGACAGAACTGTGAGAAACAGACCTTCTTTGGAGAAAATATTTGCCAGTCCTTCTCGGTTAGCACATGACGTCTCTACAGGACTGAATGGACATTATGGCAAATCCACGCAGATGAAGTATAATGGACTACAAACGAAGAAAACGAGGAAGACTTTCAACACGCGAGAGCAGACACTTGAGAGTTTACATGCGTCAAGAACTGGATGTGGATGGAGGTTTAAAACCTAAGCTCTCACTTTCATCTGCTTCATTTTTGGGGCACGCCTTTTGGCATCTTTTTTGGCTTCTTTTTCTTCCCAGCGGCGCTGCCTATCTGGATCTTCTTCCTAAAATTATTACCGAAATGTAAGCCTTGTACAAACATGGGCAGAAAAAAGCAGGAAACCAAATAGCCGGAAGGACCTATTTAAAAGGTGATTTTCAAAACGCATACATTAATCGTTGCTAATTATTCACTGATGATTCATTCTGCGAACGGGCGGAATTCTGCAAGCGTTCGCACAACTGCATCGCAAGTTCAAATATCCTCATGAAAGGCATTCCAAATTACAACCCGAAAAAGGCGAGCGCATTTGCATTCAACACAAGATTCCAATTACCAAGCTTAAATAACATCACTGTGTCTTCGGATGAAACGTGACTTGAAACATCTATAGGTGTGAGAGAGACGGAGATTTTTAAACTTGAATGTGTGCAAAGAGATGGCGGCCTTGAAACAAGTCCCACCCGCCCACCCCCCCCCACTTTTCTGTTCTTTGATATTAAAGGTTAACTTCAGACATCGAGGTTGTTATTCTGATATGAACCGAGATGGAGGCATGTTAACTATTATAACTTTTTCGAACAGAATATTTTTCATAGGTAGGACTTATTCTTCTTTTGTTGTACTCTTTCGCTAACGGGGTAGGGAATTTTATTTTAGCGAAGTAGCAACCCAAGCCTACTGTAGACCTACTAAAATGACTATTGTTGGGACCCAAGCACTTCAGTTTCTACCAATGGTCTTTCACTTTTTTCGCGATTCAGATGCCATATAGCGGCCGTGAAACCTACTACAGATCTTCTAAAACGACTCTGCTAGGGATCGGAAGTAAACGTAAACAAACAAAACCACGTGTTGACAAGAAAATTCCAGACAAACCGAGAAAAAGAAAGTGTCAGTGCTGAATAACCAGCTTTTGGAATGCAAGGGATAGTAGTATGTTGTTTCAGTTGACAAGCTGTATTTTCAGTGGAAATCTGATTGTGACAAGACAAGGTATGACCAAGGGCATAGGTTGGTTGTCTAAGAGAGTAAGATGTTCTGTCATTTTTTCAACGCTGAATAACTATCTTTTGGAAAGCAAGGGATAGTAGGATGTTGTTTTAGTTGACAAGCTGTATTTTCAGTGGAAATCTGATTGTGACAAGGTATGACCTAGGGCATAGGCTGGTTGTCTAAGAGAGTAAGATGTTCTGTCATTTTTTTAAATTTTTAATTTTTTTACATATTATCTTTTATAAAATTTTTAATTATTTTTAATTTTTTTTTACTGAAAGTATTGTTTTTAATTATTTTTTGGAGGTCAGCTTCTACTTTTCAATATTTGAGGAAAGGTGCTCGATAAATTCAGTATTTGAGGAAAAATGCTCGATGAACTTCTGCGGAGGCTGATATGGCTTTGTATCATCCTCTGTGGAGGCTGATACGATATCGTATCAACCTCCCAAATTTTTTTTGTCATAATATAACTACCTGTGGGACATAGGAAGATATACATTACATATCTGTTCGAGAAAAGTTATTTGGCAATAACAGACTATTCTATATTTTCCATTCCTCCAAAGACAATTCTTCGCATAACTGATTATTCGGGGGACCTCGAATAGGCTGAAAAATCTCAAAACCCACATCATTTCTTGATTTTACTTCTCCATCACCAGCTCGTTTATTCTTACTTTTGTAACCTTTCGTTACCATAGCCTACCAATATAATAATAATTTACTCTTAACCCACCATTCTACAAGAAAAGCGGAACAAATCGAAACAACAAAGAAAGTAAAATTAGCCATACCACCAAAATAAAAATACACTAGAAAACCAACAGGGAACTCAGAGGTGGTGTGGCGTAAGGCGCGAAATTGGTTAGTATCGTCTATAACAGCAGCTGGTAAGCCGTTCAACTATAGTTGCGTTTTTGCAGATACCATGGTATCTGATACCACGGTCAAAAGACTTCTATGCAGTTATCGGGGTATCTGATATTCAGGTACCACGGTCCGACCGTGGTAACTGATCGTGGTATCTGAAAAAGTCATCTCACTTTCATCATCACCAACAACAGAGCCTAGGATTTTGTCAAATTGATAGGAAAGAAGTTTGCACTTAGTGATGTGACGGGATATCAGTTTTTCTTTTGGGATGACTTCGAAACAAGCAATTTTGGCAACTGTCGTTTTTGCAGAAAACGACTAATCGCAGATCTGGTAACGGATACCATGATATCTGCAACAACGCGTAACTTATAATCCTTAAACAGTGGCTCCTTCTCCGCATTCGGAACCGCCTGAACGTACTAAAGCTAAAGGTAGGTGCATAAATAGTCCGATTTTAGCAGTAGGAGGCGAATTTCATCTTCACTCCGAAATTTTCACGCATCGCATCCAGCTTTCTCCGCAAGGACGGGAATTTGGCATGCAACATCTTAGGGCGGTTCTGGCGTTCTCACTAACTCGCTTTCCAAAAAGCAAAGCAAGAATCCGCCGAGCGCAAAAAACAAACGGAAAGTCGTTGCGCCTTTACAACTTCTCGCTGGCTTGTCGAACCCACTTTCCACGTCACAACAGCCTCGGAAAGCAAATCAAGTTTTAGCCGCAGGCGTAAGAACACACGGCGGATAAGCCAGCGGAACTTTCCAGACCGCTACAATCGACATCAGCGCGGAGCGAAACTCGAAAGTAGTCTTTCTAATTGTCCTCTAATTGGAAGTATTATACGTTTCTGGCGTCAATGGAAGCCCAACCCAGAGCTAGCCGAATTGGCGTCATTTTGACGTCTCCGAATGTCCCTAACGAAAGTGAGGGTAAAAGGCACAGATTTATTCGTTCGCCTTCATTTCAGTCAAACTACCTTAATCGTACAATCCCAAACTTCTAGGCCTAAGATTTTTTGAAACAAAATTAATCATTAACCACTGACACCGAGCATTTTCCCAACGAGGTCTATATCTCGAATATGCAGTTCAAAATTTTGACAGTCCGATCTGGGTAGCAGGGCTGAAACCTTGTAAATTTATGTAAAAGGCGTATCACTTGCTTCCGTTGGACACTGTCTGGTGCCGTGCTAAACCGACTATAGAGTATTAATATACCGGCAATGTTCTCTGACTAGAACTGGGCTATGTTTATCTGCCATGGCCGTTGGCTCTTACCGCATATAAAATCTTATCTTATCTAAATAAAAACCTTATCTGTCTTACCATAAAAGGATTTTCACTTACCGCCAGAATCCTCTCCTTCTCCTGTCGTCGCTTCTCTTCTCGTTTAGCTGCAGCGGCTTCCGTACGAAGAGCGTGGGTGTTCTTCAAAAAGGCTTCCTCCACTTTCTGTCGATTTTTCTCAGCTTTTGATTTACCCTGGTTTAAGAAAGAAGAGTTAGAAATAATCAGGGGAGAATGGCGAAATATTACTATTTTAGGTTCCGGAGAGCCGTGCAGTGCTTTGGACCGATAAGATGTCGATCCTTACTTTTGCTAATCCATGTCCAATGTGCTTACTGTCGTAGTCACACCGACCTTTCAAAGATTGCGGTGTGCAAAAGAAGGGCGCCATCGAACGCGACTCATACGGCTTTGCCAACTATCATCTCGCTGGTCTATAAGCATGCGCGATCACCGAATCATGGAGAAGTTTCTTGTCTTGGACCCAACTGTCAAACAAAAAGAAATAAGTCTCTTCTGCTATCATACTGCCCAATGCGTCAGGTGATGCGGTAAATTTATTGTTCTTTTTATGTTTCGTTGCGTATTCTTGTTAAGTGTTTATTTACCTTTTTTCTGTTTATATTGTGCAATCAGTGCAAATGCCTTATTACTAGGCTGCACAGGGCCGTATCCAGGGGGGGGGGGGGGGGGTTAGGGGTTCAACGCTTCAACCCCCCCCCCCCCCCGAAACATGCAAAAATACTCGTTTCTAATAGGCTTTTTTGCACTTTTTGGTCCAACCCGCGGCCAACCCCCCCCCCCGAAATAAATTCCTGGATACGAACCTGAGGATGCATGTAATAAATTAATTCATTCACATATTAAAACAGTGGGTAAAACGGAAGTCAGCTACGATGTTTCACAGCGATTTTTCTGCCCTTCTTGGCAAGGGTCCTCGCCAGGCTGCTGCTGAAGTGGATGAAACGAACCTTCAATTCAGCATTGCATGATTGCTTTTTCTTACCAACTGTTTTGATATTTGTTTCCCAGTCAGCTTGGGTTCAAGGAGTATTTATCGCTGTTCTACAGATAATTATAATAAAGTAGAGGTAGGCTTATTTGAACGCTTTTCTAACTGTTTCACTACCCTGGCTTTGTTACTAAAGGTTAACTTCAGACATCGAGGTTGATATCGGAAAATAACAGCGAGACGGCCATCGAATGGCCGTCGAGCTTGTTATTCCGATATCAACCGAGATGGAGGTATGTTAACTATTATAACTTTTTCGAACAGGTATCGACAGTTACAATCTGCTTTATAACTTTTTCGAACAGAAAGTTACGTTTTTTCTACTCTAACTGATGCAATATTCCCTAAGAGCTTGGTCAAACTACACTAGGCTTTTTTCTGCGCAAAATTTGGCACTGAAGCTGTAGACCACTATATATATATATATATATATATATAATTGGAATAATAAGGCTTTCGCCTCTAACTAGATCCAAGAAAAAAGAGCTTTTCGGGGTTGCTAAAAAAGAAATTAAGAAAATATACCAGACTCTGAATATTGTTGTTTCAGATCCTCACGGGCGACCGCACAATATTTCGCGAATCTGCGCAAAACATAAGACTCTGTTCCTCAAATCTGTGCCGTTTTTTAGCCTAGTGTGACCAGGGTCTAAATACATTCCGAATGTGCTTTTAGTATGTTCACACGCGTTTAGTATATTTGATAGCAGGCTGCTTTGCGGAAGATTTGAGGCGTTTTTCCGCGACAATCCCGGATTATAATCCTGGATAGCTGATTCGTCAGAGAAACAGCGAATCGACAATCCCAGATTGTACAAACGACGATCCGACGATCTTGCTCCGTTGCAAGATTCTCGAATCGACAATCCAAGCACGAATCCGGATTGTCAGATTGTCACAGAAAACGATTTTTCATAATCTGGATTGTCTGAGAAAACGTATTTTGGAGAATCCGGATTGTGATTCGTCAATCTGGATTGTCACGGAAAAACGCCTTTGGATTGCTTTGCTTTATTCCTGAGAAATTTGAAATCGGAGCGACAACGTGCTTTAGGATGATCACGTGGTCTTTGAAATGTATTTCCTCACTCAAAGACAGTGTTAAGTACTCATTACCTACCTTTTAGGAAAGTAGGATGTTGTTTCAGTTGACAAACTGTATTTTCAGTGGAAATCTGATTGTGACAAGGTATTACCTAGTGCATAGACTGGTTGTCTAAGAGAGTAAGATGTTCTGTCATTTTTTCAATGCTGAATAGCTAGTTTTTGAAAATGAAGGGATAGTAGGATGTTGTTTCAGTTGACAAGCTGTATTTTACAGTTGAAACATGATCATTGTTAAAAGGTATAACCTAGTCTTTTGCTGTTTGGTTGGTTGGTTAAGGAAAGTAGCCTAAGAAGATGTTCTTTCAGTGTATTTACAGTCAGCATCTGATTATTGTTGGCTGGTTGCTGGAAAAGGAAGTTGTTTTTCAATAGACCTAACATAGCTGACACTGCAAAACGGATATGCCAGCTACATATTGTTGGAGCTATGTTGCGGCCCTTCTCGGCCAGAATCTTCTTTTAAGTTTTAGCTCAATCTGTTAACAGATTTTGGGGTAATAATCTGAATTTGAAAAAAAAACTATCAATATACTCAGACTGGCCCGACAGTCCTATATACCGAGGCCAGAGCCAGCTAGAGAGTAGCGCCAAGACTTATCAGCCTTTCACCAGCGTTGGTACCAATAAGTCCATGTTCGAACACAGCAAAAAAGAGATACAACCTCCCCGGCTTCTTCGACGTATTCACACCGCAATCTACCTTTACTAGAATTTTCTAAGCCCCCAAGTTCGTCTCACTTTGAATGCAGCAAGTGTAGTGGGCGGCGCTACGTGTAAGGCCCGTTTGCGATGCATGGAAAGCATAGGTCTTGGCGCTACTCCCTAGTGTTAATTTTGCTCTCCTCGGGGCACGAGGATATGCGTTTCCACAACCTAAGGACCTAGGAGTTCCAAATACCGTATCCGCGGGGATTATGAGAAAATAGAGTGGTTCTACTACAGAATGACTGATTCTAGCGTAGACAAAACCATATTTGCGAAGGTTTTAAAGGAACAGAAAACTTGAACATATCAAGAATGTACCCTGAGTCGATATTGAGAGTAAGAAAAATTCTCGTTACGACCATTGCAGTTTCCGGGCAGTTTCCGAGAATTCGACTTTTGAGCAAAAGGTTTGCAAAAGCAAAAGGTTTGTGTCCCGAGACTAGGAATCGAACCCCGGCCGTCTTGTCGGGGAGGTCGTTACTCTGTAGTCTACATGTAAAAAGGCGAACTTTTACAGTACATGAGTGCATAATTACAGTGCATAAGGGGCAAGGGCCTGCCAGCTAGCTTTGGGAACACTAAGGAGGGGGTTCGAGACGGTTCGAGAGACAAAGAAGGGGGGGGCCTGTCGACAATAAGACCCTGTATATTTATCCAAGCCCCCCGGGCGATTCGATGGCCGAAAGTTGCGTAGTCAAGTTTACTGTTCCTTTAAAGGAACAGTAAACTTGACTAGGCAACTTTCGGCCATCAAACCGGCCTGGGGGGCTTAGATAAATGTACAGGGACTTATTGTCGACAGGACCCCCCATCTTCGTTATCTCGAAACCCCTCCTTATTGTTCCCAGAGCTAGCTGGCAGGGCCTTGCCCCTTATGCACTGTAGTTACGCACTCATGCACTGTAAAAGTTCGCGATTGTCTGTGTTATCAACATACAGGGTTGCCACTTTACTAAAGTAAATTCACTATGCAAAAGGAAAAAAGTAATACCAAACAAGAAAAGTACTCAGAACGTGTTGCTGGATCATAGTCACCTTGGAAATAGAACCTAACAACTACTTTTTTCTTAAAATCTGCTGCCAAAGTAAAAAGAAAGTTCTATTGTGAGCACAATTGTACTACCGGTGGCAACCCTGTTGACATACATTGTATTACTTTGTTTCAAGGCAAAGATCGTGGGTTCGAGTCCTACTCCCGGCACACAAACCTTTTGCTTTTTTTTTTTTTTTTGTTCTACTAACTCAAAAGTCAAACTCTCGGAAACTGCCCGGAAACTGCAATGGTCGTAACAAGAATTTTTCTAACTCTCAATATCGACTCAGGGTACATTCTTGATATGTCAGCTAGCTCCCTGAGCCAAGTTTGAGTCAAGTTTACTGTTCCTTTAAGCTAAACATTGTCCTTACCTCACGACTCAGACGAAGTCGTTTGAGCTTTTCCACCGAATGAAAGACAAGAGCCATCACAGTATGAGATGCTTCAATGGACTCGTTCAAATCGCGTCCGGTTGAGAGGTTAATGGTGAGGATAAGGACTTTTTCGGTAACGGGTAGCCGGGTTAGAGCTGCGCCGTCGCTAAAATAAACAACCAGATGTTAGTACGATCTGAGGTGGTACTCAACCACGGAAAGCAGGCGCTGACAACCCCTAGAGAATCAAAGAAGTCCTTTTTACCTGGGCTACACTTAAGTTAATGGTCTTCACTTACCCCTATCGAAAGGATAGAATAAACTACAGGCGTTTTTCCGTGCTCCCACAAACAGTTTGTGGGTCGACTGTGGCTCGAAAAGAGCGTTTCCACGGTCTTTTGTGCGGCCCACAAGTGCGTTTCCCCGACCAACAAGATTTTTGTGGCTCGCTTTGTGGCTCACATTCGACAAACAACTGCCGAGGTGATTGTCGATTTTGCGGCTCGTTTCTGGCGGGAAATTCAAATTTGGCAGCAAAATAATGTTTAAACAGTAAAATTAACTACTTTCTTAAGCATGTAGACATAAAAACCGAGCATCCTTTTTGAACAGAATGGTCAGGACGAAAGTCTTTAGTTCTATTTTGTTGAGATTTTATCTGAATTTTACTTTTATTTTCAGAGATTTGAAATTACCGCCCCAAAATACTCAAAACGGCGTTTCCGTGAGTTTCAAATTGTGGCTCGACTGTGTGGCACACAATCTAGTTTCCGCGACAAACACTCAGAAGTGTGTGGCCCACAGCTGTGCCGCGGAAAAACGCCTTAAATCTGCTTCTGAGGTTCCAGCTGGTTGCTACGCTGTCCCAAATCTGGTAACATTTAACACATGTTTGCGCATCCTTGTATTAAACGTCATAAGAATATACCTGTCAAGAATCTTTCAAATGTTATCAAAAAGGGGCACAACATAAATTTTATGTCGAAATATAACATTTAAAAGGACCATAACAGATATTTCCTCGGCATCCAAAGAGCATTTAACAAGGAAGCGCAACCACGTCTTATCCGTTATCTTTGACTTCTTACTGCGAAGCTCGTAGAGTGTATCATAGCTACTGTAGCACGCCATCTGCCCAAAAGGCTACAAAAGCGTAACTCTGACTGCAAGAGCAAGCTTAGTTCTTGGCTCATAAACGTGGGGCAAGTCCCAAGTTATTTCCTGTCGTCGTAAAGAAAAAAGCTCAAAGAATGAGGGAAAATAATGTAAATTGTTCACGTTACCACATATTCCGAATTACTGTTTCGTAAAACTAACACCTACACTGTCAGAAGTTTCATGACAGATAACACAAGGATGCGCAGTTTCAACAGATAACAATGCGGGTGTCAGCTGCTATGTTTTTACAACGGTACGCATTAAAACGTTAGGGATAAGAAGCATTGCCAGGAATAGCCGAAAAAGCATCTGCTGGTTTTTCCGATATCATTTCCGACGACAAAAAAAATCAGCAGACGTTTTTCGGCGGTGTTTCGGCTCTTTTTATATGCACAATGTTTTAATGCGTGACGTTTGACAAACATAACAGCTAACATCCTATGTGTTATCTGTTGGCAGGCCCGTATCTAGAAATTTATTTCGGGGGGGGGGGGTTTGCCCACGGGTCGGACCAAAAAGTAAAAAAAATACATAGATCAGAGGTTAAAGCCTACAAAAAACTATTACTTTTGTGGGTTCGGGGGGGGGGGGTTCGAACCCCCTAACATCCCCCCTGGATACGGCCTTGTCTGTTGGAACCACGTCCTTGTGTTATCTTTTATGAAACTTCCAACAGTGTCCAAGGATCTGCCACCAGCTTGATCAGGCACCTTATCCCACACGAGCATCTGAAATGCTGACAGACAAAATCTAAAAGTCCTACGACAAACACAAATTATCACAAAGCGAACACTTACTCAGGTACTTTGTTGCCACAATACTGGTCAGAAACGTGAATAGAGTCAATAAGGTCAGGGTACTTATTGATGAGGAAGACAACGCGTTGATCGATTAGGGTGGTCGAGGCCTCGCCTATTTCGCTCATTAGGACATAGCTAGCTGGCAGGTTGTACTTGTCCACGGCTTTCTTCTCAGGACAGAAGGTGGACTAGCAAAAAAAATTGCTGGTGTAAACGAATGCACAGACGGATCAGGACCCAGATTCGACACAAGCGAGTAATCAGGTCTTTTTTGTTCGGATTTGCTGCCTGACGGAAACCGGACCGCATAACCGGCTGGCATCCCGTAGAAAAATTCGTTTTTGCTGCTAAACCGATTTTTTCAGACATAACATATTCACTCTAAAGAACCGGAGAAGCCATGTAACTATAATTCAAACTCAATCCCCACTACAAATTCTAATGGAATTGCAATAATTAGGGCAGAAACTGCTAAGTAAAGAAAAAGAGTTGAATGGACAGTGACAGCAATATAATCTATTCCGATCACACTCTAAAATTTTCTGAACACACCCTCTTTCCCCGGGACCCCCGGCCTGACAAAATAGGGAACTCCGGAAACTAATATTGGATGCGACTTGCCATTACTTTCCATTGGGTAATGGAATTCTCATCAAACACGCAGCCGCATCGCTGAGCGATAAGAAACAAAAGTAGAGCAGTAAATAGTTACTATAAGAAATTAGTATAAGAGCGATCAAGTGTGGCGCAACTTCTATCGATTATTTTTATCTTTTTGTTACTTCGGTGTACAAAATAAAATGTATGTTTGGATTTATGCTGGAGAACCCTGGAACTCGTTGTCAAAAGTCAGAATTGCGCAAGTTTCAGGTAGATGAACCCTGATATTTACCAGATCGGCGAGATCTTTGACTAATTTAGTCGCCGACTTCTTTTTCGCCAAGCACATGACGAAGGTGTCCATATCGTCGTCGTTCATCTTAACTTTAATCTGTATCTGGTCCTGTTTCGGCTTCATCATTTGTTGAATCGTGGAAACCAGATCTTGTCTCTGAAAGGAAGGATAAGTTCAGTGCCTTGACCAGAAGCGTGTTCCACCCTTCTAACAATGGTAGCCTAACTATTAGTTACTATTTTCGTTCCAACATCATGAAAAGTTACTACGATGACCGTTCCAACCTTCTAGAAATAGTAACTAATAGTAACTATTTGCTTACAACGCTCGGGAGCGTAACTGGCGTGGTAACTACGATCTCTGTGGCGTGATTGGCCCGATCAGCCCGCGGCACGATAGTTTGCCAAAAATAGGAAAATTCGTTCCAGCCTTGACGCCAAGAAGCCAGGATCTGTGTGACAACATGCGTAGTAAATTCGGTACGTAGGGTGGAACAGGCTCCAGGTGAGGTGGTTTCGAGGGGGTGGTTCCCAAAATCACCACGATCTTTTTGCCCACTCTCACAATGCCCACGCTCAGAATGCCCACGGCTCAAAATGCCCACGATTAAAATGTCCACGCCTCAAAATGCCCACGACTCAAAATACCAACGACTCAAAATACCAAAAATACCACTATTCAGATGCGGAACACCCGAAATCGAAATCGTCCGAAATGCTGGCGGCTTAAAAATGCCGACAGTTTCCAAATGACGACAGTTCAAAATGGTCACAGGGAGGCTAACATCGTCCTGGTTAAAAATGACGACGGCTGAAACTGTCCAACATCATCCTGGGAATGCGGACTACGAGAACGAGATTACAAGGGGTAGGATTGATAACGGAAAAGTTTTGAAAGGAATTATTTTATTGTTTCTTGAAGAACGATCCAAAAAGACCAGGAAGTTAAAGCTCTTAAAGGACCCCTCTTGCTTATTCTGCTTTTTATAATATATCTAGCTCCCATATAGAATTATAAGCTTCTAAAATCCCCACCTTTCTCCATTGTTTTGTTTTGTGCCTACGAAATTTTAGCGCTTTTTTGGCCTTGCCGAGTTTTGCCCGTCACACAACGAAACGTTTGCCGGGATCATCAACGTCTGCTGAAAACTCTTTCACACATAAGGATCTGAGAAGCTTTTGTTTATTACTTCTTTTATTTGCTTAGTTTTCACACTTTTAAACCACGGCGCGATCAGTTTTCAAACGTTTTGCGCCCAGTCGCCGCGTCGGAGAGCAGGAAGGCTGGACATAGTCGACAGGCGCTAACAAGAAAATCGCTAGTTTCAGATGGAAAGTAATGGTATTTTCGAAAACGTTTTTCCTGATCCATTCCATAGGGAAAATATTATTTCTAGTAAGAGTTGTGCTTTAAAGAAAAGTTCCAAGGGGGTTCCTAATCACGCCAGGCAGAGGCTTCCTCGAGAAAGCACAGCGCTTTTGCGGCAACTAAGCACGAGCCAATACACATGTTTCTTGTAAGTATTTAACCAGAATTGTATTATAAATGAATGAGATTATACCAGTTCAACATACGTTCATCGTCATTCTGATACTATTATACTCTTCCCGTTGCTCACTCATCCCTAATTAGAGTTTAGTACGCTCTGGACACCTCAAATAATCCAATCGTGGGCATTCTGAACCGTGGGCATTTTGAGTCGTGGGCATTATGAGTAGTGGGCATTATGAGTCGTGGGCATTTTGAGTCGTGGGGATTTTGAGTTGTTGGCATTTTTTGGTGGGCATTTTGAGTCTGTCAACACCCACACAGGAATAGCTACTATAAAATCACGGCTTAGAAGAATGCTGATCGAGAATTATAGAAGTTAGGTGAGTGATTCTCACTTTCCGGTTTTCTCTTATTTTGTTATTTATATTTTTGTCTATCGATATTCCCATTGTATAGTTTTATTTCTTCTTTGTATAGTTAATTTTTTTTAATTGTGACTGTACCTTGGCCTTGCCTTCGGTTAGATGTATAATTATTTAGCGGATGTGATATTATTGGGTATGATTCGTCTTGTTGAAGTAATTTTTGGTTTTATTTGTTTTCGTGTGCGCTCGAGCTCTGCTCTCAGCAGCGGAAAGTGTAAAAGATACATTTGTTGTAAATAAAGATAACCTTGAACCGGGAATTAATGAATTTATTTTTGTCTTACGAACAGCAATAAACGATTGTGCAGTTGAGGTACATTTTCACTGGGATACTACAGAAGCGAATGAGAACCTAGTTTTAAAGTAGTTCCCGCTGGCAATTTCTGTTGTCTGGCCGGAGAAAAGGGTCAGCCGAATTTTCGCACTTGAATAACATAGCAAATGCATCCATTTTCGGCAAAATACACATTTTCCGAGGTAAGCTGGAAGCAAAAATGGAATTCGAATTCACGTCTGGGGCTTTCAGCCACCAGGTTTCAAGAACATTGTCATGAAGTTGTTATCAATATCAATATCAATATCATTTATTCCCAAAATTCTGATCGAACAAAATGCACGGGATTTGTCAAACATGGTTAAAATTCTCTTAAGTCACATTAAAACTACGGATAAAATAAGGCACGAATGAATTTAAATAACGTTCACTGCTATGCGCAGGTGGATTCACTAGCTGAGGTTTGTTGGCTGTCCGAGAGACACTTCTTGTCGGACGAGTGTCCATCTTTTTTTCTTCTTCGGGTGGCAGGATGTTACGATGCAATTCAGAGGCCAGGCATTTCAGTCCAAATTTCATAGCGAGGTCGTGTCGATGTGCCGCAAGAGTTGTGATTCCCAATTCGTCCAGTGCTTTTTGGTACGATTTATATTTGTCAGCCAGAATGATTTTGAGCGCCCTTTTTTGGATGGTTTCCAGTCTTTCGGTTTGCTCCTGGTTAAGGCCTGGATGCCATACGGGGCTGCAGTATTCAAGCAGCGGCCGTATATACATCATAAAGCACTGACTCATAACCTTCGCGCTCAGTCCGAACCTCTTAAGGTTTGCAAAGCTTTTAAGGGCAGCCGTTGCCTTATTGATCATTATGTTCGTGTGGGTCGTCAGTCAACACAAGCAGCAAGCCTCTAGGCCAAAGACGAACGCAGAACTCCCGCCTCTGGAAGCTATTGTGGGATATGTGAGAAAATAAAGGTCGAAGACGCGTCATTATGACTCACATTTTATGTGAGAGTGTGCGTATTTGAGTGGATGGAGCCTTGACGCGTTTGGAGTAAGTGAGTTTGGAATAGGATAACTGGAGGGATCAATGAATAGTAGAAAATACTAACAGTTTAGATAGGTTCGCCAGGGTCACCTACTCCACCTAGGGGCATGCCTTAAAGTTTGAGATGATGTTCCGTCTTTTTCTGTATTTTTGTGTGGTATTGCCATTTGGCTATTGAGTATATATACATACATGCATACGAGCCTTTATGGCCACAAATAAAACAATACTTCGCGTTACTCCCCACGCACCTTGGCTTCAATTTGACTGGTATCATGAACTGATAATGATTTCTGCGTCTGCACCAATTCTGGTTATGTGCTTATACCGGATAGCCCGTACACAGTCTGTATTTCATACCTTGAGGAGCTTGAGTTCGACGAGCATTCCTTCACAACAAGATCTGCCACTGCACCAAAGTGTGTATAGGTGTTCCGCTTCTTTTATGAGACCTGGATTCTCCAAATCCAGCTTGCCATCATCACCTAGAAATATTAAAATGTACAACCGGGCTGAGGTTAGAGTTCGTTTTAAGCGAGCCTGTGATACGAAAACCATGTTGGACACCAAGCGCCACAAGCTTCCTTTTTACACGGTATTTCATTCTCCAGATACACTCATGCTAGCGCCAGAGCTAGTGGACCCGGTCTCGACACGCCTTTCTCAAAGACTCGAACCCTTCTTTCACGGAACTGTCCGTCCACCAGAGCTGTGGACTCGTCTCGAGACACCTTTTTGAAGGACTCGGAGTTGTCTCGGACTCGGATTTGCTGAACTCGCAGCAGCTCTGGCTAACGCGTCCTACCCGGAGTCGGACTCCCTCGGCAACAAGGTCTAGATAGCGACGGGGTCGGTACTGGGCAGGCACATGACATGCGCTGGCGGCGCAAAGACGTATGACTCTAAATATAACTTCCATTCCAACCTATGAATTACTTTAAATCAGTCACAGCGCGATGCAGATGGAGAGTTGTAGCTAGTTTCTTGAGTTCAATTCGTCTTAACTTATTCAACTATCAGCTTTTGACAGACAGTGACGTGCTTTACATATTATCTATAGCTGAAGTAGAAAGCATTTTTCTAGGATATTTGTCTGCGTCTAGCCTACCTTAATTCACACTTCGGAGCGAATTAGGTCCATGGTGGATTTGTTATGCTCCAGCTCCGAGTATGGTTGGTTATCTGGTCGTCTACTGTATATACAGTTTATTTACCAGGAGGATTTGCTACGGCAGAAAATAATGTATTAAAATTATCTCAACTGCAGGGATCTGACGCAACTTAAACTCTACGATGGACCCAGAATATCGAACGACGGATTTCCACCAACAGATTAAGAGACTTTAGTGATCGAGCAAATCGCTGAGTCGCTTGTCTAATCGTGGCGGGAAAAACGGCCAAAATTCCACTGAGCATTCCTTTCGATGAGCCACTGAACATGCTAATACGTGATAACAAATTCACTTCTATGCACTCACCAACAAGGCTGAAGTTTTCTTCCAAAAGAGTCCTATTTGCATCAAACCACATATTGGCAATTTTCTGGTTCTTTGCTCTTCCAAGGAAGAAGTTGATGAAGTAAACGACAAGACCAGCAAGAATGAGTAGCTCAAGGACGTAACTATCCCAGTTTGGTCGCAAGTGGTGGGGAACCTGAGGAAAGACGGTTTGTAAATATACTACCACCTAAAACAGGCTTTAACCTCTATTGCCTTGTCACAGCTAACTGAATTTCAGCCGGGTTATGGTGGTGTTCCACCCTACTTACCATAGTTACTAGGCTTGACGTCACTGTTCCCGGCTTATGGGCGTCAAGGCTGGAAAGCATTTTTCTACTTACGGAAAAATACATTGCCACGGGATAGTCGGACCAATCACGTCACAGAGATCGTAGTTACCCAGGTTACTACGCTCCCAAGCGTGGTAAGCAAATAGTCTATCTATTTCGAGAACTTTTCACGAGGATGGAACGAAAATATTAACTAAAAGGCTAATAGCTACTATTGTCAGAAGGTGGAACACGCTCTATATGAAACCCTACTTTCGTATGTCCTTACCGAAGTTGGATATCCGATACTACAGGATACTTTTTTTCTGTCCCTCAGCCTGGACAAAAGAGAAGGCTGAGCAGCAGCCTCGCAAAGTCCTCTGTAAATGGTTACCGAACAGTTACAGTTTTTGCTGTACCTGTTGCAGATGCTGCAATAAAAACCTCTTCTTGTCCGTTAGAAAGAGAGGAGGCCTTCTACTGGATTTAATCTCCTACGACACAAACAGCGTTCCCTCTACCTTTTTTTTTTTTTAGACCCGATAGTCCTTCCTTTTTTTATGTTTTTTTTCGATCTTGTGCATTTACTCCGTTACTGAAAGCTCAGTGTAATTTTTTCTTTTCCTTTCTCTCTACTGCGCTATTTCTCTTGTCTTGCGTAGTGCGTAAATAAAACTTCATCATCATCATCATCTATCTTCACAACGGATCAGTAACCGCACATAAGGATTCACTCTCCGAGGGATACAATGGAAGGAGATTGGAGGTTTCACCTCTGGAAGGGAAGATGGGAGTGCTCCGGAGTCCGCTACTCAAAAAATAGATAGATAGACAGATTAATTCAACTCATATTACTTCAACTCCTAGTGTGAATTCACGCAAAACTCTTCGAGCATTACAGTTATACACCGAACGGTGAAAGTAAAATTCGCATCCGCCAGCATCTCATGCTCACTCCATATTCCTGCTTGAAATGAAATGGATGAACTTAAGATATAAATGTCGTTTTCTTGTTGTTTCTCCACAAGCTACCTTGCAGCAAATCATCTGGTCTTTTCGCTTTCTGCCTAGTGGTTCCCCAGTAAACTGTTTTTGTTTCTGAATACTTCGCAGCAAATCATCTGGCGTCTTCGTTTCTTCTAGCAAACTTCCTAGTTTTGGCCGGATTCCAGGCGAGTTGCTTATCCGTCTAGGTTCAAACCTGAATTTGTCAAAGTTCCAAGTGGGTTCCCCATGTCTCCTTACCTCTACACTGAATCTCAAATCATTTAAGAAAAAACTTTAATTCGAACAGACTGACCGGATGCACCACTTGTCCGGCAAGAACATAACGTTAAAATAGATTCAGCATCTTATCTTACCCCTATACTGAATCTCTAACTGGCTCAGAAACGACTTTTAACTTCCACAAAATTTCTGGTTTTCGCCGGATTCCGGTTGAACTACTTATCCAGTAAGAAAATTAAGTTGTGATATGTATTCAGCGTGACTGCTTACCCCTAAAACGACTATATCATTAGCTTGAAAAAATGTCACCCCTTAACCCGAAATTCACTCCCACACCTAAATATAGGGCTGCAGGGCACATATACGAACTTGACCTATACGATCCAGATACCAAGTTTGAACAAAATATGTCCTTTCGAGAGTTATCGTGCCCATGGACGGACGGACAAACCTTAAGAAGTCATACGTATCCTGTCTCCATCGTTTCGGGATCCCACAAACGTGTAGCTTACCTTTGCAAACGTGATCTTCGGTTCTTCTTTCGATCGGGCAGTGTCTCCTTCGAATTCGTCCCCTTCATCTACCTGAAAAGCAGATTTTGTTTGAGGGTGTGGAGACAGCCCCTGCCTCCCCGCCCTACATACCCTACCGATAATATGTACCGAGAGGATATAAGCGGCTGCGCATAGGTGATTCTTGATCAGTGGCGCTAAAGTCGTTATGGAGCTTAACCCCTACTTGACTGCCGGCATTTCAGGTTTTAAGGTAAGGCTATAATTTAACTGCAGTAAAAAGTAACCTATATGTAGCAAGGGCCATAGTAAGTTATTCACAGCTTGGTTAATGACAAGGGCCTTCCATTTATACTTTCGTACAGCGATCGGACACTTCGCACTGCATAGTGTTTCTGCTCAGACGTTCTGAGACAACTGACCACTTTACAACTAAGCTATGCTTACAGAAAATTATATACGCGCTTCAGCTGTTTCTAGCCTCTTTCCATGCCCCTTGCCTTGGATGACAATCTTGGCAAAATGTGCATAACCAGTCTTCAGACGGAAATAGCTCCCTGGGAACAATGATCGGGCGCCTGATAAGTCATGTAAGGAGAATAAATCGTGTCAAGCGTGACACCAGTGTATTGGGAATACACAAGATAGGATACACTAATGGGGCGAATAACCTCGGGAACGAGAATGGATGAAAATATTACTGGAGTAGAAGGAATTACTATCATAAATATGGCAGGTCCTTTAAGTCACCAAAAGCTAATTTGTAGGTTTTGACAGAAGTTTTTGTGTGTGTTGTCTTGTCCATAAATTGTTCTTTTTGGACAAAAAAAAAAAAAAACTTGGTTGGCAAAGATTAACTTCAACTCAAGTAAACTGTGAATTCTTTGCAGTAAATACATAAATACTTTCTAGGGCATTATCGTAAGTAAATATTTACCTCAACTGTGACTTCATCATCAAAGTCGTCTGTAGGTTCAGTCGACTCTTCTCTCTCTTTGAATTCAGATTTTAAGTCTTCTTCTGGCTCATTCAATGGTGTGTTTTCAAAAGCTTCATCCTGGAATTCTTCAAACTCTGCAAAGTCATTCTCTTCTATGTCAGCAGCACCTGAGAATGATGGCTGAATACAGCTTCCAAGGATGAAACAGATCAGTGACAGAGCTAAAAGTGACCGCATCTGTAAAGAAACAACTGGTGGTTTCTGAGCTTTGTGCACATCATCAATATTATATCTGGTCAGATTATCCAGCATTTATCATAGTGTGTCCAGCATTAGGCATAGATAGGGGACGCCTATGGCAAACACTAATATAAAAGGTAAAATACTGAAATTCGAACAGATTTATGGGGGGGTTTCTTCTTTGACATTTGTAAAGTTTAACTGAAAAGCTAACTTATTTTTGTATCATATAACTGACTACACTGCATTATTTTGATTGTGTTAAGTGATTTTTTTTATTTTTCACTATTTGCTCTAGTACGACGTTCGGAAAATCTACGGCCGTCTTCACAACGCAAAATTCTACTATGACATGGAAAATCTGAATCTCAGTACAAACGTGGCTTTTCAGTGGTCAGTGATCAGCTCGAGGAAGGTGGCTCACTGCGTGAACAATTATTTTTCGTAAACTGTTTTCGTCAATCATACAACACAGCACAAGCAGATAGAGGTACCGCAAATCACAGAGAAGTTCTACTATTTGAAAATCGATTATTCGTGAATAGCTGAAGAACGAAGTAACGCATTTTCATCGGGTCTTCAAGCCTCTTAAAGTTAATAAAGCATGGATACCTAGATTTTGCTATCACATTCCTTTTCAGTTAAACTTAAGGACAATGTTGCCTTTGGTGTTTGCGATTTTGGTTGGACAAAAGAACAGAATGTTGCATGTTTTGCACCTCTCCCAGAACTTTTTTTGCTACAAAAATAAAAGCTATCTGCCGTGGAAGGGCCCTCTGCTTTTATATTCAAACATGGAATAACCATCAATAGCAGCAATCACATTTTTTGTTCTTGCAACTTAGCCTATGGCTATTCTGTTTTCCTAAAGAGGACACTTGCCAAGAAGGCCACAAATGCAGTTCTAATAAAAATTCAGCTTACATATCCAGTTTGCACTGTCAAATAAAGGAGGGGTAACTGGCCTCGTTTCATGCTTAGGTATGTGAACAGTTACTTTAATCTGAACACTGCAGTTTTGGGCTAAATGGTAGACTGAAGATTCAAAATACCTGTACAGATGTTTTCAGCTGCCCTTCTTACCTACTTTGGCTAACTGTTAGTTAGCTTTAGACACAGCAAGTGCATGAAAATGGCAAAGTCCGAAGTCAACAAACGTTCACATAACTATAGGCAAGCATACCTTTACTGTATATGCCTTTCTTTATTTTGAATCTACTGAAAAAAGGGACTTTTCGGTAGCACAATCACATTGCAATTTGTCTTAGGCCTATATTTTGATCAGTTGTTTTTGAACAGTTGAAGTCTCTCTCTAACGGCCAGGTTAGATACCACAAGATACAGGAGGGGTACCTGACCTCGTTTTTACACTGCCTCGATTTTTGCTGCGAAAATGTTAAAACGAAATGTACAAGCTGTCCTGACAGTCAAGAGGCAAGATATGACTTTTTTCAAAGTCATGTGACAAAAAATATTCAAATTCTGAGCCTTTTGTCCATTAGTAGCAGTTGTGAAAAGCTGTTTTCTGGCTATTGACTTTGCTAACTCTTCCTTTTTCATCATTTTGATATAAATCAAGGTAAGGTTAGAATGAAGTAATCTTGTTTGAAAATAAAAACAAATTTAATTAGAAATATTGAAGCAATATTTATTTATCCAATATGTAAACCATTCAATTAATTAGCTTCAATCTAGTATTTTTGTCATATTTGTTGGTTCCTTTTTAAGCCAGATGGATTATTCTGAAGGAAAGACTTCTCTGGAAATTTGAAATCTTGTCTGAGGTTAGATACCCCTCCTGTACCATGGTATCTGTTACCACGGTAACTGGATTTGCAACTAGTCGTTTTCCCCGTTACCGTGGTATCTGATATACGGTCCACTGCAAAATCGACTATTGCCAAAATTGCACTTTTCGAAGTCATCCCAAAATAAAAACTGATATCCAGTTACATCACTATGTGCTGAACTTCTTTCTCACCAATTTGACAAAATTTGATGAAGTGAGATGCGTTTTCCAGATACCACGACCAGATACCACAGTCGGACCGTGATATCTGAATATCTGTTACCACGGTAACTGGCCAGATACCACGACAACTGCAAAAACGCCTTTTGACCGTGGTATCAGACCAGTATCAGACACCACAATAAACTGCAAAAACGACTTTAGACCGTATATCAAATACCATGGTATCAGCAAAAATGCAACTAATGAATAAGTGATAGCCAAAACAGGCAAATTGAGAAAGGACAGATGCTTTCAATAGTTCAAGAAGAGACCTGGAGACAGTGACTGAAAAGATGCGATGTGAAAAACTAGCTAGGCTACAGGGATCCAGTGTTAACTCGCAGACCGTAAGCACCTACAAAATTCGCAGGCTACACAGCCCTGTCGCTAGAAAGCGCGATTTAAGGTCATTTAACTGCGTTCTTTTCCTTACCGTCACAACCGTCACAGGAAAATAGTAGACCACCACAACAACAAAACTTTCTTCTTCTTCTTCAGAAACAAAAACATTTTAATATTTCTTCTTCAAACGCTTGCCGCAACCAAGCCGCAACCAGCCAACCAATCAAAAAGGTTGCTCTGGTTTCGAAAAGTTTGGCGGGAATATTAAATCTTTAAAACACTCATTAGTGAAGACCGAGTTGGGGGGGGGGTAAATGGTGACAGTGACCTTCAGTGAATGCAGAGTGAATGTGTGACAGTTGTGTAGGGCTGTAGGCTTTTAGTGCGAAAGCGGGTCTTTTTACTGTGGAAAAATGATTCTGTGGACTGTGACTCTGTCTGTGTTTGGTATGGGACTTGGGTAAGTACATGAAGCTGTATGAATTTGTACTTTAGTATGGCCTTAAGCCAGTCTACTACAGATGACAAACTTTGGATTAGTCTATGGCGGACGTCAGTTGGGCAGTGCAAATGCTGGGGCAAATCTTGCTCTACTAGCCTACTTAACAAAAATAGGATTGAAATGTTATTTTCTGAATTTCACCTAAATTAAGCTTTAGCCTATATTTATTGGATTGGGCTATTGGGTTTGCTCAGGATTTGGCGTAGTCTCAGCGGCGTTTACCCTAACTCTAACTCTAAGTAAGTTCTAACTGTCGGTACATTGAAGATTTGGTATTGATTTTATATTGAAGATTTGGCCAATGAGCCAATCAGCTTAAGACATTTGTGATTGATCTGCGTAGCCCTAAGTCTATTCAAAAATGCTGGGTAGGTACCAGTAAGTACTACATGTTAGGCTAAGTTACTGAGAGAGGAACAATTTTGCACTTTGAACTCTGAAGTGAATAAAGTTCATGGTGAAGCTGTGATGCTCCAGTAATATATTGCTGGTTGGGTTGGGTCGCCTAAGTGTTGAATACACCTATGCTTCTTAGTTGTCGAACCAGCCCAGATGTTGCGGCTCCATTTAACCTATAGCCTACTGAATTTTTTCCTCCTCTAGCCTGACCAAGTGTTTGTTATGCTGGGCTATCCTGCAAAATGCTGTGAATACTTGTCTGAGAACTTGTGGAAAATCATTTCATCGGGAAGGCGGTTTGCTTGCACAGTGGGATTTCACTAAGTAACGCTTGGCTGATAAAACCTCTGTAGAAACAAGACCAAAGGTTTAGATCGGATCCCGAAGGGAAATTTGTTTGATCTTTCTGATAAAGAGAATTTGGTCTTCCAGATGTTCAGTCTTTGGCGAACCCCATAGAATTTTGATATCATCCTAACTGAACACTTAACCAGATCTGTTAGGAAATACTTTCCAGCAAAAATTACATCAGTTGATCAGCTTAATTCGAAAACACCAAGTTTTGACCGAATTCCGACCGGATTATCCGTCCGAGGCGAGAACAAATAGTATTTGCAAAATAGTACGGTACACTTGTTTTTTTTGGGGGGGGGAGAATACCAACTTTTTGCAGCCAATGCTGTCGGGTTCGGAAAAAAACTTTTACTTCTACCATATCTCCGGTATTGACCGGATTCCGGCCGAACTACTGAAAAATATAAGTTCATATATGGATTCAGCGTATTATAGCCTAGATGTTCTCATCGACTTCGAATAAACTTTTTACCAAATTTCCCGTTTTCGCCAGATTCCGGTCCATCTACTTGTCCGGCGGCAGTGTAAAGTTCAGATATGGATTAAGATAGTTTGAATCGGCCGTCACATTAGCTAGACGAAATATTTGTCATCTCTTAACTTGAAACCCCCCTCCCCGCCCCTAAATATAGGGGTACGAGGCACATCTACAAATCTGACCTGTACTTCAACCGAAAGTATCGTCACGCCAAGCCTCGTCAAAATTCCTCTCAACCCGTTCGAGAGTTATCGTGCTAACAGACGGACGGGCAGACGGACAAACTTTACGAAGTCACACGTATCTCGCCATTAAAGTTTAACCAAGTAGGGCTGAAATCCGACGGTCTAGCTACACATCACTTGTTCACTTCAATAGGCCTGAAAATCCGATAAAAATGCGTTACTTCGTTGTCCACAGATAATCGATTTCATCAAATGAACTTATTATTTTCGTATTGTGGTACCTCTATGTGCTTGTCTCTCTACGCTTGAAATATTTACGAACTACAAATGTAAGCCATTGCCGAAAACTATAATAAGAATGTCCGATTCCTTGCAAGACATCTTAACATCATTTTCCTACTTTGTACATGCCTAACTTTTGCGAGCTTCGCATCCGTAACATTGGGAATGCAAGCCTTTGTTGAAATTCAGATTCTCCGCGCCTGGGTGAATTGTTGGTTGTGCAGCTCACATTCTGTAGCCTACGTTATTACTAGAGCCTCGGGCGAAAAATAACAAAATCTCTTAGATGGGTCAAATATCAAATATCAGATGTAAGAATAAGCTAATAAGGGATCCGAAAAATGGGAAGTCAAACTAATAGGCTTACAGTAACTGTGATTTTTAACTTTTCGCCTCAGCGAAAATTTGCTGTGAGGGCAGATAACACCGCATTTTCTGCTTGTCGTACTATGCGTTGTTAGAAAAAATTGCACTTATATTGCACATCATATCGCCTAACAACACTTCAATTACAACATCAACCTCACTAGACTTGCAATACATGGAAAGTTAAAGTTACGAACACAACCATTCAATAAGTACAGGGATTGGCAGCTGAAAGACCCACCGGGACTTGGAATATTGCAAAAAAAAAAGAACAGGTCACAATTCTAGCCCAAGTTCAACTTTGTATAAAATTTCCTGGATCTTAAACTTTGCTAATGCCTTTTGCTGACTTGTCATTCGCTTCAGACACATTGCTATAGATTCTGAATATAAGAAATCCTCGTCTTTGCCGGAAACATCCAGCATCTGGGGTATGGGAGTACCACCGTCGCTACTTCTGTCCATGGAGGACTCAATAATTGGTAAAATGTTCTGATACTTTCTATCATCACTGGATGTAGATGGCATTTCTGCATCGTTCGGAGTATCCATGTTTTCATATTTGACTGAATAGTAGACATCATTGTCACGTTCTTCGCAGTCAGCAACCCCAGGCCTAGAGTGACGGGGAATGAATATATCAATAGGGTAACATCACAGTGTGCTCCAAACTAAAAGATCCCACTCCACAAGTTAGTCTATTTAATGATACTGTTCAGCAACGTACACAGAACACCTATTTTTCGTCTTATCGTCTGCAACAGTTTGCATGGGTAGGCCTAGCAAAGACTACACATTGCAGAATCATCAGTTTTGTCTCAATAAAAGAAGGAATCAAAACACGCTGTTTCTGCTTAAAACCGTTTCCCTGTAGCCTACAACTTTTTCCTTTTTTGACCGAGTCAAAAAACATTGAAAAAAACGCACATATCTTCCTTCAGGTTGCAACTAGCAAGCGTTCAACTCCTTTGGTTACCATCTGGATGCGGTTCGGCGAAGCCGGGATTCTTTATAATAAGCACAACTAATCGTCATATAAGTAGAAATTTTGATCCGTGAGTTATAAATACCAACGAGTCTATCTGTGCGAATATTTTCGATGTCTCCTTTCATTTTTATTTATGTTCTTGATCGAAAAAGTTGCTATGTAGGACAAGAATATTTCGTGCCTGAAATTTTGGCTCCGAGTTTAAGCGGAAATCGGAGACTTTGCCAAATTTAGGCATAGGCATAGGTTTATTACAGAACGAACAGTGTAGCCAAGGCTAATTTACGTCGTCTTAACAACAATAATTCAAAAATAACGAAAAAGCACTAGATCGCATTGTATACTTCCACAAAAAAGGGGACAAACGTGTTCTTGAAGCGGTTTGTTCTGCAGACGGGAGGCTGAAGCCAAATTTTAAGGATTATGAAAGTAATGAACAGCAAGTGTTCCAGGAAGGTACACACACTTTTTTATTTACATATATTAAACAGTGGCTCAAAACGGAAAAGTTTTCGATGATGTTCGTCAGCGATATTTCGGCCCTTCTTGGCAAGGGTCCTCGTCAGGCTGTTGCTGGAAGAAGCGAACTTGCAATAATCCAAACCCGAAATATCGCTGACGACATCGCAGCGGACCTTTTCTGTTTGAGCTATTTTCAGGATCCTAGGGTCATGGTAACAAATCAACATTTTATATCCAGGCAAGGAAATCAGAGATCCAGGGCCCTTAGGCCCTTGTTAACAGAGTCGGGGCCTCCTTTTTGGTAATTTAGCAAAAACAAACTTACTTTTATTTTGTACGGTATGTATTTAACGTAGATACTTGACTTTAGAAATATACAAGCAGCCTTGGAAATGAAATATACAAGTACGGTTATACCGACGATTCTTTTACATACTGTAATTTTACATCTACGATTTCGGCCCCTGATTAGGGCCACTTCACGGTTTGTGGACCTAGGCAGCTGCCTATTATTCCTAGGCAGAAGTTCGCCAGTGTTTGTATTTTAGTTTCAAATGAGTTTCGTTTTCATGACCACCGTACAGGGCCGTATCTACAGGGGGGGGGGGGGGGGGGTAGGGGTCCGACCCCCCTCCCGAAACATCCAAAAATAATCGTTTATTATAGGCGTCATCCTCTGATCTATGTCTTTTTGTACATTTTGGTCCAACCTGCGCCCCCCCCCCTCCGAAATAAACTCCTGGATACGGACCTGCCACCGTACAACCAATGGTCAGTTGATGCTTTACGAGAATTACTACCTGACCTTGGACACTCGAACACATCTTGCGATCGAACACATCTTGGCCGGCTGGGTATTGAATAAGCTCATACTAGAAATCTATAGTATTTTGAAAATGTTTCTGGGAAAGCCATTACCCTTTATGTGTGACTCATCCCCAGAAATCCCCAATATATTAGGGGGAAGAAATGAGACACGCAATGCAAACATGGCTTCTCTCTGATGGAAAAGAACGTTCCTTATTCTGAAAATGAATGAGGGTTTAAAGTAGAGCTGAAAACCTACACTGTTACACCAGTGAACAGGACAGACATAAGCCTCGGTGCGCCATCTTGATTCATTTATTATCACCGAAAGTGGTAAGTCGTTAAGATTTAATGCAAACGATGGTTTATCTCTGATGGAAACAACATTTCTTTCTGTGACTATTAATGAGGGCTTAAAGTAGAGCTGAAAACCTACACTGCTTCCTCATCGTTTTCCCAGTAAACAGAACAGACATAAGCCTCGGTGCGCCATCTTTATCAAGTCCTGAGTTTCAACTATCAGTTCCTCGCCATGGCATTATCAATCCGCTTTGTTGTTTGTAGGAGATTCCTTAATCCGTGACGCGTGGGCCAATCAAAAGGCCTCGCTGCCGCTTCCTGGGAACTCGGACACATCGGAGCAGAAACTGCAGTGCGAAAAAAACGCAAGAAAACCGGGAAGAACCGGAGTAGTGTTTTCTACAGATTAGGCTATCGTGTCCTCCACATTGAGAACACCCCTGCAAAGCCCTTGAGCTAATCCATAATGGATCTGGGAGTTTGGAGAAATATATGTAGGCTACTCACCTTCCCATTAGAAACCTTTTGTCATAGCGGCGTCGCTTGATGTGTGGGAGCAGGTAACCCAGACTGTCGTATATTTCCCACTTGTCTCGCTTTAAACCTGGTTTCTTCTCTGAATGTAGACGGCTTTCGCGAGCAAATCTTTCTCGAAGGTACCGCCATGTCTTCTGGCATTTCACCACTAGAAAAGAAGCTTACAGGTAAAGAAACTAGTCTACGGCTGCTTTTACTTGATGGTCTGCCTCTACCTAGCGCAGTTTCTGGGCTGAAGCCCAAGATAACCTCCGAATTTGGTCCAAGGCAGCGGCTATGGATACCCCGACAAAATTGAGCTGAGCTAGAAGTACTTGCTGAACTTCGAGTTTATGCCCGTCTAGTTTCCTCGTCGCCGCTGCGCACATGGAAGGAAAAAGTGCAGCAAGCACGCGTCATATGTGACGTCACAACTGTAGACAACCAATCGGCTTTTACTTCCGAAATTTGTTCTGCGGGGATTTACTGCGATGTAACTGTTTGCAGAGGTAACGAATTGTGATGTTCCACGTAGCTCCTACCCTCCGCTCGTTTGCATCGGGCAGGGTACAGGGAATCCGGGAAGAACCAGGGAATGGGTGAGGAACCGGGAACCCGTTATGGACTAGTTGAAGGGCTTTGCAGGGGTGATCTCAATGTGGGGAACGCCATAGCCTAATCTGGAGAAAATACTACTCCGGTTCTTCCCTGTATTTTACTCCGCATGGTCGTGTTACAGAGATAGGGAGACGGGGGTTCTGGTGCTTATTTGTTCTTGATTGAAGGCAAACATTATTGCTTTCGGCAGCAGACATTGTAATTCTTCAGAGTATAGCTTCTTCTAGATATCGAATAATTGACTAGTAAATCTGCACGTTTACTTGATGTTCCCATTTGTTGTGAGAAAAGAGAGAAGTACTCGCACTGGGACCGCTGCACCCATCAGAAGTGTGTGGTTGACGGCTGTTAGGATTTTACGCATGTTAACTAATAATAGAAAATATTATGCGAGTTTTCTTTTGTTTTGCTACGGACGAAGGATTTCTCGCATTATTTTACCTGACCATCCCATCTCAGTCGAAACGAGACTCCACGCATCCTCCTCAGATATCTCTTCGTTTAGTTCCTTTCGTTTTTCGGCATACAGGACTGGGTAGCGCTGTACTACTTCCGCAAGGGTGATGTAGCGCTGGACGAGACTCATTTTCTCGGATATGGCAAAGTATACGGTAGGCTCCACGATTGTCTTTTACTTGCCTATCTGCGATGGAAACGGGAGTAAAATTTGCCTTCAGACTGTACGCTATGACTAAGCTACGTGCACGTGCAGTCCCATAAGATTTACATACAGTCCGATAAGATTTCGGATGCAAAAATACCTGTGCGGACTCGCGGCACTACGGGGAAACCTGCAGGCAATGCGTAAGAAGCTTGTAGCGAAGGAGGAAATTTGCAGCCGGCTGCGAAAATTGGACTGTGTGTGCTCGTACCTTTAGCACATCGAGAATGATGTAGCATGTATGCTATTTGTCTATCATATTACCAGGCCCGTATCCAGGAATTTATTTGTCGGGGGGGAGGGTCGGACCTAATCCATACCTATAGCAGTAGATCAAAGTTTAAAGCCTATTCAAAACGATATTTTTATATATAAAAAACAAATTAAGGGTGGGGGGCTATAATACCCTCCTGGATACTGTTTGCGTATGACTGACCTACAGAAATTACTATGTTGTACTGTAGACCGGTTGGTAGGGGTGTGGTTCCGGCATGAGATTTTATTATAACGTACAGAGACAAAAACAAATCGAGTAAGAAAGAGAGAGAAAAACAATTACAGTTTTACGACTATTGGGCTTAGTTTTTGACTTCCCTTCCAGTTAAGATCAAAGTCATCGGAACTGAAACAGACATTGCCTCCAACTGCTTGTCTGATATGTGGAGAAATCACATTGATCCGTCCAAACGCCATTTAGCCAATCGTGACTGCGGAACCCCTATCAAAATATTCTAGCAAACAGTCAAAATACTTTTTTTTTTTAACAGAAAACGATTAAGCGATTTCCACAACTAGTACACGTTAACACTAAGACATAAGTTTATAGAAATTAAAATTACCTTTATCATAAGTCTTCCTTGCAGCCAGCGCACACACGACTAGTTCCCGTTTCCAAGTTGGTCCTTTATCGACCGACCAAGTCTCAGTCTTAGACACGCGCGTAAGACGCTTATCACGTGCCCGGGAACACAAGTCATAACGCATTTAATCCGGACTCGGGAGAGAAATAGTGTCGCCCGTGGCTATATTGATTGGAAGAGGGACTGACGCGATCAGCTCGCCCCCGAACCGGAGCTAAGAGACGGTAGACGAAATATGAGTGTACTGGAAATATAAAGCACGGCTGAACTTGTAACTAGGGCTTACATTCCATTTCCTAGCTCAAAGTGTATCCAGTATAAAACAGGTTTCGGACGCGAAATGGTTCGCCTTCTTAGATGAACAAGAGCTGGAAGCTCATATGGCACTTGCAAGGCTGGGCCAGAGGATGAAAGTAGGAATTCGTCAATTTGTGGGTTTGTTGTGATCATTTGTAATCAAAACTCTTGAAGTAAAAAACATGATGAACTCATCAGGAGCACGAAAATGTATATTTTACTCAAAAGTATTGTTTGTACTTTAAGGAAATCACTTGTGAGCAAAACCCTTAAGGCAAAAATGATCACGGGCTCATAGGGATCACGAAAATGTGTATTTTGCTAAAAAGTATTTTTTGTACGTTGTGGTTGCGATTAGTACTTTAAGGGATGGTCGGATCTGGGAACTGACAATTTCTAAGCCAATCTTGTCAAGTGTCTGATTTCCAAGCCAAGTTTCATCGTCCAAGCACATCTGGAAGTACCTTGATTCGCGATCACCGGAATTCCGGACCCCCCTCCAACTCCCCCCACAGTGCCCGAACCCGGTCCGGTTTTGTCACTGATGTATCTAGAGCTTCTGCTTCTTCTTCCAACCAAGTTTCGTCCCAATAGCTCAACTCTAAGCGTGTCACAAGATTTCGGGTTCTCCCCTCCACCTCCCCCCCCAACATTCATCGGATTACATCCGGACTTTAAAGAGGACATTTGAGACATGAGGTCTTTCCAAATATCAAGTTTCATTAAGATCCGATCACCCGTTCAAAAATTATACATACCTCAGGATTCTCCCTCCCTCCACTCCCCCCCACGATGGTCGGATAAGGGAACTGACTATTTCTGTCTCTAATTTTCAAGCCAAGTTTTATCGTCCTAGCACGTCTGGAAGTACCTTAACTTGCGATCACCGGAATTCCGGACCCCCCTCCCTCTAACTCCCCCACAGTGCCCGAATCTTGTCCGGTTCTGTCACTTACGTACATAGGGCTTGTGCTTGTTCTTTCCACCAAGTTTCATTCCGATCGCTCCACTCCAAGCGTGTCACAAGTTTTCCAGTTCCCCCCTCCGATCCCCCCCACCTTTATCGGATCTGGTCCGAACTTGAAACTGGGCATCCGAGACATGTGATCTTTCTGCGTATCAAGTTTCATTACGATCCGATCACCCCGGAAGTTATACATACCTCAAGATTCCGGATTCCCCCTCCCGTCACTCCCCCCACGATGGTCGGATCGGAAAGTTGACTATTTTCAGGTTAATCTGGTCGAGTCCCTGATTTGCCTGCCAAATTTCATTGTCCTAGCACACCTGGAAGTAAATTAACTCCGTATCACCGGAATTCCGGAACCCCCCTCCAACTCCCCCCACAGTGCACGAATCCGGTCCGGGTCTGTCAATGACGTACCTAGGGTATGTGCTTGTTCCTCCCACCAAGTTTCATCCCGATCGCTCCAGTCTAAGCGTGTCACATGATTTCCGGTTCCCCCCTCCGACTCCCCCCCCCCACATTAATCGGATTCGATCTGGACCTGAATCGGGACATCTGAGAAATGACGTCTTTCCAAATATCAATTTTCATTAAGATCCGATCACCCGTTTGAAAGTTATGCATCCCCTAAATTCCGGATTCCGGCTCCCCTCCCTCCCCCCCACGATGGTCGGATCGGGGAAATGACTATTTCTAAATTAGTTTGGTCGGGTCCCTGATATGCCTGCCAAGTTTCATCGTCCTAGCACATCTGGAAGTACCCTAACTCGCGATCACCGGACTGACCGACCGACAGACCGACAGACCGACCGACCGACCGACCGACGGAAAAGTGATCGGTATATGGCACTTGGCCGGAAGGCAAGTGCCATAAAAACAGTTTGAAAAACCTTCTTGGAAAATCAATTCCTGGTAAACGCCCTGTACTTTTTTGTGTCCAGTGCCAGATAGCGATCGTAAGAACTGTCGGTCTGTTCGGCTGAACCTTTGTCCAGCTCTTGCTAGCTCGGGGACTTCTACAAAAGCTAGGACTATTAACAATGGCATGCGTAAAGGTCCAAAAGCTCTGGGAAATCTACATCTCCTGGACCCAACCATCCGTGGGGGAGGGCGGTGATATTGGGACATGTAAATGTTGCGAACGGGTGATCCGGTTCGAGTGAAACTTGAACAGTGATAGGAGTTTTCTTGTCCGAATTGCATCCAACTTCGATGAGGGAGTTGAAGGGGGGGGGGGGGGGGTCCTGGACATTTTGTCACACGCTTAGGAACCAAACTGATGGAGGGATTCGTATGAAACTTGGAAGGTAGAAGGGTCATGGACCCTAGACTTCCGATTTTGAAGCTTAGACCACTGACCTTTCGGTTGGGAGGTCGAGGGGGGTACCAGAAAATTTCCGGAAGTAGTCCGATTATAGTGAAATTCCATGGGTAGGACCAGATGTCCTAGTTGTATCGTTTATGGGTCCGAACTGCATCCAGTCACGGTTGGGGGAGTTGGCCTGGGACCGTGGACGTGTACAGGTGGGACCAAACAGGCCCACCTGTGGGGGATTGGGGTGAAACTTTCAAGGGGAAAAGGACATGTGCACTAGATGTACCATTTGAAGTGGTCGAAGCGGTTGACGGGGTAGCCTGATAGGATCAAACTCCCAAGGGATGAAAGTTGGACGTGACAAAGTTCATGTGCCATTTTGAGATTCAGGCCGTATCTGGCCTCGGATGCTGGACATTTCCTCGAAGTGCTTTGGGTCGCGTGAAACTCGATGGATGACAGTAGCAATTTTCTTGACGCGGCATTTGTGTTTCCGAAGCGCATGGATATGTCCCAAAAATATTGTTTTAGACTTAGGACCAAATCAGGGGAGTCTGTCCTGGGATTGACCATAGCCACGTCCGTAACAAGTGCCATACGAGCTCGTAGCTCTTGTTTTGTCTTAATTTCCCTTTATGTTAAGAGATTTCTAGTTTTTTCAAGAACCGTTGCAGCCATTTACTACGTCTAAGTTCATGCCGAAAACACAAAGATAATTCTTCTCTTTTCCTTTGCGAGTTTTTTTCTCCTTTCAGTGGTCTCTGAGTCCGGAGAACGCCGTAACGGAGCCTTCTGATTAGCTAACTGTGACTGATTGAACTACTGACATTTACAAGGCAAACTTGTATTTGGATTCTCCGAACTTCGGATCATCTTTTTACCGCGCAAAGTTTTCTGTTTGACATTACGTCATGAGCCCACACCGTTGGACCATTTTCTTCAAGAACTTCCTCTAATCAGTGCGTTTAACCTGTTTCTGCAGTTTTCATTCTTCGTAGTGAGAAAATCGGAATCAAAATGCGTGAAAAATATTTCTGACTTGTATTTTCTTTTCCGTCGTTACATAGTAAATTCGTGTTTTAGCCGATTCATTGAGCAGTTTAAGGTGTCCATGCCGAAAGGATTTCAAAGAGCGTGTTCCACCCCTCTACCAATAGTAACTATTAGTTACTATTTCCGTTCCAGCCTCACGTAAAGTTACTACGCTGACCGTTCCAGCCTTCTCAAAATAGTAACTAATAGTAACTATTTGCTTACCACACTCGGGAGCGTAGTTAGCGTAGTAACTACGCATCTCTGTAACGTGATTGGTCGGATCACCCCGCGGCCTGATATTGACCGAAAAAATTCAAAGAGCGTTCCAGCCTAGCGTAGTAACCACGGCGACTAGCGTAGTAACTACGGTTAGTAGGGTGGAACACGCTCAAAAAGTACAAATTCATTATCGAAACCATCAAAGTCTACTCCACGGAGGCGAAGATGAGCCATCTATCTCGCTCCGTCGAATAAATATCACTTCCAAAAATTCTACGCGAGGCTTCACATTTTTCGGATCCCAAAACGTAAGCGGAGGGATACCTATGACATCGTAACAGTTGTCCGTCTGCCCGTCCGTCTGTCTGTCTGTCTGTCCGTCTGACCGTCTGTCAGCACGAAACTCTCGAACGGGTTGAGATATTTTGTTCAAACTTGGTGTGAGGGTCCATTGGGCGAAGTAGCCTACAGGTCAAGTTCGTAGATGGGCATCCGGAATCCGGCAGAAGCCGAAAATTTGATAGAAGTAAACAAATTATATAATTTTAAGTCGATCGGAGAATCGATAAATGGCTAACAGTGTATGTTGAATCCAGATGAGATTAATTTTTTCACCGGAGTTTGACTGGAGTCCGGCCAAAACCGGAAATTTCGAAAAAGTAAAATAAAATTATGATGTCGATGAAATTCGGTTCGAGGAGATAGGTATGCCCGGAAAAGACACAATGGTGAATCAGGATATACTATTCATTTCGCCTCGGATGGATAGTCCACGATTTTTTCGTAAAAGCCTGATTGTTTGATATACTTTTAGCTGGAAAGTGCGACTTAGTGGCTGTCGTCCAGTGGTCTGTTACGATGATACCAAATGTATACGGGTTCGGCAAAGACGGGCTCGGCAAAGACTGGACACCTGCAAGACCGGATTATCTGTATAAAAAAGATCGACAGATATTTTCCTTTGGGACCCCATCGAAACCGTTGGTCTTGTTATGCCGGATTCCAGGGATCTGGAAGGTGAAGCCAGTCCGTGTTTCATGTGCAGGGTTGCTAATAGTCGACGAAAAAGCAAAATTAAGTTATTCACTCTTCTGTGTCAAGTAGTTTGGATCATCCTGTGACTGCAGGACCGAGAGCAGTATGTCGGTAGGAAGGATGGTGGTGGGACAGCTAACTGAGAAAGAAAATGGGAAAATAGTGTAGGTTTTCAGTTTTACTTTGAACATCAGGAACGGCAGCAATATTTATATTTGAAACCTATACGAAAATCAAGCACGAGTGAGTGTATTTAGTATTCTTCATCGTCAGCTGGGTAGTGAACCCCAACCTGTGTGCGGATGCTTTCCATAATTTCAGCGATGTGAATGCTATCTTCCCAGGTAACAAGTGGGCTCTCCGTAAGTCCTGGAACAAAAAAAGCTGCGATCAGTCAGAGATTCACACACAAAAGAACACTTTTCAAAGATAGAGGCAGTTTTTCAAAGAGTCTCTCAATTAATGCATTTTAACCTGCTATTATTGTGCGGTTAAACCCGCCGATTTCTGCTCAGTACTAGAATATGGTAAAGATCTAACCTCTGTGGTTTCCAGAGTAAGTTTTGAGTTCAAGTCGGATTGATGAATGTGATACTGCATTAAGCTTCATAGAACTCTTGCTTGTCTAGGGCCAAAAAGGATGGCTTTTGCTGGAGGATGACCCAGCACTTTCAATGTGTGAAGTGGGAGTGGAGTTTTATGGTCTGTGTCAGAGAGGACTGTCCCAAATTATGCAACCAAGCTTACGTTCTTCAAACTACGTTTCTGCTTTTCAACTGGAATATACGGCCTAGCAGGCGACCAGACAGGCACTAGTTTCAGATCCAAGTTCGACTAAGATCTAAGTGCTGAAGCCCCTCTTGCTTATTCTGCTTTTTATAATATATCTAGCTCCCATACAGAATTATAAGCTTCTAAAATCCCCACCTTTCTCCATTGTTTCGTTTTGTGCCTACGAAATTTTAGCGCTTTTTTGGCCTTGCCGAGTTTTGCCCGTCACACAACGAAACGCTTGCCGGGATCATCAACGTCTGCTGACAACTCTTTCACACATAAGGACCTGTGAAGCTTTTGTTTATTACTTCTTTTATTTGCTTAGTTTACACACTTTTGAACCACGGCACGAACCACGGCACGTCGACCAGATATTTAATGGTCGACGGCATTCGAACTAAGTGCGATAGGTTCTGTTTCAACGCTTAGCGATAGCCCTTCATGAGGAGATCAGGAATTCGTCAGCAGTTTTTTTTTTTTTCAAATCCTTCGATAGGTCTAATATTGTCAATATTTCGAGGGTTTATCATCAGTTTCAGTTTTATGTTTCATGTTGAATAAAAAGTCGGTTTGTAAAGGCGGAACAGTTTTATCTGCCATCTGCCATGCGGGCACAAAAAATATATATTTTTTTTTTTTATCTTTGTTCTTTCTCATCCTTGCCAGAACCAAGTAAAATCCACACCAGTCGCAACTTTCTGCTGACACAAATTCTGCGTTCTGAGAACCCCCTCCTTGTGGTGATGGCGAGTTCTCATTTGCGTCTCAGTTTGCCAATTCGGCTCTCGTCGGCCACCCTATTGTATTGTGGGTTAGCCCTGGGTTGGTGTACCTCAAGGTTGTTTTGTTATGTTAGTGTTTTTGTTATTTCTTTGATGGTTGACCCTAGTTGGTCGTATTTTAGTTTAAATAAATAAAATATATTACCTTTCAATATGCAGTCCCTCACATGCTGAGCTTCGTAGCTCAGGGCGACGGAATTGTGGAAGTTGAATATGTGGTCAGATTTCGGCAGTGGGAATTCATATCTCTTCTCTGGTGTTTCCAGAACTGTGGGGCACCAAAAGCGGAACGGAATCTAGAAAAACAATCGTCAGACTGATAGATTTTTAAGCTTCAGAGTAGTGGTGTAGGCAGCTAACCCGAGAAGGGGAAACGATTTCCATCAATCTATAACATTGTCGCCTTGCTTCTTCCGAGTGCCAGATCAGCCGAGCAGGGTCAAGTGTTTTTTTTTTTTTTTTTTTTTTTTTTATTGTGCTTGTAGCTCGAACGATCAGCGTCGACAGGAGAGCTAACGTGCGATACTTTCCATATTTGGTGACAGAGAGTTTAACTATACAAGTTCCAACTGGTCTCCATTTTTTCTTGCCCCCGGGCGGATAGGTGGTCTCGTCACATATGATAAGACAAGATTTGTTTTTTAAAAGCAACATTAGGCCACTGGAACAACAAAACAAAAACAGAAAAGACATAACCTTAACATCTATCAAAAAGTTTTCCTTTGGGCTCATGGCCGCCTTAAGGAATCTTCCCAAATGTCTTGTATTTTTACAACTTTTACTTCCCAAAATTTGTTTACACCATTCCTGTCCCCACACAATTTCCCCAAATATTTCCTTCCTCAGGGTTGTTGATCCTATGAATCCTACCCGAATTCGGATAACGGATAATCTGGCCATAGGCTATGAATCGATCTAAGGGAGTGTCTGCGAGTATCTCGTGGCGGCAGCGGATTCACGTCTAGGCTTGGGTTTCAGCCGTCATTTTCTAGTCTGATTTTCAGAGTGAGCAACGTAAGCATTCTTGTTGATATTCTCTGGCCAGTCTTTTTCTGGAGAACATAAAAACCTGTCCCTTACCTTGATTGTGCCCTTGTCTCCCACAATAATGGCTTCGTTGGGTAGGTCTACCCGGGTAGACTGGATTAAAGTAGCTGTTCGTCCTCCTTTGAAAGTGATTGCAGTTGTGGAGCTCTCATCGACACCAAGCTCGTTGAGGTGGCCCGTCGCAACTATCTAGAAACCAGAATCTTTAGTAGGGTTCACTGAGACCTTATTAGGGATCACCGGATCAAACGGGTTTATGGTTTTCAGCGGCTGAACACTAGTGTCTCTTGTTACGATGCAGGCTATTTTTTTAGACTGTGGAGGATGACGAATCAATTAGTTTGTCTTTATTCTGAACGAAGTAGCTTTCTTGTCTTTCTATAGCCAAATGCTATGAGTGCTTTAGTATCGACTCTGGTAGCGTGCTGCCGAGAGACAATACGCTGCTGATTCTTTCTCTGAGAATCTCGGCAGACTGAGGCCTTACTAGGAAAGGAGGGGCAGACGCGGATATTATCCTAACCAAACTGACCTTTTCCGGCTTCTCTCCCCCATAGACAAGGGACGTTAGCTGCACACAGTAGACTCCAATGTCCAGTGTGGCTCCACCGCCCAGCTCCTTTCTTTTGAGTCGGTCCACGTTTGCAATTTTGACCCCAAAGCTGACAATAAACTGTTCGACCTCTCCAATTGTCTTCTTGGCCAGCTCCTGGCGAAGTTGCTCAATAGCTGGGAAGCAGCGGAACCAGATAGCCTGGAAGGCAGAACGGGTTGATCGGTTGCTGCTAAAAGATTGAGTTTGGGTCGGGAACTTGGGGGTTAGCTCTTCTTGTTTTCCCGTAAGCAAGACAATTCATCACTTATCAGCTCCATAAAGGAGATTATGTGCTCAGCGTAAAAATTTGCGATTGATACCCAAAGTAGGTCGTGAACCAGTGTGCGCTGTCGATCGTGTGATTACTGCTGACAGGACATCACGGACGAGAGCCCGGCCTGGCTCTGCTAACTAGTGGCAATCCCGAAAAGGCTATTTCTTACCTCCATGAAGAACACCTTCTTCTCTTGGGCGAGTTTGACGAGGGCAGCGACCTGCTTGGTGTTCATGCAAAGGGACTTCTCACATAGGACCATTTTTCGTGCCTCGAGTAATACTTTAACGCAAGCGTAATGGTCAACGATGAGGTTACCGACGTAGACGATGTCTGAAAGAAAGTGCATTGTTTTCGCAGGCCCGACTGGATCCTCAAATACATATTGCGGACGAGAAGTTTCTTTGTGTTGATTGATTTATATCAACTAAAGACACGCAGACAAGCAATTACTTATCAAGACTCAGATAGTTTCCGCTCAGATAGAGGTCTCACCCCCCTCCTCAGATGGGGCTAACTAGTTATCTCAGCAATTACTTAATGTCTGATAACTTGGTATTCATTTGTGTCCGCTATCTCAGCAAAATGGCAACATGGAAGTTCGATAGTGTACATCCCGTGCTTGGATACTTACCAACTTCGGGGTCCTCAGCGAGCTTTCCGTAATCGGAGTACGAGTTCTTTGCTCCATATTTCTGGGCGAGGTTCTGGGCGTCAGCTATATTCCTCGCAGCAACGGCAATTATGGCATGTTCTTCCTTTGGAAGGACTTGCAGAGCGGCGCAAAAATCTTGGCTGATCTTGCCTGCGGATAGAATTCCCCAGCGAAGTTGCATTTTTCAGAGCTGAGAAAGTAATGAAAAAGCTGATTATAGGAATTAGTAGATATGGCAAAAAATGGGTGAAATCATTACCAGTTGACAAAAATGATAAGTGTGCATACAGCTGTATCTTTTTCAGCAAATCTTAACACCAGCCAACATTATTTACAAATAAGAGAAACCGATTCAACGCTTTAGGTCGTCCTGATTGTCTCATTAGTTCTTCAGTTTGATATAATAGAATTTGTTGTCCGTACGGAGTCGACACATTTTTCTTTCGAGAAAAGATGGAGGATTTTTGAGCGTAAATGAAATAAGAACGTCAGTTATTGAAAGAAAATTTAATATTTAATAAACACTGCCAAATGTCGTAAGTATTTAGTTAATTAATGGTTTCGATTTATTGGAAGTGTTGTGTATTAAGATGGATTTTTTTCTTTTCGTGTTTATTTTCGATTTTATTTCGATTTTGAGTTTTGAGAGGTAAAGGTTTGATGTTGAGAAAAGTGTAGAAAGAAGAATAGCTGAAAAATTAATGAGAGTTAAAAAAACATATATCAGTAGAAAGGATAGTGTAGTGGCGTTATATAGATTTCTATTTTAATTATTTTATGTTTAACATCACCGAAAGGACGATTATAAGTCGTGGCATTTACAATCGTTCAGTCGTTAGTAAGCAAGATGGAAAAGATACTCCGTGGGATTTAAAGGACACCTGAACAATGAAACCATACTTGAACACACCATCAAGAATGCATTTACAGACATGGCCACGGAGAGCATTCTTTTCCTGAGCGTAAGGTTTTCAAAATAGGGATGTTCGTTTCTGGAGGTTTGCACATGCAGACTCCAAGACAAAAAGCGCAATTCATTCAAATCTTGTACAGCGCTGGCCGGATCGTATTGGAATTTCTTCTAGATATACGTTTGGGCTTAACTGGTTAAAAAATATTCCAGAAGAAGGGTTGATTGGAGACCTTTCGTCGCCTGAAAGCGGTTTTGCCGAATCTGTTTTTCCAAAAACGGGAGAAAAACGAGTTTGAAAATTTTGACATTTGTATCTCAGAATCGGCAATAGCTAGAGCGTTGATTTTTGTTTCAAAATTAAGAAGAAAAATCGCTTATATCGTTGTGCTTATTTTTATTGGCCTAAGGTGAGCCTTTCCTGAGATAAAACGGAATGAATATCAGTTTCGGCAAAACCGCCTGAAAATTTCGGAACATAGGTAAGATATGGCAAAACGGAATCGGCTCAGCATGAATTAGAAATGCGACTTTCGGCAAAACATATTTCATCTGATAGACAAATTTTAATTTCGACAATTAACTGGGAGTTTTACAATAAAATGTAACAAAAGATCAGTGGGAGGTCTCACTTAGCAACAAGCTTCTTGGAATTTCTGGTTTTAACCTTCGGAGCATTAACGGCAGAGGCTTCTTCGGGACACGCTGTGATTTCAGCTGAAGTACTAGGTACCTCAGCTCTGTTACAACTTCTAATAAGACTTTTCACATATGCCACATCTACTGCTGGCATGAAACGGTAAAGCGATTCTACGTCTTTTATTTTTGCTGTTGGCAACTCAACTACTGTACTAGAAGGTACAGGAGGCAGCAACCTTTCCACAACATTCACTGCTGACACATTGGGCAATGGCCTCCTTGGGCTAGCCTCTGGTGCAATCAGCGCTACAGAAGGAGTAGTATCCGCAAACGAAGTTTTGTAGAACACCCTTTTGCATAGTCCTTGCTTAAACTGTAGTAACTTCACCTTTGAAAATGGCACTAAGCTATACTTATAGCATTTGGACGTTTTGGCGTAATCAAAAAACTTCTGTTTGGTCATTTGAATAATGACAAACGGGTCACGGGGCCGAACAATCAAAAGCTTTTTTGTCAAGTCCAGTAGCGAAAAGACTTCCTTGTGCTTCAAAGACCTCTCAATGACGCTGTGAACAGCATCGACCTCCTGAATCGTGGAGTGGACAGGCTCAGAATACTTCATCGTTATACTCTGGACGTGTGAATGCTTCTTCAGGATGTCTTGCATCATGTAGCTCATTATTTGATTACGATTTTGAGGCACACATGAATCTGACCATGTAACCAAATTTCTGATGTCAGGATAGGTAGTAAAAACCTTATCAAGGATAGCACGAAGACCACTGGCAATATCATTTCCACTTCTACCAGCAAGACATTCTGACCACAAACAACAATAAACTTTCTTGATTAGCTCTCCTGTCTGTCTGCGAAAGGTAAGAATAGCAGTTAAGTTAAAGCAAGTGATCTTCCTTTTGTAAAAAAAGGATGAAACATCCCCCTTTGGCAAAGAAAAAACGTTTTCCATATCAAAACACAATACGGGGTCATCCGAAGCCCTGTCCTTATCTCTTTCTTCTTTGCTTTCTAGTTTTCCTTTCACATGTTTTGCTTGAGAGGTTTTGACCTCCTCAGATAATTCTTCTCCAAGGTCGCGTTCAGCAAATCAGCAACTTTCGGCAAAACGGACCATGCTATAATCCCGTATGCGATTCGGCAAAACCGCTTTAAAGAAATCGAAAAATATGCGATTCGGCAAAGGAGAACTGCAAAATACAGGCAGTTAGAGACGTCTTACAGCAATGTCAATTAGACCATTCGAAAGGAGATTTTTTTTTACACAAGATGGCGTTTGTAACTCAGTTTCGCCAAAAATTGTTATTTTCGGCAAAACCGCTTTCAGGCGACGATTTGTTCATTTCTAAAATTGTTAGGTACTGAAATAAGGACAGATGCAAAATGGAGCAAAAATCATAGCTTGGAAACACAAACACTATTTCGTATTTGGATTGGGTTTTCTGCAGGCAATGTTAACGGGAGTCATACAGATAGGGATGATACTTGGTACTCTTCATTCAGGTGTCCTTTAAGAAATAACGCATGAAAAAGAAAATAAACGAAATTCCTGTATCGGATCTTGGGCTACTCACTTGCACAGCAGATCGAAAGCTACAATAACTGTGTACAAATTTCGAACTAAAACTAAAAAGATAGCGTTTAAATATCAGCCGAGAAATCATAACCGAGAGATAACGATTCATGCTGTGTTGGGTTGATACGACAATCTTAGTTGCCGAGTCATTTCTACAAACGTTACATTACTCATCAGAAAGATTAAAAGTAAACTGAAAGAAATAGATTATCTCCCTAGAAAACTTCAGATACTTTGTACCCTCACTTGCGTTTGTCGTGAACAGATTTATCCATATCATTAAAGGAGCCATGCCAGTATCATGCCCATTCATTATTTTTGTCAGCTTTTGTTATGTCTTTTGAGGGCACTAAATTCTGATCTTCACATGGCCTGTTTTCTACCCGGAACCGCACCAGTGTTTCCTGTTACCGTGCAAATTTTTGTGCAAAACGTTTTGTCCTAATCAGGAATCGAACCCTCGAGATCGAGAATCTGGAAGCAAATGACAAGCCATACCCTATTATTTGACAATTTGATTTATGCTGTAACACACACCACATCACACACACATCACACTTCCCCAACAAAATTGTTAGCCAGGTAAACAGAAACGGACATGTTCTAATCGGCTCCTTATTGTCCAAAATAAGTAGTGCTAAAAGTCGATGCCTTGTCTACACATTTGTTTACGCCGAAGAAACGCACGAAAGTCATCAGACAGATTATAACGTAACGTAAACCAGCATCCTCGTAACCCCACGTACGTGGTTTACTTCGATATGCTTTATGTGTGTTAATCAACAGGTTTCACGTGAAGATACGCGATAGGTCAAGTATGAATCTTCTGAAAAATACAAAATGATATACTGTGTGGTTTAAGGGCCCCTGGTGTGTTGCTCGTAGTAATACAGGACTGCAAGAGCGCTTTCCAGGTACCCCGTCAGTTTTGCGAAAAAAAGCAGGACATTCAGTACCACGAAAGCAAAAAACCGCACCTTGCGAAAACAGCGACAAGGCAAAAACAGCAAGGTCGAACCAGCGAAAGCAACTATCGCGCCACGCAGAAACATCGACAGGGCAACAACCTGCGCCATGCTTTCGCCCCAATATTTCCTATTATCCAATTGGTTAAAAGTCGATTAAAGAATATATAGATGTATGTAGTCTTGGCGAAGATATTATTATAAATGCATGAAAATGAAATTTCAGTAAATAGAACCTCACGCTGATGCCCTTACCATTCTATAGCTCATATTGTTTTTGAACTTTTGGCCAAACAGTCGCCAATCAAACCAAAAGCTGTTTGAATTTAGGCCATAGTGCGAACCACAAACAACAAGACCAAAGGTGTCGATGGGATCCCAAAAATCTAATATATGATGTTGATAAATCAATACTTTTTACTTGTAATATTTAGAAACAGATCAAAGTTTGAAGTTTCAAGCCCCTCGCGAAGCCCTTCTAGCAACCGATTCTTACTTACCAGTCCATCTCCCCGTGATAGACATGGTACCGTATCGTTTTTACCATGAAATACACTGGCAAAAAATAAAAGGTAGGCTATACCAATTAGCAAAAGTTGGCAGCCCCTCATCACCAAAGATTCTAGCAACCGATTCGTACTAACAAGTCCATGTCCTCGTGATAGACGTGGTACCAAATTGTTCGTACCATTTAAGCGCAGGAAACAAACTGTAGGTACACCAAGTAGACAAAACTGCTAACCCCTCATTGCCGAAGATGATTGTGGTCAAACAGCCTATTATTTGACCACGAGACCATTAGAAGTCCCCTATTTGTCTCACAATTGCGATCGGCCTATTTTTGGTTTCAGTGTGTCTTTTCGGGTCCCTGACATGCCTGCCAATTTTCATTGTCCTAGCACATCAGGAAGCACCGAACTCGCGGGATCACTGGAAACTCGGATCCCCCCCAACTCCCCCAAAGTAAGCGGATCCGGTCCGGTTATGTCAAGCACGTATCTAGGGCTTGTGCTTGTTCTTTCCACCAAGTTTCATTCTGATCTCTCCACTCTAAGCGTTTTCCAAGATTTTCGGTTTCCCCCACCAACTCCCCCCGGAGTCACCGGATCCGGTCCGGATTTAAAATGGGACATCTGAGACAGGAGGTCCTTACATATATCAAGTTTCATTAAGGTCCGATCACTCGTTCGTAAGTTAAAAATACCTCATTTTTCTTCATTTTTCCGGATTCCCTCTCCCTTCACCCCCCCCCCGGGATGGTCGGATCGGGGAAATGACTGTTTCTAATTTAATCTGGTCCGGTCCTTGATATGCCTGCCAATTTTCATTGTCCTAGCACATCAGGAAGCACCGAGCTCGCGGGATCACTGGAAACCTGGATCCCCCCCCCCAACTCCCCCAAAGTGAGCGGATCCGGTCCGGTTATATCAATCACGTATCTAGGGCTTGTTCTTTCCACCAAGTTTCATCCTGATCTCTCCACTCTAAGCGTTTTCCAAAATTTTCGGTTTTCCCCTCCAGCTCCTCCCGATGTCACCGGATCCGGTCCGAATTTGAAATGGGACGTCTGAGACAGGAGGTCCTTCGATATATCAAGTTTCATTTAGATCCGATCACCCGTTCGTAAGTTAAAAATACCTCATTTTTCTTCATTTTTCCGGATTCCAAATTCCTCCAGCCCCCCCCCCGGATGGTCAGATCGGGGAAACGACTGTTTCTATTTTAATCTGGTCTGGTCCCTGATATGCCTGCCAAGTTTCATCGTCCTAGCTTATCTGGAAGTGCCCAAACTAGCAAAACCGGGACCGACAGACCGACTGACGAACAAATTGCGATCGCTATATGGCTCTTGGCCGAACGGCAAGTGCCATAAAAAGCTGAGAAAATGATCGCTCGCTTGTTAGCCACTTTTAGACAGTTCAGATAATTTCTTCACGGCTTGACGTTAAACCGCCGTCCCTAAAGTCAAGGGCTACAGGGCCATCTAACGACATGACCTGTACTGTGGTAAGGGCTGAAAGTTAAAAAAAAAAATCTTTATTTGGTGCAAACTACTCGTCCGGCGAGAAGAAACGTGCGAAGCCCACTAGCTTAGACTCCCTTAGTTTAGGTACCATCTACGAATGACCTGTCCTTTGACCCATCACACCAAGTGTGATCAAAATGTATCAATCTCTTCGTTAATTGCCGCTCTAACAGACGGACATCGATAATCTTGAAGATTAGCTGACTTTTCCAAGTTTAACAAAGGTTTTACCTTTTTCCGAGTTCAAGTTATGTCATCACGGGATAGCTCGAAACTGAGCATCTTCACACAGCTTGGTTTGGATTTGATAACAATATGGTTTGACTGACAACTCCAAAGTAGAATCTGTCGATTGTCCTGAGGGTCTAGAGTTTCGTGGCCATTCATTCGATTCTGCCGCAAAACTTACAAATCTTGTCGTAATTCGAGAAAGAGGTAAACGAAAAGAAAGGCAGAAAGAGGCCGACAGCTAACTTGGACTCGAAGCCAGCTGAAGAACCGAATTAGTCGATTCGCTGAGAAAGTACGAAAAGTTACAAGCCAGGGAAGCTTTGTAGTTAGGACCAGAGGCATTACTAGCCAAAATATTTGGGGGGAGGAGGTATTTACCGACTGTCTGGTCATTTTTACCGACTGCTTTTGCAGAAAAACGGCTGTTTATAAGATAAAACAACTGTTTTGACGAAAAATCGACTGATTTTCAGAAAAATTGAAAAATTGACTGTTTTGACAAAAAAAAATTGCGGGGCTATTCTGTTCATTTTATCTGAAATATTGGATCTGATTTTTTTTTTAAATTTAATCTGGTTCTTAGTGAAACCCCTAGGCCATAGTTGCGTTTTTGATCCAAGTTTGTAAGTTACGTTCAAACTCAAAGGTCTCTATTTAAATACCGTTTTTGGTCGCCGGTCACATTTCCTTTGTCCTTCAAGCCCCGACCGTCGAACTTCGTGAGCTAGCAAGTTCGAGGTTTGCTTGAATCGTCGAAGAAACGTCGACCGTGCAAGGATCGCCGGATCCTTGGCACCGGGCAAGGAGCAACCGCCAACGCCAAACAAAACTTCGATCAAAAACCAGATAAACAAGAGCTGAAAGCTCATATGGCACTTGCAAGGCTGGCTCAGAGGATGAAAGTAGGAATTCGTCAATTCGTGGGTTTGTTTTGATCATTTGTAAGCAAAACCCTTGAGATAAGAATGATCACGGGTCCTTGGAAATCACGAGACTGTATCGTTTGGCAATGCATTTGGCTGTGCGCACTTTATTGGCGCTAGAAAATCATCTGTTATCAAAACTCTTGAAGCAAAAAAGATGATCACCAGGAGCACGAAAATGTATATTTTACTCAAAAGTATTGTTTATACTTTAAGGAATTCAGTTGTAAGCAAAACCCTTGAGGCAAAAATGATCATGGGCTCATACGGATAACGAAAATGTATATTTTGCTTAAAAATATTTTTTGTACTTTGCGGTTAGCATTAGTACTTTAAGGGATGGTCGGATCTGGGAACTAACTATTTCTAAGCCAATCATGTCAAGTCTCTAATTTTCAAGCCAAGTTTCATCGTCCTAGCATGTCTGGAAGTACCTTAACTTGCGATCACCGGAATTCCGGACCCCCCTAACTCCCCCACAATGCCCGAATCCGGTCCGGTTCTGTCACTGATCTACATAGGGCTTGTGCTTGTTCTTCACACCAAGTTTCATTCCGATCGCTCCACTCCAAGCATGTCACAAGGTTTCCGGACCCCCCTCCGACCCCCCCCCCCCAGCTTCATCGGATCCAGCCCGGACTTGAAATGGGACATCCGAGACATGTGGTCTTTCTACATATCAAGTTTCATTATGATCCGATCACCCGTTCGGAAGTTATACATACCTCAAGATTCCGGATTCCCCCTCCCTCCACTCCCACTACGATGGTCGGATCGGGAAGCTGACTATTTCCAGGTTAATCTGGTCGCGTCCCTGATTTGCCTGCCAAGTTTCATTGTCCTAGCCCACCTGGAAGTATCTTAACTCCGTATGACCGGAATTCCGGAACCTCCCTCCAACTCCCCCCACAGTGCACGAATCCGGTCCGGTTCTGTCAATGACGTACCTAGGGGTTGTTCTTGTTCCTCCCACCAAGTTTCATCCCGATCGCTCCACTCTAAGCGTTCAACATGATTTCCGGTTCCCCCCTCCGACCCCCCCCCCACATTCATCGGATTCGGTCCGGACTTGATATGGGACATCTGAAGCATGACGTCTTTCTAAATATCAAGTTTCATGAAGATCTGATCACCCGTTCGAAAGTTATGCATGCCACTAAATTCCGGATTCCGGCTCCCCTCCCTCCCCCCACGATGTTCGGATCGGGAAAGTGACTATTTCCAACTTAATCAATTGGGGTCCCTGATATGCCTGCCTAGTTTCATCGTCCTAGCCTATGTGGAAGTGCCCGAACTAGCAAAACCCGGACAGACAGACCGACAGACAGACCGACAGAAATTGCGATCGCTATATGGCACTTGGCCGACGGGCAAGTGCCATAAAAACGCAACTTATTTTTCACGAAGGTTCGATTCAGGCAGGATTCTGCTCATATTTGTAGGTCATGCTACTAAAGTGGGTTGCAGTAGCAACAGTGGAAGACAATGCGAGTCACGCAACACACGCCATTTTTTTTGGTAGTACTTGTTTTCCTCTGGTTGTACTTTTTTGCTATTTGGGTAGTGCATTTTATTTTGAGTCAGGTGGCAACCCTGCTGCTAGTGTTGGGCGATATTTGGATTTTTCGATATATCGATATATCGATATTTTCACTTTCGATATTCGATAAACGATATATCGATATCGATATTTCGGTGCCATGTTTCGCTACAGTATCCGTCTCGTTTCGCCAAAATTTAAGAGCAAAATTGTCGTAAAAAAGCATCTTTGCATCGACTCAAACTTCGAATAAATAAAAACTGAATACGAAGAACATATTGCTCAAATTTCGGATATATTAATGTGACTTTTGTCGGATTATTTTCAAGAAATATAAATGATAGGGTAGCCACAAAAACACCTAGTGGCAAAAATTGGCGATTTTTTTGTAATGAATGCATGAATTGCTGTGAATTTTCCTTATCAGTTTTACCTATCTAAAACATCTCCAAAAAATATTTTAAAAACACCATTGCATTCAGGACAAAATTGTCTATTTTATAAGGCTAACAGTAAGATGTCCTAGCTATTTAATATTATTTCTTAATATTCAATGTAAATTTAGATGTAAAAAAAAGTAGCTGAACTTGCCTACAAAAATTTGTTGATACTAAGGAGGAAAAGTCAGCAGCAATAGGTCTATTGGACTATAACCTTGATGATCATATTCATATTTTCTCATCTAACTCACTTGCTGGGGCTCCCCATGCACTCAAAACCAGATCAAAATCACCCAGTTTCATAGAATTTCATTGAAGCACATAGTTCCAAGCTGGTCACTAGATGGACAAAACCCTAAAGTCAATGGATGAACATAGGCATTTTTTATGTAGAATACTGTTTTCTAAAGAAGATTTAAGATGCTTTGAGACAAGATAGAGAGGTGATTTTGGCCTCAAATCAAAGCTAAAAGATAGGAGAATCACATTCTGATCTTCAAAAGCTCAGGTTTGATTAAATTTTTTTTAGTGGCTACCCTATAAATGAACAAATATCGTTTTCGATATCGATATTTACGTTTCGATATTCGATATCGATATTCGGTCCGATATATCGTTATGGATATCGAATATCGCCCAACACTACCTGCTGCGCCGAGTTTAATTTTGCGCGCTTTTTGAAATGTATCCTTCATGTTGCTTTCTTGGACTCTAGCTAGTTGCTTTATGGCAGCTCTTTATGGGAGAGTACCAAACCAGTTACTGATCCCATGTGAACCGTTTGAGTAATCCAAGAACTTGGTTCCATCACAGATGTGACTGCCGAATTCTTTTACATTACTTTCGATTTTTGCCTCAAATTAGCCTAGGCTGCAAGCTTTTTTGTTGGTTAATTTGCAGTTAGCAGGCAGGTTGCACCAGGTCTGCAACACACAGATGGCTGCTGCATAGATCATAGCACTGATATTTTAGGAGAACATTCTGTTGGTCAACTACAGGAGAGGTACCCAACCTCAGACAAGATTTCAAATTTCCAGATAAATCTTTTTTTAGTGAGATATATCTGGCTTAAAAAGGAACAAAAAAACATGACAAAAATACTAGAGTGAAGCTAATAGAATGGTTTACATGTTGGGGATATAAATTTTACTTCAATATTTCCAGTTAAATATAATTTTCTTTTCAAACAGTTTCACCCATTTTTACATGAGGTCAGATTGCTTGCAAAGTGATGAAAAAGATAGAGGTAATAAGGCTAATAACCAGAAGATCCCTTTTTAAACCAGGTTCAAAACAAAGAAAAGACAAATAATTGTAATATTTTGGGACATAACTGTTGAAAAAAATTCAGATTTTGCTTCTTGATTGTCAGGATAGCACTGAACTTTCATTTTAACATTTTTGCGGCAAAATTCGAGGTTGAGTAAAAACGAGGTCAGGTCCCCTCCTGTACACTATAATCAGACTGTAATAGAGGAGTACCAAACACCCTGCTTACAGTCTACTCTGTCCGAAAGTGATTGAGTTTACAAGGTCTATGAACTGCCAATGCGGAGCCCCTTGAAATGGATTTGACTCAAGTTTATTTGGAATTTGTTGTTCTTTTGTACTTCCGTTTATTTTGTTTACCTTTTCATTTTTATTCTTATTTTTTCCATATTCCGTCGTTTTTGGCCTCGGCCAGTTGATGGGTTAGAAATAAATAATAATAATAATAATAGGCCTACAGGAGTGCTGCATGAAGCCGCCACCCTAAACTCCTATTTTGTTGAAATGGCTTTTGGAAACAGATTAAAAGTTGAGATAAAATTCAGTGGAGTATCCTGAAAGGAAGCTGGAAACCTTCACTTTCTGCTGGTACCTCAGTTTACTTGTAATTGTTCTAGGTTAAGCTAGAAAACACAAAAAAATACAGGCACTCAAGTTATCACGAAGCCGCCCATTTTGCTAAAAATTGGGTTTTGCTACATTATGAATGCTAGAGGCCAGCTGTTTGGTCAGAGAGGTTCCTTGAGTCCTTGACCTCTTGCAAATAACAAAATTTGCTGTTTTCTTGGAATTGGCATGATTTTTCTGGGGGTGGCAGCTTCATGATCCAGGGTGGCAGGATCATGTACCATGACCAAATGGAATCAAATCTGGCTCAAAACAAGCCAAATAATAATAAACAAGCAGCTAAATGAGTTAAGTGGTTAAAGTTTTTAAGATTTATTCTTTTAGTGGCTTTTCTAGGGGGTGGGCGGAGCCATAGTACGGGCAGCTTCATGCAACACTCCTGTAGTCCAATAAGCGAGTCTTCGAATTAGGTTATGCTCAAATCAGGCTCAAATACTGGGGCTCAGGGGCCTGCTTGCAGCAGCTGGTAGGGTTCTGGTGTGCAAAGTGCTCATATATGTACATGTAACCATATATCCCAGTAGGTTACCATTTTAAAAGTCAAAATAAAATACTGATAACCTACAATATCACTGATTTAGTAATAGTTACAGCACTAAGTAGGCCTCAACTCAGTTTATTGTATGTGGGTTGATAAGTGGTTTGGTATCCTATGATGGTATGAATGCAGGTTCACGGAAGCATAAATGTTCTTTCAAAAAGAATGGCTGCTGAGCCATATCAAAAACTCATTTGTGTTTACTGATGATTCAGGTAAATGTCTATAATTTGGCTATCCAGAAAACACTGTCCGTCCAGTGGTAGAGGGATCTCCTTACTGTAGAAGCTTTGAGAAGGTGATTGCTCAACACACTAGCACACAATTTCAGGCATTCAATACAGTCACAATTTTTCTTTTAATTTTTGTAACAGTGTTGTACCCTTTCTACAATCTGTTCAGCCAAAAAAAAAAAAAATGGAAGTAAAAATATTTCTATTCTCCCTGTTGCTTTGTCTCGAATGCCGAGTCTGAACTCTCCAAGTCTTCAGAAGTTTCATCTTACCACCATCTCTGGTAGACGTTTCTGGTTTGCTGTTTGCAGGCCTGAAAGATACAACAACAGAAATATCTTGCAGGAAATCCAACCTAAAACTTTTCTTGAGATTAGAAAAGGTGTTTTCATTGTCCAAAAAACAACTGCGTGGAGACCAAAGGCTGGTTAGCATGTGGGAAAAAGGCTTGGAATTTTTTTTTAGCCTATATAATCAGTAGACCCCTGATGATTAAGTCAAAAGATTATTGTAAAAATATTCTTTCCAGGCATGAGCGATGCCTGTCTTCATAGAGCTGATGAATCACCCTGGTTGAGAGAGGTAAATGGAGAACTGTCAGACTCAGAAGATGAAGATGCCCGGCGACCTGCAGCTGAACACGACTCAGGTCTGTAACCATTTGTGACATTAAATCCTGTAGTATACTGTATTGAGATAGCCTATTCTAGTCATTCAAACCGCAAATCCTCTGGTGAAAATGCCGAGAGTGAGTACATTCGTCTCCATCTACGCTTTCAAAAATACTCTGGAATCGGGGAATGTTCCAAAATCAGTTGGTACACCCTAATTCTGTTTTAGTCATTAAGATCACTCTTAATCATAATTGAGGTATTGTTGTTCACTGGGCTAATTGACCTATCTGATCTTGCGTGTTGTCTTATAATTTTAGGCCAAGGCTTATAATCCCAATTTTATGCGGCCTTGGGACTGAGAGCTTACACCTGAATGCAGCCAGATAGGCTACGACGAGTCCGTTTAATCCCAAGTTACAACACTTACCAATCATATGGTTTAATATGTCTTCACTGGTAGGGAGGGGGGTTGTTTAGATTAGTAAAGAAAAATAGTTTTTTTTTTGTTGGTTTAAAGAGTTGTAATAGGCTGCGATGGAAGGTGTGCCCTATGCCGGAAGGGAACCCTGAAATATCGAAGTGCCTTTTTTTTTTTAGTTTTAAGTGGTTTTTTTATGGTTTGCCCTATTTTTCGTTATTAGACTATAGTTTGACTGCTCAAAAGGTAAAGTAACTTAAAGTTGAATTTGATTAAAGGAAAAAGAAAGTGAAGAATGTAATTGAGACGAGTGGACAGTCTAGTACACTAGCCCCTTTTCAGGCATGGTGCTCAAACGTCTAGCACCATGCCTGGGTGCTGGACGTTCAAACACTGTACCTTGGATTTCATGTATGGTGCATGGATTTCAGTACACAGTGCATGCATGAAAAACACAGTTTCTGTCATCACAGTTGTGCACCAGCTCGGACAGGGCTGAAATTACTACCATGAATTAGAGAATTCAAAGACAATCCTATCATATTTTTCATAACAAAAACAAAAGGACGCGACTGATGATGGAGGTAAAAATCTGACAGCACCCTATCTATTTTCCATGTAGTCTGCCCCAGGCAGGCCCCAGGAGCCAATATTCTGGTTGGCTGCTAGTTAGAAAAAGCTGAAGCACAGGACACTCTACATAAAAACCCTTGACTATGTAGAAAAGGAAATGAGGTTTTTCATCTCCATCATCAGTCGCGTCCTTTTGTTTTTGTTATGAAAAAAATGATAGGATTGTCTTTGATTTCTCTAATTCATGGTAGTAATTTCAGCCCTGTCCGAGGCGGTTCTCAGTTGTGATGACAGAAACTGTGTTTTTCATGCATGCACTGTATACTGAAATCCATGCACCCTACATGAAATCCAAGGTACAGTGCTTTAATGTCTAGCACCCAGGCATGGTGCTAGACGTTTGAGCACCATGCGTGAAAAGAGGCTAGTGTACTAGACTGCGAGTGGAGGTGGGTTTAATATTAGTAGATTTGAATTATAAGTAATTTTTAAATTTGAACATTAAGTTTTAGTTTTAAAAGAAAAAATTTAAAGGAAGGGATTTATTAAGGTTGTAAAGATAGGATGGAAGTGTAAAGATTAGAAAGAATGGAAGGAAAAAATAAAAATAAGAAATTAAGAAAATAAACGTAGAGATAGAGGAAAGTGTAGGTGACGCTACATAGATAGGCCGGTCACGCGTGATCACGTTTAAAAAATTTAAGATTGATAAGACCGTTGGCGTCACCGAGGGTAAGTGAAGCGTAGTCACCTAGCCAATTCATATTGGACTGGAAGAACAGAAAAGATACTACGCGGCATTTTTGTATAGTATAAAAAAAAAAAATATCTCTGGATCATTTGACTGTGGTTCTATCAAATATTGCAGTGAGGTAGCTAAGGGTTAGGCTTAGTCTTATCTGTATTCTGCTTAGCTCTACGTCCCTAGTCGTTCCACCCATCCTTATTTCCGAGATTCCGTAATCTCTATGTCTGCTTTATCCACCCTAACGGCACTACGCTGATTTTTGCATTTGCCGCGTTTCGCTCAATTTGAGGCGGATCCAGCTGACCAAGGAGCCCTTGGTCAGAAATACCCATTATGCAAGTGTTTCCGCGTTTCTCGACTTTCTCGTCAAAATCAAGGGGACTGCCTAAGGCTGAAAACACCTGGGACGTGTTTGTAATCCTTGAGATACCCAGCAGAATTTCAAAGGAGTCGCACATTTCAGGAAATTGGAATATCTGCTGCTTGTGGTTTAAACGATTTGCAAAGTCATCAGGAAGCTTTCATTAATATATATTATCGCCCTTCCTGAGGGTGATAGCGGAAAAATTTGGCCCGCGGGTGGCATGATAGGCTGATATCGCCCGAGCGCAGCGAGGGTGATATCTGCCTATCATGCTGCCCAAGGGCCAAATTTTCCGCATCGCCCGAAGAAAAGCAAGGGCGATAATGATTATAACACTAGTACATTTGTTTTAATTTTCTGGTATTTCCCTGATGTTAAAAATAAAAAAGTTACAGCCGGGCGATATCAAAATAAATGTCGCCCGGGCGATATTTATTTTGATATCGCCCGGCTGTAACTTTTTTCTTTTAACATCAGGGCAATGCCAGAAAATTTTGGCACTGGGTAGAATAGGACCGATATCATGGGACTGCACGGTGTACTGGTGTTATTATATATTATCGCCCTTCCTGAGGGTGATAGCGGAAAAATTTGGCCCGCGGGTGGCATGATAGACCAAATTTTCCGCTATCGCCCGAAGAAAAGCAAGGGCGATAATGATTATAACACTAGTACATTTGTTTTAATTTTCTGGTATTCCCTGATGTTAAAAATAAAAAAGTTACAGCCGGGCGATATCAAAATAAATGTCGCCCGGGCGATATTTATTTTCATATCGCCCGGCTGTAACTTTTTTCTTTTAACATCAGGGCAATACCAGAAAATTTTGGCACTGGGTAGGATAGGACCGATATCATGGGACTGCACGGTGTACTGGTGTTATTGAATAATATATGAATGAATGGATGAATGAATTTTATTACCCGTAAAGTGAAAGACACAAAATAGGGAGTATTTTAGAAAAACAAAACGATAAACAACGAAAATAACAAAACAAACAAACTAACACAACAACAAGAACAAACTAACCAGCATCAATAAGAAAAAAGGGCCGCAGAGGGTCATAAACGTGAGTCAAGTTGATAGACTTCTTACACAGGTCGGCACTCGAAGTCTGAATCCGAGAAGGTACGTCTACGAGTCCAAATCGAGCAATGACTTTTCTGTTTCGGTGCCATCTAGGAGCCGGAGGAGGAATTTACAATATTTGAAATAAGCTACCCGCAGTGTCTGGCGATCTTTCTTACGAAACAGATGAGCCATGCCGACTAAAAACAGAAGCACAGGGGCACAATAAGCGTTATAAAGCATACAAAGACCGTTGCGGTTATAACGGCTTTTGTTTGCTTTCTGTTTCTAGGTAACTAGGGCCTAGTTGCTTTTTATAGGTTGAGTTTACGTCAGAATGCGTTTAAGTAGAAACTCCTTTGCAGACGATAGTGGTGCATCTCGTTTTCGCTGTAATACTGCTGTTCGTCTTGAAAAATTGAAATCTCAGCAAAAAGGCCCTGAAATAAAAGTGGTAAAATGGACGCAAACAGTTAAACCTGGAGGTAAGTGAGAAAGCCCAGAAAAATAGAAGGAAAAACCTACTGTGACTGAACGAGAACCAGCGTCGAACACTGATTGAACCCTGGGTTTTAGGTTCGCATCATAGGCCCTTACTATGACCCAGTATAAAAATTGTAGGACCCTTAACTAGTTCCAAAGGACTGTATGTATGGCTATTTCACTTTCGAAGCTCTGATAGTCTGAGAGTTGTGCATGTCATTAACTGGGAAACCTGTGCCAATGAACCGGATTGGCTGCATTGTACATACTGGATACAGGGGCGTGTTTCGGTGGAAACCTGAGGGGGGGAGGGGCAGCGGCGTCATCCCGGGCCCTCATCGGATTCTTAAAGGCAAATCTTACATTAGCTAAGACCGAAAATACATAAGTAATTTACAGCATACTAAACTAAAAATAAACAATATTATACACACAGAACTGTGTGAAAGCTGTACGTTTTGCAAGGAATATATACCTATTCTGATTTGCGCCTCGTTAACGTGACATTACAGTGATGACTGGTAGGCAGGATGGTCATAAGCCCTGGATATGCCATTTTATGATCTGGACACTGTGGGGGGAGTTGTGGAAGAAGGTCCCGGGAATCTTGTCGCTTGCCCATGTACCAAACGGGTCGAGACGATCAGGGCGAAACTCTTTGGGGAAGACGACCATTATCCCTAGATTTGTTGGTGAACTGGATTGAGGTCCTGAAATCTAAAAAGATAAGATGGAATTAAATGAATTTGATTCTCGTGTCAGTTCTGAACTGATGGCGGAATCAGACGAGACCTTTATTGGACAAAAAGATCAGACCCGAAGTGCGCCACTTGTGGTTCCGTGTCAGATACTGTCATTGTTTGGGCAGTTTTAGAGGGTCCCGAAATTGTGTGGCCCGCGTAAGTCCCCGTTGGGCACATGAGCCGATTCAGTAGAAATCCTTTTATCCTGTTATTTGTGTGGTGTAGGAAAAAGGGATACAGAACCGTGTGACATGATGACCTCCCAAACGGGTGGTCTCACTAGAACTGAGCCTGGTAGAAGGCAAACATGTGTCCCAAATAAGCCATTTGTAGGTCCGGATCCAATCCGGCCACACGAGCTTGCAGCTCTTGCTGGACCCGACGGTAAAGACTGACGGAGAAAGTTTGTTAACGCTTTACCAGCCAAATCCAACTGTGGTTTCCTGAAAAAGGCATTGAGCTTTGCCTGAGCCCCTTTTCACTATTTTGTTGATGCTGCTAATTTTGTTCTTCTTGCGCTCCTGATAAACTTCGACGCCATATTACAAATTTGATACCATTGCTTTGTAGCTTGAGGCTCAAAATTGGACCCCCAAACTGGCCAACAGCTTAAACTTACATCGAAATTAATCCTCTGACAGTGGGTCATCATTTCGGCTTCGCGAGTGGCATTCACGCCATCTTCAGCTGCACCACCACAAAACTTTCTGAAGAGCCGATTTAGATGAGGGCACGCTAGGTTGACCGACGAACTATAAGCTGTGCTTTTACCATTAGTTGCGTTTTTGCTGATACCATGGTATCTGATATACGGTCTAAAGTCGTTTTAGCAGTTATCGTGGTATCTGATACCACCGTCAAAAGGCGTTTTTGCAGTTGTCGTGGTATCTGGCCAGTGACCGTGGTAACAGATATTCAGATATCGTGGTATCTGAAAAGTCATCTCACTTTCATCAAATTTTGTCAAATTGGTGAGAAAGAAGTTGAGCACTTAGTGATGTAACTCGATATCAGTTTTTGGGATCCCAAAACGTTAGTGACGGATACCTATGACATCGAAAAAACGTCTGTATGTCCGTCCGTCCGTCTGTCTGTGAGCACGATAACTCTCGAAGGGAATGAGATATTTTGATGAAACTTGGTGTGAGGATTCTTTGGGCCAAGAGTAAGGTCGAGTTCGTAGATGGGCTCTGTAGTCCTACATTTAGGGGTGGGGGAGGGGGTATAAATTAAGGGACAAACAAAATATTTTGAAACAGCTAATATGATAGTCGATTATGGGGTAAGAAGACATGCTGAACACGATGGTGGAAACCATTTTCTCGCCGGACAGGTAGTTCGCCCGGAATCCGGCCAAAACCGGAAAGTTTGTTAAAAGTAAAAGTTTTATTTGAAGCTGATTAGATATTCGATTTAGGGTTAAGAAGACATGCTCAACACCATGGTGAAAACCATTTTCTTGCCGGACAAGTAGTTAGCCCGGAATCCGGCCGAAACCGGAAAATTTGTTGCAAGCAAAAGTTTTATTTGAAGTTTATTAGATGATCGATTTAGGCGTAAGAAGACATGCTGAACACGATGGTGAAAACCATTTTCTCGCCGGACAAGTAGTTAGCCCGGAATCCGGCCGAAACCGGAATTTTGTTTATAAAAGCAAAAGTTTCACACTTCCCATCTGATAAGCATACCAATCTGTAAAACAAAATACAGTAAAAATCTTCAAAAAGTCTAGCGAACACTCAATCTCTCGAAAACAAAACCTATTTGTCCGGATCAAATATTCAATTTTTGTGATCCCATCGGAACCTTTGGTCTTGTTCTTTTGGGATGACTTCAAAAAGTGCAATCTCGGCAGTAGTCGTTTTTGCAAAGGACCGTATATCAGATACCACGGTAACTGCAAAAACGACTAATTGCAGATCCAGTTACCGTGGTAACAGATACCATGGTAACATATACCATGGTATCAGCAAAAACGCAACTATTGTCATAGCCTATACAGTGACCAGGCTAGAGTACTAAAGTACTGAACTTTTGCTTTCGTTTAATTTGATTCCTGTTCTTTCAGATTACCAATTTACACCGAAGGATATTGTCCAGCTGAAACCCGTTTCAAAGCTAACTTCTTTGATTGAGGCTGTCGGGGAGGATTCCGAACCCTTCCATGAGTTCAGAAAGTTCGATGGAACGGTGAGAGATATCCCCTGATTACACAGATTACGATTATGTCTTGAAACGCTGCGTTTAGCTGCGCTTTTTCACCGGTTGCGGTTTTCGGTTTGCGATTTCAGAGTTTCTGTTGGGTTCATTATTCGTGAGATATGACAGACATTATTTCCGCTTTTGCAGATACCTTGGTATCTGTTACCACGGTAACTGGATCTGCAATTAGTCGTTTTTGCAGTTACCGTGGTATCTGATATACGGTTACACTGCAAAAACGACTATTGCTGAAACTGAACTTTTTGAAGTCATCCCAAAAGAAAAACTGATATCCAGTTCCATCACTAAGTGCTAAACTTCTTTCTCACCAATTTGACAAAATTTTATGAAAATGAGAAGACTTTTCAGATACCACGATCAGTACCACGGTCGGACCGTGATATCAGAATATCAGATACCACGATAACTGGCCAGATACCACGATAACTGCAAAAACGCCTTTTGACCGCGGTATCAGATACCACGATAACTGCAAAAACGACTTTAGACGTTGGTGATATCCGCAAAAACCGCAACTATTAAGCTGGTACTTCATATACTTATTAGCTTTGTAGTCTAGTTACGTCTTTCTGGCACTCGGCTCCACCACTCGTACTCGCCCGGTTCAGGGGCAGCTGGGTCCAGACCAGAGCAAAATAACACTAGGGAGTAGCGCCAAGACTACGCTTTCCGTGCATTGAAAACGGGCCTTAATCGTAGCACCGCTCACAACCCTCAGGATACTTAAGCTAATTATTTACTATTCAGCTAAATTGTAGGCAAAAAACAAACCTACAGACAAAGATAAGTAACCATTGATAGCTAATGATAGATAAAAGAATAAAGAAAAGAACACGGAACCTGACGGACAATTGAGTAAATGGATCTGAGAATGAAGCCTAAACTCTTCGACAAGCAGTTGTTCGAGCTATCCCTATAAAAACTCCGCCTACTTGAGACTGAAAAAAAAAAACGCCAATTGGTGTATACTAGGACAAACTCAGGAACTGTGTCAGCCTAAGAGCTAGCAAGTCCCATAATATGTATAATGACATTTCTAGGATGTCCTATGTAGGCACGGTAGTGCGACTGAATACAAGATAATTGAGTAAATCCTTGCCGTCTGGGTCTACCTTCTCAACGAAGTGTTATTTTTTTATTTTTTTATCATGTATTTATATTTCCAGATCCAACAGGGAGCCCCGAGCAAAGCCATGAAAATATTCGTCCCTGGAACCAGACGGTTTCCGGTCATCGTCAGTGTGACCTCGAATGCGACTGTGAGCGACCTCATCGGTTTGACTTGTTATCTGTGGCTCAAAGAGAACCCGAACATGACCCCAATGTAAGTCGTGTTTTATTTTTTCAAAATATTTAAGCACTTCACCTTAATATCAAGGCCACAGGTAGCACTTGGCACTGCTGGATACTTAATGTGTGTTTAGTAGAGGACGCAGTGGCACCATTTCATAAACCTTTCAGGGGGGAGGGGGGAAAGCTTGATTTTTGTCCCAGTCGTAAGTTTATTATAACAGCCTCAAAATTTACAACGGAAATCAAAATTTAGATACCCAACTCTTTTTGGGGTAAATTTAAAGTAAATTTTAAATATAACTTAAAGCGTAGTCATTGTTTTGCATTTTGCCTTTTGAAACCTATTTAGCGGCCAAAAAATATCCAGGGGGAAGATTTTCAAATTTAGGGGGGCATGCCCCCCCCCCCAAACGGCACCGCTGTTTGGACGCCGCCTATCTGTGAACGAATATCAAATTGAAACCTCTAATAGCGAGTGCAAATAGTAGTGTAACCCTAGGTTCACACAGAGCAAATCGCGCCGGTGAACGGGATTTTTCAGTCGCAGCGACAGAAGATTTTTATCGCCTAGATGTTCACACTGAAATTTCGTCGGTAACAGAATTATTTGATTTTATGTCCCTTTTCTCGCTTTTCATACAAAATGGGGTAGAACTGAACAGCAATAATCAATTTTTCTAAAAGTGAATCATCAAAAGGTTCGTCCATGTTGCTGTTGCGTGCATAAAATAGTACAGTCGCCCGATTAAAGGCAAATTTTCCAACATTGAAAATCGCCTGACGAAGCAACAGAAATCGCCGATTTTGGCGACGAAAATCTCGGCGATGGCCGATATCGCCTCAGTGTGAACGTCTGTGTGAACCTAGGGTAAAGATACTGACGCATCCTGTTACCAAAAGTCAAACAAAACTAGATTCACCCAGGATTCATCCATATTATTTTGGTTTGGGCGGTTAGAGACATACCTCTAAGTTTTGGGAATGCCGCCAAAACCGACGAAAAATAGGTGTCTTATTATTACAAAGAACTATAATAAAAAGTGTTAATTTTTTGTGTATGTATGTACTTAGCAGGCTACTTCTATTTTCCTTATTCTTATTAGTTGCGTTTTTGCAGAAACCCTGGTACCACGGTAACTGGATCTGCAATTAGTCGTTTCTGCTGTTACCGTGGTGTCTGATATACAGTTGCTCTGCAAAAACGACAGTTGCCGAAATTGCGCTTTTCGGAATTGCGCTTCCGCGAGTTCGGTGCTTCCTGATGTTCTAGGATGATGAAAATTGGCAGGCATGTCAGAGACACGAACAGATTGACTTGATAATAGCCGTTTCCCCAATCCGACCATCCGGGGGGGGGGCTGGAGGGAGGGGAATTCGGAAAATGAGGTATTTTTAACTTACGAACGGGTGATCGGATCTTAATGAAACTTGATATATAGAAGTACCTCGTGTCTTAGACCTCCCATTTTAAATCCAGACCGGATCCGGTGACATGGGGGGTAGTTGGAGGGGGAAACCGGAAATCTTGAAGATCGCTTAGAGTGGAGAGATCTGGATGAAAGCTGGTGGAAAGAACAAGCACAAGTCCTAGATACGGGATTGACATAACCGGACCGGATCCGCTCACTTTGGGGGAGTTAGGGGGGGATCCGGATTTCTAGTGATCCCGCGAGTTCGGTGCTTCCTGATGTGCTAGGACGATGAAAATTGGCAGGCATGTCAGGGACCCGAACAGGTTGACTTGATAATAGTCGTTTCCCGGATCCGACCATCCGGGGGGGGCTGGAGGGAGGTGAATCCGGAAAAATGGGGTATTTTTAACTCACGAACGGGTGATTGGATCTTAATGAAACTTGATATATAGAAGTACCTTGTGTCTCAGACATCCCAGTTTAAACCGGGCCGGATCCGGTGACATGGGGGGAACTGGAGGGGGGACCTGGAAATCTTGGGAAACGCTTTGAGTAGAGAGATCGGGATGAAAGTTGGTGGAAAGAACAAGCACATGCCCTAGATACGTGATTGACATAACCGGACCAGATCCGTTCACAGTGGGGGGGGGGGGGATCCGAATTTCTAGTGATCCCGCGAGTTCGGTACTTCCTGATGCGCTAAGACGATGAAACTTGGCAGGCGTGTATGGGACCCGAACAGGTTGACTTGAGAATAGTCGTTTCCTGGATCCGACCATCTGGGGGGTGGGTGGAGAGAGGGGGAATCCGAAAAGTGAGGTATTTTTAACTTGCGAACGGGTGATCGGATTTTGATGAAACTTGACGTGTAGAAAGATCTCGTGTCTCAGACGCCCCATTTTAAATCCGAACCGGATCCGGTGATATTGGGGGGAGTCGGCCGGGAGAGTCGGCCGGGGGAACTGGAAATCTTGGGAAACGCTTAGAGTGGAGGGTTTGGGATGAAAGTTGGTGGGAAGAGCAAGTGAATAGCATAACCGAAATGGATCCGGTCACTGTGGGCGAGTTGGAGGGGATCCGAGTTTGTAGTAATCCCACGAGTTCGGTACTTCCTGATGTGCAAGGAGCCAAGGACAATGAACTTGGCATGCTTGTCAGGTACCCGAACTATTGACTTGAGAATGTCGTTTCCCCGATCCGACCGTCGAGGGGGAGTATACAGAAGGGGAATCCGGAATCCAGTGGCAAGCTCAGCTATTGAACGGGTTATCGGATTTTATCGAAACTTGATATTTAGAAAGGTCTCGTGCCTCAGACATCCCATTTTAAATCCGGACCAGATCCGGTGACATTGGGAGGAGTTGGAGGGGCGAACCGGAAATCTTTGTAATCGCTTAGAGTGGAGGGATCGGGATGAAACTTGGTGGGAAGAACAAGCATAAGTTCTAAATATGTCATCTAGAGCTTTCAGATTGAATGAACCTAGATATCCTAATTCTAGGTACGAACCGCATTTTTTAATGACGGGGTGTTTATTGTGAAGTTCTCTTCTACTTTCTCGTACCACTACTCGTAACAGAGCAAAATAACACTAGAGAGTAACGCCAAGACCTATGCTTTCCGTGCTTCTCAAATGGGCCATACTCAAATCGCTGCCCACTACGCTTTCGACATTTAAAGTAAGACAAATTTGCGGGTTTACAAATTCCTAGTAAAGCTAAGATGCGGTCTACACACATCAAGGAGCCAGTGAAGATCTTATCTTTTTTTTGCTGTGTTCAGAATATGAAGTTATTGGAGCCAGCGATGGTGCACAACTGATGAGTTTCAATAGGGACGTTCAGTACCGCTAGTGGTGCTAGTATTGCTCCTGTTCGAGTGTGTGTCACTTTTTCCAAGTCTTGGCGCTACTCCCTAGCGTTATTTTGCTCTGACTCGTAACAAGTGCCATATGAGCTCGTAGCTCTTGTTTGAATATCAACTTGAACGGCTTGAGCAGCCGTTGCAAAAGTTCCAGCCCTGCGGTTGCTCTTACTCTGCGATATAAAAAGAAACCCAACGGCTTTTCGTTCAGTCTGTTTTCAGTGTTGGGGGCAGAGGGTTTATTATGTTTTCGCTCAAACGAAATGAGGGATACCCTTAACGTCCGTCCGTCTATCTTTGGTCACGGTAATTTCCGAACGGATAGAGGTATTTGATGGTGTTTGATTTCTCAGGTGAAGTAGATGTACCTTGCAACTGAACATTAAGGTTCGAAGGTACGGCTTGAACGTATATAGGATAGTGCGAGGAGTTGACAATGTTAACCTGAGGATTTATTTACTTTTTCAAATTACCCTTCAGCACAGATTTAAACTGTATCAGCCAAAGCCAAACCGACGTGTTGGCATGTATAGTTTTCAAAATAAGGTCTGTAAAGATTGGAACGCACTACCAGATGAGACTGTTATGTCGGAAAACGTAGATATCTTCAAACGATCTATTGTTTCGTCAACATTTGATTCGATCGTTTATGCAGACCCGTTTTTGCCAACTTAAGTTTAATTCAGTTTATTTTTCATTGTATTAGATTTATTATATTACTAGTGCCCTGTGTTCACATTCTATTCTAGTATTTTTCATTGTATTAGATTTATTATATTACTAGTGCCCTATGTTCACATTCTATTCTAGTGACAAGTCTTTATGACTTACCACTTTTGGTGTTAATAAGTAAATAAATATTGCGGTAGACGGATATGGAAAAACAGAAAATGCTATTAGTCCTTGCGCCGGATTCAGGGTCGACCAGACTCCGGACAAGAGCGGAAATTTAAGAATTTCCTGATTTCCCCATAAATCAGATTGGTAGGAAACCACATGTTGGATTTGAATACGCTTTAGTTTCCGGATCTGACTGATAATCCTGCTGAAATACGGTAAAAGCTGACTTGGGGTAAGCACATGAGTGTTAAATTGTGGTCTGCTATTAATGTTGACATGGTGTGAATAGTCGGTCGGAATCCAGCGGAAACTTTGTCATGTATATCAATGTCGGGAGTTTCGTAATTTTTAAAACATGTTTGCGCACGCTTGAAAACCCCTCCTTCAATTTGTGTTCTCGAATTGGAAGTTTACCTGTCCATGATTCCATCAGTTTGATTCTGAATTAGTGAATACCCTTTCTGGAAAATATTTTTGAGTGTTTTGTGATTAATCTATTTTTCTTTGTATTTTTCTACTGCACTTATGCCTTCGGGCAGTGCGTTATAAATCATTCATTTATTCATTCATTCATTCCTCTGTTGAACGTTCTGAGAATAGCCTTTTGAAAGGTTATCTTTTCGCGAACACTTAAAAGGGACATTACAGATATAGCCCTGGTACCCAACATAACTTTCAACACAAGGATGCGCAACCATGTGTTAGCTGTTATCAAACTTCTGACAGCGTGGTGACGGAGATACCAGATAATTTTACGCTGTAATTGCTATAAATGTGGTAGGACTTAGGCGGAGTAATCTCATCCTAGAGGTAGTGGAGGCTATGCTTCAAACATGCTCACCGGTGTACACGTTTTCATCTAGGCGAAGCAAGTCAGATTATTCAGTAGTCAGCGACCTTCCAGTGATGGGAAAATCCGTATGAAAAACAAGGAAAGATATTGGTTTGCTGTTTATTGTACGGTTTTTAAAGGACGCCTCGCACTGCATAACGTTTCTGCTAAGATGTTCTGAGATAGTTGACCAGTTTATGTCTAAGATATACTTATAGAAAATTACTCATGGCTTCGGCTGTTTTTAGCCTCTTTCCACGCCTTGACTTGGATGCCAGTCTTGGCAAAATCAGGATAACCGGTCTTCGGACGGGAACAGCTCCCCGGGAATAATGATCGGGCGCCTGATACGTCACGCAAAGAGAAGAAATCGTGGCAAGCGTCATAATCAGTATTACTACTGTAATACAGGAGATAGGATACACCTATGAAGTGTAGAATCGTGTGAGCGAGAATGGATTGAAATACCACTTAAGTAGAATGAATAGCTATCATGAGTACGACGCGTCCTTTAAGGCACTAGGTGGGAATAACTTGTCCTTGACTTTATTTGGGAAAGTTAATTTTAGGACATTTGAATGATCTTTAGACTGAACAGTTAAGACGAAGAAAAACTTCTTGGAAACCGAAGTAAGTATTTAATAGGGCAGGGGCAGACTCTTTACAAGCTTTTTAGACAAGCTTTGTTTCGAGGATGTATTTCGGACGTATTTCACGACCCCAGAATTGACAGCTAACTTACAGCTTCTTAGAAAATGAATGACACTAATTTCTTTTTCCTTTTCAGACCCAACCCGGACAACCTCGAGCTCATTCTAGCAGACGACGACGGGTCACCGGAATTCGACTTCCCACCTTGGGATAAAGCGGAATTAGTGACACGTTTTTCGTTCAACACGTTGGCCCTAGCAGTAAAACGCAATAGGAAGTAAGCGGAAAGGCGTCGCAGTATTGGTGAGTGTATATTTGATTTTGATTCGTGGTTTCTGCTTCTTAAATGAGGCTTGGCATATGTGGGGTAGGCTAAGTGCGCAAAATGGGCTTGAAATACAGCTGCGTCCTGGAAAGATGTCATACGAATCGGTGCTGATCCATCCCCCTACCGCCCTCCCGAACTTGCTTTTAGGTGCGTTTCGCATAAACTGTGACTTTTCCTCTTCCGTCGAAACTGGCTCCTTTTTTTTTTTTTCACAACTATTGGTAATTCTCGCTTTATCATCTACATAATTATATGCCTCAACTTTTTTGCTTCATTTTAACCGGCCGCAGAATTCTGGCTCGCATTGTCGAAGTAGTGAACGTCTGCGACAAATCTTAGAATTCTGCGACCAGTGGCAACACTGTTCGGTACAGGCTATTTCTTCCCTTTTCCTGCCCCATCCATACTATTTTCGGGTTAGAGATTGCTTCGTCCTTGGTCAGCGGGAAATGTCAAAGTGATTTGAAACATTCGTCGCACACAGATGGCAGTTGCATTTCTGCACGGCGAATAGTTTGTTCTCATATATAAACAAAAGTGAGGTCTCAAAACTGACTTATCGAGACTCGAGGATGCGACCAGGCCCTACAACCGAGTGGTTACCCACTCCCCGGCACCTGCTGTACCCCCTTCCCTGGCGCCGGCCGGCACCGACCGTAATCGTATGCACCGGCGCGGGCCATAAATTAGTCGATGCATCTTCCAAACGCTTCTAAAAATGCTTATTTTGACTTATTAACACGTGGCAACCGGTGCCGGCTGATGTCAGCTGGTGCCGGCACCGACCAGGCACCGCGGCACCGGGCAGTTGCTGTACACTACAATCGAGAGTGGGCACCCCTCGCCTACAACATGACAGCACTACCCGCACCTTCCTTTTGAATTTTCATATAAATTTCCTGATTAATTTACACTTCTGATGTAGGGCTTTTTGAAGAACATCGAACATCGAAATTCTTCGTCTTAAAATTAGAGGCTGTAAACTCTCTCTAGACAAACACGCGTCGAATTAAATGGAATTCCATACTTTTCACGCATTGCAAACAGAGTAAAAAACTGTCCCGAATAACTGCCTCGTCCGGTTTTTCTGCCATCTGCGTAGTCTGTAAGAACAGACTGAATCACTCTGAATTTGGAATGGTCGGATGTTTCTTATCATGCATTTGGCTTGGTCCAGCTTGTCGCGCTAGGTGGCTTTCGCGGTCTCTTGACGAAATATGGTTGGCGGAAAGGAGAGTCGACTTTACGAAGTAAGAGCCTCGTAGATTGAAGTGTTGTGTAGCTGCACTCAGCAGCGGCAGTACGTAGAGAACACGAGATGCTGGGTTTACACTTTGGCGTAAATTCAAGCTCATTTCAAATACATGCGTCTTTTTTGCTCTGTTTGCTCTTAAAAGATTCTTGAGCTATCGAGTCGGACGTAAATACGCTCGTCTTTGAAAACTACTCTCGTATTTTGTGCTGTTTGTAAATTCACCGTTGTCGAAACGTTCTTCTGGGCTTTCAAATTTCCTGTTAATAGGCTGTAGCGTAGGCCTATTGGTGGTACTTGAACATGGTGGTAGTTTGCACAGTTGGAGGATTTTTCAGTCGCTATTAACAGCTTAGTTAAGGTGAATGAATCTAGTCCACTATCTTTGCGCTAGGAAAGATGGGGGACGGGAAGTTTTGCTTTTTATCCAGATATAGGCAGCAAGCATTGGTACAAGATGGTGCATAGGCTTTACCGTACCATTCGCATGACGTCTTTCCCTTAATTCTAGGCTATGGTGAATGAGAGAAAAAAGAAATAAAGAAAATACAACAGATCACACACAACAACTGAAAAAAAACACTATGAAAAGACAGATGAGGCCGAGGTGCGCACCAAGTCGAAAACACGCGTGAGAACCAATATTGTCAATTCTCATTTTTTTCTAAATTCTCAGTTTTATTTATTCTTCAGCATAGCCAACATTCAACATATTCCTGTACCAATAGTCCCTTAATATGTGACAACGGGTCACCTGTGCCTCGACTTGTGCAAGACGGACAACAAATTACCAGAAACTCTTTGTCTGCAGATTATCCAGCGAACTTAAAATTTCTGTAGCTCCGTAGCGATCTACAAGGCGTCCGTTTCGGACCGATCTGATACCGCCCTGTCATTTCGTCTAAATCGTGTTCTTAAAAGCTTTTTCTTAAATTACTCACTTTTTATGTTGTGCTGAAATTGAGGAAAATCTTTGCCGGGCTTGTCCACCTAGCTAAGACACGAAATGTCGTATTACAGATAAAATAAAAGACACCGCTTACTATCTATCGTTCAGACGGCTTCGGTTGGCTTTAGTGTTTCTCCAGGCCGCTTGGACTTTGAGCTCGATTACCGCAGAATTATGTAGCTGATCTTTCTGACGAATGAGGTTCTCGAAAAGAGTACGCGTTATAAAACTTAGTGGGATGGTTAGATGTGAAAGTATTCCTTCAGCCCAAGCTGACTGCGAATCATATTTGGTGACTCCTAACTGGTGATTTTGCTGAGATTTATTGCAGCGATATATCGGCCCAGTGAAATATCGCTGGAATAAATCTCAGCTGACTTATTCCTTTAGCGCCATCAAAGAGAATAAATTTGAAGACTCGGGAAGAAGAATGAATGAAACGTTTCAGTTTCAGTTTTATTTTTATGGCACTTGCCTTCCGGCCAAGTGCCATATACCGATCACTTTTCCGTCGGTCGGTCGGTCTGTCGGTCGGTCAGTCCGGTGATCGCGAGTTAGGGTACTTCCAGATGTGCTAGGACGATGAAACTTGGCAGGCATATCAGGGACCCGACCAAACTAATTTAGAAATAGTCACTTCCCCGATCCGACCATCATGGGGGGAGGGAGGGGAGCCGAAATTCGGAATTTAGGGGCATGCATAACTTTCAAACGGGTGATCGGATCTTAATGAAACTTGATATTTGGAAAGACGTCATTTCTCAGATGTCCCGATTCAGGTCCGGATCGAATCCGATTGATGTGGGGGGGGAGTCTGAGGGGGGAACCGGAAATTATGTGACACGCTTAGACTGGAGCGATCGGGATGAAACTTGGTGGGAGGAACAAGCACATACCCTAGGTACGTCTTTGACAGACCCGGACCGGGTTCGTGCACTGTGGGGGGAGTTGGAGGGGGGTTCCGGAATTCCGGTGATACGGAGTTAAGTTACTTCCAGGTGTGCTAGGACAATGAAATTTGGCAGGCAAATCAGGGACTCGACCAGATTAACCTGAAAATAGTCAACTTCCCGATCCGACCATCGTGGGGGGAGTGACGGGAGGGGGAATCCGGAATCTTGAGGTATGTATAACTTCCGAACGGGTGATCGGATCGTAATGAAACTTGATACGTAGAAAGATCACATGTCTCGGATGCCCAGTTTCAAGTCCGGACCAGATCCGATAAAGGTGGGGGGGATCGGAGGGGGGAACCGGAAAACTTGTGACACGCTTGGAGTGGAGCGATCGGAATGAAACTTGGTGGAAAGAACAAGCACAAGCCCTATGTACGTAAGTGACAGAACCGGACAAGATTCGGGCACTGTGGGAGAGTCAGAGGGAGGGGGTCCGGCATTCCGATGATCGCAAGTTAAGGTACTTCCAGGCGTGCTAGGACGATAAAACTTGGCTTGAAAATTAGAGACTTGACATGATTGGCTTAGAAATAGTCAGTTCCCTTATCCGACCATCGTGGGGGGAGTGGAGGGAGGGAGAATCCTGAGTTATGTATAACTTTTGAACGGGTGATCGGATCTTAATGAAACTTGATATTTGGAAAGACCTCATGTCTCAAATGTCCTGTTTAAAGTCCGGATGTAATCCGATGAATGTTGGGGGGGGGGAGGTGGAGGGGAGAACCCGAAATCTTGTGACACGCTTAGAGTGGAGCTATTGGGACGAAACTTGGTTGGAAGAAGAAGCAGAAGCTCTAGATACATCAGTGACAGAACCGGACCGGGTTCGGGCACTGTGGTGGGAGTTGGAGGGGGGTCCGGAATTCCGGTGATCGCGAATCAAGGTACTTCCAGATGTGCTAGGACGATGAAACTTGGCTTGGAAATCAGACACTTGACAAGATTGGCTTAGAAATTGTCAGTTCCCAGATCCGACCATCCCTTAAAGTATTAATCGCAACCACAACGTACAAAAAAATACTTTTTAGCAAAATACACATTTTCGTGATCCCTATGAGCCCGTGATCATTTTTGCCTTAAGGGTTTTGCTCACACGTGATTTCCTTAAAGTACAAACAATACTTTTGAGTAAAATATACATGTTCGTGCTCCTGATGAGTTCATCATGTTTTTTACTTCAAGAGTTTTGATTACAAATGATCACAACAAACCCACAAATTGACGAATTCCTACTTTCATCCTCTGACCCAGCCTTGCAAGTGCCATATGAGCTTCCAGCTCTTGTTTTTTTTCAGTTTAATTTTACTATATTTAAACACAAAAAATACATCAGTAACACTCCTACCAGGAAAGCACAAAAGGAGTGCTTGGCTAGGACAGGGAAATAACCTGTATTAATCAATCAACAAACAGCATCAACTAACTGAATACCCTATACAAAAAAACGTTGTGGGATATAGATGGCATTAAGATGGTCCTTTAAACATTGGTATCCATCTTTTTCCCATAAAACCCTCGTCCCAAAATCTGTAGTGTAATAGTCAAATATACTCTGTAGTGAGTGCGACGGGAAATAGGTAGCCAAGCAAGTCTGTGTTGACGATTGCCTTTTTACGTATATTGCCTTCCGAATACGTGTTGAAATAAATCATTAGACGAATCATATTGTCCTTCAAAAAGCAAGACGCGCTGTTCCAGTCCGAGTAGTGTACAATAGAGGTATGCTTATGTTAACGTTTTGGATCTTCATGAACTTGCTCTGACTAAAGTTAACTACCAGTTATCCAAAATAGGTAACTAAGGGCCTCTGAAAACACCTGAGTAGGTATTTTGGATCTTCATTCTACCATTCAACCCAAAACTGCACTGTTTACATTTAAGTAACTGTTCAAATTAACATACCTCCACTGTAGTTCAGCCAATCCAGGTCGATAGCTTGTGACAACAAAACATTTCGTACGGCTGGGTTAGTTTATGGCTGTCGAATAGACTGTCGAAAAGTCCGTCCTTTTTGGCTCCTGCAGCCTTCTAGTCATAAGCCATCTACCTATATAGCAGACTGACTGACTGACTTTTCCGTCAGTCAGTCTGCTTGGTGATGAAGGGTTAGGTACCGGCAGATTCGGCAGTAAACAAGGTAAAGGAATTAGCGCAGTCTAAAAAAAGAAAATAAAAATTACAGTGAGCTTTCGATAACATAGTAAATGCACAGGAACAAATAAAACAGAACATATAAGGAAAAGATGATGGAACTTGGCTGGTAAACTACGGGCCTCGCCATATTTAGTTCGAAATCGTAATTTCTCGAGTTGGACAATGCGTTTCGGTGTGGAGAGAGTAGGAATGTGAACCTTTTTGGCACTTGGAACCCGAACGGATGCTTTAATGAACATAAAAACTGGTACATGGTAATATAGGGAAACCCCGGGAAATCTTGTCGTACGCATAAGTGCCGGACAGGTGGAGGGACCGGGACGAAATTTGGAAGGTAGAGCATCCTAAGCACTAGATTTGCCGTTTATAGATCTAGATCTTCTACTGAGAAGGAGCGAGGGGTCCCTGGAATCGGGTTTTTCTTATTTTATGTGGAGTGTCAAAACTCCCCACAAATATGACGCTTCGCCCTCTACTGCTACCAATGTGGCGAAGGTGTAACGTGGTTGATCCGCCGCAACTACCGTTTCGAGCTCACAGCCTAGGTTGAAGCCTGGCCTTGTTTGTTTTAAAGTAAAGTTGAGTCTTCACCTTCCGGAATCTGGGTTCCCAGATTTTCCGAGTTTTTTTTTTGTTTCTTCTGCGATACTTAAAAATTCCGGAAATCTGGAAGTTCAAAAGTCCCTTTTTTCAGGATTATTTTGATATACTTTCGGACCGGTTGGTATTCCAGATGCAATTTACAGAAGACGTCAACGAATAATCTGGAAGCCCAGATTCCGGAAGTTCCGGGAGGTGAAGACCTGACTTAACAGAATAGGGCTGAGATACGACAGTCTAGTTACCCATCATATATTCGCGTAAGTAGGCATGAAGACTCGACAATAACGCGTTACTTCGTTGTTTTGACCACGAATATTGAGTTTTCGCTGACCAACTTATTATTTTGCAATTTGTGAACCTCTATACGAACGTACCACTATGTTTGAAATATTTGACAACTGCAAAGGTAAATAATTGCCGAAAAATAGCTCATGACAGATTTTCCTTCTTCAAGTGATGAAGGCGAAAGATAGAAATTGAAAGTGACGAAGGAACGCTTGACATTCGACCATATATGTTTGAGCCAGAGTGAGCTCATCAAGTTCGCCTAGCGGTCAAATTCGCCTAGTGGTGGTTAAATTTTTCGTGCAGGCAGCACGTAATCTAAACGTTATTACTAAAGCCCCGGGTGACAAAAAAAAATCCCTTAGTCAAAATGGTTCAATAAGTTTGCTTTTCAGTTAAACTTTACGTAGGAAGCAAACGATATGATAGTGTTTTTTGGGATCCCAAAACGTAAGTGGAGGATACCTATGACATCGCAAAAGTTGTCCGTCTGTCCGTCCGTCTGTCTGTCTGTAAGCACGATAACTCTCGAAGGCAGTGAAATATTTTGATGAAACTTGGTGTGGGGATTCTTTGGGTCAAGAGTAAGGTCGAGTTCGTAGATGGGCCCTGTAGCTTTACATTTAGGGGTGGGGGAGGGGGTTTAAATTAAGGGGCAAGCATATTTTTTTTAAACAGCTAATGTGATAGTCGATTATGGGGCAAGAAGACACGCTGAACACGAATATGAAAACCATTTTCTCGCCGAACAAGTAGTTCGTCCGGAATCCGCCCAAAACCGGAAAGTTTGTAAAAAGTAGAGTCTTATTTGAAGTTGATTAGATGTTCGATATAGGGGTAAGAAGGCATGCTGAACAAGAATATGAAAACCGTTTTCTTGCCGGACAAGTAGTTCGTCCGGAATCCGGCCAAAACCGGAAAGTTTTAAAAAGTAGAAGTCTTATTTGAAGTTGATTAGATGTTCGATATAGGGGTAAGAAGGCATGCTGAACAAGAATATGAAAACCGTTTTCTCGCCGGACAAGTAGTTCGTCCGGAATCCGGCCAGAACCGGAAAGTTTGTTAAGAGTAGAAGTCTTATTTGAAGTTGACTAGATGTTCGATATAGGGGTAAGAAGAGATGCTGAATCCGTATATGACAATCATTTTTTTGCCGGACAAGTAGTTCGTCCGGAATCCGGCCAAAACCGGAAAGTTTGTTAAAAGTAGAAGTTTTATTTGAAGTTGATTAGATGTTCGTTTCAGGGGTAAGAAGACATGCTGAATCCTTATATGAAAAGCATTTTCTACTCGGACAAGTGTTTAGGTCGGAATCCGGCTGAAACTGGAAAATTTTTGAAAGCAAAAGTTGTGTTTGTAGTTGATTTCATCATTCTGCGGTCGCCTCGTTTGAATCAAAATTAAATTTGATTGATTGATTGATTGAATGTGAAGGATGTGAGACCGTTTGAGATGACTCGAAATGGTGTACACCCTATCCCGTCACCTGCCGGCACTACTGTATTTTTGTAGAGCCAAGACAAGGTTCTGCACTAATTATTTCATCATTCTGTGATCCCCTCGTTTGAATGATGACTCGTAAGAAATTTAAGACTATTCGATATGAGTGAACGAATGAATGAATGATTTATTTGCACATTAAAGCCATCAGGCCATCATGCAACAAAACAAAACAAAAAATCAACAATCTGACATACGTATCCTCACACAAACACATTCTTAATATTTTTTAAATATTTGGCCGTTCCCTTTCAGGCAGGCTACGTCGCGCCGCGGGTGCTTGCTGAGGTGGAAGCAATTCTTGGATGAAACTGGGCCAGAAAAAACCTTCTTTCGCGTCAAGATCGACAGCTCTCGGGGCCAATCCTGTCATCGGTTAGCTATTGAGACCCGCCTCTTTCATGTTTCATTTTACCAGGATCTAGTTTCAGCTTTCGTCCGTTTTTGGGAAAAAACAGCTTCTCGATAGCAAAAAACCGCAGGCTACTCGTATTCATTTATAGCTATGTAAATTTACGTAACCAGATAGTTTCAACCGCGACTTGGAGTAGGCGAAAGTTCCCGAGTTTGCAGAAGTTTCAAAACCTGGAGTCACACAATTGGCTCGATTTTGCTGCCATTCACTTAAAACTTCTGCGATAATCCATATTCGGACAAGGAAATTGAGATAGCTTCAGAATGTTTTTGTACACACACCGCAATTCTCCAAGTTGCTGGGCAACATTTTTCCTCGTGCTGGGAAAAATCGTAATCCGAACAAGGGTTGTTAATAACCCTGAGAATTACTGCAAGTGACTGCAACTTTTACATGGAGTGGCCTTCTCATATGAACACACATGCCGTATATTACTAGAAAGCCAGATGCAATTAATTTCATTTATTGAGCCATTAAGCTTGTGGAAGCTCGCGATTCTCTGTAGGGATAATTATCTGTTCTTTGTCCGGCCAAGAGCAAATACAATTTGTTTATTTATTAACCCATTGCCTTTAAAACTGAACGAGGGGGCGTTGTTTAAGTAATTTATTTATTTATCATCCGCCATTTCAACAAAGGAAAAGGACGGGATTCGAAGGAAACAAGACCACAGGTTTCGATGAGATCCCAAAATTTAATATTTCACCCAGACAACTAGGTCTTGTCTACGCCAGATCAGTCTTCGCCAGGCTAATCATCTGATATACCTGTATAAGCCATATCTATTTTGACGATACTGATCGAAACTTCCTGCTTTACTTCTGCCAAATTTCCGGTTTCGGCCGAATTCCGAGCGAACTACTTGCCCAACCAAAAAAAGATAGTTCAGAAACGAATTCAGCGCATCTCCTTATCTCTATAAAGAACATCTAATCAACTTCAAATAAAACTTTAACTTATAAAAAAAAATCCGGTTTCAACCGGATTCCGGACGAACTATATGTCCGGGTGAAAAATGATCGTCTTTTACAGATTCAGCGCCTCTTCTTACCCTAAATCTGTCATCTAATCAACTTCAATACAAATTTTACTTTTAAACAAATTTTCCGGTTTCGGCCGGATTCCGGGCGAACTACTTGTCCGGCGAGAAAATGGTTTTCACCATCGTGTTCAGCATGTCTTCGTACCCCTAGATCGAACATCGAATCAACTTAAAGTAAAACTTTTGCTTTTAACAAATTTTCCGGTTTCGACCGGATTCCGGGCCGGATGTCGTGCTTACAGACAGACGGACAACTTTTGCGATGTCATAGGTATCCGTCACTAACGTTTTGGGATCCTAAAAAAGAAAACAAAAGGACAACAGTCATGAATTGAAACATCTCTGATCATAAACGGCTCTCCTTTTTTATTTTATTTGTTTTTGCTCAAATGGGGTTGCTATGCAATACAGGAAAATTCCATGCCAGAGAAGCGCCTCGATTTTTCGGAAAAACGGTCGATATAATCTTGAAACGTCGCTGTTTTAGAATAACAGTCGATTTTTCCTCGAAACAGTTGATTTTTGGGATGCCAAAACGTTAGTGACGGATACCTATGACATCGCAAAAGTTGTTCTTCCGTCCGTCTGTCCGTCTGTAAGCACGATAACTCTCGAAGGGAATGAGATATTTTGATGAAACTTGGTGTGAGGATTCTTTGGGTCAAGAGTAAGGTCGAGTTCGTAGATGGGCTCTGTAGCCCTACATTTAGGGGTGGGGGAGGGAGAGGGGGGTCTCGCCGGACAAGTAGTTCGCCCAGAATCCGGCCAAAACCGGAAAGTTTGTTAAAAGTAAAAGTTTTGTTTGAAGTTGACTATATGTTCGATTTAGGGTTAAGAAGATATTCTGAACACGATGGTGAAAACCCTTTTCTTGCCGGACAAGTAGTTTGCCCGGAATCCGGCCAAAACCGTAAATTTTTTTAAAAGCAAAAGTTTTATTTTAAGTTGATTAGATGACAGATTTAATGATGACAACAAAATATTTGTAAACAGCTAATATGATAGTCGATTGTGGGGTAAGAAGACATGCGGAACACGGTGAACACCCACACCCAACGGTAAAAACCATTTTCTCACCGGACAATTAGTTTGCCCGGAATCCGGCCAGAAGCGGAAAATTTGTTAAAAGCAAAAGTTTTATTGTAAGTTGATTAGATGACAGATTTAAGGGTAAGAAGAGACGCTGAATCTGTATATGACAATCATTTTTTACCTAGACATATAGTTCGTCCGGAATCCGGTTGAAACCGGGTTTTTTGTATAAGTTAAAGTTTTATTTGAAGTTGATTAGATGTTCTTTATAGGGATAAGGAGATACGCTGAATTCGTTTGTGAACTATCTTTTTTTGGCTGGACAAGTAGTTCGCTCGGAATTCGGCCGAAACCGGAAATTTGGCAGAAGTAAAGCAGGAAGTTTCGATCAGTATCGTCAAAACAGATATGGCTTATACAGGTATATCTGAACTTGATTTTCTCAGATGATTAGCCTGGCGAAGACTGGATCTGGCGAAGACAAGACCTTGTTGTCTGGGTCAAATATTAAATTTTTGGGATCCCATCGAAACCTTTGGTCTTGTTTCTTAAAGACAGTCGTTTTTTTGGAAAAAAGACGCTGAAAATGACCAGCCAGTCGATAAATACCTTGCCCTCCCCCCCTAACATTTTAGCTAGCAACGCCTCTGCTGTGAGCTATGAAATCATGGTTAGTTTTCGCAATTAGTTATATGTCAAATAGGCTGTTCTTATTATGGTATGGAGTTTTCGTCATCCGACCTTTGGTTTTGACCCTCTAATTTTTTATTTTTGTGTGAAGAAACCTTGAACCTTGAGGAGGAAAATCTGTCCCACTTCCTCCTCCAATGTCAGGCTCTTTCCCCTTTGAGGAATATGGTTCTTAAGGGTCGTTTGACTTATCTACGAACGCAAACCTCATGGTTGAAGGCAGTTGAAGCAACAGAATTTTCCAGCAAGCATAAGATTTTGCATGGATAAGTGGGCAGTTAATGGATAGCTTAAATTGGTAGGGATAAACCGTTCGATTTGTAATTTTTTTGTATGCTTTTGTTGTATGGTATTTCATCTTAATTGTTACTTTTGGTCGCGTTTCTTTCTAAATATGGTCCAGTAAAGTAAGAGGATTCCGGGGGTGCCAACTCCCAAAATTGGGGTACAGGTGTGTCCGACAGTTGAGTGTGCCCGACGACGGAGTGTGCCCGACTCCCCGGTACAGAGTGTGCCCGTCAGTTGGCACCCCCTCGGATTCAAAGCTCCTGTAATGGTCGTGGCATCGGAGAAATCGGAAAATAGTCTTCGGAAATAGCCATGGAAAGCTTATGTATTTATGAAGTAATATACGAACTTATGAGGTTCATGTGGAGCTTTTGGAGTTCCGTCGCTCCAAATATGTTCACAAAATTCAGTTTTCCTTGACGACTAGAATTGATGTTCCTTCAGCCCGAGCTGATTGCGAATCATATTTGACGTTTAGCACTGTCAAACAAGACCTAGTGCGCCTCACACCGGAGAAATTGGACATAGTAGTTGGAAATGAAAGAATCAAAAGGAAACATCCATCTGGTGAGAATGACCAAATCACCCCTACGTAATGGGCCGTGGAGCTTTGTAGGGGACAAAACTTATTTTGTTCATTTATTTTGAATTTCGTAAAATTATACTGAACTGAACTGAAACAGAAACGATGTTGTTTGCGTAAAATGTCTGCTGGGTTTCGGTTCTGACGCAGTGCGTGTGACCTGTGGCCACATCTCCGGAGTAACAGTTATGAAATGGGATCGAATTTCGAAGTGGAAAAATCAGCCGTCCTTTAGCGCCCTTAAATTAGCCTGCCAGGAATATTGATGGTTTTATTAACAGGTTGAGCTAAATTCACAAACCAACAGCATATAAGGTGTAATTTGTAGTTTCGAGAAATAACTCATGATTTTTTAAGGTATAATTATGCATTCCGGAGGCAAATTAGACGCTGTTCTATTTCGAGTGTAAACCTGTTAGCATCTTATCTTGTATCGTCGGTGGTGTTCTGGTTGTAAGATCTACATGTTTATGCCCGGCTCGGCATCGTCAGATGTGATCTTTAAATTTCGATGAAGATGTCAAGCTCCGGCATTAGCACCAGGATCTAATTCTTGTGAGTCGAGTTTATCTGCAAGTGCATGATGTCGAATGTTGCCAAGTTGCTAACGTGCCAGCTTGTGGACTTTTTCCTGCTGCGTCTCCTACACCAATGTCCACTACATCGTATCTCATACATGAGTCACACCTTAAAGATTTTCATATTGTAAATGTTTTTTTGTTTTGTTTTTTATTGCCCATAAAGAACGTGTTACATCCTGCAGTTTCATCGCTGTACAGACAATTCTTCACTCCCACTGACAGTCAGTGCGTTTCACTAACAAACGGACAATCGTCCGAAACAGTTCATGTCTTCGACAATTCTTTCCACGGAAAACTGTCACATATTTAAGTTCTCACGTGGGAAATTTATGACAAAGCAGATGCTTTACAGGTATCAGATTCGTACACTGTGAGAAGTTCGATAACATTTAATAAATGTTTTGCGCATCCTTGTGTTGGAATATGTTAAATGGTCATAGGCTATGACCAATTTAAGTGCTACATTTCGCGAAAAGTTACCATTTAAAAGGGTAATACCAGATATAGCCTATTCTCACAAAATTGAATATAGGAGTGCAAGCATGTGGTATCTCTTACGCAAACTTCTGTTTGCGTAACGGATGTATACTGTTAGTTTCCAGTCCAAAGGACTACCTAATCCTCAGTATCCAGTTACCGATCCGTTCTGTCCGAATCATTCCCCACTTGGGATCACATCGTTAGTTTTCGCGTTGTTTTGTTTTGCAGCAAAGTAACTTTGTTTTATGTTTCTTGTAACGAAGAGCGTGTTCCACCCCTCTACCAATAGTAACTATTAGTTAGTACTTCCGTTCCAGCCTCACGAAGAGTTACTACGCTGACCGAACTAATAGTAACTATTTGCTTACCACGCTCGGGAGCGTAGTAACCACGCCTCGGGAGAGGCTTTTCACTTGAGCTTTAATCTTCGTCCATTTTGTTCCGAGGTTTTTCGAGATTCGCCAAACTTTTTAGTTTTTTACACGAATACAAAAAAAGAAAACGGAAGTTGGAATTTGTAGGCGTACTCTCGCTGTTCGCCGGGAACTCCTGTAGTGGAACCCTCCACGTTTTTGTTTGTCCCAAGGACTCACTCCCCGCATTCTGGTGAGTCCCAACGGACGGGAGATGCTCTGAACATCACGCCGGCATTAAAAAGGGACGGCCCTGTCAATTCGATGGGGAGTCGATTCGGGGAGTTGCAGGTGTTGTTGGCTTATGAAACACAGATGTTAGGGATCTTCAAAAGGAACTTCGGAGATTAGTATTGAGTTTTGTTGTGGAATAAGACAAAAAGGCAGTGCCAAGTTGAGTTAAACAAAGATCAAACAAACGAAAGTAAAAACAAAGTGGGCCATAATCTGTACAGACTGACTACGTCACCTTAATAAAAAAAACAAATTGACAAAATTCATTCTGAGGTTTTCCAGTGTTCTCGTTATATTCCCGGAAGCACCCAGGAAGTGACTTTCTATATTCTCGTGGTTCCCCACGACACCCGAAGAGTCCCTGGGAAACGATGAGAGTGTGCCTTAATTTGATTTCTAGATAAAAAGCCGATTACATATGCAACGAATTAGGTGCCAAGACATACGTTAACAATGTAATAAGCGGCTGTCATTAATGATGGTTATTTCTGAATGCACAACTCTTCCCAGAAATGATCGTTTCATGATAATATGTCCAGCAATATTGTTTTTTCAAAAATACGAATACTTGCCCGGCGAAATTTGCTATTTTCTTGCTGGCGGTTGTCGAATTTGCCAGACTTCCAAAAAATTTAAAATTACGCGCCGTGGTAAACAGTGTTAAAAAGCTAAGCAAAAGAGAAGGACTCCGAAACACAAGATAGATAAAGCAGCGAAGTTTTCGCTGCTTTACCGGCAAACTCGGCTCGGTCGAAAAAAGCTCTAATGTTTTGTAGGGACAAAAGAAACAATGGCGATCCTCGGGATTTCTGAAAATTATGTTTCCATGGAGTAGCTGTGGATACTATAAAAGGTAGAATGACGACGCATTGATTTAAAAAACGCATCGTCTGATCAAAAAAGTACGCAAGCGCTCAAACGTGGAGTTTGAAAGTAAAATGTTTATCACATCTTATAGAAACAGCGTTAGAGCCAAGACATCTCTCATCCCCAGTAACCAAACTAGTGTTGAAATAGCCTAGCCTAATTTGAAATCACCCCACTTTAAAAGCTAATAATGTAAACAAACCGCATTTATAAATCCAAATAGATCATGGAGACCTTGCGAGAACAGTCTCAACTTGAAACCTGAATGTCTTGCCAGCCAGTTCTACCCTTTAAACCTCTTTTTCATTAGGAAGGTGATTACAAGTACAATAATCCAAGTCGTAGCAGCCTAATACCCCTTAGTCACAACTTCATGAAGAACGGCATTGTCATCGATCATATGACAAAACTGTCCAGTTTCCAACTTTTCATTAAGGATTGAAGCAAGTCGCGTGGTCTTATTTGTGGTTGTTACACCAAAATCCACGTCTGTACATATGTCTCCCCAAGTATCAAGAGTTGAACTTCAGTCATAGACGACCTTAACTCATGGGACACCTGGGCCCAGCTGCCCATGAACAGGAGGGTGGGGGGGGGGGTCGAGACCCGTCAAAATGCGTATCTACACCTATATGTCCTTAAGTATATCAGCTTAAGGTTTGATTCCAGTCACGGGTCAAAAACTTAGCTCGTGGGCAATTTTTTGGCCAACTTGCCCTTGCCCAACCCTAAGATCTAATAGCCTAAGGAATTTCATCGCCCTATCTCCAGTTATTGTCAAGTTAAAAACATTAAAATATGGACAGTGTGCGCCCCATTTTCCCCTGAACCAAGTGGGAGTGGGGTTTGGGACCCCCAAAAAGCAGAAAGAGACCCAATGCTCACAAGCCTACCACCTGTTAGTTCCTGTCGCGGGTCACGAACTTCGCTCTTGGGCAATCTGGGCCCAGTTGCCCGTGAACAGGGTGGGTGGGGGAGATGCAACTTTAAAGTAATTTCCCAGCCGTAGGATCTACAAGTAGTTATGAACGTTATTCTCTGAGCAACCTGGGCCCAATTGCCCCTGAACCGGGTGGGGGTTGGGACTCTCAGAAGGCACAACTAGACCCCGCCCACAAGTGTACCAAGTTTGAACTTGATGCCTGCACTGGTTCAGCGAAAGCTGCTACAGCGCTCACAAGAGTAGATTGTTCATAAATGAACACTCAACGAACAAGAAAAAAGGTTTCGATGGGATCCCAAAAATTCAGTATTTGATCCAGACAATTAGGTTTTGTCTTCGCCAGATCCAGTCTTCGCCAGATTCCTTGAACATTTTTACTCTTAAAATTTGGAAACAGATTAAGGCCAAATAGCAAATCATCTGAAAAAAAAACAAATTCAGATATGCATTCAGCGTGTGCCCTGTAAGTCATATTTTGACGAAACCGAATCGAAACGATCCTGCCTTATTTGTGCCAGTTTTCCGGTTACGGCGAAATTCCGAAACAACTTGTCCGGCAAAAAAATAATGCTCAAACATGAATTCAGCTTACCTCCGTACCCCTCCCTATACCCAACATCTAATCAATTTCAAATACAAGTTTAACTTATAACAAATTTTCCGATTTCAGCCGGATTCCAGGCGAACTACTTGTCCGGGTGGAAAATGATTTTCACATATGTGTTCAGCATGCCTTCTTACCTCTAAATCGAACATCTAATCAACTTGAAATAAAACTTACTATTAACAAACTTTCCGGTGTCGGCCGGATTCCGGGCGAACTAATTGTCCTGTGAGTAAATGGTTTTCATATTCGTGTTCAGCATGTTTTCCTACCCCTTAATCGACTATCTCATTAGCTGTTTAAAAATATTTTGTTTGTCCCTTGATTTGAACCCCCCGCAAATGTAGGGCCACAGAGCCCATTCTACGAACTCGACCTTTCCCTTGACCCAAAGGATCCTCCCACCAACTTTCATCAACATATCTCATTCCCTTCGTGAGTTGTCATGCTCACAGACAGACGGACAGACGGACAACTTTTGCGATGTCATAGGTATCCCTCCACTTACGTTTTGGGATCCCAAAAACGCTTCGTCAGGCTTCGGCTCCGAGCCGGAAATATCACAACGCCAGGTTATATCCACCAAATTCAATCTACTGTTCCAACCGGCAGATGACAGTCTCCAAAAGTTTTTTTGTATTTAAAAATAAAAAAAATTATATTTGCAATTGTTCCTCCAAGGTTTTTACCGTAGACAGTCCCTCAACATTAGTCAGTTTGGCATTATTACAATAGACTGATTATGGGACAGATTTTCACGAAAGAATTCGAAAACCCTTGATGGTATCTGTGTAACTGTAGGCCCTCAAATTCGTATTTGTCTCCTTATCTAGCCGGTGGTCATTTCCATTAGATAAATGGTTCAATCAATTCTTCCATTCGTTGACGTGTACCCACGGGAAAGAGTCGAATAAAAAATACGTACATCCATCAACGCGTAGGGGAATGTAGCGTCTTCGCGTTCGGTGATTATTCCGATTTGGAATCAAATTTGAACCGCCCCAGTCATGTTCCACTGATATCATTCTTTCACGTGTTGATTAAGTTGTTTCGGACCGGTTTTCCGCCGGCGAGTTTTCTTTTAGCGATTTGATAAACGCACCTTCTGATATGAATTTCAAAACAGTAGGCTGCTGAGAGAACGTTGTAAGATTTGGTAAGTAAGCGCAGAATCCCTTTGGTTCACACTGATTTGAACCGCAACGTTCTCGAAACGTTCTGTCGCAGTCGTAAGCGTTGGAGTTTTAATGCAAAATGAGAGGGTCGATGCGCACAGTGTTGACGCAAAATGCAGTATGTGAGCCAGGGATCAGTCTACCGGATCCTTGTCTTTTTTTTCTTTTTTTCTTCTAAAGACTGCCAAATATTGGATGTAACCGCAGTTTGGAACAGCCTATTCAAAACGCCAGTTACCATATAGCAAATGCTGGGCACTCTGACCACATACTCCATAGCCTATCGCCGTCATGCGGTATACTATCCAACTGGGATTATTTTTACGAATGCCAACCTGAAGACGCGTGCCGTCCGGGTGGTTACAAGATGCTGTAGCCCTAACTTCAACGACTTTTTTTTTTTTCGCTCAATTTCACTCAAATCATCAAACAAATTATGGGGTTTGGTGCCCAGGTTTTGGAATGGCATAATTGTCTTAAAACGAGACATTTGGGGTTGACCGCCAGGGCATTTGCACCCCTCCCCCCCCCCGCGTGTATTCACCACTGGGCAGGGCTTCGAACTTTGCCTGGGTCTGAACTGTGCAGATCCTCCTTCACAATTGGTTAGCGTACCGTTCGGTTGACTGTGTGCCTGACCCTACTATAGTTTATACCAGTTGTACGTAATCTTACATTCAGCGTTAAAGGATATTTCCTGAAATTTCATAAGGTGTCTGAACGCCTATCATGATAGGCGTTCAGACACGTTACAATTTAAGTTGAAACCTTTGTTTATCCCCTTATGACTCCCGAATTTTGAATTATAGGGCTGCCAACACATGTGATGTGGGTTGTATTCACGGGTCGCATTTATACCTATGACATCGCAAAAGTTGTCCGTCTGTCTGTTTGTCTGTAAGCACGATAACTCTCGAAGGGATTGAGGTATTTTGATGAAACTTGGTGGAAGGATTCTTTGGGTCAAAGTACAAGTCAAGTTCGAAGATGGGCTATGTAGACGTATAATTGAGGGTGGGGGAGGGGTTTCAAATTAAGGGGCATACATTTTTTTGAAAGCTATTTAGATAGTTGATTCAGGGGTAAGGAGACATGCTGAATCCGAATATGAAAGTTATTTTCTCACCGGACAAGTAGTTCACCCGGAATCCGGCAAAAACCTGACACAAAATTTGTCGACCACTTTTCGGCTACCCCTTTTCTTCACACTAGTATAGCTGTGCGCGTGGATGCTGCCGGAGAGCGCGTAATCTATGAATGTCAGACAGAGCTAGTGTAATCGAAGGTCGAAGGGTTGGTATATGGAAAAGAGTAGGTGGTTGCGGTCTGTCTCAAAATATTTTTAAACAGCTAATGAGATAGTCGATTATGGGGTAAGAAGACATGCTGAACACGAATATGAAAACCATTTTCTCGCCGGACAAGTAAGTAATAGTTTTATTTGAAGTTGATTAGATTTTCAACTTAGGGGTAAGAAGACATGCTGAACCCATATACGGCAATCATTTTCTACCCGGACAAGTACTTCGTCCGGAATCCGGCCCAAACCGGAAAATTTGTTAAAAGCAACAGTTGTATTTGTAGTTGATTATGGATGTCTGTTTTAGGGGTAAGAAGAGATGCTGGATCCGTATATGACAATCTTTTTTTTTTGCCGGATTTATAGTTCGTCAGGAATTCGGCTGAAACCGGAAAATTTGTTACAAGTTAAATCTTTATTTGAAGTTGATTAGATGTTGGATATACGGGTAAGAAGATACGCTGAATTCGCTTTTGAGCTTTATTTTTTCGCCAGACCAGTAGTTGCAGAATTTCGCTGAAACCGGAAAATTCGCATAAGTAAGGCAGGATCGTTTCGATTGGCTTTTAGGGGTAGACACACATGGTGAATTCGATGACGTGTACTGTGTAGTGGTAAACACAAACACTGAATCCATATCTGGACTTAATATTTCCATCATAAATAGAAATCAAATTCAGATCAGATCGTTTATTGATAAACCAACTTCGTAGGTTTCTTCAGCAGAAAATGCTAAATTACGGTGGTCATTACAGGAACGAAACAAAATATATTACGCTAACTATTCACTTTGTTAAAAATCTTGTAAAAGGGCACAAACGAGTTCATGAACCTTGAGCTGAGGATTAATTTATTTTGCTGTCTTGTCTATTATTCGAGGCATGAAAGGGGAGCAAGGATTGCTAGGTCTCATTTGCCAACATTCTTTCCCCCAAAGTTTAGTATCAGTTCTTTTCTTCGATTGTAGAGGCTCGGGCTTTTCAACACGAACAGTGCCGGATGACATCCAGGCCCTATTCTAATTTTCGGTGCGTGTTTCTGTACTGGTTATAGCGAGGAAGATCATACAAATGAAAGAAGGCGTCTGAAATATTCATAAGAATGAAGTATTTACAGGTTAATACCGATAATTCATTATCCTACCGTCTACTAATTATACACTGATGATTCGTTACTCAGCATTTTTTTTTTGCTTCTTTCCACTTCAGCTTATGGTTGTGCAACACACTAAAAGATTGTTGTTCTTCTTTTGTTGCTACGAGGAGCTATGTTCTATTTGTGTCTTTGTTCAGTAGTCGAGCTTTTCTCCATCCCCCTTTGGGCAGGTAGAGTTATTTCGTGAACTTGTGAAAAATAAAATTGAACTGATCTCATGGAATGAATTTGAGAATCCCGGCGTCGAGGAACTGCAGAATAAAGAGGCAGGTGGCGAGCGAAGGATTAGATATGTTTTGTCACAATTTCCTACGGCACTTTCATCGAAGAAGGAGCTTGATTGTATCACAAAACAAAGAGTAAACTGGGTTTCGCAAGCCGTCTCTAATATAGCTTATCCGCCAACCGGCGTTCTCTCTATGAATGAATGAATTTATTACATGCAGCCTATTTGGGAAATGAACGCTTAACAACAAATACAGAGGGTACAACAAAATAAACAACAGCAACAAAAGATTAGATTTGTCCAAGCTGGTAATTGGTCGCTTGTGCTCTTCTTTCTGATAAAGATTTCCACAATCATGTAATGCTAATTTGGAGAGGACACGATTTGTTTTGCGAGCCGAGGATAGGAGTGTTTTGACAAATAAATTAGACTAGAAAACAGTGTTTCGGCGAACTGCCAATCCCAGCCCAAATCTGTTTCAAGGTATGAATGAATGAATTTATTCCCAAAAAGCCCGTGGGGCCATGGCAGGAAAACAAAATAATCAGAAAATAACTCTCAAAAACTCAATATACACACCAAAAAAGAAGGAATCCTTACTTAAGAAAAAGCTCCCGATGCTCCATAGCCTGCTTAAGGAACCTCCCCAGCCGACGAAGGTCTCCAAAATTGTTCCTCTCCATATTCTTAACCAAATCCTCTTCCTCCATCCTTTCATGCCCAAAAATCTCTGTTCGCAAATCTTTTAGCTCCACGCAACTACCAATCAAGTGAAATATATCTTCCCCAAATGAAACACACATAGGGCAAAAGTAAGGACCAGAACCTTCCGAGGTCAGGAGTTTTTTGGGATCCCAAAAGTTAGTGACGGATACCTATGACATCGCAAAAGTTGTCTGTCTGTCCGTCTGTCCGTCCGTCCGTCTGTCCGTCCGTCCGTCCGTCTGTACGGTCTATAACTTTCGAAGGGAATGAGATATTTTGATGAAAATTGGTGTGACGATTCGTTGGGTCAAGAGTAAGGTCAAGTTCGTAGATGGGTTCTGTAGCCCTATATTCAGGGGTGGGGGAGGGGTTTTAAATTAAGGGGCATACAAAATATTTTTAAACAGCTAATGTGATAGTGGTTTATGGGGTAAGAAGATATGCTGAACACTATGGTGAAAACCATTTTCTCACCGGACGATTAGTTCGTCCGGAATCCGACCAAAACCGGAAAGTTTGTTAGAAGTAAAACTTTTATTCGAAGCTGATTAGATGTTCGATTTAGGGGTAAGAAGACATGCTGAACACGGTGATGAAAACTATTTTCTCGCCGGACAAGTAGTTCGCCCGGAATCCAGTCAAAACCGGATACAAAATGTGTCGACCAATTTTCGGCTACCCCTTTTCTTCAAAATAGTATATAGCTCTGCATAATAGTATAGCTCTGCGCAAAACGCGTACTCAATGAACCTAAGAGCTAGTTGTTTTCGAAGGTCGAAGGGGTTGGTATGTGGGGTTGGTAAAAGAGAAGGTGGTTGCGGGCTATATAAAAGTTGGAAAGTTTAGAGGGATTGAAAACTTCAGTAAAAGGGTGAACACTGAAACCAAAAATAGACCGATCCCAATTGTGAGACAAGTAGGGGATTTCTAATGGTTTCATGGTATAATAATAGGCTGTTAGACCATAATCATCTTCGGCAATGAGGGGTTAGCAGTTTTGTCTACTTGGTGTACCTACAATTTGTTTCTTGTGCTTTATATGGTACGAACAATTTGGTACCACGTCTATCACGAGGACATGGACTCGTAAGTAAGAGTCGGTTGCTAGAATCTTTGGTGATGACGGGTTGCCAACTTTTGCTAGTTGGTATACCTTTTATTTTTTGCCAGTGTATTTCATGGTAAGAACGATACGGTACCATGTCTATCACGGGGAGATGGACTTGTAAGTAAGAGTCGGTTGCTAGAAGGCCTTCGCGAGGGGCTTGAAACTTTAAACTTTGATCTGTTTTTAAATATTACAAGTAAAGAGTATTGATCTATCAACATCATATATTAGATTTTTGGGATCCCATCGACACCTTTGGTCTTGTTATGTTGGAGATGCTTCGATTTGTCTGGTCTAAATAACCTAGTCTGGTTTCAGTTAAAACGGTCATAGCCCTTGTGCGATTGAAAAGAAAAGAAACGCTTTGTCTGATTGCATAGTGATCGGATATTCAAGTGAACGAGGAAATGCCAGCAGTCCTCGGCAGTCTTTGTGTCTTGCCGGATAACATTGGTTCCGCAGGCTAAAGTTTCCCAGTCCACCTCCGCTCGTTCCACCTAGATCTGTACCGCCACCGAACAGACAGTACCTTGTCAGATTTCAGGATCGCGTGACTACAGGCCTAAGATTTTAAACGTGCTGGTTTCAGCATTTCCACTCTTCTTGTTAGTGACCGGTGACATCATCTCAAGGATCGATCGGTCAAACTTATAATCGTCTGTCAAAACTTTCTCCTAATCTGAGGTCTCATCTGTTAGATTACCTTCTCCGCAATCGCACATATCTTAGAGACTTGGAGGTCTGTTTGAGTATTTACTTGATTTCAGACTAAAAACTTCGACGTCGAGTTCTTTTGTCCCAACCAAGCATCGGGACAGAGGTTTTTAGTGGAGTGTTCCTTGGAACAATCCACTATTGCGAGCGCTGTAGCAGCTATCAGCTTCGGGATCGAACGGTTTCACCGTTATTTGTGGCGTACTAGTGCAGGGATCAAGTTGAAACTTCGTACACATGTGGGTATTGGGGTCTAGTTGTGCCTTTTGAGGATCCCTTCCCCCGCACCCAGTTCAGGGGCAAATGGGCCCAGATTGCCCAGTGAATAATGTTCATAACTTGACCAGAGCTAGAGATAAGGTGATGACATTACATGTACTTGTAGATCCTACGGTTGGGAAATTATTTTTAAAGTTGCACCTCCCCCATCCACCCAGTTCATGGGCAACTGGGCCGAGATTTTCCAGAGTAAAATTCGTGACAGGAATCAACACGTATCAGGTTGCAACTGGGTAGGCCTGTGAGCATTCGGGTCTCTGTTTGCGTTTTGGGGGTCCCAAAATCCCACTCTCGGTTGGTTCAGGGGTAATCGGGCCCAGATTGCCATTTCTTAAAGTTTAACTGAAAAGGAATGTAATAGCAGAATCTAGGTACCAATGACTTGTTCACTTAAAGAGGCTTGAAGACCCGGTGAGAATGCGTCACTTCGTTCTTTAGCTATTCATGAATAATCGATTTTCAAATAGTGGAATTTCCCTCTGATTTGTGGTACCTCTATCTACTTGTGTCTTGACGAAAACGATTTACGAAAAATAAGTGTTCAAGTAGTGAGCCACCTTCCTCGGGCTGATCACTGACCATTGAAAAGCCGCGTTTGTATTGAGATTCAGTTTTTCTGCGTCATACTAGAATTTTGCGTTGTGAGGACGGCCGTAGATATTCTGAACATCATACTAGAGCAAATAGTGAAAATAAAAAAAATCCCTTAACACAATCCAAATAATGCAGTGTAGTCAGTTAAATGATACAAAATTAAGTTGGCTTTCAGTTAAACTTTAATGTTTTTAACTTGACAATAAATTCCTTGTGCCTTTAGGTTGGGAATATATATGCGGAGTTACACCCTCCACGCTCATGGGCAAGTGGGCCCAAATTGCCCATGATCAAAGTTTTTGACCCGTGGCGGGAATCAAAGTCCAAACTCTGTTATACTAGAGGTATAGATACCATTTTGATGCCCCCCCCCCCCGTTCATGGGCAGCTGAGCCCGGATTTCCCGTGAGTTAAGTTCGTCTATGACAGGTCTCAAGTTAAACTCTTGTATACTTGGGGAGATATTTCTATAGATCAGGGTTTTGGCGTAGTAGCAACATATGGGCGACGGATGTATCGACGTATATATATTAAATGAACAGTTGGAAACCGGACGGTTTTGACATATTATCGGTGACATGCCGTTTTTAATTAGATGTGACATAGGAGGTATTAGGCTGCTAACGATTTGGTTTATTGCACCATCCATATTACCTTGCAGGTCCGTACATCGGGGAATTTTTATCAGGGGGTGGGGTGCCCGCGGGTCCGACCAAAAAGCACAAGAAAGACATAGATCAGAGGTTAAAGCCTATAAAAACTATTATTTTCGTATGTTTGGGGGGGAGTTGCCCCCCCCGTCCTTGCTAATGGAAAAGAGGTTTAAAGGTTCGACTGGCTGACAAAGCAAGAACTCAAACTGTTCTTGCAAGATCTTCAAGATTTCTTTGGATTTATAGTTGCGGTTTGTTGACATTTAAAGCTTTTAAAGTGGGTGATTTCAAATTAGGCTATTTCAGTACTTTTTTGGTTATTGGGGATGTGAAATGTCTTGGTTCTAACGCTGTTTGTATATGAGATGTGATAAACATTTACTTTCACACTCCATGACCTACGCACGTGTTCATTGTTCATTTGACAAGTATTCTTTCTGTATTGGTTTCGTTCCAGTCCTTTTATTCCCTGGGGTTTGCTTACTCAATCCTCTGTAGCCGGTGCCAAATAAAGTTACTGTTGAATTCTTGTGCACTTAGTTTTTTCACCAGATGTATGTGTGACTGAGAAAAAAAAACTTAGTTTTTCGTTGACCCAAGCCTCAGTGTACTGTTACTCAGCAGTAGCCTACTGTTTCGGTTGGAGAATGGCACCCCTCTGTTTTCTCGTTTTCTGCTCTTTCCTCTTCTTGTTCTCTTTTTTATCGTGGGGGAGGGGCACTATTGCTTTCAGAACCAGTATGGTCCTTGCATAAAATGGTGAAAACAGCTGAAACAGGCAAACTTACGAAGTTCCGCGTGGAAAATCAAACATACACTAATATGAAAACAGACGTGAAGATGTATTAGTATCCTTGCTCTTTTTGGTAAATTTACTAGTGAGGGGCTAGGCTATGTGACCTGAGGTGTGAACAGCTGTCAAATAGAAGGGATAAATTAAATTATTTCAGTATGGGGGATGAGTTACTCCTGGTAACGTCCACTAGATTTGCAGTTGCTTTTGGAAACAAAAGCGACTAAGGTAGCAGAAAGTTGGCTGACTACTTAACTTATGAATTTAAGTTTAAGATAATAGCTTGGATATTCATTTTTATTTTGTGTACTAGAAACAATAGGACTGGTATGTACATGTACATATTTAAATACATGTGCCTTGCACCAGGAATGAAGAGTCCTGCAAATGCAAATGGGCAGAATTTTGAAGTTCCATATTGAAGCCAAACATACACTAATATAGAACAGACATGAAGGTGCTGCGCGCCCTATCTGAGCTTGGTTCCTAATATTTATTTTATTTTTGGTGTGTCGTTGAGAAACATAAGGATTGATATGTTTATATCTGTATTTATCATTTTCAAAAAAATGGCAAGCTAGAAACTTGACACTTAATGCCGTTTGAAGAAATCAGAATAGAAAATCACCAACTAAAAAAGAAAAGTGTAAAATGGTATAATGTAGTTTTGTATTTCACATTTCAGACAGTTTGGCGGAATGGAGCTGACGAACTGACTGGAGTGAAGTCTTTCTGCAGCTGAAATGCAAAACAGCCAACAGCTAAAGAGCTAATGATGTGACTTGGTGAACAAGTGTTGCCGCTCGTAAAATCGTCGTTTATGAATCTCGTTTAATTAAAGGTATCTTTTCATAGCGAGGTGTGTGACTGTATGCGCCAAAGTACCCGTTTGTGACGCCTTTGTTCATAGAAGTATACCCGACGGCTCATCAAAAATTTACGATATGTTCTTCTTGTCAGCTTTTAAGTCCCATAGACATCGCCGTTTCAAACATACCGCCTCAGAAAGCATTGGCAACAGAGAGATCGCGCCATCATTTGAATCCCTTATCATAAAGCGAGAAATGCCAACCCGCTTGCTTATTAACAACTATAAAATAGCAATGTGAAAACAGAGCCTGATTACCTGGACAATCTAGTTAAGGCACGACGGCGGCACTTGATTGGACGGTGCAACCGCGAGCGAGTGAAAAATTGAGCAATTAAGAAATCTACCATTTCAGCTTTTGATGGTATTAACTTTTGCGTATCCCGGACCGGATCCCCGTTGACGGTCGCTTTTCATTTAGTAGGTAGCTTTGGATGTTGATTTACATGGGTTAGATCGAGAAGCAAGCTCGAAACGGGCGTGCGATAGTAGGAGGAGCCATTTTTCTTGCCACTGTGAGTGTTTGACAAGCTTTCTTTGGAACAGACCCCCCCCCCAAGGTTTAGGAATTTGCTAAATGTTACATTCGGGAACATCACTGTGACGTGATTACAGAGAAAATTGCAGACAGTTTTACCTGTGAAGTTTCGCAGTAGTCTTCACATGCAGTGTTGCAAGTCGCAGAATTCTGCGATTTTTCGCAGGTGTTCGACTTCTTCGATAAAGCGAACCAGAATTTCTGCGGCCGATGAGACCGTAAAGCAGAAAGATATGATAATGAAGCTGACATAGCAATATTTCTCGTTAATAATTGGTAAAAAGGACCGAGTTTCCTAGGGGCAAGAATGTCACATGATTTTGCGGTCGTATGTCACAGGTTACGAGGTAGTAAAGTGGCAACACTGCTCACATGTCAATGAGCTGGTCAGCGTGCCCGGCAGCTCCTCTAGAGACACCGTAGCGATAGAAATAGTTGTTAGCTCAAGTAATGATAGACTTCCTTCATGGGTTTGGAGTGCAATCAAGATAAGACGATATTTCGACACGTTGGCAGCGTTGAGTCATTACGCTACTCCCAGAGGTTTGTTCGCTTGTTCTCCATGTTAATTAGAACTGTCTTAAAAAGTGTGACGTTGACGAATGTGCAGTAAGTGTACGACCCTATCCATGTAAAGCATAAAAAGTCAAAACCCTAGGTATAATAATCACGCCTTTACCATTCATGGAGAACGTGCATGAATTCTTCCAGTAATTACGGTGGTCGTGCTGTGGAACCATGTGATATTACTGTAGCTCTGAGACGGTTCACTCTCAGGAGTTAGGCAGTAGATATGTTTGTAAGATCAGTACATACACAGCGTAGGCTACTCTAATCGAATCGTCGCACCGTTTGTAACATCATTTCACCAGTTTTTCGCCGCCGTTTGCAGAAACACATATTCAATGACTGCACTGTCAGAAGTTTCATAACAGATCGCGCATAACACTTTCAAGAATAACACCTTTTCACTTAGAAATAAAGTGTTATGACCAGTTAAGTTTACACTATTTCGTGCCTAGATCCCCAACAACACCTTCAATTGGTAAAAATACTACACTGTCGGAAGTTACATAACGACAACAGAAGGATGCCCGGTTCAACAGATAACACTTTGGGATGTTATCTGTTATGTTTCTTTCGTTCCCGTTAGTATTTTTTACCAATTGAAGGTGTTGTTGGAGATCTAGGCACGAAATAGTGTAAACTTAATTGGTCATAACCTTTATTTCTAAGTGAAAAGGTGTTTCGAAGATGGGCTTTGTAGCCCTATATTTAGGGGTGGGGGAGGTGTTTCAAATTAAGGGACGAACAACAAATATTTTTAAAAAGCTGATGAGATAGTTGATTTAGAGGTAATGAGACATGCCGAATCCGAATATGAAAATTATTTTCGCTGGACAAGTAGTTGAACCGGAATCCGAAAAAAACCCGGATATTTTGGAAAAAAGTAAAAGATGAATCTGAAAATGATTAGATGTTCGATTCAGGTGTAGAAACACATGCTGAATCCGAATATAAAAATTATTTTAACGCCGGATAAGTAGTTCGTGCTGAATCCCGAAGTTTAGCATGAAATTCTAAAATCCAGTGGTGTAGTCGATATAGAGTTAGAGACATTCGTTTCATTTTCCGAACATAGTTTCTGCGATCAGTTTAGTTCTCATGAGTCCGAACCGACATTTACTGGGTCATTAATTATTGCGTCCGATAACTAGGTGGTGAACAATTTAATAGAAATTTGTTGACCAGTTTTCGGAAAACAATTTCACCTGCACTACCCCTTTATCCATTCAAGCGAAAGTTCTGCGTCATCTTCTAGCTATTGGCAGTCTGTCGTGTGGGGGGTACAAACATGTATATCGCAGTAAAGCACGAAGACAAAACCGATTTGTCTGGATCAAATATTCAATTTTTGGGATCCCATCGGAACCTTTGGTCTTGTTGCTTTCGCGTTATTGACCGTCGTTGTTTTTATCCTTCATGGTATTAACCGGTAACCTTAGCCAAAAGCGAAACAAGTTACCTTTAAAATGGCCACAATGTTTAATGTTGATGGTGATCGCTAAATGTGCAGTGAATACGTATTTCGGATTTCCATACAGTCTATTTAAGTTCAAAAGCTTTGACTTTGTTCCTACTACGATCACGATGGAAGTGAAGAAAATCCGTCTGGGAAATCCTGATCGTGCGTTCACACTATAAACGAACCTATGCAGTGTGTCCGTCTACTTAGGGAGGGATCAGTCCGCTTTTGCACGGTTCCTGGGGAAAAATCCGAAGACCAATCACAGTCGTTGGTGCCGAATGTAACAAGACCAAAAGTTTCGATGGGATCCCAAAGGCTTCAGCATTATTTCCGGTTTTAGGACCACCTACATTTCCGGCAAGAAAATAAAGTTCAAAAATGAATTTAGCGGGTCTCCATACCACTGTGTCGAATCTGTGTTGAACTTCAGACACAACTTGCAGTTTTACCAGTTTTCAGTTTTTTGCCGGATTCCTTGTTACTTGTCGACAGTAAAATGAAGTCCAAAAACATTAAACATATCTCCTTACCTCTAATTAACTTCAGAAAAAACTTTTACTTTTTACCAGACTTCCGATTCTGGCGGGATTCCGGTCGAACTACTTGTCCAGCAAGAAAATAAAATACAGATATTGATATTGATCGACATCATTATGAGTTTGGCCCTTGTCACAGGCAGTTGTGAAAAGTTTTTTTTATGGCACTTGCAGCTTCGCTCAAGTGCCATATACCGATCACTTTTCCGTCGGTCGGTCGGTCGGTCGGTCTGTCGGTCGGTCGGTCGGTCCGGTGATCGCGAGTTAGGGTACTTGCAGATGTGCTAGGACGATGAAACTTGGCATGCATATCAGGGACCCGACCAAACTAACTTGCAAATTGTCACTTCCCCGATCCGACCACCGTGGAGGGAGTAGAGGGCGGTGGAATCCTGAGAATTTAGTAGTTTTTGTAAAACCCCTACCCCTTTCTACACACTAGTAGGTCTGCGCGCGGCGTGACGTCACTCTTTGCATCGGATCACTCTGTTAACATTGGAAAGAGCTAGTGCATTCGAGGGTCAAAGGGGTTTGTATATGTGGTGCAGTGCGGGGGAATATGGAAAATTGAGTGTTGTGTAACTTTCGAACGGGTGATCGGATTGGGACGAAACTTAATACCTGAATGAATGACATATCTCTGATGTTCCATTTGAAGTTCGAACCGGATTCGACAGCTATGGGGGAGTTGGGGTGGGGGAAGACCGGAAATCTCGAGAAACGGTTATAATGGAGGGATCGGAGTAAAACTTGCTGGGAAGAACAAGAATCTGCTCCAGATAAATTTACACGTTTGGACTGGACCCGGACACTTGGGGGGGGGGAGGTGGAGGGGAGTTTCCCGGAATTCTGGTGATGACGGTTTTTGGGATTTTCACGACGAAACTTGGGAGCGTATCAGGGACCCGATCAAACTGACTTGTAAATAAAAATTCACTCGATCCGATAGTCGTGGGGGGATCGGAGGGAGGGGTAATCCAGAATATCTAGCCATGCGTAACTTTGGAACGGGTGATCGGATTCGAGTGAAATTTAATAACTGAACAGAGGGCGTGCATGTGATGATCTTTTTCATGTCCGGACCTGATCCGACAACAATTGGGGGGGGGGAATACGTGACCGGATTGGACTGGAGAGATCGGGATGGAACTTTGTCGGAATAACAAACAAGTCCAAAACTGAACCGGATTGGCTCCGGCGACTGTGGGGGGAGTTTGAGGGGCGGGTCCGGAATTCCGGTGATCGCGAGTTAAGGTACTTCCAGATGTGCTAGGACGATGAAATTTGTCTGGAATATTAGAAATTCGACAAGATTGGCTTAGAAATCGCCACTTTTCAAATCCGACCATTCCTTAAAGTACCAATCATGACCACAAATTAAGAAAAATACTTTTAAGCAAAATATGCATTTCCATCATCCAAATGAGCTCATGATCATTTTTGCCTCAAGGGTTTTGCTTACAAATGAAGTTCTAGCTCCCTTAAAGTGTGCATCTTAACCGCAAGGTCGAAAAGTACTTTTTATCAAACGATACATCTCAACCCATGATCAGTTGTCCCACAAGGGTTTCGCAAAAAATAATTTCTTGCACCCTTAAAGTGCGCATTTTACCCGCATTAGTGGAAAAAAAATACTTTTGATCATACGTATATATCAATGATCCCTAAGAGCCTGCTATCGTTTTTGCCTCAAGGGTCTTCCTTACAGATGAATTTCTAGTGCCTTTAAAGTGCGCATCATTACAGCCTTCTCTAGCTCCCTTAAAGTGCGCATCTGAACCGCACAGTCGAAAATTACTTTTGATCAGATAATACATCTCAACCCTTGCAAGTGCCATATGAGCTTACAGCTCTTGTTAATAAGGTCTTTCGCCAAACTTTGATCTTATCAGACCGAGCTTATGAGCCGGAATTACGCCATTGCCTCCCTAGGTTTTCGCGAAATGAAGCGAATGATGAGCCCTGTAAGGCTACAGAGCTCGTCTACTAACTTGACCTGTACTTTGACCAAAAGAATCTCACATGAAGTTAGAACGAAGTCATCCCAAAAACTGTCGTGACACGTCATTGGGACCGTGGAGATGCGCTTAGCAAGCCTTGACATCGCACATGTTTTGCGCATGGCAAAAAAAAAATACACCTCTGTTACATTGATGCATCAGACCCGCGATCCAAGCCGTGATTTACATCTTTATTCTCTGGTTTGGACATAAGATCTGATAGCTCATGCAAAATATCCACAGAACCAGGGCCCCAAGAGGATAAATCTGCCAAAGGGACACTTGAAGAAGAGATAAAACTGGTCTTCCCAAGCTTTAACCGCGGGTCATTCTTGAAGTAATTTGCCAGTTTTAATTGGGACAAGACCAAGTTGAGCGCCCCTCGTTGGCTCACTACGCGTTTACGTGCAAAATGTAGCCGACGAAAAAAATGATGAAACGATTCGGGAACTCCCTAATCCTTTGTTAACGATTAGAAAAGAGAACGTCTATTTTAACCATTGAAACTAAACGGGTAAGTCTCCAGAAGTTCAGAAATTTCCTTTTTTTTGAGAAACGTAACAGAAGAATGGGTGATACGATCAAAGTCGGAAAGAATATGTAACTTCCCTACAAAATTAGACGTACAGGATGTAAAAGGTAAAGCAGTTTCACTGTTCGATGATTGAATAGTGTAGTGTTTAGTCGAGTCGTATACTTTTTTGCTGCGTTAGCCCAGGGTTACAGTTCAGCTCTGTTCTTTGTGATGCTGGGGAGAGGTGTGTGTGGTTGAATGTAATTGATTAGTTTATTTGGTCAAATGAGGAGAAAGAGGTCTTTAAATGTAGCTAAATAAGAATTCGCAAAAAAAAGGCCTATCACATGACGTTGTTCCTACTAGAATGTCTTTCCCCGATATAGTAGTTCAGAAACGGTTTTTTATGGCACTTGCCCTTCGGCTAAGTGATCGCAAAACTTGCTGGGTGGGATATGCCACAATTCCTTGATCTGCAGTACATAGGTCCGGCAACTTTTGGGGTGTTGGAGGAGGGGGGGGGATCTCGGAAGAGCCGTCGACCTTAACAGCGCGGACCTTAGCCGATATACATGGTAACTACCCTTGCAAGTGCCATATCAGCTGTCACCCCTTGTTGAGTAGTTATCAACCTGTAACCCATTCTGAAGCAGTCGTAAATATTGTACTGTTTCTTGTATTGCATGGGGTAGTATTTATTTATACACCTATGCGACTTTTATGTCTTATTCCAATAGCGTGCTCTTCATTCTAATCTACTTTGAAAGAATGAAGGCGTGATAAAAAGCCGGAAAAAAGGCGATCCTTAGGCTTATTTTTATTGGTGAGTATTGTTTTAGTCTGGGCTTTGTGGGACATACTGGGACCTTTTTGGGGATGTTTTGTCGAGGGGACTTTTTCTCGGTGACGTTTCGCCGGAGACGCTTTTTCTCAGGACGTTTCGCATCGAAGCCGATAAAACACGGTTAGCCCACTTTCGCAGTCGACTGCCAACGTAATCGCGTTTAGGCTCAACTTCACGTGTAAAATAACTCCAGACACGTGTGTGAACTGTTTATCTACCATCCCTTAAAGTCTTTTCAAATCGGTAAGCTGTGGCGCAGATCCTGACATCGGCTCTAAAGAACATCCATTGCTAATTTCAATATGAAAGAGATTTTGTTGAGACACGTCTTGCATGCTGCCATTCATTGCGACAGATTCTTGCAGTTGTAATTTTCTATTGCTGTATTAGATTAACAATCGTAGTATGACTTAACAATAGTGATACAAAGCAACGAAGCTGACGGCTATCTCTTTACCAAAGTCCGCGGTGCGTGACGCTCTGCGATATGACGTGAAAAGGACTGTAGTAAAACCCGCGATCGTCGCGCCACTTTTGATTTGGATATTTGCATTGTTTTCTGGCTAGTAAAAAGAAAAAAAAATCCCGACAGGGCTTGGCGATGGTACAAGAATCTATGGATGCGAAATTTGTTTGCTCATTTCTAAATTCTATGTGGAAAGCCTCCCATAAATCGTGCCCTGTGTGAAACCCAGACGTGATTTCAGCTCGAGGAGATGGAACATAGTTGTCAAGAACTTAGAACTATGGCAATGTGGTCTCGTTAATGGCTTTCTGAGTTTCGGTAATACTATTATGACTTGTACGAAAAAGAACCGATAAGTATGATAAAATAATAAATAATACCTAGTCGATGGCGACTAGGGAGCTTTTACAGGTTGGAAGCCTGGACCCTATTGGTGAACTGCAGTCTGTATCCCTAAGGAACCACGTTGCGACCCAGCCATTTCTCAGAGCTTCAACAAGGTCTTAACCTGGAACATCTACACTTTTACGTGCGTGTCCTACACGACGAGCATAATTATACAGTTCCTCCACTGGGAGTCGTAAAGTCGTCCAAACCGTGCTCTTCCATGCCCGAGGTACTCTCATCGGCTGAAAATTCCCAATGGCCGGTGACGACACGTTATGATGGCTTTCGACAGCTTACAATTGCCAGTGGAGGACCCAATTACTATGTATACTTGGGGTGTGAAAGATGACTGGGGTCGTCCTAACCCACTTGGATTATCTAGAATCAATCGAGTTACAGTACTTAGAAGAGGTGCAGACAATAACCCTCCTCCAGAATGATCAGCGCTTGTTGAAGAGAACTGGGCTAGAAGCACCGCGCTGAACTATTCGATAGTCAAGATAAAGACGAATAACTCAAGGAAAAGGAAAATCTTCATCCCTTAATTTCGATAAAATATATTATTTGACTAGTGTCGGCTTTCAATATTCAAACAACATTATCCGCGGACGGTAAACATGACTAGATGAGCCAACATAATGGCAACATTGGAATCTCTTGTACATGCACTACAAGAACTCTTCGATAATCGTTTCGGTAATGATACTACACAAAGGTCTTTGGACAGGCGATGCCTTATCCAAGTGATAAACTAAGAGTGTGTTTCTTTGGGAAAGCCAAGTAAGCAGCGGCTGCCCCCACTTGTTCAGCGAGTCTGCTTCATTTGTCTTGAGTGCTTGACACTTTCGGGGCGGAAAGGAATAAATGGGGACAAAACAGCGCGCTGATTTTCGACTTGGTCCTAAACATATTGGGAAGGTACTTGGGATAGCTCAGAACGGTCACTACCGTCACTCATATTATTTGAGTTGTATCTTCTTTGAGGTCCTTGAGACTGACGGCTAGGTAATGGTGGCAGAGGCCGCTTTACTGAGTTATCACTATAGTCATAAACATCACCCAAGTCTGTATTCCTAGGCTGGTTTAGGTTCGGCGCTAAGTTTTGAAGCAGCTGTGGGTCTACTGCGACGTTATCGGGTATAACGTCTAGTGCCACTGGCATGAGGTCCCGCCCTCGCACAGACCCTCTTATTGCGTGTAACGTACACGTTATGCTTGGCGCACAATGGGGTGGATGGCAATGGGCTATGGAAAACACAGGCTGCATATGAGCACGCGATTGTCTGTGACATGTCGAACACGAACGACATGGTGGGCGCTGTATCCGCGATGATGACCACGTTCTTGAGCACTGTTCAGGGTTTGAAAGGTCCGAATAATAAGCACTACTTGACGTCGATGACGGACAACCACTAGATGGGCATTGCGGTTCGGTCTGTTGTGAAGTGGCGTTTTCATACGCGTTGTCCTGCAGCATACGACGAAAGCTTGCGGACACTGGGATCGGATGATGGTTCCGATGCAGCGCATGCAAAGGGATATCAGGTATTTCTGAGTACATATTTGATAAATACCCGTGGTACAGGTCCTGCCGGTTACCGACGGACCCAGCAATACTATTTAACTCAGCATACACAGCACTAGCACGATCATCCACTATTGCGTAAGGGTTGTCGTGCTGTTCAGACTGATTTCTTGAGATTCTTTGCCACCACTTTCCGCGCCACCCTGGTTGTTTCGGGCCAACACTTGGGGAGACTCGCGCACAGATATGGGTGGCACTCAGTGTTCCACATGCACACGGCAACACTCGTGAGTTCATTGTGTTGCTCTCCGACCTTGGGTCTTTGTTGGCTGGACCAGTATAGCCAACAGGAAGAATGGTTGCATCTCCTGCGAAAAAGAGATAAATATAAGGTTGTTTTAGTTCAAGAATGGAGGGCTCCACGATTTCCCCCCCATGCAACTCGTTAAGATAATCCATGGTGAAGTAAAAGACTGAATGTCAGTTCGACAGGAGCTGCACATGATCTTTTGTTTTGTTTTTAGTTAATTCGCTGTTGAACAAATTTTAGTAACGGCATTTTTCTAAAACATCTGCATTTTTTAATTTCTCTTTTCCTTTCATGGCGAAATTTCTAATAGTTTGCCTTTCATCAGTGCGTTTCCTCGATCGTCGTTCGAAATAAAATAAGCTGATTTTCAGTCGGATGTAGCAGCGTATAAATGCACTACTAAGGCACGTGGACCCGTTTGTCAGGGAGTAATTGAAACAAGTAAAGGAATTATCTAAATACCGTACGAAACGCTTTTAAACAGTAAAGATTGAATGAGTAGCCGAAAGATAGAGATTAGCTGGAGACTTCGTCGAGACACTAGCCTCCATAGCCTCAACAGGTAAGGTTGTCACAAAGACGGGGTATAAATGCACTGATACTACTAGGCAATTGGACCCGTGTGTCAAGGAGTAACTGAAACAAGACAAGGAATTATTTAAGTACCGCACGAGATGTTTTTAAATAATAAAGACTGAACGAGCAGTATTTGCTGAAAGACAGAGATTGGCTGAAAAGTTCTTCGAGAAGCTAGCCTATATTGCCTCATCATACACGGTTGTTATAAAGACGGTCTCGAAATATGCTGTTTCTGCTTAAATTTACCCTACTCTCTGTTTCCTCACAACTGTAACTTTTCCTTCGACCAAGGTGTCGTAATAGCCTAGGGCTACACAACTGCACATGCCCTTCCTTCAGTTGTTAATTGCAGAGTCTCTAACCCCCTTCCTCATCGAATGTTAGTGTTTTCTCCCGATTAGGCAATGACAGAATTAATCATGTCTGTGAGTATGAGCAAGGGCAATTTTCGAGTTTTACGACACCATTAAACATTTAATCGTTGCGAATATTTTGGATGTCAACTTTCATTTCATTTCTCTCTTGATCGAAATATGTTGCTATTGAGGACAGGAATGTGTAATGCCTGAAATATTGTCTCGCCTTAATGGTGACCCAGAACAGAGGGTGGATTTGTATGAAGCAGATGCTGAAGACTAGACTGGGATTAAGACGTCCTGTTTGGTTTGGATACAGACTTCACTCAGAACGGGTTACTTTTTGTTCACACATTTTTCGTCCGACTCTGGCTTGCTTGGTTAGTTTTTGACGTCACGAGTTCGTTCCACCAATGAGCTTGGCGATTGCAAAAGGCCGCCATCATTTCTGCGCGGCCAAATTAATTTAATACTATGCACACTATGCACATGTTGAAAGCAAGAAGACTGCGACTCGATTTCTTGATCCGCGCTTTTCACTGGGAAATAATAAAGTGTCCTTTTTGTTCGACGCGGTTTTCGTCTGGTATCGAGTGACATAGACGACACCGCAGCGGGTTGTGTTTGGCTTGGTAGACAATGGGTGAACATCAGTTGTAAGTAATACATGCTTATGGGTTAGGTTTTAGAAAATAGAAGACGGCCAGAGGATATTAAAATTATCTAGATGAAAGGAGAGGTATCCTATGTTGATTTCGAATAAGAAGGAATTGCCTGATGCATTGACAGGCGCTAGGAAATATTGTACGCATAATGAATGTTGGCGAAGATGGAGGTTTTGGGGTGGACTACAGGCGAAGGGATGGTTAATAAGAAGGTTTAGATACAAATCTTTTCTGGGAATTAAAATATTGGACGAGTAATCTGTTCGGGAATGTCACACAGGTAACACTTTCTATAATCTTACCCGCATTCCGGTTTCGATTTGTACTGTTTCTTTGTATAGCCTAATTTTTAAATTTTCTTTTGCTTTTGCATTTACCATGGCTGCAAGGCTTTACTGTAAAATAAACACCGAGGAGGCACGACCTCTGTTCTAATTTTCTCGTTCTTCCGTAAGGATTGAGAGGCAGGAGCTCCTTTCTGGCGTAATTCTTTCTCCTTGATAAACTTCGAGGTTCGGAGCCTTGTTTTGCAACGTCAACCTTATTTACGAACAGTTCTTCGACTTTTGGACTTGGAAGTTATTCCATAATGTTAGTCTCGGTAAAGTAAACTAAACATCCTGATGCTTTTTGGGATCTCAGAACGTAAGTGGAGGGATACCCACTAACTCTCTCTAACTCTCGAAGGGAATGAGGTATTTTTATGAAACTTGTTGTGAGGATTATTTGGGTCAAGGGACAGTTCGAGTTCATAGATGGGCTCTGTAGCCCTACATGTAGGGGTGGGGGAGATCAAATTAAGGGGCGAACAAAATATTTTTAACAGCTAATGAGATAGTCGATTTAAGGTTAAGAAGACATGCTGAACACGAATGTGAAAATCTTTTTCTACCCGGACATATAGTTGGCCCGGAATCCGGCGAAACCGGAAAATTCGTTAGAAGTAAAAGTTAGATTAGAGGTTCAACGTAGTGGTAAGGAGGTATGCTGAATCCGTATATGAAAATTATTTTATCGCCGGACAAATAGTTCGCCCGGCATCCGGCCAAAACCGAAAATTTGTCAAAAGTTAAAGTTTTATCTGAAGCTGATCAGATGTTCGATTTTTGGGTAAGAAAATGTGCTGAATTCTTTTTTGAGCTTTAGTTTTTTTCCGGGCAAGTATTTCGCCCAAATCCGGCTGAAACTTTAAATGTGGCAGAAGTAAAGCAGGGAAGTTCTAATCAATTTCGTCAAAATAGATATGACGTATAGGGGCAAATACATGCTTAACCCCTATCTGAAATTTTTTTCTCAGATGATTAGCCATTGGCTTTATTCTGTTTTTAAATTCTAATAGTAAAAATGTTCAAGGGATCTGGCGAAGACCGGATATCTACAAGACCAAATTGTCTAGATCAGGTATTAAATTTTTTGGATCTCATCGAAGCCTTTGATCTTGTTGTTCGAGAAAACAGAAGGCGACCAGTGATCTGAACATTGTCTAGATAAAACGGGAGGCCTGAAAATTTCGGACGTAGGGATAACAAAACTTTAGAATATCCGTTTTCTTGCTACACTGCAGATTGCAAAGTGACCCCTTTCCGTAAAGATTCGCAACGATACAACCGGAGTATTTTCCTCTAGGAGACAATTTGTTGCCTCTGCAGAACAAGGAAGTTGCTGTATCTCTGAGAACCGTTACATGAAAGGGTCATCCAAATCCGATGCAATTATGGTTGTTTCGAAGAACTAAAAACCTTTGGATGTAAATATTCCTTCAGCCCAAGCTGATTGCAAATCATAGTTGGCTGCGTAAAACGGGAACGTCAGCTGATATTATTCTAGCGATATTTTGTCCCTTCTTGACAAGGTCCTCTTTAGGCTGAAGCTAGAAAAGCGAGTCTGCGATAAAATAAATATAGAATCTAGCAACTGTAAGTGCCGGATTGTGGTGAGTTTAATACTTGCTGAGGTTCCAAGTTGTTGCTGAGATTCCACTCAAGAAAGAAGAGGATCCCGTTGCCGAGAAGGTCCGGAGCAGTGTTGTGCCAAGTACTTCTATTTTTTACTTAAGTGTAAGTACCAAGTACTCCAGGAAAATTTGACTTAAGTATAAGTATTAAGTACTTCTCGAAAAATCTACTTAAGTAATAGTACTTTTTGAAAAGTACTTCGGTACTTTAGTACTCAAGTACTTATGCAGGCTTATTATAGTACGGATGTAAAAGAAAAATGTCTGATAATAGACCAACGAAGAAAAACGACTGACATTACTATGCTATGTGAGAGCAAACATAAAATCAAGTTTTTAGGATCCCAAAAGTAGTAGCCTATTGGGAAACCAATGAGTTCGTCAAAGTGTACCTTTCCGACTATCTGTCTGTCTGTTAGAATGATATCTGTTGAAAAGGTTAGGTAAGCTATCCTGTCCGAACTTGGTGTTAGGGTCCTTTGCCTTAAAGTACTGGTCGTTTCCGGACGGGACTCGAGCCCTATGTGTAAAGATCGGGAGAGTGAAACGCACAGGTAATTCGCTGATGGGTCCCGTAGCCTACTATTCATTGGTGCGGGAGGGGGTTTCAAATCAAGAATTAATTTACGGTTGAGAGACATGCTGAAAACCACATTTTTTTTGTCGGGGAAAATTAGTTTGCACAAAGTCTGGCGAAAAGAACACTTCGGTAGTGCTTATATTTCCCTGATCATGTGTTTCGAATGCCAATAATCTGATATTCTGAACAAAATTTTTATGGTTTACTTTGAAATTGGTCGATACTATGGACGAATCCGGGTGAAGACCAGAAATTCAGTAGGCCTCATTTTGGGTATTTATCTGGTGCTACGAGTTTCGGGTTCGCCGAAATCCATTGAAGTTCCAATAATATATCCGTCCAGTTGTTCTCGTCTGTATAGGGCTACGATGTTTAGTGCAGAAAATGATTGGATCTCTGAGCAGGGGCGTCACTAGCCTTTTACCTTTGGGGGGGGGACGTCCGGTTTGTGCCGACGGACTAAAAAATGTGCCGACAAGCGGCAACGGCGTACATTTTCCACAAACATAGAATATAACCGGTGTAAAACGAAAACCCACAGAATTTCAACGATCAGTTGCGATTATTTCTTTAATGCCAAAAAAAAAGGGAATGCCTTCAACGACTACACCCAGAGAAAGTTAAAGTAAGCGCCGCAAGCAAAGTTTTTTTAAATCTGCCTTCTTACCAGAAAAATGTAAAGTAAATGCTAAGTAAATGAAACACCTTTCTTCGAAATAGAGAATAGGCCTATTACGAAATGTGCCGCAGGCAAAACTTTGTGTAAAACTAAGTGTAATGCGTCAATTGAGATTATTCCTTTAATCTAAGTTCGTATAAATTTTGTTTGTACCCAGAATGAGTTAAACTAAGCGCCGCAGGCGAAATTTTTTAAATCTGCCTTTCTTCGGATAAAATTTGATCTAAGCCTACGGTACCATACAAATTCTAGCTTTTAATGTGCTTCAAACCCCCAGAATTTCAACCCTAAAACGCCAACCAAATGAATAAGCGTTCTTCCGAACAGAGAATACTAGGAAATACGCCGCAGGTGAAGTTTTGTGGAAACGCTGATGGGCAGAGCCGACAAGAATACCTACGCCCAGCAAACTCATTCAGAATTTGATTTCTTCTGGGTTTTGCTCGACAAGACCGTAAAGAACGATATTTTGTACGTGTAAACAAAAGCCCATGTGCCGACGAAACTTAAACTTTCGGGATTCGCCCGATAAGCATTCACAAAATAAAATTTCTTACGTCAAAAAGAACCTGATGTTCACGACCGACAAAACCATACAGCATTTGATTTCTTCTGCCTTGTGCCCGACAAGACTGTAAATAACTTTATTTCGTACGTGTAAATAAAAGGTGATGTGCCGACGAAACTTAAAACTTTCGGGATGCGCCCGATAAGCATTTACAGAATAAAGTTTCTTACGTGAAAAAGAACCTGATGTGCCGACGAGAATGCCCAGACCGACAAAACCATACAGCATTTGATTTCTTCTGTCTTGTGCCCGACAAGACTGTACACAACTTGATTTCTTACGTATAAAAAGAACCCGCTGTGCCGACGACTCGACGGACACCCGACAAAAGCATACAAACTTGTATTTCCTTTGTATTTCTTATGTATAAAAAGAACCCGAAGTGCCGACAAGAACACTCGAGGCCCGACAAAAGCATGCAGAATTCGATTTATTCTTGTGGTTTGTCCAGAGAATGTTTGCAGAATTTGATTTCTTGCTTGTGAAAAGAACCCGATGTGCGACGAGTCGACCGACTACCGACAAAAGCATAAAATTTTTATTTTATCTGAGTTTGCCGGCGCTTCGCGCCGACAAACTAGTAAACTTTCGCCGGGCTTCGCCCGACGAAAGTACTTTCTCAAGACCTTTGGGGGGGGGAGTCCCCCCCCCTCCCCCCCCCATAGTGACGCCCCTGTCTCTGAGTAGTCTGTTTTCCGTTCAGAATTAGAAACGATGATTAATATACTGCTGGGCGTTGTACTAATAGAATGTTTTACTGTCATGAAAGTACTTGAGTGCTTAAGTACCATCAAGTACTTCTATTTTTTACTTAAGTACGAGTATTAAGTACTTCGAAAATTTTGTACTTAAGTAGAATTCAAGTACTAGGATTTTTTACTTAAGTAATTACTTAAGTAGGCTACTTTGTACTTAAGTATTTCCCAACACTGGTCCGGAGTATCTATAGAGTAAAAGCAGCTGATGTATCCGTTTAACGCGGTCAACTATTTCTATTCTTCTCACGCATTAGTTCGTATAGACTTATTTTCTCATGAGTGAAATCCATATTGTCACTTTAATGTCCCGCCACAACTCTGAAAACAGTTTGAGTTGTAGATAGGAACATACTGTTTTATTCTGTATGTTCTTCGTTATCGCTTAGAGCCAGCCACAATGCTGTAAACGGAAAATTGTACATTTGGCTCATGAGATCTCTCGGACTAAAATATGCATAGGGCAAAAACAGTAGTAAAGTAGATAGATACAACAACGTGTCTTGTGCAGTTGGTATATCAGTGATTGAAAAAAAAAATGATTTGTTTCCAGTAGCCTGTCTATAAATCTGTCTACACGTAGCAGCACGGTATTGAAATAGTTGTAAACATTGAAAAACGTTCTTACCTCCTGATGGAAGGACTTTCAACCTGAAAAAGAAGGAGATATCAGAAAGCTGAATGTTTACGACCCCTCACGGCTTAAGGTATGTTTTCAGACGTTCTTGCAGTCGGATGCGAATTACTCCGTCTCTTCGAAATTGTGACGCATCTTATGCAGGTTTTCCAAGTGACGCGAATCTCCCATGTGCATTTTTGCATGGTAGAACTTATTGGACTGTGTGTGCACGTAGACTTAATCTCGTGACAACAAATAAAGTATACCTGCCGAGAAAGCAAAGAAAATTTCTTGCCCATGCCGCCAGGCCAGCTATGAAATGATAGAATGTATAGCAAATATTTTAAGCCCAATAACTCAAATTCGTTGTGTAAACTTTAGTAATTATATTTGGCGTATGTCTATATTCTTTTTTTCCTTTTCTCTGTGTACGCAACCTTTTCCCTACTGAACGCGGGCAAAATAATGTGTCTGTATGTATATAACGAATAATATCGAACTGAGAACAAAGAAACACCAACAAAAAATACGGAAAATAACGAACGTAAATCGACCCTGCTTGTTCCGAGGTATATAGTATCCAGATATAAAATTTGATTGAACGATGAGGAAAAAAAAACAATTTAAATGGGTGAAAGACTTAAGATACGTGCACAATTTTGGGACTTAAGATACGTGCACAGCACACACAGTCCGACTTTAGCAGTCGGATGCGAATTTCCTTCGCTCCCGAATTCTGACACATTGCAAGCAAGTTTTCCCATAGTTACGTGGACTTCCCGTGCGGAATCTTATTGGGCTGTGTGTGCACGTAGCTTTACTTTACCAACAAGTAAAGAAAAGAATTATTCTCTCAATTTATCTTTCGAATCCATCAAAAGAAAAGGCCCATGACCGTTCAGCTCAGAAGTTCAGAAGAGCTGGTTGTGTTCAAAGCTGCGACAAGTTCCAGTTTATGAAAAATACAAAAATGTACTGGGAAATATTTCCTGACACATGAATCTCCCACAAGTTGACTTTGAAATATATATTAAAATAATGCATAAAACGGATACGTTTGTTCTTCCCCAACGTTGACCATGAAGATTGGCAGCCTGACGAGGACCCTTGCCAAGAAGGGCCGAAATATCGCTGCCAAAGCATCGTAGCTGACGTGTCCGTTTTGTGTACTATTTGAGTATATCTTTCGGTAAACCTTGTGGGGGGGGTATTTCTGGCCCCCGTTCGAGGTTTATGACGTAGAATCAAATTATAAGTAGCCTACTCTTCTTAGGGAAATTTGGTAGTTTTCGAATTACCTTAAAGTAACGTCATTACTTTGCATTTTGTCTATTGAAACCTATTTAGGGGCAAGGAAAAATATTAAGAAACTGGAAGATTTTGTGCCCCTCTGAATCCTAGACACCCCCCCCCCCCAATGGAGCCTCGTTTTCCACAATGTTCGTTACCATAAACCCTTACCTTTTGCAACGAAGGAAAAATATCATCAGGAACGCACCAATCATAGCGGAGGTAAAGGCCACAATGACCAAAATCGAGATCCATGCTCTTTGTTCAGGCGTTTCTGAAAAATAAAACAAAATCTATCATTCGGTTTTCTTCTAGATTTAAGGTGTTGGCCTTCAATGTAACAGAAAGACTTCGTTTAATTGCTTTATATTGTGCTGGTTCAGTGAGTCGTATAAAGCTGTCAGCGTGGGGATAATCGTTGAATGGCCCAACTGGGTGGCTTACTCCTTTGCAAATAAGACCTTTCTTGTTCGACTGATCTCTCAAGAATGGGAAACGTGGAGGAGGTACAAAAATGGCAATGGTTTTACTAATACAAATATTCATCATCACAGGTGGTGTAATTTTGCCACCCACTCAAACTGATTCGCGTACATTGCACGATGAGATTGCAAGATAAACGAATGGACTGACAAGATGTGATAAAAAGAGACAAAGCGGTGTCTAAATTGCTGTTACACATACGAGAACATTGAACATTTCCGAGAGGAATAACCTCCAAGAGGACTTTAGAAGGGCATTTCTGTGAGGTGTGGCAGCGTGTGGAAGTTGATCCGGAAAAGCCAGGCTTCACTTTCAAGATTTTTCTTCCGGATTCCGGACATCCGTTTTCGTCGAGAAGGATCTAGAGGTGAAGCCAGGCCAAAAACTTCTTGATGTACTTGTAATTGCTGTTCACATATACGAGAACATTGAACATTTCCGAGAGGAATAACTTCCAAGAGGACTTTAGAAGGGCATTTCCGTGAGGTGTGGTATCGTCTGGAAGTTGATCCTAAAAACCCAGGCTTCGGTAGCGTTCCAGTGAAGTTATTACAAGTTACGATGATAAGAGGAGGGGCGATCATCGTATTGTCGTAGTTATCACGCTCTCTGGAACGCAAATAATAACAAAGCGGACATACGTCATCACTCTTACGGGAGTTCCTGCAGAACCGATAGTTATTATCACTTATGATGCTCGCGACCATCATAAGTAAATCGTAACGATCGTAACAGTCCTCACGGCGTGCTCTGGAACGGCAATAATAACAAGAATAGTAACGATCGTAACTAATATTACGTCTCTGGAACGCTACCTTCACCTTCCAGATTTTTCCTCCGGATTCCAGACATCCGTTTTCGTCGAGAAGGATCTGGAGGTGAAGCAAGGCCAAAAACGTCTTGAAGTTGGACACCCCAGACTCCGGATGTCTGGAAGGTACCGTAGTTACATTCGAGAGACACAATGAATATTGTAGGAAGAAAAGGTGAGGGATTGACGGTTGTGATTGAGAAGCAAAATAAATCTGGAGAAGACATCTAGGAAATGTCGAAGGTTAGCAAAATAAGCTATCATGAAAATCCGGTTGGGTTGACTCGACTGTGCGGATGCCCCAGCTGGAAGGTAAAGTGGCTTTAAGCATGCATGCTTTTACTTAGACGAAGTTCGGCATTTTCTCGGAAGTGTCATTGTTAATGGGCGTCTTTAATCCTTGGTTCACACTGCTCCGTTTTCGCCAAGCGCTTTCGCATTCCCCGTATCCTGAAATCTACGAACCCCAAGTGTATCGTAGATATATGCAAATATGTGACCAAAGGATTTAGTCTTAGGAGTGAAAGTTTAGCATAGTAGTTTATAGAGATGTAATGGTTTATTTGTGAAGTGAAACTTGTAAAGTCTTGTATGGCCTTTTGGCTCAATAAACAAGCGTTATTATTATTATTATACGACATGATGTTTTCTTTGATTTTCCGACGTACGACAAAATCGCATGAATGTTGACACCGCATTGCTGAAGCAACAAGAAACTGAGCTTTCCTGTCAAGATTATTCTGCAGGGGACAAAGCAAGCCTCGGGAGATGACCTCTGAACTACTCTGCGGACCCTGAGGACAATCTACTACTTCGGAATGTCATTCAAACTTGGAACTTCATACAGTCCAAATCGGTTGAATGAAGGTTCACTTAGGAAATATTTGTGTTCAACTATTCAAGGATGTTTTCTTTCATATAAAAAATATAGCTACCTACTTTTAGTTTTGAAAAAATTAACAAATCGTTGTTTTTCTTTATTTTTCCCAAACAACCGCATGCATTTTGTCGGAACTGTTGTCATTTTTCAACGCATCCGACACTGCGTCAAATTGCAATGTTTTGCGTTGCTTGTTGCATGATTTCTGTCGTATGTCGCAGAATTTTACCCGAAATCGCAGCAGTGTGAACACAAGGGTAACACGGGAATGGTTTGCTGCATAAAAACAACATAAGAAAAACTATATATAAAAAAAACAGTTAAAAATTGATGCAGAAAAAAAATTTGAAAAAAATTTGAATTAGTTAGAGGCTACTGAATATTGAAAAGTAGAACCTGGTCTCCAAAATATAAATACAAGACATCACTCTTAGAAAAAAAAGAAAACATCTGAAAAATAATACAGAAAAAGGTCGAATTAGTTAAGTACAAATGAGAACCTTTCTGTGGGGCCCACATACTATTTCGGATAAATATTGACAAAACGGCACGAACAACCAAACATTTGAAAACTAAGTTTCTGTCATCCATCATCCCGTCATTTCACAAACGTGGCAATCTCAGCAACCCGAGTCAAAACCACAGCTTATGTATCTAGGCAGTTAAGCAAGCTCCTATCTTCCCCATGAGAAGCTTTTGGGACACATCTCCGAGCCCGGCACCTGCTCTCCTACGCGTAGATCCACCGTCTAACGCAGTGGCGGTGACGGAAATCTGCCTAGCTGTGTTGCCGTTCCGTGAGAATGCAGGGGAGAGGGGAGAGACTTCTGCCTTGTTTTGCCCAGTTTCTTTTTTTTACTTACGATAAGGTGAATAAAAGAATACGTTGTGGGGATAAGGAGGAGTGATTACTTGAAATCTTGAAAGAGTGCAAAAGAATCAGGACCATTACGATGATTGCATTTAGCTTTGGTCGGGAAAGACAAACGAAAAAGTTCACAAAACAATGACTTTATATATCCTGCAAGCACTAACTTGTAATAAGACCACATGGACTATTTGGTCATCAGACAATCAGATCTTACAGATGTTCGGTCTTTGCCGAACCCCACACACATTAGATACAAAAATATCCGTGCTATTCATCTGAGGCAAGAATAAATCTGATTCAACATGTCTTATCAGACCTTTCAAACCATTTTTTTAAATTCTATTAAATTTTTCCCAGCTTTTCTATTCTGGCCCGGATTCCGTTAAAACTGCTACTGTTACAAAATTAAAATTCTGTCCCGGTCAGGCAGTAAATCTCAGATAAATGTTCCAACCGCCTTGAGAATAGTTTTTACCTTGACGAAATGTACGACATCCGCCAGGTTCCGGTCAATGTGCTTGTTCGGCGGGGACATAGCGATCAGCATGTTTTCTTACCTCTAGATTGACGCTCTAATTTACCACGTTAATCTTCTAACCGACTTCGAATAATAATTTCTCTTGTACTAATCCCGGTTTGGCCTGGATTCTGGGCAAGCTACCTGTTCAGAGAAAAAAAAAGAAAAAACACACATTGCATCTCTTTGTTGAAACCCCACATCTTTCAATCCTTATTAGAAACGAGGGCCGTTTCCTACCTCTGAATCGGCTTACACTCGCTTACCACCACATAAATTACACCACTCAGATTACACACTTTATCCCTTGCATATCAGGTCACACCCGCTAGCTCCGAGTGCTCCGAGCTCACGCTTCTTACTGGGAAGTTCCATCGGCTACCGCAAGTGTCGCACGGTTGTGGCTCTCCGGCGCCGCCCACTATGTCCCAAAAATAAATCGAGTTTGCTTAACTGCCTAGATACATAAGCTGTGGTCAAAACATAAAGCCGTAGTGGTTTAACCTTTCGATTATGTTGTAGCTGCAAACGTTCATTTCTCTGGCGAACAAGCACCGAGTTCAAATGTAGGCAATTTTCAGCCAAATTGCTTGTGCCCTTTTCGCCTAATTAGATTCGTTTATCCATAATCTGTGCATTGAGTTGTCCAAACAGCTGCACCTATTAAAGAAGTATAGTAGCGACCATAATGGCCAAGTACCTAGAGTAGAGAAGTTCTTGGGCCATCATTATCTATGAATTATGTCATTAGGGACGAAATTTGACCTCGTGTTCAGACCGTTAGAACCGTATTGTTTTTTAAAGAAGCGCAAGCCCCCTTCATTCAACCTTCCAGCTCTCAGTTTCTGTCCACGTTTTTGTATCAAGATTTGGAGGATCTGAAATATTTGTAATGATATCGAACCCCTTAGAGCCGTACTGAGACAGGAGTTGCGTTTTTGCAGATACCATGGCATCTGTTCACACTATAACTGGATCTGCAATTAGCGTATCTGATACCGTGATCTAGAGTCGTTTTCGCAGTTACCGTGGTATCTGCAAAAAAACAACTAGTATTTTTGTTTAGAAACACTGGCTCCCTTTCCCCAACCTTTATCGCTTATGTTCTGACTATATTTTTGTTTACCAGTATCTAGGATACCAAAAAGTTGTCCCATGCCACTTTGTAAATCTGGGTGACAGCATACATTAATAATGTTTTTATGGCACTTGCAGCCTCTGGCTCAAGTGCCATATACCGATCGCAATTCCGTCTGTCGGTCTGTCGGTCGGTCGGTCGGTCGGTCGGTCTGTCCGAATTTTTTTGTCCCACATGTTCGAGTTAGGGTACTTCCAGATGTGCTAGGACGATGAAACTTGGCAGGAAAATCAGGGACCCGACCAAACTAACCTAGAAGTAATCAGTTTGCCGATCCGACCATCTGGGGGGAGTGGTGGGCCGGGGAAATTCAGAAAATTAAGGAGTTTTGTCACACTTTTTCGAGTTGGAGTACTTCCAGATGTGCTAGGACGATGAAACTTGGCAGGAGCATCAGGGACCCGATCGGACTAACTTGGAAACATTCAGTTTCCCAATCCGACCACCCGGGGGGGAGTGGAGGGCTGGGGAATCCGGAAAATTGGAGTACTGTGTAACTTTAGAACGGGTGATCGGATTGGAATGAAACTTAATAACTGAATAAATGGCATACTTCTGATGTCCCGTTTGAAGTCCGGACCGGATTCGACAGCTATGGGGGAGTTGGGGGGGGAGACCGGAAATTTCGATAAACGGTTAGAATAGAGGGATCGGAGTGAAACTTGCTGGGAAGAACAAGCATCTGCTCCAGATAAATTGTTTATACATTTGGACTGGATCCGACCACCCGGGGGGGGGGGAGGGCTGGGGAATCCGGAAAATTGGAGTAGTGTGTAACTTTCGAACGGGTGATCGGATTGGAATGAAACTTAATAACTGAATAAATGGCACACTACTGATGTCCCGTTTGAAGTCCGGACCGGGTTCGACAGCTATGGGGGAGTTGGGGGGGGGAGACCGGAAATTTCGAGAAATGGTTAGAATAGAGGGATCGGAGTGAAACTTGCTGGGAGGAACAAGCATCTGCTCCAGATAAATCGTTCATACATTTGGACTGGATCCGGACACTAGCGGGGTGGAGGGCTGGGGAATCCGGAAAATTGGAGTACTGTGTAACTTTCGAGCGGGTGGTCGGATTGGAATGAAACTTAATAACTGAATAAATGACATACCTCTGATGTCCCATTTGAAGTCCGGACCGGATTCAACAGCTATGGGGGAGTTGGGGGGGGGGTGACCGGAAATATCGGGAAACGGTTAGAATGGAGGGATCGGAGTGAAACTTGCTGGGAAGAACAAGCATCTGCTCCAGATAAATCGTTTATACATTTGGGATGGATCATGACATTAGGGGGGGGTGGAGGGGAGTCTCCCGGAATTCCGGTTATGGCGGTTTTGGGGATTTTCACGACGAATCTTGGGAGGCGAATCAGGGACCTGATCAAACTGACTTATAAAGAAAAATTTACATGATCTGATAGCCGTGGGGGGAGTAACGGGAGGGGGAATCCGGAATATTGAGTCATGCGTAACTTGGAAACGGCTGATCGGATTTGAGTGAAATTTGGTAATTGAAGAGAGGACATGTTTCTGTTGATCTTTTTCATGTCCGGACAGATCCGACAGCAATTGGGGGGGGGGGGGGCGAAAATACGTGACCGACTTAGACTGGTGAGATCGGGATGGAACTTTGTGGGAATAACAAACAGATGCTCTGGATAAACACTTACGGAACCGGATTGGCTCCGGCGACTGTGGGGAAGTTTGAGGGGGGGTAGGTCCGGGATTCCGGTGATCACGATTTAAGGTACTTCCATATAATCTAGGACGATGGAACTTGGCTGAAATATTAGAGATTTGACAAGATTGACTCAAAAATGACCACTTTCCAAACCCGACCATTCGTTAAAGTACTAATCTTGACTGCAAATTTAGAAAAATACTTTTAAACTAAATTCATATTTTCATGATCCCCATGAGCACATTATCATTTTTGCCTCAAGGGTTTTGTTTGCAAATGACGTTCTAGCTCCCTTAAAGTGTGAATCTGAACGGCCAGGTCGAAAAGTACTTTATTTCAAACAATACATCTCAACCCATGATCATTTGTGCCACAAAGGTTTTGCTTAAAAATTTATTTCTGTCACCCTTAAAGTGCGCATTTGAAATGAAAATCGAAAAAAAAACTTTTGACGAAACGGTATACATCAAGGATCCCTAAAGGCCTGTGATCGTTTTTGCCTCAAGGGTTTTGCATACAGATGCATTTCTAGCGCCTTTAAAGTACGCATCATTACACCCAAGTTCAAAAATAAAATACTTTTTATCTAGCTCCCTTAAAGTGCGCATTTTAACCACAAAGTCGAAAAATACTTTTGATCAAACAAAACATCTCAACACATGCAAGTGCCATATGAGCTTACAGCTCTTGTTCAAGTGTAATACTCCTTTAGCCAAAGCTGACTGGGAATCATAACAAAAAATGGCTAAAAAAAATATCGTATAGCTGATTTTTCTGTTTCGAGTAATTTTACATGTATTTTTATCAAGGCCAAACAACAAAAACGTTGAAAATTAAACATAACATAAAGGTTACACTATTACCTATCTAAGATAAGGTAAGGTAAGGTACACTTTTAGGCTATTGACAATTGTATTAAAAAAACCTCTAAGTTGCATAAAAGCGACAGACATGCCATCGGTATAAGAAAACGACGTTTCACTATTTCTGATTGGTTTGTTCAGAAAATAATGATAAGATCCTAGCCTATGGTGTTATAAACAAATAACTAACACTAAATCTAAGCTTACTTATGATTCGTATGTTTTTTACGATTTCTGTTCGTGGATTTCAGGATACCGGGAACTCGAACCAAACCATCGCAACAAATTTATCCCTCAAATGCCAAAGCGCCGGACACTGGAGGAAGGGCTTCAACAGTATGATTTTCTTGTTCGATTTTTGATACCCTTCTCCGGCGATTTCCTTCGTTTGTGAGTTTTACATGCAGCATTATTGACGGAATCGTCTCTCGCTTAACATACAAAAAACAAGAGCCCTTTGCAGTAACGCCGGGTAGACTCGGAAAACACTGTAATTAGATTATAATGTCTTTATATCTGTTTGACCTTTTTAAATTACTCTTGCCCGTTGGCTCATTCTGCTTGGAGCGAAACTCTCAAACATAACACTCCGCCTGTAACAAATCATCAGTCTGTCCGAACGTTCAGTAAAGGAAGTTACAATCCGCGCAGTAGCATAATTCCATGACTTATTCCATTCTTAAATACAAGAAAACCACTACAGTGTCAAGGTCTCGCATGTAACTTATCCTTCCGCTACGGGGTACGGCAAGTCCTGACATGCGGGGGGATTTATTTTTCACTGTGATATATTCACCAGAAAAGTGCCCTTGTCAAACCTGGACTGATCTCCATCAGATAACCCTGAGGGACTGCGATTGACCAGTGAAATTCCCTTTTTTGTGACCCTAAAATGTTAGTGACGGATACCTTCGAAAAGTCCGTCCGTCCCGCGATATTCCAGCACAGTTATCGTCGGACGGGTTGGATATTTCTTTCAAACTTGGTGAGGCTTTTTTGGGGGTCAATCACTGACCGGTCATGGAGTGCCGGTGAACAAGATATGTTTTTGAAGCCAATGAGACTGTGATTTTGCGATAAGGAGACCTGCTGATTCCTAGCCTGACTGACCTTTCTTCGCCGGACAAGTAGTTCTCCGGGAATCCGGCAAAAAGTTACAATTTTGTCTGAAGTTGGTCCGAGTATCGAAATAAGGGAAAAATGCATGCTAAATCCATATCCGAATTTTCTTATCTCGCCGGACATGTAGTTCGTTCAGAATCTGGCAAAACCAATAAATTTATTAGAGGTGAAGTTAATTCTTAAGCTTTAGTTTGAGGTTGAGAATACATGCTGAACCCGTGCGAAAGTAGCTTAATCGATATTTAGAGAAGGACACCATCGAAACTGGTCATGTTTCTAGATAGTAGAAGTCTTGGGGTCTGGATTTGACTGTCAGAAGTTTCATAACAGATAGCGCATAACACTTTCATGAATAACACCTTTTCACTTAGAAATAAAGTGTTATGACCAATTAAGTTTACACTATTTCGTGCCTAGATCTCCAACAACACCTTCAATTGGTAAAAATACTATCGGGAACGAAAGAAACATAACAAATAACATCCCAAAGTGTTATCTGTTGAAACCGGGCATCCTTCTGTTGTCGTTATGTAACTTCTGACAGTGTAGTATTTTTACCAACTGAAGGTGTTGTTGGAGATCTAGGCACGAAATAGTGTAAACTTAATTGGTCATAACACTTTATTTCTAAGTGAAAAGGTGTTATTCTTGAAAGTATTATGCGCAATCTGTTATGAAACTTCTGACAGTGTATCTGGATTGCGGTCTCAGTTCGCACTGGAGTCCTGGGGAGAGTCCCAAAACTAAGAACTTTGAACTAAAGCTTGACTAACTTGAGCAAAACTTTAAAACAGTGCTGACTGGACGGTTATTTATTACTTTTGAAGGAAAAGCGCAAATAGGACATGAAATAGTTACTACTGGTGATATTTGACCACCAAACAGTATATCATTCTCATAGATGAATTAAAGAAATCCTGGGAAACGTGAAATAAAAGAGTTCTCAATGGTCCAACTTTTCAAATTGAAGTGTTGCACAACTGGTTAAGTTTCGTTTTAAACCCCGAATTTCAGTCGTTTGATTATCCCCAGAGTAAGTCCGGACGGTCGGCCGCGACAAAAACGGTGTCTGTTTTACGAACCTGCGCAAAACAGTAGACTCATTTTCAGCCGAGAAATCTGCGGATAAATCTGCGCTGTTTCTCAAATCTGCTTAATCTCCAAGATAAGACTTACACTACACTACATGTACTTTGCTTACACTGTAGTATTACACTTTATGCACTTAGACAGCTTGGACTTACACTGTATGTACTGTATTATTTTGTTCATGGCCCGAGGGCCATGTAGCAAACGTGTAGGCTACCTATCTGTAAAGGGTTTAGCCATCCGCTTCATCCGAGCTGAAAATTTGAGTGCCATGCATTTTCTCGTAAATCACACGCTTTAACCCGATCAAGACTGTTCAGTTCTTTCGTCTGATATTCTATACGGGTGGTTTATGTACTTTAAACCGTCCTTATGTGGATACTAATAATCCGAGCGGCAAACGACACAGATTAGCAAAGTTTACGCCCAGATTCGCAATGTTATGTGTTCCATATAAGGAAATCTTGAGGTTAGGACAGGCAGTGTTGGCTTATACCCTCAGACCTGAGCACAGTTCGTAAAGTGGTTGCCTTTAGTTCGAGTGGCCCCCCATACCTTGATTTCAAAATGGGATAATTTGGGAGCTTGATAAGGTGGAGATTCCGAATCTGCTTTCTGGACCGAATTTGTGGTCGTTAAATCTGTAAAAAGACAGTTCTAAACGGAGATCCGTCTTGCATATACTACTGCTTCACTCTACGTCTCACATCTCAGATTTCGAACTCCTTATGTCAGGTATGTCCGCCCTAACAGCACTACATTGATGTCTGCTTCAGATTTCGGTTTATTGCCTCCGAAAAGCTCACTGGTCAGAAATGGCTGTTACGCATGTTTTTTCCCTGTTTCTCATCAAAACCAAGGGGGCCGAGTGAGACTAATAGTAGCCGGGACAGGCTTGTAATCTTTGAGAAAGCCTGCAGGGCTGCAAAGGAGTCACGTAAGCTAGAATATCAGAATATAAACTGTACTTACTGCGACGTGTGCTTTAACAACAATTTTCCAAACTTTGCCTAAGCTCTCCTTATATGATTCTTATTTCGAACCGAAGAACAATGGAAGGGATTAAAATGCTATGTTAAATGTCAGAGTGTGCAGCAGATTTTGCAAGTTTGGATATTTGACAAAATAGGTTTGCTTCGTAATGAGTGGACTACAGTTTCTAGCTTGATTTCTCTCTCCGTCCGGAAATGAATCCCTGTATTGTACCTACTACATGCATGAGATAAACTCACTTGGAGTCAGCATTTTCAGGATCCTTGTCACACCGATTCAAGAGTTAGGGTGGGAATAGAGGATTTTCTTTATTTTTTTAACCAACTGTGCAAGCAACATTTAACGTTTGTGGCACCCATGTGAAATGGTCTTGAACGGCTAATGTATGACCTGAGCAAATGTTATTTAGGTCTAAAATTCAATTCAATTCAATTCATTTTAATTTCATCAATCCTTAAACAAACAAAAAAACATACAGAACGCTCCCAAGAAGGGCACAATCGTGTCCTGTGCGGGAGTGCACAACTTTCACTCAACCATTACAAACGACAACACACAATTCTCGTCTTAACCTTCCACAAACCATGTAACTTTGAGATACCCAGGCGTTGTACGAAAGAAACACATTACACGGTTTTGAACCTTCGGTAAACATACGAATTAGCTTTGAAATGCAAATCAATCGAGCAAACACCTAAGCTTTCCATTATTTGAACTCTGCTGGTCGTGTTTGCTTTTTGCCTTCTGAAGCAGGAAAAGGAAGTACTTGAAGGACGACATTGTGGACAACTCCCTCGTCAGTTATTCACTCCGTCAATATCAGCTCATTTGATCTCCCGATCGCAGTTAGGCCTCATTCATATTGACAAAGAGGACATCCGATAATGGGTTATTTGACGCTTAATAGGACACCGTTTCGTCCTACCATTTCAGCTGAATATAATGCGGGATATCGGATAAAGCAGGTGTAAAACTTGCAATAGATTATGCGTAACCCTTCATATCAAATAATGGATTTGCGTCACAGGGGTCTTGGATAATGTGGTTAGTCTTGCGGTACAAGAGATGAATGTGGAGTGTCATGTCAAAGGAACACAAAAGAGCAGCGTCAGCGACGTATGTCAGTTGGGGCGCTTCTGAGTAGGAATGGCTGCTGCAGGAAGGTCTGATACCATTATTACGTGCTTATCTTCAGATAGAAGTGGGAAGAGAGAATGGGACTGTATGCATTAAAGGTTGCGGATCCATTTGTGTACACAACGACACAAATATATAAAATAATTTCCTCTTGAAAAGGAAGTTTGGTCGATTCGTTTTCTGCGTGTTGGTCAGTTCGCACATATTAACGTTGGTTAACAGCTGAACGACCTCGGACTCGCGATCCTGGAACCTTGTCATGAGCATTAGTAGAATGTCATTTAGTCGACATCGCCAAATAATTTTGATATCTGGATAGGAATGGGACCTGAGGATAGGTGAACCGAGCGATCCTGGCTCTCTAACAGGCGCGGGATAACAAACTCATATAAAAGATAAAACTATACATAAAGGGACTTTTACCTTGCCAACAGCAGTAGATTTTTTTTTGTAAGTCTAGAACTCCAGTGTCGGAGTCTCGTATAGACAGAATAAAGTTAATAAAAGAGAAAGAACAATCCCGCGGCGGGATGAGAACTTTTTTCTTTCAGTTCACTACGAGGGGTTGCTCACTCCCAAAACGGTTGTAAAGTGGTGCCCAGGTGTGCCCAGCCGTTGCTCACTCCCAAAATGGTTGTACAGTGGTGCCCGGCCGGTGCTCACTCCCAAAATGATTGTACAGTGGTGCCCGGTGCACAGGTGTGCCCGTGCCCAGCGGTGCCCAGGGAGGGTGTAAAGTGGTGCCCAGCGAGTGAGCAACCCCTCGGTTCACTACTTATGGCTGTTGAATCGGTTTCCACTGAAATCATCTTGTGTCTGTGTTAAATCCAATTCATTCTGTTCGTAATCCGTCTATAGGTACAGATGGAGTCTATAGGTATAGTATAGAAATGAAAAAGAAACGACACAAGCAAAACATTAAAAGTCATCAACTGGAACATCATGTATGCAATCCATTGGGAAGTATAGCTAGTTTTCGCTACGAATGTTTATGTAAATGGAAAATTAAATTATTAAGGTAGGCAAAACAAGATCGCTGCTAACGTCAAGCACCCGCCTATCATTTGTTTCATCAGTTGAAACAGTGTTCGGCGCACAGAAATCACTCCGCGGCTTGAGTCATCTCCATGGACCTTCCCGTCTCTCTACTACTATCATTGTCCTCCTCCTACTGCTTTTGGTCCATCTTCTTCTGTAGAGAAATGTGGAACAAGTGAAGAAAGTTGTGAAACAGAGCCGGTTCACTTTTAAGTCGATTTTGGTTTCTAAGGATTTGCAAAATATCTGCGATTTCCTGGCCAAAGTTTGCATGCATGCTCCGAACAGAATCCAGAATTGGCGAAGTCTATCTAACGTCTGTTAGCTGTTCCCAACAGTTTTATAGCTTATCATCGTTCATTTTTTGTAACTGAATAAACAGAGCCGGTTCACTTTTAAGTTGATTTTGGTTTCTAAGGATTTGCAGATATCTGCGATTTCTTGGCTGAAGTTTGCATGCATGCTCTAAACAGAATCCAGAATTGGCGAAGTCCATCTAACGTCTATTATCTTTTCCCAACAGTTTTATAGCGTATCATCGTTCATTTTTTGTAACATCTTATACTCTGTATTTCTGTCCTACCTGTATTTGGAAGTAATGAACTTGTTGAGTTCGAATTTATCCAGTTACACATTATACACTCATCTTCGTTTACGTAGTCTGTCTTCACTCCTCCTTCGAGCAACGCCGACAACATAAACGGTGGTGCAGGAGGAGGGGGTACGAAGGAGGGGAAAGCCTCGCAAAATTCACCAAACTGATCACAGCTCATTTCTTCTTCCCAGAGCGGTTCTTGGGTAATATCAACTATTTCAACACCATTCCACCAGCTCTCGTCGTCTTCGACAAACTGTTCCATTTCATTACATTTGTCCGTCGGAAGGGCTCCCTATCACACTGCTTCACCAGCGATGCTCCGCTATCGACTGAAGAAGGCACAGCTTGAAGCAGTACGCTCGCGAAGTAATACCGTCGTGCCTGGCAGATCTGCGCGAAGGTAGCATTGTAATAAGAACAGGCGGTAATACGTGCTTTTGGAAATCTGACACTGGGTGTTCTAGCCTTTTCGTATTAACCTTAAGCGAATATTCAGCCACAAAGCAAACTGAAAGGTCAATATCGAAACACGATCTGATTTGTTCTTTCAGTCGTGTCAGAGCTCTTGTGTTTGCCCACTTGACAAGCACCGCGGGTACCTTCGCGAAGTCGCTTGTAGGAAATTGTATCACTGTGTTTCCATTCACAGGCCTGTGGGGGAAAACGAGAAAAAGTGTTGTTCTTTCTTGAAGTATAGAGCGTGTTCCACCCTACTTACCGTAGTTACTACGCATGACGTCATGAACTTTGGCTTCTTGGCGTCAAGGTTGGAACGTATTTTAAAATTTTAAGTAAAATATCACTCCGTGGCGTAGGCCAGCCAATCACGTTACAGAGTTGCGTAGTTACCACGCTTACTACGCTCCCGAGCGTGGTAAGCAAATAGTTACTATCTGGTTACTACTAGTTACTATTTCGAGAAGGTTGGAACGGTCAGCGTAGTAACTTTTTGTGAGGTTGGAACGGAAACAGTAACTAATAGTTAATATTGTTAGAAGGATGGAACACGCTCATGGTACCTAGTTTAGATCTTCCTTGGATTTTAGGAGCTAGTTTGATTTAAGACAGTCTGACTCTTTCTGTCGTAATCATTCGGGATCATAATTAGGCTCTTTTTCTGTTTTGGTTTTCCAGTCAGCCCTCCGCCTAAGCCTATGTAAACGAAGGGGTTCGTTAGGTACGAGATTTCGATCTGTTGATACGACCGACGGAACCAGGTGGAAATTGGAAATTCGGTAGGCATTGTGTTTTTAATTGCCTAATCGGGTGTTTGAAGTTTCGATCCGGTATAGGAAGACATAGGATTTTCCTTCTTCGTTTTTCTAAGAAAGTCGCCCAAAATCTCCGGAATTGGTAGAAAATAAAAAATTCGTCAGTTGTAATAAATGCCTTGGTCCAGCTGTTTGTCTTAAATGGAAAACTCGTCAGTTGTTATAAAAGCTTGCCCTTTGAATGGTACGATTGAGTCCTGGTGTAACCGGAATCTCGGAAAGAATAAAATCCTTTGCTAAAAGCTATATCCTCTGAGTTTTCGACTATAGCACTGGCATTCCCGTCGTAATCTAGGCTAGACCATAAATTAAAGACAGAAAGGAATTCGCAAATAGACCTGGTTAAGCGGTCGGCTAGGGATAAATCTAGAAGTCACGATAATTTGGATGGATGAAGAAGTCCGATAAATATCGCTCTTTGGGATACCATCGAAACCTTTGGTTTTGTTGGTTCTTGCTTTCCCGATCCTCTGCAGCTGTACCGGACTGTTCACGCCATAACGTGAATATGAGATTTTTGTGGATCACAATCATCCACTGCCTACTACTATATAGTACTACTACGACTATGAAACCCTTGGGATGTGACCCTTTAAGGCCCTGTATAAAATCCACATCATAGTCTGGAATTTCGGTCACACTTTATGACAAACAAGACCAGACAAGGTTAAATACATAAAATAAATTAAAAGCCTTAGACAGAAATTAGGCGAGAACCGTGACAGAAATTAGGCGTTAGAACCGTGAATTCACGAATGAACCTGTTTGACCAATGACCACTATTCTGACTAGGGAATCTTGCATGAACCTAGACATATTATTTTTTGATCGGATGGATAATTACTCCGGATGCCGGTAAAAAGTTAACATTTGTGAACGCAGCAAATTGACTGAGGAAAAGGATGGTTGAATTGGGGTTAAGATAGTATGTTCTAGAAGGTATGATAATACTTTTCGGCTCGGGTCTTCCTGAAACGGGAAAGAACCGTAAAGTGAGTATAGAAACGTTTGATCAAGTTGATTGGACTTTAAGATGACATGCTGCTTTGTATACTTGCTTTTCTTCCTCAGCGTACGAGCATTTCCACCGGAATCCGGCGAAAAAAAAATTTTTATAGAGCTACTCATTGTTTTGATCGGGTGATTGAGTTTGCACATTTTTAGGTAAGTGGACTTGTTATTTATTTTGCACCTAACATGGGTGTGAACCATTTCCTTTGTAATTTCAATTGGAACTGAAATTGACTGGATCAGGAAAATAAAAACATAAACAAGTTTCAGATCCCAGAAAATGTTTTGGTCTTGTTAGTCTCTGCTACCGATATTCAGAGAAATTCTTTCAGCAGCTCGATACCATGTCGGAGCAACCGCAGACCTAGTGCAATACCACAACCGTCCCTAGTTGTAAAATGAGCCAACTTTTACTTTAGCCCACCGAGGTGCAGAAGCCATACATCTTGCTGATAAAATCAGATGCTACTCACAACGAGATCAAAAGGCAAGCAAACGGCTTTGATGTCACTGCGGCCGATGACTGTCGGTTTAAGACCCGTGACCAATTTTTCTATTCGGGAAGACTCATTCCGCAAGATTGATCCCATGTCACCTGTCAGGCAACAAAGAAAGCAGGAGTCGCACATTTGGTTTTGTAAAAAGCAAGAAAATCTTTACACGCTATTTAGCCCCACACCCACTCTTCAAGGTACTACGTCAATGGAATTTCGTGTCCGACAAGTACTACTTAAAGCAGAACAGAAATTTTGTTTTGCAAAGGCAAGAAAATCTGTACACGTTATTTAGCCCCAGAAGATAGTACGCTTCTGGAATTTCGGAATAGCGACAAGCTTAAAGCAGAACTGAAACCTGAACTTAATCCGTTAGTTTATTTTTCAATAACAAGTGCCGTCGCCAGTCTGCCTATTTTCTATTTTACTTTCACCGTTGTTTTCGTGCTTCTGTTCTCTTGCCAATTCTATTCGTCCCGTGGAGATTTTTTTCACAATTAAGCCCCGCCCTCGCGTCGTTAACGATCGGTTCATGCGAAGGTGCGGACTGTACAAATCAATCAGCTACAGTTTGTTGGTGATGCTAATAAAGATTGCGCGTAACGGGTATTTTGCTTTCAAAATTAATAGACTTTGCGAAAGTGAACGCACAGGGGCTGATCTGTATGTCTTTCCGGGGAATTCGTACTGAGATGCAGCAGTTCTATTTCCAGATCAGAAAAAAAGAAGGATAACCTCTACAGTGAATTTTTAACAACAAATATAATAATACATAAAGAGAAGAAAAACTACTGAGTACTTTAACTGGTGTGAACATGTTGCGGTGTCTGTAATATTTTACGACATCAATAATGTAGGCCAGTGCCTTGTTGGATTTTCTTTTGACACTTCTTTACCTAAAGATCTGTCAATATCTTCATTCACTACGATTTGGGTCAGCCATATGGTAGGGCAGGTTGTTCTTTCATACTGGACAGGGACGTTCGGCAGTTCTAAGCTAATTTGCCTCAGAGTAAGTACTGTCAATCACCCATCAAACTTTGGCACGCTAATCTGTGCCCATTGAAATGTTACGTCAGGGACATAGTGGATTAACGAGCTTTGTTCAAGGTAGTTGAAGCGATTTAACGCTCGTTATTCTTACTCCCTATTTGACAGCTTAGTGCCTTAGCCTCCAGTTACATATCTTGGTGATATCGGAAAAGGATCCGTGCAGTGTTTAATTTGTCCTCGCTGCCAAGAATAGTGTCCATTTTCGGCTCTTTGCATTCTGGTGTAGAAGGCAAAAAGAAAATCTTGTGAATAGAATAGAGATGGCCATTTATAAAACATGACCAAGTCCAGGTTCCTTGCAACCCCAGGTTCTGATATCAACTATGGAAGAAACAATCACCATTTGACAGGGATCAGGGGCGGATCCAGGGGGGGGGGGGGCGAGGGGGGCGATCGCCCCCCCTAGACGGACTAAAAAGTCTTGTTATAATGCTGTTTTAGAGCAAGCGCAGATGAATTTGCAGATACGTGGAACTGCTTTGTCGTTAAAACGTGGAATTGGTGGTACAGAGCAGAGAATTTGTGCTCGCAAAGTGATGGGGGGAGCTTGTAAAAACGTCAATTTTTGTTCGGCCTGCCGAAAGGGTTGAGACAACAATTTTGTCAAAGCATTCGCCCCCCCCCCTAGAGTCGAGCGCTGGATCCGCCCCTGACAGGGATGATTATTGCAAACGTCACTGTGCCGCTTATTTCTGAAATTTAAAACATGGGCCAACATTCTTGGCTACTAACAGAAAAATTAATGTCCAGTTTTTGACATTGTGTTGCATTAATTCCGCCAACTTAGGAAGTATTTAGTGGGTCAGATTGCCTACCGTAGCTTCTACGACACACCATTTCTTTATTTATTATTATATTTGGACTATAAATAGTTATTTAGTGAGTAAATTCCGCCTAGTCTCTCCAACGCCTGTTACCCAATGAAAAGTTTTCCAGAATTGAGTCGTATAGAATTGTATGAAAAAGTAGCATTAACTAGTAACTTTTGCCAATGCATGCTACAAAGAACATCTTACAACTAGGAAACTGGATGTTACTGCAGCAAGATTGCTTTCGGATACCACTGCTTAAGATTAACCCAGTCGGGGGTATGTTAAATCAAAGTGTTCCATACTACTACATATCAATACATGCAACTTTTTCATACAACTACACAGTCAAATAATTTTTCATCGGCTACAAAATTTTAGTTGTTCTGTGTCAATGTTGTCTCACTCATGGTCAGCGCTATTTCTTTAATCGTCTTTTTTTATATTTTGTGCAGTTAGTGTTATTTTTTGTTCCTATTTATTTTGTTTGTTACTCCATCTTTCGGGCGCGTCGCCCTCCTTTTGTCGAGAAGGGTCATAAACAAATTGACTGATTATTCCGTCATAACCTTTTGTGCTCGACTTTTCTTTTCAATCCCAATAACCGCTTCCAATCAAATTCGAAACTTAAGCACATCAGTGGCTGAGAATTTAGAAGAAAATAATGTTGGTTGCTGGTTGCTTAATATACATTCCTGCCCCCGACTTTTCTCGCGGCCTGGTTTATCCCAAAATGGCTGCCCGATGACCACGTAGCTTTGTACAGTGGTGCCCAACATGAGTAACCCCTCAGTTTACCCTGCACCGTTATTGTTGAAGGGAGTCTTAAAATGCTTCCTCTAATCGGGAAATTAATTATTGATACGGGGTTTTAGCGAAAAGAAGGAATGGACCTCCAGATTTAGTCAACACGCATATACATGGACGAAAGTATTGGGGGCAGGGTGGTAGCCTGCTAGTGATAGTCGCCAGTTAATGCTCCAATTAGTTTTCATTAGTAGTCTTATTAGTCCAGTCCTGGTCCACCAACTTGTTTTGTTCGTCACTACTACGATATTCGTCAGCGAAATTTCGGCCGTTCTTGGCAAGGTTCCTCGTCAGGCGGATAGCGAATTAGCGAAAAAATGAAGGATAAATATTCCTTCAACCCAAGCTGACCGCGAATCATATTTGACAGTGCAAAACGGATACGTTCTCTTCAGGCTCAAGCTGGAAAATGAACTTGTTGAAAAAACTAAACGAACGAAAAAATTTAGGAAGAATGAAAATAACTTTTTCCATAAATTCATTTTCCAGCTTTTAGCGGCTTGAGCCTGAAGAGGACCCTTGCCAAGAAGGGCCGAAATATAGCTATAACAAAATTCAGCTGACTTATCCGTCAATAAGTCATTTTGCACCGTCAAATATGTCTGGCTGTGCCAGACATATCGCTGACGAGTATCAGCTGACGTTTCCGTTTTGAGCCATTGTTTAGTAAATATTTCCGAGTCAGTTTGAGATGAAGGATATCTACTAATTTGTCGGTCGTGATGGTGAATCAGTTTTTGATCTGACTGGTCGTAGAACGGTTACATGTAAAAAACGAGAAAACACAGCTACGGTCAAAACCTTGCCATGCAAATCTGCCCCATGCAAAAACAGCGAAAGTCAGTACCGCGAAAAACAAATGCAGCAACGGTCGAAATAAGGAAATTATGACCGGACATGATATGGCGTCTTTTAAAAACCGCGACTGACAGTTCCATATTGATGTGGAGGATGGATATATACGACAGTGCCAACTGAAGTTCCCATTCGAAGGTATGATTACTGAAAAATGAAACGCCTCTTTTTGGAAGAACTTGCCACTGTTGGTTTAGAAGCGTAGTGTGGAAGTTTTATACTAAAGTTTTCATTCCTGCTGGACTTCTCTTCCACAAGCTCCAGTATTTGAAACTGTCCGAGAGAAAGTCAAGCTAAAACTTGGCCAGGCAAGTGGTTAGTTCAGTCAGGAACAAGAAGCACTCCCTTTTTGGGATCCCAAAACGTTAGTGACGGATACCTATGACATCGTAAAAGTTGTCCGTCTGTCCGTCCGTCTGTCTGTAAGCACGATAACTCTCGAAGGGAATGAGATATTTTGATGAAACTTGGTGTGAGGATTCTTTGGATCAAGAGTAAGGTCAAGTTCGTAGATGGGCACTGTAGCCCTACATTTAGGGGTGGGGGAGGGGGTTTAAATTAAGGGACAAACAAAATATTTTGAAACAGGTAATGTGATAGTCGATTATGGGGTAAGAAGACATGCTGAACACGATAGTGAAAACCATTTTCTCGCCGGACAAGTAGTTCGCCCGGAATCCGGCCAAAACCGGAAAGTTCGTTAAAAGTAAAAGTTTTATTTGAAGTTAATTAGATGTTCGATTTAGAGGTAAGAAGACATGCTGAACACGATGGTGAAAACCATTTTTTGACCGGACAAGTAGTTAGCCCGGAATCCGGCCGAAACCGGAAAATTTGTTCAAAGCAAAAGTTTTACTTGAAGTTGATTAGATGTTCGATTTAGGGGTAAGAAGACATGCTGAACACGATGGTGAAAACCATTTTCTCGACGGACTAGTAGTTAGCCCGGAATCTGGCCGAAACCGGAAAATTTGTTCAAAGCAAAAGTTTTACTTGAAGTTGATTAGATGTTCGATTTAGAGGTAAGAAGACATGCTGAACACGATGGTGAAAACCATTTTATCGCCGGACAAGTAGTTCGCCCGGAATCCGGCCGAAACCGGAAAATTTGTTAAATTAAAATTTGTATTTGAAGTTGATTAGATGATAGATTTAAGGGTAAGGAGACACGCTGAATCTGTATATGACAATGATGTTTTACATATAGTTCGTCCAGAATCCGGTTGAAACCGGATTTTTTTTATAAGTTAAAGTTTTATTTGAAGTTTATTAGACGTTCTTTATAGGGATAAGGAGATGCGCTGAATTCGTTTCTGAACTATCTTTTTTTGGCTGGACAAGTAGTTCGCTCGGAATTCGGTCGAAAACGGAAATTCGGCAGAAGTAAAGCAGGAAGTTCCGATCAGTATCGTCAAAAGAAATATGGCTTATACAGGTATATCTGAACTTAATTTTCTCAGATGATTAGCCTGGCGAAGACTGGATCTGGCGTAGTCAAGACGTAGTTGTCTGGGTCAAATATTAACTTTTTGGGATCCCATCGAAACCTTTGGTCTTGTTTTCGTAGCATCTTTTGTAATTTAACTAATTTTTATATTTGAAAAGGAGAAAAACAAGAAATCATATTCCGTACTTTTTGTGGCTACTCCTCCATCCCTCGGTAACGTTAATTTTTTTTATTTTTACCCCTTTTTAACTGTTCACGTCACTTAACTTTTGAAAATAAACCCATATTTCATTTACTATTCTTCCCCCCCCCCCCAAGACTTTGCTTTAATTCGTTTTTTTTATGTCCTTCAAACATCAGACCATCACATTCAGACGTAAAAATCTGACAAACTACAGTGAATTAGAAAAACGATAAAGAAAAAGAAAAGGAAAAACAAGAAAAAAGGGAAAAATGTATCCTTCCGACTACAAAAAAAAAAACAATTCCATAAATACAAAAGCAATCCAACTCCACACAATGTTTAATTTATAGCCTACTCTATACTATAATACGTAAAATACGTTTTTAGAATCACCAATTTATTTTTCAGAATCAAAGTTATCTACAAATTTTGTTAGTCTTTCTCCCCGATATCCGCTCAAAATTTACCACGATCCACATGCTTCAAAAATAAAAACTAGTTTACTGGAAAGTTAAAAAAATAAAATCACCATTAGACTCAAGCCGATAGTGTTCAACAGCAAAATTATCTCCATACTTTTGTACGGGTCTGAGACGTTGCACCACTTGCACCTGTGTCAACAGTATGAATTAAAGGAACAGTAAACTTGACTCAAACTTGGCTCAAGGAGCTAGCTGACATATCAAGAATGTACCCTGAGTCGATATTTCCGGGCAGTTTCCTAGAGTTCGACTTTTGAGTTAGTAAAACAAAAAACAAAAAAAAAGCAAAAGGTTTGTGTGCCGGGACTAGGACTCGAACCCACGATCTTTGCCTCAATAGCCTTTTGAAACAAAGTAATACAACGTATTTCAGCAGTGTTGCCACCGGTAGTACAATTGTGCTAATTATAGAACTTTCTTTTTACTTTGGCAGCAGATTTTAAGAAAAAGTAGTTGTCAGGTTTTATTTCCAAGGTGACTATGACCCAGCAACACGTACTGAGTACTTTTCTTGTTTGATATTACTTTTTTCCTTTTGCATAGTGAATTTATTTTAGTAAAGTGGCAACCCTGTATGTTGATAACACAGACAATCGCGAACTTTTACAGTGCATGAGTGCGTAACTACCGTGCATAAGGGGCAAGGCCCTGCCAGCTAGCTCTGGGAACAATAAGGAGGGGTTTCGAGATAACAAAGATGGGGGGTCCTGTCGACAATAAGTCCCTGTACATTTATCTAAGCCCCCCAGGCCGGTTTGATGGCCGAAAGTTGCCTAGTCAAGTTTACTGTTCCTTTAACGTCTCCTAGCCTTTGACAATTTCTGCCTATCATATTACAGATAGGGTCGCAAACCTGACGATTCGCCAGATGGAAGTACAACCCGTTATCCCTTAAAGGAACAGTAAACTTGACTCAAACTTGGCTCAGGGAGCTAGCTGACATATCAAGAATGTACCCTGAGTCGATATTGAGAGTTAGAAAAATTCTAGTTACGACCATTGCAGTTTCCGGGCAGTTTCCGAGAGTTCGACTTTTGAGTTAGTAGAACAAAAAAAAAAGCCAAAGGTTTGTTTGCCGGGAGTAGGACTCGAACCCACGATCTTTGCCTTGAAACAAAGTAATGCAATGTATGTCAACAGGGTTGCCACCGGTAGTACAATTGTGCTCACAGTAGAACTTTCTTTTTACTTTGGCAGCAGATTTTAAGAAAAAAGCAGTTGTCAGGTTCTATTTCCAAGGTGACTATGACCCAGCAACACGTTCTGAGTACTTTTCTTGTTTGGTATTACTTTTTTCCTTTTGCATAGTGAATTTATTTTAGTAAAGTGGCAACCCTGTATGTTGATAACACAGACAATCGCGAAGTTTTACAGTGCATGAGTGCGTAACTACAGTGCATAAGGGGCAAGGCCCTGCCAGCTAGCTCTGGGAACAATAAGGAGGGGTTTCGAGATAACAAAGATGGGGGGTCCTGTCGACAATAAGTCCCTGTACATTTATCTAAGCCCCCCAGGCCGGTTTGATGGCCGAAAGTTGCCCAGTCAAGTTTACTGTTCCTTTAAGTCATCAAGACCCGCCACTGGAGATACTGGTTGTCCTACAGCGGTAACCAGAAGGGCGACTCTGGACGAGGTCAGGTCTATTGATCTTCGTTAAACCTTTATAGCTTAATTTTTACTGCGTTAGACTGAAATACCACATGAATACGAAAATAAGACACGCAAGATCCTGATACAAAGGCAAAAACTATACAGGTTCAGGTTCTTTTTAATAATATATTAAATAACAAAATGCCCAGAGCCCGGCTGAGAAGACAAAAAAAAACCTACCTTTTACTTCTTTCTTTAAACAAGAGTTGTAGTCACAATTCTTGCATCTCGTGACATTTGAGAATTAACACTTTTCACAGGCGTGATTTTGGCCCTTTCGCTGTTTTTGTATGGCCCGGTTTTTGCCTTCGTGGTTTTTGCCATCGCATGTTTGGTCGGGCGCGGTTCTTGCTTTCGCATTTAGACCAGGATCCAGGTTTTGGGAACCCGGATCCTGGTTTCGGGCAGGATCCCGGTTCGTTGACAATTTTAACAAAATTCTAGAAGGCCTGTGATTGGCTGCTGGATCCAAGTCTCCGCCTTAAGGGAGGAGTTTCTTTGGCCCCGCCCTGTGGGAGGAGCTACGTCATTGCTTTTGTTTTCGCGATTTCGGCCACCCGTAAAACCCTGCTTGTTTGCCAGTCTCATGCAAAATGTCTGAATGTTGGGAATTGCTTTTCTCCATAGTAATTTAATCGAGAAAGCTGATATCGGCTTTAACTGAGTATACTGCTTTGTTTGAACTGTGTTCAGGGATTCTTTTATTTTTCACTATTTGCTCTAGTATGACGTTCAGAATATCTACGGCCGTCCTCACAATGCAGAATTCTACTATGACGTGGAAAATTTGAATCTCATACAAACGCGGCTTTTCATTGGCCAGTGATCAGCTCATGGAAGGTAGCTCACTGCGTGAACACTTAGGCTATTTTTCATCAAATCTTTTTCGTCAAGCATGCAACACCGATAGAAGCGCATAGAGGCACAAGCGACAGGAAAATTCCACTATATGAAAATCGATTCTTGGTGAATAGCGATGCAATGAAGTAACGCATTTTCATCGGGAGTCTTGAAGCCTCTTTATGAATAAGTCAAGTGATGGGTAACCATATAGCCCTGTCTCGGCACTTTTTCGGTTAAACTTTATGCATCCACACATGATTCGTCAAGCTCACAAAAATCCTTCAGGAATTCCGTTATCGCGGAATCGGAGAAAAGAGTGCCAGGCAAACGGGTTGGACTGTTGTAGACACTGCTATTAAATAACGAAGCAAGTAAATGCATTTTTAGTTTTGCCAATGTTTTTTATACTTCGGTGGAAAGAAAGGTATACACTATCGGAAAACTGCGAGTACATTTGGATGTAAAGAGAAACAGCGCATTTTGAGCTAGTCTTTCAGGATTTCTGGTTTCCTGCTGTGAGCATGTTGTCATTGAGCAGATTAGTTGTAAAGTATAAAGTCACGACTCTCATGTTATCGAGATGTCCCTGACTGATATCTGCCGTTGATGAAATTGCTACTCACTGATAGTCTAATTGCGACTAATTAAATGGTCGCGTATAATTGCCCTTGATCCCTGTGTTGCCCCACAAGCAGTATTATGGATACTGTTTTAACTGCACTCAGCCCTCCGTGATAATAATAATAATATCTGTACTGAAAAACTTGGAGACCATATACAGTATACGGTACGAGTGTAAGTAATCAAATAATATAGAATGCTAGAACTAGGAAACAACACTTCTTAACACGTGTGCTTTATTCACAAACTTACCAAAAAGTACAATATACATCACTCTTGGTGACGTGGTTTGTAGTGTACCAAAAAAGCTGCCCACCATTCAACCCCTCAAAAGCGAAACCTCCTGGCACCTGATGAGAAAATGGTCCAGACCCCATTCTCCTTATTTTTAATAACAATCATAATAACAGTATTTTTATTCAGTCGAAATGCCATACAACAGAAATGACATGTATTACAGAACAAAAAATAAACCAAGCTTTCTGTACAAAGTTTAATGTAGCCTACATATTTACAAACTACCACGATGAGGTGTTTGTAGATTTCAGTATACCGGGAAGCAAAGCCCGTCCACACTGAATATGGTATGATGGATCTTAAAGTAGTCGATTGGTGTGGCGTAAATGGGAGAGGGATTATTGTTATGCAGTGGGAATGATTACTGTGAGCACAACTGTACCATTTTATTCTGCAAAATCCTAACATCAGTAAAAATAATTCAGAATTAACAGAAACCGAATTAAACCTTTAGCTCAACGTCAAGCACGTCGCCAGCTTGTTAATTATTCATTGAGTTTGACAGTTTTTAATGAGATAGTTAACACACCTTTTCTTCTTGAAAACATACATATTTGGAAAAAAAGAAATGGTATAAAACCTCGACAGATTATTGAAACTTTTTTTTCATACGCCGGCTAAATCTCTTCCTTCCTCTTTGACTGTTGTGCTGGGAGTTGTTTTGGCTGTTCCTAGCCAAGTACTTCCGAATCACGGCACTAGATGTCCCACGGGACTTGTTACTTATTGAAGCAATATACATAAATATATCGACTTGAATTTGGGTGATGTGTACATAGCCTATCAGTTGTGAGAACCCCTCCGAATTGACTCCACTAACTTTCTTTTTATTACTGGGTTGTTCTTGTTAGGATAGACATTGTAGCTGGTGACATGATTTTCAAGTTATTTCAAACGCACACATTCTTTTGTGGCGTAAGGCGCAAACCGTGGGTCGTCCACGACCCATGGGGGCGTATCTTTTCTTTGCCTCTTGGGGTTTTGACAGTGACGTTTCTATTAATTTGCTAATCACCTCGTTGATGTATTGGCATCATCCACCCATACTTGATCCTTATTCATTTTTATGCATGTACAACACACTGGGCAATTTCGACGGAGATTCCAGACTAACAATTTATTCAAAACTGGCGGCACGCTGTTACTAATTATGATTGTAAATTCATCAGCTACGTTTTTGGAGCTTGGGTAAATCATGACGGCTTGCACTTTTTGTGTGAAGGTAACTTTTAAACTACTGACGGGTTTTTCGGCACTCGGACTGCTTGCTAGACATAATTATCTTTGCGTGATTCAGTAGTGTGGGGGTGCATTGGTAAGGTTTTAAGAAATGTCATTAAAGTCAGGCTTCACCTTCCAGGTTTTTCTTCAGGATTCCAGACATCCGTTTTCGTTGAAATAGATCCGAAAAGTGAAGCCAGGCCAAAAACGTCTGGAAGTGGGGGGTGTTGGACACTCCAGTTTCCGGATGTCTGGAGGGTGCCTTAGAGGCAACACATTCGAGAGATACAACATAAATGTGCAAATGTAGGAACAAAAAAGAGAGTGATTGATTGACAGTTGTGATTAGGAAATACAAAATTTAAATGTAGCAGATTTGAAATAAAGAAGAATATTGAATTTTGAAAAAGACATCTAGGAAATGTTGAAAGGATAGTAACATTAGCTATCTTCGTTATCATGAAAATTCAGAAGGGTTGGCTTGACTGTTCGGAAGCCCCAAATATCTGGAAGGTGAAGCCTGGCTTTTACACTGTTGGACAAGGAAAAGTGTAACATCCGAACTACTAGTTCTCCGCTAAAGCGTTTATGGTAGAGGATGATCTCTGCTTTTGTCCCAGTAGTTCAAGGAAGGTTTAGCTTCAAGGTTAAAGCTTTAATCATAATTGTTCCGCACACAATCAAGTGAACGAAGATTCGGTGAAACAAGATCGACGGATAGTAAAATCAGCCACAACTATTTTCTGTACGACACATTGGGTGTACATGTAGTCAACATAACATGTCCCAGGAAGTTTTACCATTTGACGGCCTACTCATAGGTCTACTTGCTGTCGTTGGTAATTCGTTTTGTGTTGACTGGCAATTACAACTTCACTTTTCGTTGCTGCTGTTGGTTATCTATCTCTGTTACTGTCACTATCTCTGTGACATTGCACTTGCATGACTTCTTGGCGATCACACATCACAAAAGTTTCACTGATTTCCGCTAGGTGACGTTCCACGTTCGCCGGATAGAAGATTTTTTGGGATCCCAAAACGTAAGTGGAGGAATACCAATGACATCGCAAAAGTTGTCCGTCCGTCTGTCCGTCCATCTTTAATCACGATAGCTCTCGAAGGGAATGAGATATTTTGATGAAACTTGGTGTGAGGATTCTTTGCGTCAAGGATAAGGTCGAGTTCCTAGATGGGCTAAAAAACGAAAAGTTTTATTTGAAGTTGATTAGATGTTCGAATTAGTGGTAACAATACATGCTGAACACTTATGTGAAAAGCATTTTCTACCCGGACAACTAGTTCGCCCGGAATCCGACCAAAATCGGAAATTTTGTTAAAAGCAAAAGTTTCGTTCGAAGTTGATTGGATGATAGACGTAGGGGTAAGAAAATACGCTGAATATGAATATGACAACCATTTTTTACCCGGACATATCCGGAATCTGGTTGAAACGGGAAAATTGTTTATAAGTTCAAGTTTTATTTGAAGTTGATAAGGTGTTCTTTATATGGATAAAGAGATACGCTGAATTCGTTTCTGAATTTTCTTTTTTGGCTGGACAAGTAGTTCACTCGGAAGTCGGCCGAAATCGAAAACTTCTGGCGATGTTAGGGAGTTCTCTCTGTCCAAAAAAGACGCCTTCAGTTACAGAAGTGACCCTAGAAAAAGGGGGAAAGAAGACCCCTCCGGTAAAGGACAGTTGTTGAAAGGCCCTTTCGGTAACGAACTTTTTAAACAACCTGTTACGCCCCTTGCTGTCCTTGACATGTGTCACACTTACACTATGTCTTCAACATTAAAAAATCTGGCATGTACAGTACGTGACAATCGTTGCTGGAATCTCAGTGAAGCCGAAAGCTATGCGATAATTAGCTTCTCTTTGGTCGGAATTCGGGACCGAGCCGTTTCGTTTCGATATTTACACTGAAATGACAGAGGTATTTTCTTTTGACTTATTGTGCAACTTCTCGTTCCGCCTATTGTTGAAAATGGAAATTTATTTGCCGATCATCCGACTCATTCGTATCTCAGCTTGTGGTTTATCCTCGCTTTCTGCTGACGTCATCCCAAAAAGAGACAATCAGGGTTGTCTTTTGAAACCGCAGCGCATGAGCATTAATGCCCAAGGATGTGTCACATTCTTTGGTGTAGTTTATTCTTTCGAGTTTAGAAAATGTCTTTGGGCCAGTGTCTGGTTGGAACTAACATGCTTTTGTTGCAACTAACAACTGTCGAGTTTTTGCGGTTTGAACTGTTGGAACAGAAAGTCGAACTGACTTTTTTGGTGGCTGAACTTACGGGTCGCACCAAAACAACTTCCCCCCAAGTCTGTACTGGTCAATTTTTGAAGAGCAATGGCCCTGGAGTACTTTGTTAGTTAGAACTGACGTGCTGTTCAAATAACGGGCAGATCAACTGACGAGTTTTTGCGGTTGTCGTTGTAGCAAAGTAGTCGAACTGACTTATTCGGTTATACGGGTCCCACCAAAACCACTTCCCCCCAAGTCTTTACTGGTCAAATGTTTGACCAGTAAAGACCTTTTTTGACCTTTGACAATTTAGTTGGTCAACATTTTTAATATTGGTGGCTGAACTGGGGGGTCCCACCAAAACAGCTTCCCCCAAAGTCTGTACTGGTCAAATTTGGAGGGGCAGGAGCAGGGCCGTATCCAGGGGGGTTAAGGGGTTGAAACCCCCCGAAACATACAAAAATAGTCCTTTTTACAGGCTTTAAAACCTCTAATCTATGTCTTTTTTTGTACTTTTTTGTCCGACCCACGGGCAACCCCCCCCCCCGAAATAAATTTCTGGATACGGGCCTGGGCAGCAGAGATTCCGGTAGTCCGTAAATCTCGCTTTGACAATTTTGTTGGTCTATATTCCCATTGTTGCCAATTACATCTGGAATGTGCATTGTAGTTCACTTTCTGTTGTTCATGTTAAGCTCTTGGCTACCAGTTCCCTTATCATGCAGAACGATTGGAGTCACGGGTCCCCCACACAACCTGAAATTGCTACCACCCAGCCTTCCTTAATTCTCGCATTATGAGCCACCCAACCGATCATGAGATCTGATCCCTTGGCAGCTAGGACACAAATCGGATTTGGCGATACTGCTGATGAAGTGCCGGGTGAACTGAGAATGAAATTGAAAATGACGAACGTTCTTCTGGTTGACTGTGTCGATTATTCGGATAAACCGTGATACGGTGCAACTATGCAGAAAGTAGGGATTATAGTTTCCAACAAGAGGAACAGAAAAAAGATTAATCGGGGATCGACGAAAAGAAGGCATGGTATGGTCCAGGAGGCGCGAGTACTGAAATGATGCACGGCATACTAAAAGAAAGCATGCTTGCACATGCAGGAACGCACCGACAGTGGTGGTAAACCGGCAGATTCTCAGTGACGGTTGACTCGTGCGTTAAACCTGGTAGCATAGTCTACATGAAGACTGTATAGTCTGAATATCTAAGATAATGTCAGAATTTTTTCTTGATAGCTTGATAGCGTCGTGGCATTTGTGGAAGCCATGGAACCCGTAGATTGACAGAATTTGGAAGTCTCAAGGACTACCGTACTTCCTCGTTTGCAAGCTGATATCTCGTTAACACGTGGCAAGATAAAACTGTGGATTTGGGGCCCTACACTGCTGGATCAGCTTGGAAAGAAATTGGTAGCTAGGAATCAAAACGGCGGAAAATTAGATTAACACAACCCTCAGAATTAAACACAAGAAGTTGCAAATCTTTTCCTGAAGTTCTGCAACAGACGCGCCCGTTGCGAATTTGTCTATCCTTCGCTCTACTGCAAAGAGAAGGGTTATTCTTTTTCGCAGCATGAGTCCGGCCTGAAATTAATCAATCTCTCGTTCGCCCAAAAGAAATAATAGGGTAGCAGCCCTAAGAAGGCGCCGAAAACTTCACCTTGGAAACCATCAACCTTAGCCACTATTTTTCAAAACACTGCGGGACATTAACATGCAGTTGGTTCAAAACAATCACTTCCCATCAAAACAGATTAAGCGGTGCCTCCTGAAGCGACCGCCTACCTATCAACTTGTGTAGGACTTAATTTGTACGGTTCAAAATGATGATTTCTGCATCACTTTCGGTACCGAGTAAGTAAGATGCTATCTTCGAATGATGGTTAAATCTACCCTCCCTTTCCGCTCGTATTTAGGAACCCATTTGGGATGATGATAATTATGCTTTTTATTGCGCACTGAATACATAATGGGGACTGTGCTGTAAAGAAAAAGAAACAACTACACTGAACTTCCGATAATGAGGATGATTACCAAAATCAGCAGAACAGAGTAGAGAAGAAAAAAGGGACAATTCGGGCCAAGGCCGTATCCAGGGGGGGGTGTTAGGGGGTTCGACCCCCCCCCCCCCCGAAACCTACAAAATTAATAGTTTTGTGTAGGCTTTAACCTCTGATCTATGTATTTTTTTTACTTTTTGGTCCGACCCGTGGGCAAACCCTCCCGAAATGAATTCCGCGGGCAACCCCCCCCCCCCCCGAAATCAATTCCTGGATATGGGCCTGATTCGGGCGTAAGAAAGTTCTCCCTAGATGAGTATCCATGCCAGTGCTTTCCTAAGCTAATTGCACTAAAACACTGTTCCTGTCTCTCAACTCTGAAGGAAGAAGAAAATCAGAACAGGGGTCGTGCCTCCCTAATTTTTCGTGGCGGCTTGCATACAATCTGCTCTTGTGATATAGATTCCATGTTAGACAAACTTTTCGTTTGTTTTGCGACGGTATTTTCTTTTTTTATAACGCCACATCAACCGTTCTACCCGAATATAGTGATCGACTGAATTTCTTATGGATGTACTTTATTTGTCACAATTCCAGATTCAGGCAAGAATTATTGCTACAAAAAAGCCAGACCGTCAGTGGGATTAAAAAAGAGAAGTAGAAAAAGAAAGGATTAATCGGGGATCTATTCAAAGAAGGAACGGAACGGCATGGCGCAGGAGGCACGAGTACTATTATAGACACAGGTATTAAAAAAGAGGCACGACGTACGAAAAGGAAGTATGTTTGCACCAGGAGGCACGCACCACCTATGCCTTCTTTTAGGGCTCCAGAAGTCTCCAGCATGTCCGCGTGAAAAATAACGAGGGGCAGGACCCGTGTTCTAGGCTGCCTTCTCTTAGGCACCAGGGTTGAACATTCCTGCGTAAAAGCATGCCACGAAAAGGATCCGTATGCTATTATGCTTTCTTTTAGGCTCTGGGGCGACGAAATAAAATTCTTTCGACCGGAAAAATAGTGACCGACTAAACTATGGAGGTCCACTATGAATGCTTGATTTTTATTGATGTACTTTATTTGTCACCGTTCGATAATCAGGTGAGAGTTATTGTTACAAAAAGCAACGAAATTAAAACAAGAGGAAGAGAATAATCGGGGAACGACGCAAAGAAGGCATGGTATGGTGCAGGAGGCACGAGTGCTAAAATGAGGATGGGGTACTAAAATGAGGCACGGCATATTAAAAGAAAGCTTGCTTGTACCTGGAGGAACACACCGTTTGTGCCTTTTTTCTCAGTTTCTCGAGCATGTTCTCGTGATGTTATTCACCATCATTTTTAATCATTATTCACCGTGTGTTTTTAAGTAGGCCGCAACAATAAAACCTGCTTTGCTTTTTTTTTTTTTTACATGGAATTATTTTTTTGGTATAACCCCACATCAACCGTTCTGATTCGAAGATAATGATCGATTAAGTTGAAAGGATGCATTATAAATGTGTTCATCGCATTGATATACTTCATTTTCACCGATTCATGGTAATATGAGACTTATTGCTACAAGGAAGCAAGACCTTCAGGAGAATAAAAAGAAGAAAGCCAACAAAAAGGTATCACTTTAGTAAAATAAATTGACAACGTGATCCTTATACAAACTGTTTAGGATCCCAATTTTTCAATCTCACGATTTTTAGTAAAATACAGAAACAAATAAGCCCAGTATAGTTAATGATTCAACTGTTTTATACAACTAGATTTAGCGAGAGACACCTTTTTCTGATCCTTCGTATTAATATTTGCTTTCATGGGACATCGTGATATTTGTACAGATCCTGACTTGTCACTGAAGTCACTTGTATGCTAACGACTATTCAATAACCTTTCTTTGACGAATCCAGCACTAGTTTTCACTCTTGGTTGGCTCTTTAGACTTTTGCTCTTTGGATGGGTGTATGTTCTTCTAGTCTTGTTCGTATATTGATTTTTGCGGAAGATCTGTTTCGTTTTCTATGTCCAGTTTTAAAATATTTTGTTAGTATCAGAAAATTGAGCATCAAGAGCTACCCCAAAATACAATATGTAGGCTACGTTGCTGGTCATTACTTGAACAAGCTAGGGTCACTACTCACTACTCTCACTAGGCTCTCCCAATCTGAGGCCTTCGGCAAAGGACGCAATTTACAATGTTAGCGTAAAAGTAGACCTTAGCCAAACGTTGGTCTTTCTATACTCGTGACTGTTTCATTACTTTGCTTAGTGTCACTCTGTCAGTTCTGGCCGTCTAAAAATTCAAATTGTCTACGAAATTCCTTTCGCATCTCTCTCCTTGGACTCACCATGAGCGTGTTCCACCCCTCTACCAATAGTAACTATTAGTTACTATTTCCATTCCAGCCTCACGAAAAGTTACTACGCTGACCGTTCCAACCTTCTCAAAATAGTAACTGATAGTAACTATTTGCTTACCACGCTTGGGAGCGTAGTAACTACGCATCTCTGCAACGTGATTGGTCCGATCAGCCCGCGGCCTGATATTTGACCGAAAAAAAAAAGCGTTCCAGCCTAGCGTAGTAACTACGGTAACTAGCGTAGTAACTGCGGTAACTAGCGTAGTAACTGCGGTAACTAGCGTAGTAACTACGGTAACTAGCGTAGTAACTGCGGTAACTAGCGTAGTAACTACGGTAACTAGCGTAGTAACTACGGTAACTAGCATTTCATTCATTCATTCATTAACTCCTTTTCTATTATTTGCTAGGCTTGAGTGTATTTTATTATACTCTATCCACTCCTGTTTCATTGTTTCTTTCTTTCTCACTACCTTTTTTTCGTTGTACCTGTTCTTCTTCTTTATTGAGTTACTCCGTCTTTTTGTACATTTGTGCATTACAATGGGCAATAAATCTATTATTATTATTATTCGTATAATAATTAAATTATATCAGTATTTTTTTGGGATCCCAAAACGTTAGTGACGGATACCTATGACATCGCAGAAGTTGTCCGTCTGTCTGTCCGTCTGTCCGTCTGTCCGTCTGTCAGTCTGTCCGTCTGTGCGCACGATAACTCTCGAAGGGATTGAGATATTTTGATGAAACTTGGTGGGAGGATCCTTCGGGTCAAAGTACAAGTCAAGTTCGAAGATGGGCTCTGTAGCTCTATATTTGAGGGTGGGGGAGGGGTTTCAAATTAAGGGGCAAAAAAATATTTTTTGAAAGCTGTTTAGATAGTGGATTTAGGGGTAAGGAGACACGCTGAATCTGAATATGAAAGTTATTTTCTCGCCGGACAAGTAGTTCTCCCGGAATCCGGCCAAAACCGGAAAGTTTGTTAAAAGTAAAAGTTGTGTTTGAAGTTGATTAGATGTTTGATTTAGGGGTAAGAAGACATGCTGAATACGATGGTGAAAACCATTTTCTTCCCTGACAAGTAGTTCGCCCGGAATCCGGCGAAAACCGGAAAATTTGATAAAAAGCAAAATTTGTATTTGAAGTTGATTAGATATTCGATTTAGGGGTAAGTAAACGTGCTGAACACGATGGTGAAAACCATTTTCTTGCCGGACAAATAGTTCGTCCGGAATCCGGCCAAAACCGGAAAATTTGTTAAAAGCAAAATTTGTATTTGAAGTTGATTAGATGATAGATTTAAGGGTAAGAAAAAACGCTGAATCTATATATGACAATCATTTTTAACCGGGCATATAGTTCGTCCGGAATCCGGTTGAAACCGGATTTTTTTTTTTTAGAAGTTAAAGTTTTATTTGAAGTTGATTAGATGTTCTTTATAGGGATAAGGAGATACGCTGAACTCGTTTCTGAACTATTTTTTGTTTTTGCTGGGCAAGTAGTTTGCTCGGAATTCGGCCGAAACTGGAAATTTGGCAGAAGTACACCAGGAAGTTTCGATCAGTATCGTCAAATAGATATGGCTTATACAGGTATATCTGAAATTGGTTTTCTCAGATGATTAGCCTGGCGAAGACTGGATTTGGCGAAGACAAGACGTAGTTAATATTACATTTTTGGGATCCCATCGAAAACTTTGGTCTTGTTATCTTAGGCAAATGTAGCAAATATTCGGATTCTGTAGGATAAGTAATAGCCCCGTGAGACAATGACTAATTCAGTCTGACAAATTTCATCATCGACAGCTTTACTGTAGCATTTTCATTCGGAGTACATTAAGCAGGAGGGGGGTATGACATAGCACACACTTAACGAATGGGCGTTCACTCAATTAATCTCTGATGATAGTTCTCGGATCCATTTACCTTGACACGGGGAACCATCACTAGTATAAAGGGCTCAGCTGTCTCTTCCAGTTTGCTTAAGGTTCGGATTTTGTCGAGTGCTCTTAAGGCTTGACATGTCTTGGTTTGAGTGGCGATTCTTGGCTGAACTACTGAGGTTCTTTTTTAACCAAATATTAGGTTAACTGATTAGTTAAATTGGAAACGCAGGAGGATCCATTTTTTAAGGTTCGGATCTTGTTTTAGATACCGTTTTCGTAATTGCGTTCCATAGGTAGCTTCGGCGCAAGGGGGGGGGGAGTAGTTGTAATCCTTTCGGCCTCTCTAGTTTCTCGATTTCTTGAAGAACACAAATAAGCAGAACAGAACTGTGTGAAAACTGTGTCATTTCATGAAAAAAAAGTATAGGACAAGAAAAGAAAAGAAGAAAACACGCTCGAAAGATTTGTCACTGTGATTGACATGTGAGTATTGCTTTTCGGGATCCCAAAACGTAAGTGGAGGGATACCCATGACTTCGGAAAAGTTGTCCGTCTGTCAGCACGATAACTCTCCAAGGGGTAGAGAACTTAGTATGAGGATCCATTGGGTACAGGTCAAGTTCGTAGATGAGCTCTGTAGCCCCGCACTTAGGGATGGCGGAGGGGTTTCAAATTAAGGGACGAAACAATTGTTTTAAAAAGCCAATGAGATAGTCTATGTAGGACTAAGGAGACTTGCTAAACCCTTATCTGAAACTTATTTTCTCGCCGGACAATTAGCTCGTCCGGAATCGAGCCAAAACCAGAAGATTTGTTAAAAGTAAAAGTTTCATTTGAAGTTGATTAAATGCTCGATTCAGGGGTAAGAAAACATGCTGAATCCGTATATGACAATTGTTTTCTACCCGGACAAGTAGTTCGCCCGAATCCGGCCAAAACCGAAAAAAAAGTAAATTTTTTAAAGTTGATTAAATGCACGATTTAGGGGGAAGAAGACATGCTGAATCCGTATATGACAATTGTTTTCTACCCGGACAAGCAGTTCACCCGGAATCTGTCCAAAACCGGAAAAAAATTTTTAAAGTAAAAGTTTTATTTTAAGTTGATTGAATGTTCGATTTAGGAGTAAGAAGGTATGCTGAATCAATATATGACAATCATTTTCTACCCGGACATATTTTCGCCCGGAATCCGGCCGAAATTGGAAAAAAAAAAAAAATTTAATCTGAAGTTGATAAGAGGTTTTGATGTAGTGGTAAGGAGACATGCTGAATCCGTAAATGAAAATTGTTTTCTCGCCGGGCGAAAAGTTCACCCGGAATCCGGCAAAAATCTGAAATATGTTTAGAGGTTCGATATAGGGGTAAGGGGATATGCTTCATTCGTTTTGAATTTTAGTTTTTGCTGGACAAGTAGTTAGACACCAGGAATCCGGGCGAAATCGAATATTTGGATAAGTAAGGCAGGAAGTTCTGATCAATTTCGTCAAAGTAGATATGACGTATAGGGTAAACACATATGCTGAATCCATACCTGAACTTTGTTTTCTCAGGAGAATAGTCATTGGTCCAATTTTAGTAGAGAAATGTTCAAGGAGTCTGGCAAAGACATGATCTACAAGACGCAGTTGTCTGGATCAAATATTAAATTTTTGGGATCCCGTCGAAACCTTTGGTCTTGTTAGTCTAACAAGTTGTAAATCCTAGGCAGAGGCATTACTAGATAAAATGTTTGGAGGTTGAGACCAAGGTATTTCATCGACTGGTGTGTCATTTTTACCGACTGTTTTTTCATCAGTAACTTATTAGCAGTATGCCTACTTACTGCTGCGTTTACCGACCGAGAATGACATTCCGGTACATGTCATATATGTCGGTATTTTCATCTTAGGCTGTCAGAAAAATCGCTGAAAAGGGGTCAGAAAAATCACTGCTTCTCGGGCCGCGATTTTACCGACTCGATTTGTTTTACCGACTGCTCTTCCTGATTCTGGATTTTACACAAAAACTTTGAAAAAAACATGGACTGACAGTTGCCTGAAGTGCCGCCAGGGCAGCCTTTCTTTGGCGTCGATTGCTTGAAAATCATTTTAATTGAGCTTCTGCATACGTGGGGAACTGGATGACTGGGTGTTCTTGACACCTTATATGGAAATACAAGACGAATGAAGGCCTTCTGTACTATATATGGTTACTTAAAGATACTTACTTAAACTATAATTTTCTGACCAGTTTGACGGTAATTTGTATCTCGGAGATGATATACGCACACGTACGTGGACCCTCAGCAAATGACCTGTTTGAGTCTCTAGCGCATGAAATGACTTCATTCTTTCGGCTCATTATATATTCACGTCATGATTTTGAGATGAGCAATGAGCAAAGGGTCGAAAGAGTAATTACAGTCGAGTAGGGTTTGCGTGTAACAGGCTTCCAAATTAATTATTATTGCAGTGAGACATAGAGAATCCAACCCTCCTGTTCACTCCGAAGTCCGGTTTGCATTTTGGGTTTTGTCTTCGAGATCCATATTTAAACAGCTTTTTAAAGGATCCGTGCCAGTAAGTATGCCCATTCGTTATTTTTCAGAGCGTCTGTTGCATATTTTCAGTCCCCAACTCCTCATTTTAAAATAATTTATTTTCTACCCGCAATCACAGTCAATCTTTGTCGTAGGCTAGTTTAAGAAAAGGAGTTTGGCCTGATCATGATCGAACCCTCGACTCCTGCACCCAAGTATTATAATCTGGAAGTACATTACAGATGTATTTGTGTTTTCAACCATTTGTTTGAGTAAACAAACATACAGATCGTTTCTTGTTGATAGAGGCTCACTGTACTGGTACACCACACAAAAGTCGCAGACACCTTGAAAATAAAAATGAAGAAACGAATTAAATTGCTCGAATGTAAATTGGCTTCATTTTCTTAATATTAAAAAAATATTGTTGCCTTGAACAAATTCTAAGCTTTCAGCCTTCTTCGCAACATTTGACGTATTTTATAGGCTTATTTTGATCAGATAGCCGGCAAAGAACTTATAATTTTTTTTTACTTCAGTTAGAAGTCATATTCTTGTAGAAATCGATCCCTTCTTTCGATTGGTGGAAGCAAGAACAAAGAATCTGATAGTCCCATGCAGCGACTATGCATGGACAAAACTGAGACAAAACTGACAAAACTGAGCGGACCTAGAGGTATTTACTCTACCTTTGAGCTGACGTTGATGCCCGTTTACGCATCTTCCGTCTTCGCCGTTGCTTATCGCAGAAAAAATAGTGAAGAAGGCTGGCAGGAGGCGTACTCCGCGCGCTGACCCGCTCTGGAGTGCGTCCACAGAACCAATCAGCTTTGACTCCTACTTTTCCTCACCGGCGGGTTCACGCAGCGATTTCGCTATCTGTAGAGGTAACGAAACGTGATGTAGCGCGAAACTACTAACCTCCGCTCGTTCGTCGTGGCCAGAGTATGGGGAAATATTCGACTCCGCATAGTCATATTACAGAGATAGACGGAGGTTCTGTCAGATTATTTGTTTTTGGTATACAATCAAATTCGATTCCTTTAACTTCACCCTTGAAAAAACCTGGAATTATTGGAAGAATCTAGGCTAAACTTTATCTTTTTAGCCTAGATCTCGGATTTGACTCAACGGCGGGAATGCACCCAACGATGTTTTTTTTCAGCGGGGTTGATTCCCGAAATCTGTCTTCAGCCTTTGTGTATCTTGTGGTATGGGTGGGGGCATTATACAGAATATGGCACTCTGACTATGCCGAAGACTACATATTCGTTTAGTGGCATCATGTATAATATTCCTCACAGCTTTGCCGCCCTTGCCACACGCTTCTGAACAACATGCCTCCTTTATCTCTCTGTGCCGGCTGATGAAAATTTCCATTATTCCTACTCATGGGCGAGGAGCCAATCAAGGTGTGGGCTGATCAAGTTACCTTCCGGAGTGAGCGACTGACTACGTTGTTTCAAACTTGCAACTTAATTAAACGCCTATTGTAATTCACCAATTTCCACACGTCAAGAAAACTGTCAAAACCCCCTCATGAAAATATAACCGACAATCTAGCATTCAAAATAGGACCTGTCAGAATGGTCAATTGTTGATTCGATGTCTCAGTTTGACCCCTGATCCGGTCGCTGCGTGTGGGACAGACGAATTTGTGGCTGATAAAGTCATTTTCGGGTTTTATGGAAAATTACTCCCGCACCCATGCGGTAGTATGTTTCCTGATCTTTACATTAAGTTTAATGATTTTTACATTAATTGAACGAAGTGAGGATTTGATTCCTAGCCGATAAGATATAATAAAGCTTATTAGCCTAAATATTATAATTAGCCACAACACAATATTAACAAAGATCAAGCAAAAGATTTAAATCGAATTTCCTTTCGTCTTTTCCGAGGGGTTACCCACTCCCGGGCACCTGCTGTACACCCTTTCTCGGCACCGGCCGGCACCAACCGAAATAGGCGGTGACGGCACCGGTTGCCGACAGTAAATTGGGCGATTCATCTTTCAAACGCTTCCAAAACTACATATTTTGATGTTTTAGCACGTGACAACCGGTGCCGACAGGTTTCAGCCGGTGCCGGCACCGACCGGACATCGCGGTACCGGGCACTTGCTGTACACTAAAATCGAAAGTGGGCAACCCCTCGGTCTTTTCTGAAGCTTACTTTGAAAAAGTGTATTGGAGAATTACCCACTCGCCGCGCCGTTGCGTGAAAATATTTCATTCGCTAGGCTTATGAACGATGAGAAGCCATTTTTAGTGGAGTGTTCCTTGGAACAATCCACTATTGCGAGCGCTGTAGCAGTTTTCGGCTTTCGTCTTCCGGTTTTCACCGTATTTTGTGGAGCTCATAACTCGTAAACCAGTGCAAGTATCACGTTCAAACTTGGTACACTTGGGGTATTGAGGTCTAGTTTGTGCCTTTTGGGGGTTCCACCCCCCCCCCCCCACACCGACCCGGTTCAGGGGCAAATGGGCCCACATTTCCCAGTGAATAGTGTTCATACCTTGACCAGACCTGGACACCTGGACACCAGTCCTTGTACTTGTAGATCCTAGGCTGGGAAATTACTTTCAGAGTTGCACCTCCTCCACCCACCCCGTTCAAGGGCAACTGGGCCCAGATACCCAGGAGTAAAGTTCGTTACCCGTCACAGGAATGAACAGGTATCAAGTTGAAACTTGGTAAGTTTGTGAGCATTGAGGTCTTTTTTTCTTTTTGCAGGCCCGAAACCCCACCCCCACTTGTTTCAGGGGCAATTGGGCCCAGGTTGCCCATTTGTTTATATTTTTAACTTGAAAATAACTGGAGATAGGGGGATCATCGGGTTGGGAGTTGAACCACTCCCCACCCTCCCCGTTGATGGGCAAGTAGGCCCATTTTGCCCATGAGTAGCCTAAACTTTTTGACCCGTGACTGGAATAAGACTTTAAGTTGGTATAGTCGAGGGTTTAGTCCCCCCCCACCCTCCCGTTCATGGGTAACTGGGACCAGGGGCGTCACTACTGGGGGGGAGGGGGGACGCCCTCCCAATGTTGTCGGCCAGTCGGTAAAAATAGCCGAGTCGGCGCGAAGCGCCGCGATTTTTCGTAAAAACAGTCGATTTTTTTCTTAAAAACAGCCGATTTCTGGGATCCCAAAACGTTAGTGACGGATACCTATGACATCGCAAAAGTTGTCCGTCTGTCCGTCCGTCCGTCCGTCCGTCTGTCCGTCTGTCTGTAAGCACGATAACTCTCGAAGGGAATGAGATATTTTGATGAAACTTGGTGTGAGGATTCTTTGGGTCAAGAGTAAGGTCAAGTTCGTAGATGGGCACTGTAGCCGTACATTTAGGGGTGGGGGAGGGGGTTTAAATTAAGGGGCAAACAAAATATTTTGAAACGGCTAATGTGATAGTCGATTATGGGGTAAGAAGAAATGCTGAACACGATGGTGAAAACTATTTTCTCGTCGGACAAGTAGTTCGTCCGGAATCCGGCCAAAACCGGAAAGTTTGTTAAAAGTAAAGTTTTATTTGAAGTTAATTAGATGTTCGATTTAAGGGTAAGAAGACATGCTAAACACGATGGTGAAAATCATTTTTCGCCGGACAAGTAGTTAGCCCAGAATCCGGCCGAAACCGGAAAATTTGTTAAAAGCAAAAGTTTCATTTGAAGTTGATTAGATGTTCGATTTAGGGGTAAGAAAACATGCTGAACACGATGGTGAAAACCATTTTCTCGACGGACTAGTAGTTAGCCCGGAATCCGGCCGAAACCGGAAAATTTGTTAAAAGCAGAAAGTTTTATTTGAAGTTGATTAGATGTTCGATTTAGGGGTAAGAAGACATGCTGAAGGTGAAAACCATTTTCTCGCCGGTCAAGTACTTCGCCCGGAATCCGGCCGAAACCGGAAAATTTGTTAAAAGTAAAATTCGTATTTGAAGTTGATTAGATGATAGATTTTAGGGTAAGAAGAGACGCTGGATCTGTATATGACAAATAATTTTTTACCCGGACATATAGTTCGTCCGGAATCCAGTTGAATTCGGATTTTTTTTATAAGTTAAAGTTTTATTTGAAGTTGATTAGATGTTCTTTACAGGGCTAGGAGATGCGCTGAATTCGAGGCTGAATTCGTTTCTGAACTATCTTTTTTGGCTGGACAAGTAGTTCGCTCGGAATTTGGCCGAAACCGGAAATTTGGCAGAAGTAAAGCAGGAAGTTTCGATCAGTTTCGTCAAAATAAATATGGCTTATACATGTATATCTGAACTTAATTTTCTCAGATGATTAGCCTGGCGAAGACTGGATCTGGCGTAGATAAGACGTTTTCGTTTAAATAGTTATTTTTTCTTAATATAAGCCGATTTTTGGCAAATAAAGTCGTTTTTTCTCAAAAATAGTCGTTTTTATTTGAAAAAAAAACAGTCGGTAAAAATGACCAGCCAGTCGGTAAATACCTTGTCCCCCCCCCCCAAATATTTTGGCTAGTAACGCCTCTGACTGGGCCCAGATTTCCGGTGAGATAAGTTCGTCTATGACATGTCTCAAGTTCAGCACTTGTATACTCGTGGATATACATTTGTAGATGCGGATTTTGGTGTAACAGCAACACATAAAACCACGCAGCGTACTTTAATCCTTAATGATTTTTTTTTCATATGAACGATGATGTGCCGATCTTAATCAAGTTGTGAAAAGGGGGATATCAGGCAATAAAACGATTTGGTTTTATTACACTTGTTATTATCTTGCTATTGGAAAAGAGGTTTAAAGTGTCGGATTGGCTAGCAAGATATTCAGTATTGAAACATGGACTGTTCTTGCAAGATCTTGAAGATCTTCTTTGGATTTGTAAATGCGGTTTGTTTAAGATTTTAAACTGGAATGATTTCAAATTATTTTCTTACAATATTTTTTGGTTATTGGGGATTTGAAATGTCTTGGTTCTACCGCTGTTTGTATAAGATCTGATAAACATTTTACTTCCACACACCACGTCTGAGCGCTTGCGCACTTGTTTCCAAAACGAAGGACAACCGTCGCACATAATATTAAGTTTAAACAGAAGCTTTGAGTCAAATTCACTTATTTTTTTTTCAGAGTCTTGTTCCTTGAAACGACACCGAACTCGTATTATTTGTTTACTGGTTCCCCTCAAGGTGCAGAGAAACTGGAATGACATGCCCCCTGAAGCTACGAGGACACACAGTCCGATAAGATTTCACATCCAAAAATACGCATGCGAAAATCGCGTGACTATGGGGAAACCTGCATGCGATGCGTCAAATTTTGGAGCGAAAGAGGAAATTCGCATCCTATTGTCAAAATCGGACTGTGTGAGCACGCACCTTAATGCCGACCTGTCCCCTGAAATATCCGCGCCCTCCCCGGACTCGGAGACAAAAAGTGAACCAGCAACTTCCCGCAAAGCTGACAACCGTTACATTAGTATGAACAAAGTAAAGCTCCTGATTCCTAACCGATAGCATAGATTTTCGATGAGATTTTAAGACAAGGGTGGATCGTTTTGACGATGGTTTTTACCCTCGTCGAACGCAAAGGACCTGTTGGACAATCTCAGACCCCATGCAGCGAGCAGTGTGATTTACATTCCAGAACTTTACCGTTTCGCCGTCGAACCTCGGGTACAAATTTGATCATTAAACTATCATGCATGACAAGCAATAGTAAATTCGGTTGTGACAAGTAACAAATTGTACGTTGGGGTTTAATTTTCCTGGGCAGAGTAAAGAATTGGACATTATACCAGACACTTGAAGCCTTATCTAATGTTGTATAGTACCTGATCTGATCTGGTGTCAGAGAGCAATTTGCATTCGCTTACCCACTTCACATCGTGATGTGTTTAAGAGCCGAGGTGTTCTCTCTCATTTGAGGTGTTTAATTCTGATGTTAGCAGGATCCTATTTTATCCCATTTTGATGGCACTTGCCCTTCGGCCAAGTGCCATATAGCGATCGCAATTTCTGTCCGTCCGTCGGTCGGTCTGTCGGTTGGTCGGTCTGTCGGTCGGTCCGGGTTTTGCTAGTTCGGGCACTTCCACATAAGCTAGGATGATGAAACTTGGCAGGCATATCAGGGACCCCAAATGATTAAGTTGGAAATAGTCACTTTCCCGATCCGACCATCGTGGGCGGAGGGAGGGGAGCCGGAATCCGGAATTTAGTGGCATGCTTAACTTTCGAACGGGTGATCAGATCTTAATGAAACTTGATATTTGGAAAGACGTCATGCTTCAGATGTCCCATATCAAGTCCGGACCGAATCCGATGTATGTGGGGGGAGTCGGAGGGGGGAACCGGAAATCATGTTAAACGCTTAGAGTGGAGCGATCGGGATGAAACTTGGTGGGAGGAACAAGCACAACCCCTAGATACATCATTGACAGAACCGGACCGGATTCGTGCACTGTGGGGGGAGTTGGAGTGGGGTTCCGGAATTCCGGTGATACGGAGTTAAGTTACTTCCAGGTGGGCTAGGACAATGAAACTCGGCAGGTAAATCAGGGACGCGACCAGATCAACCTGGAAATAGTCAGCTTCCCGATCCGACCATCGTGGGGGGGGAGTGGAGGGAGGGGGAATCCGGAATCTTGAGGTATGTATAACTTCCGAACGGGTGATCGGATCATAATGGAACTTGATATGTAGAAAGACAACAGGTCTCGGATGTCCCATTTCGGGTACGGACCGGATCCGATGAAGCTGGGGGGGGGGTCGGAGGGGGATCCGGAAACCTTGTGACATGCTTGGAGTGGAGCGATCGGAATGAAACTTGGTGGGAAGAACAAGCACAAGCCCTATGTAGATCAGTGACAGAACCGGACCGGATTCGGGCATTGTGGGGGAGTTAGAGGGGGGGCCGGAATTCCGGTGATCGCAAGCTAAGGTACTTCCAGACATGCTAGGACGATGAAACTTGGCTTGAAAATTAAAGACTTGACATGATTGGCTTAGAAATAGTTAGTTCCCAGATCCGGCCATTCCTTAAAGTACTAATGCTAACCGCAAAGTACAAAAAAATACTTTTAAGCAAAATATATATTTTCGTGATCCCTATGAGCCCATGATCATTTTTGCCTCAAGGGTTTTGCTTACAACTAAATTACTTACTAAACAATACTTTTGAGCAAAATATACATTTTCGTGCTCCTGATGGTCATCTTTTTTGCTTCAAGAGTTTTGATTACAGATGATTTTCTATAACTTGGAAATAATCACTTACCCGATCCGACCATCGTGGGGGGAGGGAGGGGAGCCGGAATCCGGAATTTAGTGACATGCATAATTTTCGAAAGGGTGATCGGATCTTAATGAAACTTGATATTTGGAAAGACCTCATGTCTCAGATGTCCCGATTCGAGTCCGGACCGAATCCGATGAATGTGGGGGGGGGGGGGGGTCGGAGGGGGAACCGGAAATCATGTGACACGCTTACAGTGGAGCGATCGGGATGAAACTTGGTGGGAGGAACAAAAAGAATCCCTAGGTTCATCATTGACAGAACCGGACTGGACTCGTGCACTACGGGGGGAGTTGGAGTGGGGTTCCGGAATTCCGGTGTTACGGCCGAGTTGAGTTATTTCCAGATGTTCTAGGACGATAAAACTTGGCAGGTGTATAATGGACTCGGCCAAGTTAACTTGGAAATAATCACTTGCCCGATCCGACCATAGTAGGGGGAGGGAGGGGAGCCGGAATTCGGAATTTTATTGACATTCATAATTTTCGAACGGGTGATTGAATCTTAATAAAACTTGGTATTTGGAAAGACCTCATGTCTCAGATATACCATTTCAAGTCGAGACCGGATCCGATGAATGTGGGGGGGTTCGGAGGGAGGAACCGAAAATCATGTGACACGGTTAGAATGGAGCGATCGGAACCTCCCGAGCGTCACCGTCGAAAAGGAAGTGCTTGAAAATTTCGCTGATTTTTTCCATAAGATGTCAAAATATTTAAAACCAATTGTTCAAATATATTATACAACAGCAAATATAACTAAGTGACCATTTCTTTTGAACGTAACTGTAGTACCAAACAACCCATCACACTGACAAAGCTACTATCCATTCACATCCTACTACGATAACTTGAATACAAGCTAAAAAGCTTGCAAGTGCCATATGAGCTTGCAGCTCTTGTTATTTCTATATTATTTTTCACTCGTGTCTTGCAGTTCATGATGTCGATCACCATGCGGGTTTTTTTTATTGTTTTTGTTTTATTGTTATTTAACATTCTGCTTTGTGCGGCATATCGTGGAACTGGAGTAGTTGATTTGCAGTGGGTTTTTATGGCACTTGCAGCCTCTGGCTCAAGTGCTATATACCGATCGCAATTTCGTCTGTCTGTCGGTCGGTCGATCCGAATTTTTTTGTCCGACATGTTCGAGTTAGGGTACTTCCAGATGTGTTAGGACAATGAAACTTGGCAGGAAAATCAGGGACCCGACCAAACTAACCTGGGAATAATCAGTTTCCCGATTCGACCATCTGGGGGAGTGGTGGGCCGGGCAATTCTGAGAATTAAGTAGTTTTTGTCACACTTTTTCGAGTTGGGGTATGCTAGGACGATGAAACTTGGCAGGAGCATCAGGGATCCGACCGGACTAGCCTGGAAATAATCAGTTTCCCAATCCGACCACCTGGGGGGGAGTGGAGGGCTGGGGAATCCGGAAAACTGGAGTAGTGTGTAACTTTCGAACGGGTGATCGGATTGGAATGAAACTTAATAACTGAATAAATGGCATACCTCTGATGTCTCATTTGAAGTCCGGACCGGATTCGACAGCTATGGGGGAGTTTGAGGGGGGAGACCGGAAATCTCGAGAAACGGTTAGAATGGAGGGATCGGAGTGAAACTTGCTGGGAAGAACAATCATCTGCTCCAGATAAATTGTTTATAAATTGGGACTGGATCCGGACACTAGGAGGGGGGAGGGGAGTTTCCCGGAATTCCGGTAATGGCGGTTTGGGGGATTTTCACGACGAAACTTGGGAGGGGAATCAGGGACCCGATCAAACTGACTTATATATAAAAATTTACATGATCCGATAGTCGTGGGGGGAGTAGCGGGAGGGGGAATCCGGAATTTTGAGTCATGCGTAACTTTGGAACGGTTGATCGGATTTGAGTGAAATTTGATAATTGATCAGACGACATGTCTCTGGTGATCTTTGTCATGTCTGGACCGGATTTGACAACAATGGGGGGGGGGGAATACGTGACCGGCTCAGACTGGGGAGATCGGGATGGAACTTTGTGGGAATAATAAAGAGATGCTCTGGATAAATCACTTACAGAACCGGATTGGCTCCGGCGACTGTGGGGGAGTTTGGGGGGGGTCCGGAATTCCGGTGATCGCGATTTAAGGTACTTCCAGATGTGCTAGGACGATGGAACTGGGCTGGAATATTAGATATTCGACAAGATTGGCTCAGAAATCGCCACTTTCCAAATCCGACATTCCTTAAAGTACCAATCTTGACCGTAAATTTAGAAAAATACTTTTAAGCAAATTATACATTTTCATGATACCCTTAAGCCCATTATCATTTTTGCCTCAAGGGTTTTGCTTAAAAATGAAGTTCTAGCTCCATTAAAGTGCACATCTGAACCGCAAGGTGGAAAACTACTTTTTTTTATCAAACGATAGGCTACATCTCAACCCATGATCATTTGTGCCACAAGTGTTTTGTTTAAAAATTTATTTTATCACCCTTAAAGTGCACATTTTAACCGAAAATTGAATTTTTTTTTTACCAAATGGTATATATCAGTGATCCCTAAGGGCGTGTGATCGTTTTGTCTCAATAGTTTTTCTTACAGATGAGTTTCTAGGGCCTATAAAGTGCGTATCATTACAGCCAAGTTCTAAAACAAAATACTTTTTCTCTAGCTCCCTTAAAGTGCGCATCAGAACCGCGAAGGTAACCTTAAAAGTACTTTTGATCAAACACTACATCTCAACCCATGCAAGTGCCATATGAGCTTACAGCTCTTGTTAATATATTTGTACTTATATTATGTTTACGTCTTTATCGAAACAAGCTTTGCCTCACCGTTTAGGCCTGCTGTATATTTTGTTTTACATTGTGCTACGTTACTAAATGAACTAAACTGAGATATTATTTTATCACCGTATAGCGTTTGTTCTTTTATTTATCCCAGTTGGTCATTTTAACGACGGTGGACTATTTTTTCCCGATTTGCTTCTGTTTTGCCAGACCCCGTATATGAAATTATTAATTAGCTAAATCACGAGTAACAAACAGACAGGGAGGGACGCAGAAATGAAAAAAAAATCGAACTGTGCAGGCACTAACTTCGTGATCCTCTTTCTAGTTTGTACGGAAATGGGCCTATCATAATTACCGATTATCTTGGATTTAATAAATGGAACAATGGGTCATAAATATCTCTGAATAATTATATAAAAATGTTAAGATAGGGATTTTCGCCCGTTAACCGTCTGCTAAACTAACATCATTTTAGCCATTATCGTGCGGACCGCTGTAGTTTTTGTACTCCTGGCTTAAGCTCTTGACCTTTGGTCACGCTTGCTGTAGCTTGTGTTTCGTTGTGGTTTGGTACAAACGGTAAGAGGTTTTGTTGGCTCTGTCGAAGAAGTGAAGTAAAGAGTATTCTGAGTTGGACTTACATGCACGCAGCAGGTAAACCCATCTTTGCCCCAGACACTTTCAGTGCACAGAGGAATGGCAGCATGCAATCTCTTTTGCCAGGTGTGGTGTAACACAAATAATAGTAATAATAATAATAATTTTATTTTTACCCATCAAAAAGCACAAGGCATAGACGGAGTAGGAAAAAAAGAAAGAAAGAAAAGAAGAAGGAAACACTATAATAAGAGGAAAACAGACAAACATAGAAATTACGACAACATTACTTATTTACAGAACTAACTTATTGTAGAAGAATGCGCTTCCATCCGTGGTTAACGTTATTGTTGAACCTCTGTATAAGTTGTCCAACTGCTGTAAGTTCGTCAGTTATAGTGTAAGTAGCAGCTATTTTACTATGTTGGGTCCAAGGGGGGAGGCGGAGCAGGTATTTACAGAAACGAAAATAAATAGAGCGACTTCTTTTTTTCTTTTTTTTCAGAGATGGCTGACATTCGCCAGAAAGGTGCGATGTATAAGGGCAAGAACAAGAACAAGACGGTTGATAGCAATGGATAGAAACTCACTTCTATCGGAGATGAGAGTTAAAACGTAACCGTTTCACGGGAAATGGAAAAATTAGTGGTTTAGTCATAGGCCACAGCATATAATTTGGAAGGTTCAGGTCTATTTAAAAAGATCTGTCAGGTCGTTCTCTTGTAAATAGATGTATAAAGTGCTTTTTAAAGTTATAATTCTTGCGTTTAGTGGAAAGTCTACCATAAGCTATGCTCCCAGAGCGAGTTAATCCCTCCGTCAACCTTCAGTGCTTTGACATTTTGTTGCATAGATGTAGGTTCAGGTTCAGGTTCTTAATTCCAAAAGCACTTCATAACAATATATGTCGATCACTGGGCCCGTATGGAAATAATTAAGTCGTAAACAGTTGTTAACGATCGTTTACAATTATTAACAATTGTTTACAGTTGTTAACGATCGTAAACAATTGTTAACGATTGGAAACGGTTGTTTACGATCGTAATTTTACGATCGTTTTTTTACGATCGTAATTTAACGATCGTTTTCAATTGTTTCCGATCGTTTTCAACTGTTTTCGATCGGAAACAATTGTTTTTATTTTCAAGACGATAAATACAGACCTGATTTCTAACTACGGCAATAAGAAAGTTGATTAGTGTTTAGTTTTGCATAATCAAAATAGTTTAACAAAAAGCTGAAAATAAAATCCCAATCGCAAACGATCGGAAACAACTGTTTTCAATCATAATTTTACAACTGTTTACGATCGTTTTTTTCAGGTGTCATTAAATAACTGTTTACGATCGTTTTTAGTTGTTTTCGATCGTAAACAATTGTTAACATTGGAAACGGTGGTTTACGATCGTAATTTTACGATTGTTTTTTTACGATCGTAATTTTACGATCGTTTTTTTACGATCGTAATTTAACGATCGTTTTCAATTGTTTTCGATCGTTTTCAACTGTTTTCGATCGGAAACAATTGTTAACGATTGGAAACGGTTGTTTACGATCGTAATTTTACGATTGTTTTTTTACGATCGTAATTTTACGATCGTTTTTTTACGATCGTAATTTTACGATAGTAATTTAACAATCGTTTTCAATTGTTTCCGATCGTTTTCAACTGTTTTCGATCGGAAACAATTGTTTTTATTTTCAAGACGATAAATACAGACCTGATTTCTAACTACGGCAATAAGAAAGTTGATTAGTTTTTAGTTTTGCATAATTGTTTTTTCAAGTGTCATAAAACAACTGTTTACGATCGTTTTCAGTTGTTTCCGATCGGAAACAGTCGTTTTCAATCGGGAAAATTTGGTTCGGTTTTCAAGACCTGAAACAAGACCTGAATCTCAACAACGATAGAAGGGAAGTTAATTCTTTTTTTAATGTGCAAACGATCGAAAAGTTTAACAAAAATGGAGAATCTGAAATCCCGATCGTAAACAACTGTTTACGATCGTTTTCAGTTGTTTATTTATAATAAATAAATAAAAGCCGTGGAAATGCTTGAAGTTGAGAACTGTCACCCGTGTTTTTGCTCCTTTCACTTTTTTTTCAAGCGCAAAATATTTCAAAAGCATCTTTCGTAGTCGAAGCCCCCTCTATGGTGCTAAACCTTCCTCTGGTGATTTTTTAAGAGTGTTTCCGTTTAATAGATAATTTGGGAAACAAAAATATTTGCCTCTATATGCAACAACGCAAATATCCATCGATACTATCACAGAAAATGAAAGGTTAGTTGGGGTTGGAATACTTGGATAGAATAGAAGTCGTTGCAGTTCAGGGCCAGGGACTAGGCTAGGGGTGGGGGTGCAGGGTAAGTTGAAACACCCAGTCGGGAAACACCCGTTCCCGATCGTGAAAATTCGATGGAAACAACAGTTCCCGGCCCTTAAATTACGATTGGAAACAACCGTTTCCGATCGTAAAAATACAATCGTTAACAACTGTTTACAATCGTAAAAAAACGATCGTTTACGATCGGAATGTCCCATAATACAATTGGGAAAAAACGATCGTTTCCGATCGTAAAAATACGATCGTAAACAACTGTTTTCAATCGTAAACGACTGTTTCCAATCGTAAACAACTGTTTCCAATCGTAAACAACTGTTTCCAATCGTAAAAAAACGATCGTTTACGATCGGAATGTCCCATAATACAATTGTAAAAAAACGATCGTTTACGATTGAATTATTTCCATACGGGGGGGCCTGCAGGGATAGCCTACTAGCTTGTTAGCTCGGCCCCAGTTATGAATGGAAATAAAATGGGATAGGAAATTGCGGATGCCCAAAACACTCTTTGAAAAATCTTGCCAGGTCTTGTTAACCTATTTAAATGACGAAGTATTTGCATCCAAGCCAGGCAGGGATAATGCTAGGAGCCAAAAAGCTCCTGTATGACCAAGCATAAGATGCTGACACAATTTTCAACTTAAGCAAAAAAGGTCTGCACAGACATAACTTCACGCTGAGTGGCTGGAGATTCTCTAAGGACATTAGCCGATGCTTTTTCCTGAACAGAGTGATGAACTGTTGGAACGTCCTTCCATCTGAAGTAGTATTGAGTGAGTGACTCCTCCAACGCTTTCAAGAATACCTGCACGCCTAAAAAATATATGATGAAACATGTTTTGGACGAGCTCTGTAGAGGCCAATGGCCTATTTTTTCATTATATTATTATTATTATATCCTACTACGCGAAGGGCTTGGAGACACCTGTATTCGAGATATAGGCGTGGTGACTTGTCGATTCCTACTTTTCCCTGTGGCAAGATGCTCAGTGGCGAGTTGTTGAAGCGACAGAATCATAAATTTTGATTGCCGCAACAGGTCCTCCACGTTGTCTGAGAACTCTTGCGTACTGAAGCTTCCTGATTAGGTTGAAATCCCGTCCATCTCCTGATCTACTGATGGACAGGACAGAGGCTAGTGAAACGGAAACTGGCGCTTCTGCTCAATTAACAGCTTTATAGCTTCGGTAGCCATATTTACGCGTTTGACCAGGTGGTATCGTACTCCCGATCAACATTCGCCAGTTCGTTTCCGACAGAAGTCCGTCATTAATTATCAAAGATAGGACTTTCCCATTCGGTTAGTGCGCATCAAAGTTAACCATATTGTTAAGTTTGCCCAGTTTGGGTTGGGGGAGTGGCGAGTCGAATCTCACCACCCTGCAGCCCATTTAGCATGATGTCTTTATCGGATTAAGAGTGGACTACCGTGAAAAGGAAGTATGACTCGCTTCCCTAATGGTAGTAGCTTCCGTCCTGTTGGTGTCCAGGACAGTCCTAATTTTCAGGAACAGCATATACATGCAAAATAGTACATAGTAAAGCACTGGACGAAAAAACAATGTACGAATATTTAGCAAAGCATTCGGAATATAAAACGTAGAAGCATTCTTCAACCCAAGTTGTCTGCGAATCGTGATTGGTGCCAAGCACATGCAGATGTTTTCTTTCGTCGATATTTCGAAACTTGGCTTTTCGATCAAGTTGTAGCTGAAAGTGTAAATGATGTTAACTCGTCTGATCTATGGACTTAATTTTGTAAAAAACTATAAAACAAACATTTACCATACGATGATCCCTTACAGTACCCCAAGTTCATATTTTTGGGATCCCAAAACGTTAGTGACGGGTACCTATGACATCGCAAAAGTTGTCTGTCTGTCCGTCCGTCCGTCTGTCTGTGAGTACGATAACTCTCGAAGGGAATGAGATATTTTAATGAAACTTGGTGTGAGCATTCTTTGGGTCAAGAGTAAGGTCGAGTTCGTAGATGGGCCCTGTAGCCCTACATTTAGGGGTGGGGGAGGGAGTTCAAATTAAGGGACAAGCAAAATATTTTTAAACAGCTAATGTGATAGTCGATTATGGACTAAGAAGACATGCTGAACACGAATATGAAAACCATTTTCGCGCCGGACAAGTAGTTCGCCCGGAATCTGGCCGAAACCGGAAAGTTTGTTAAAAGTAAAAGTTTTATTTGAAGTTGATTAGATGTTTGATTTTGGGGTAAGAAACCATTCTGAACACGAATATGAAAACCATTTTCTCACCGGACAATTAGTTCGCCCGGAATCTCCGGCCAAGACCGGAAAGTTTGTTAGAAGTTAAAGTTTATCTGAAGTTGATTAGATGTTTGATGTAGGGGTAAGAAGGCATGCTGAACAATAATACGAAAACCATTTTATCGCCGGACAAGTAGTTCGCCCGGAATCCGGCCAAAACCGGAAAATTTGTTAGAAGTAAAAGTTTTATTTGAAGTTGATTAGACGATAGATTTAGGGGTAAGAGGAGATGCAGAATCTGTATATGACGATCACTCTTTAGCCGGAAATATAGTTCGTCCGGAATCCGGCTGAAACCGGAAAATTTGTTAGAAGTTAAATTTGTATTTGAAGTTGATTAGATGTTGGATATAGGGGTAAGGAGATACGCTGAATCCGTTTTTGAGCTTTAGTTTTTCGCCGGACAAGTAGTTCTTGAATTTCGCCAAAACCGCAAAATTCACAGAAGTAAGCTAGGATCGTTTCGATCGGCTTATAGAGGTAAACGCACATGCTGAATCCATATCTGAGCTTGGGTTTCATAATGATTAGCTGTTTGGCCTGGCGAAGACTGGATCGCGAAGACAAAACCTAATTGTCTGGATCAAATATTGAAGTTTTGGGATCCCATCGGAACCTTTGGTCTTGTTACTACGGCCTGAAAACAACTCTTGCCAAGGGCCGAAATGTCGTTTCCTAAAAAATCTCAGTTGCCTAATTCAGAGACACAGAAGTATTGGCCGCTGAGAATAAAAACTTTTAGGGTTTCTCTGTCTTTTTTTACTTTTTGTTGTTGTTTTTTTGTCCATGGGCTTTGGGAAGGCTGTGGGATCTACAATTCGTGTTCCGTCCATTCAGATGAAAAGTTTCTCTTTGTCTTTCACCGTCAACAATTCTCGTGGGATATAATGTGGTGTATGTACCCCTGCATAACTTGTGATATGCCTTGAACCCTGGTGAGAAATATTAGGGTGCGGAAGCCTTTTCATGGGTGTCAGTTTTTTTTTTAACTCATAAAGGTTGACGGACATGCGGGCTTGAGCACAATGAACAGCGCGATTACTGGCACGTCATACATCGTGGTGCTCAATAGTTTGATTAATCTATTTTCTGAGCTTCAGTACTAGCAGAGCGACACAAAATTCAAAATAACCTACGCTAAAGAGGATCACAAATTATGTCGTAGATTTTTGCACGTCTCCTTGCCCCTGTAACGAACCTCTAATCAACTTCAAGTAAAATTTTTAGTTTTAACTCCAACCAATTTTCAGAGAAGAAGTTCACAAAATCAGATTTTTAAGGAAGAATCTTTAATGTTTTTTCCACAAGTTCATTTTCCAGCTTGAGCCTGAAGAAAACCCATGCCAAGAAGGGCCGAAATATAGTTATAATAAAATGTAGCTGACGTATCCGTTTCGCATCGTCAAATATTTTTCTTCGGGGTCAGCGAATACTAGCAGCCTCAAGGTATAATTAATAAGACGACCACTAAAGGTTTGAGATTGGTTTGTGAGTAGTACTAACTGGTGTTAGAACTTTCAGGATAAACGTCCATTTGTAACCATTCATATCTACTGGTAAAAGTTTCTCACCCATTTCCCGACAGATTAGTTAAATCCTTTAAAAATTGGATGTTGCCACAACGCTACCCTCTGGCCTTAAAATTTTATTACGGTTGAATTCCTATGAAACAATGAACCGCAATAAACACATAGATTGTATCAACAAGAGCCTCATAATAGCCGTGTTAGCTCAAAGGATTACTTTTTCTTCGTTCTGCACCTCGTTGTATTTACGCCTTGTTCTCTTTATAGCCCTTAATAAATCTAGGTACTATCTGCAAAGTAAAGTCAAATAGCAAGGTGTTGAGATAACAAGATGATACGACACCTGGTACACGTGAATAAGATTAACATGTACGTAAAACCTCGCTGTCAATTGATCTAGCCTGTTAGCGAGAAGCGTAGGAAAACCAACTGTTTGTCGAATGCTATGTTTAAAGATGCTACATAAACTTTCTGTTTACCTTTCCAAAGCAATCGCGACGCCGAAACTCAAGTATGTTTGCTTTTTTCTGCAGTGTTGCTGTTGGGGTTCAAGAAATAAACCGCAGAGAAGCCGAAAGTCCATCCCTACGAGGATTACGCCCGCAAATAGAGAAGATAGAATAATGTTATATAACTGGTAATTTTTTTCACGACCATAGTTACTGCTTTTACTCTTTATTTTCTTGTTTAAAAGAAAATTGGATTAGTTAGCTTGTTTTTTACGGAATTTTCTTTTCCCTCTCCCCGGTTCCAAGAGGACTAGTTTCTGTTAGCCTCACCGTCAGCACTTGGATCAGACATTAAAAAATAGATCCACAGGTTAGCAGTGGAAAACCTGTCATTGCGTCCCGGGTAATTGAGATTTTAAATATGTCTCAGCAGCAAAGAGTGAAAGTCACCCATTACCCTATGGAACCGACTTTTTACTATGTCTACACAAGTGTTGAGCCTGAGGAAATAGGAGACTGTTACTCCACTTGGAGCGCTGAATTGTATATAAGGCCAAACTGAAACCTGGCGTGTCTCTTTGGATTTTCTTGTTGTCTTCTTGTCTTTTTCGTGTGTTGGAAGAATCAGAAAGGCTGTAGGGATGGTAAGCACTGTATCTCTTGCAGAAATAGCATTTTTATATTTCTGCTTTAACAGCCTCGAAATGCGCGCTGTTGTAACTAACACTCCCCTCAGATCAGTGTCATGGAACATGGCAAAACTGCCCAGACAGACTGCACAATCGGAAGGCAATACAGCTTGTGTCGCCTTTTGTGGTTCTGGAGTACCGTTCTTTTTGGCAGTAGGGGTCGGCACCGTTTCTGTTTTTGGCTAAAACAGAAACGGTAAAAAACGGCAAAAAAAAAACGGAACAGAAACAGAAACGGCGGGAAAAAAACGGGAAACCGTTTCTGTTTTTCCGTTTTTTTCCGGAAAAACAGAAACGGCCTGTTTTTGCAAAAAAAAACGGCCGTTTTAACAGGTATTTCCGTTTTTTCACTTCATTCGTGTGTAAAGTACCCAGCAATACTCGGAAGACCTACGTGTCCGGCCAAAAAATGATTGTCATATACGGATTCAGCATCTCGTCTTACCCCTAAATCGGACATCTAATTACTACTAATACAACTTTTGGTTTTAACAGTATTTCTGGTTTGGGCCAGATTCCGGTCAAAGTAATCGTCCGGGTAGAAAATGATTGTCACATCAGTTCTTGAGCTTGCCTTCTTAGATTCCGGTCAAAGTAATTGTCCGGGTAGAAAATGATTGTCACATCAGTTCTTGAGCATGCCTTTTTACCCTAAATCGAACATCTAATCTACTTTAAATAAAACTTGTACTTTTAACAAATTTTCCGGTTTTTGCCGGATTCCGGGCGAGGTACTAGTCCGCCGAGAAAATGGTTTTCATATTCGTGGGTAGTATGTCTTATTATCCCATAATTGACTATCTCATTAGCTGTTTAAAAATATTTTGTCTGTCCCTTAATTTGAACCCTCTCTTCCACCCCTAAATGTAGACTACAAAGCCCATCTACGAACTCGACCTTTCGCTTGACCCAAAGATGTTCCCACCAAGTTTCATAAAAATAACTTATTCTCTTCGAGAGTTATCGTGCTTTCAGGCCGACGGACGGACAGACGACAACTTTAGCGATGTCATAGGTATCCCTCCACTTACGTTTTGGGATCCCGAAAAGCGGCAATTCCGCGGCATCCTTGAACCAAAATGAGGTAGAATTCATGGCATTCAGTTTAGGGGAGAGAAAGGGTGAAAAATCTCGTTTTAACATGATGTTGATTCAGTGGAGTGTGGTGTCATAAATGCGAGAAAATAATATATTAGAGAAAAATAATATTTTGCGTTCAGCCAGTTGCGTCGGAGAGCAGGACTGCTAGATGGAGTCGTCAAGTGCCAATCGAAAAATTATCCTTCTTAGCTATTTCGTCATGGTGATTTTGATGAGCTGTTCTAGTTAGAGTCGGGCTTTCAAAAGTGTCAGCAAAAAATACAGCTGATGAGTAAATATCAGTGGTTGAATAGTAACATGAACAGTATTTTGAAATGATGAAGTGACGAACTGGGAACTAGTTCAAACATGCTGTTTTGGTAAAAAGCAGCCTACCACTGGCATAGGCCATTACTTTTTGGGTCAATAAAGTCTCTCTGACCTGATGACATCTACATATGGTTACGACTTACCATCAAACATCCTGTGACGTAAGACAAGTATAGTCCTTATTGCTAACTTCAAAACACTAAGCAGAAATGCACTGTTTGGATGGGCTGACAAAGGTCACGAGGTGAACTGAGAATTTCAAACGTCAGTAACGCAAAATCAACTCAACCCACTGGCGGTCACAAAGGTCTCCCAAGGGACCATCTACAGGCCGGCAAGATCATTTAAGGTCCGAGGTTGCCTTCCAGGAAACGAATCGGACGCGGCTTTGAAATCCCCTTTTTCTACAACAAAGACATAACCAGAAAACGGAATTCGGGAAAAAACAGGTAAAATAACAAGAGCTGTAAGCTCATATGGCACTTGCATGCGTTGAGATGTATTGTTTGATCAAAAGTAATTTTCGACTGTGCGGTTCAGATGCGCACTTTAAGGGAGCTAGGGAAAAAGTATTTTATCGTTGAACTTGGCTGTAATGATGCGCACTTTAAAGGCACTAGAAATTCATCTGTTAGCAAAACTCTTGAGGCAAAAACGATAGCAGGCTCTTAGGGATCATTGATATATACGTATGGTAAAAAGTATTTTTTTTCCACTTTGCGGGTAAAATGCGCACTTTAAGGGTGCTATAGAAATATTTTTTTTTTGGCAAAACCCTTGTGGCACAAATGATCATGGGTTGAGATGTATCGTTTCATAAAAAGTACTTTTCGACCTTGTGGTTAAGATTCACACTTCAAGGGAGCTAGAACTTCATTTGTAAACAAAACCCTTGAGGCAAAAATGATAATGGGCTCATGGGGATCATGAAAATGCATATTTTGCTTAAAAGTATTTTTCTGAATAGCCTATGCGGTCATGATTGGTACTTTAAGGAATGGTCGGATTTGAAAAGTGGCGATTTCTAAGCCAATCTTGTCGAATTTCTAATATTCCAGCCAAATTTCATCGTCCTAGCACATCTGGAAGTACCTTAACTCGCGATCACCGAAATTCCGGACCCGTCCCTCAAACTCCCCCCACAGTCGCCGGAGCCAATCCGTTTCGGTTTTGTACTTGTTTGTTATTCCCACAAAGTTCCATCCCGATCTCTCCAGTCCAAGCCGGTCACGTATCCCCCCCCCCCATTGTTGTCGGATCCGGTCCGGACATGAAAAAGATCACCACAGGCATGCCCTCTGTTCAGTTGTTAAATTTCACTCGAATCCGATCACCCGTTCCAAAGTTACGCATGGCTAAATATTCCGGATTCCCCTCCCTCCGATCCCCCCACGACTATCGGATCGAGTTAATTTTTATTTACAAGTCAGTTTGATCGGGTCCCTGATACGCCTCCCAAGTTTCGTCGTGAAAATCCCAAAAACCGTCATCACCAGAATTCCGGGAAACTCCCCTCCACCTCCCCCCAGAAGTGTCCGGGTCCAGTCCAAACGTGTAAACGATTCATCTGGAGCAGATTTTTGGTCTTCCCAGCAAGTTTTACTCCGATCCCTCCATTATAACCGTTTCTCGAGATTTCCGGTCTTCCCCCACCCCAACTCCCCCATAGCTTTCGAATCCGGTTCGGACTTCAAATGGAACATCAGAGATATGTCATTCATTCAGGTACTAAGTTTCGTCCCAATCCGATCTCCCGTTCGAAAGTTACACAACACTAAATTTTCCATATTCCCCCGCACTGCACCACATATACAAACCCCTTTGACCCTCGAATGCACTAGCTCTTTCCAATATTAACACAGTGATCCGATGCAAAGAGTCACGTCACGCCGCGCGCAGACCTACTAGTGTGAAGAAAGGGGTAGGGGTTTTACAAAAACTACTAAATTCTCAGGATTCCCCCGCCCTCTACTCCCTCCACGGTGGTCGGATCGGGGAAGTGACTATTTGTAAGTTAGTTTGGTCGGGTCCCTGATATGCCTGCCAAGTTTCATCGTCCTAGCACATCTGCAAGTACCCTAACTCGCGATCACCGGACCGACCGACCGACCGACCGACCGACCGACAGACCGACCGACCGACCGACCGACAGACCGACCGACAGACCGACCGACGGAAAAGTGATCGGTATATGGCACTTGAGCGAAGCTGCAAGTGCCATAAAAACAGAAACGGCTAAAAACGGTCATATAAAAAACGGAACAGAAACAGAAACGGCACTTAAAAAACGGCTACCTGTTTTCTGTTATTCTGTTTTTTTTTGAAAAAACAGAACAGAAAACGGTGGTAAAAAAACAGAACAGAAAACAGAAACAGAAACGGTGCCGACCCCTATTTGGCAGGCTTAAGATCAGGCTAATAACCACTGGCTCACGTATTGCTCACATTACTACATATCACTGAAGCATTGGACAGAAGATCGATCGTGGACCTGAATTCCGGCCATGATTTTCGCACCATCATCACTCCTATACTAAAATCTTTGATTTTTGGAACTTTATGATGAAAAAAAAAAAATCCGGCTGGGTTAATCTGATCGTCTGTTCGCAGCAATACTCGAATCTAGTTTCATAAAGAACGATGCTATCGACCATTTTGATCATGAACAACCATGCTATTGCTTGGGCACCATAGACTTCTCAGAACAATAATATCCTGCGTGTCTTGTTATCTCTATTTTGACCCTTTAACCGACTTCAGACTGAACTTCTACTTCTCACAAATTTTCTATTTCCGGGCAAAATAAAGTTCACATATGGATTAATCATATCGCTTGACCTTAAATCGACTGTCTCATTAGCTTGAATTGAAAAACTTTTGTAACGTCTAAATCTGAAATCCGACCTTGAGTAGCTCATCTCTACTTTGGCCAATAGGATCTTTAACGTTTGAACTGGATATCTTAAACCCTTCGAGAGTTTTCGTGCTGGACAGGCGGACGGACAAACTCAGGGGTATCCGGCCACTTATCTTGGGGACCCTACAAATGTACTGCTCTTATGCCCTAGGGCAGTGCGTAATAAATTCATTCATTCATTCAAACACAAATCATCTCTTGCGAGTTGAACCGCAGCGAACAGTTATCTGTCTGTTCTGTTCGTGCCCAAGAGGTGTATATTAAACCTGTTCCCATATCGACATTGCCATTTGCCTAAAACGTTGTTTTAAATTTAGAGTTTGGAAATTGTTGTTGCACCTCGCTTGCACGTCGTACCACCTCCACTTTTATTTGCACGAAGTTTTAGTACCTTTTTCTTGTAAAGCGCCCCTCATTTCCAGAACAATTTGCTGAGCAGCTCTGTAGCAAAGAAGAGTGACTTCGCCCCATTCGTGTATATATTTGAATGGGCAATTAAGGACAAAAAAGTAGTCTGCTAACTTCTTACCACTTGCTTGGCATCCAGACAAAATTGGCCACTGATGAAGAAACTTTTTTACGAGACGGGAATCGTGGGATCTCTCAAGAACATTTTCGATGGCTCTTCGGCTAATGGGATGGGCTTCTTGGACACTGGAGTTCCTGTCACGATCCTGCACCAGTGGTCAGAATGGCTTGTGTCTATTACGATAATGTTGCAGGATGTATCCTAGCCGTTCGAGTAACCTCAGTGGCAAAGGTTCTATGGGCCATAGAAAATAGCTGGACGCAAAAATATCAGTAAACACAAAGTAACAACTACAACGAATATTACAAACAGATGTTACCTTATATCGAGCTCGCATCTTTCGTGTTCAACGATGTCCAAACTTTCCAGTGATTTAGCTTGTTTTGTTGAACCAGATGCTTGGGGCCTTGGGGGAGGGCAGTTAGAAAGAAACTATAAAGAATACAGAACTACAGGCGAAAACTTGTACGAACTTCTAGAAGCCATGAACGAGCTTTGTACGACTAAGCGAAAGGGACATTCGCCATAACAGCACTGCCAGGAATTTGATAAACATTAGTTTGTGAGCCCGAATTAAAGTAGTTACGTGTGATGTCGTAGATCTGTCCGTCTGTCTGTGACCACTACAACCCACTCTGTGACCACTAAACAGTAGGCCATATGGACTCTTGACATCACGTTTAGTGAGAAAGTTATTGGAACGTAGCCCCTGATCGGAAATGGCTAGCCGATTTATGCTTAGCCTTTTCCTCGAGGGAAAACTTAACACATTGATAAAATGGTTACTATTAATTTCCTTTTAGGATTATTATTATGGATAGAAAACTCACCTACTGCTTCATGATCATTCCGAAGTTGACTGTTTTTGCAGAAAAACGACTGTTTTCAAGAAAAAACGACAGTTTTCAAGAAAAATCGACTGATTTTAAGAAAAACCGACTGTTTTGACGAAAAATAGACTGATTTTCAGACAAACCGACTGTTTTCGTGAAAGAAATCAACTGGTTTAACGAAAAATCGCAGTGCTTCGCGCCGACTCGGTTATTTTTTACCGACTGGCCGACAACCTTGGGGGCGTCCGCCCTCCCCCGACCCCCCCCTAGTCGTGACGCCCCTGACTGTGACCACTGCATTGAAAATAAATAAATTGAGTGCGTTGACCTCCGTAGTTGGTTTGAAACAACGGTTTGTCAAGCGTTGTTAGGTTACTTTTCGGAGCTGTCGCTGCTTCAAATTCGTAGGAGTGAACAACGTTTAGGATGTCGGCTTAATTCTAACCGTAGGCTCATGATATCTGGGAGATATTTCGAGAATTATCTAAGTAACCATTCTTAGTGCCTACGGTTCAAGTGTCACATACCAATCACTTTTCCATCGGTCGGTCTGTCCGGTGGTCGCGAGTTAGAGTACTTCCAGATGAGCTAGAAGGATGAAACTTGTCAGGCCTATTAAAGACCTGACCAAATTCACATGGATCCGACCATCCAGGGGGGAGTGGAGGGAGGGGGATATCTTGTGACAAGCGTAACTTTCGAACGCGTTTCCCGATCTGGATGAAATTTGACAGATGACAAGAGCACATGTCCCAGATATTTGTTTCTGGTACGGATGGGATTCGGAAACTGTGAGGAGGGTGTAGGGGGTACCGGAAATCTTATGGCACGCTTAGAATGAAGGGGTCGAGACTTGGCGGGGACGACACGCACAAGGCCTAGTTCTACCATTTATAGGTCCGTTCCAGATCCAGGCATTTCTGCATTTCAGAATCCTGCATTTCTCTTGACATTTATGATATGACTGTGGTACGAGTGACCCGATTCATATGAAACGTGATAGCTGGCAAATTCAAATGTCCTAGATGTTCACTTACTGGCCGGACCGGATTCGGCGGCTATCACCCACGAACTTTGGGTGATAGGCGTGCTAAGGGTCCTTGAAAGTGCCATTCCAGCTTTCAGCTCTTGATAATTCGTTCGAAGAAAATTGTTCAAACCACCTTATTTTTTATAGACAGGTTGTATCGACGACTTTATTCTTCAAAACTTCTTTAAGTACAAATCCAAAACTGCATCCTTCTCACAACTTGATAACACGGTTCAACAATAACTGAAAACATACTATACAAAATATCTACACTGTCGTACGCTTTCCAGTAGCAAAGTCGAAACGATTAAAAGTACGTACTGACAAAAATGACACAAGAATATCTTTTTGAAGTGAGATCCTCCTCGACGCAAGCCCCCATCCTCGTTTAGCTACAGGTTGCTCGTTAGGTATTGCACATGGCTCCGAAGGCTAACTGGACCTTTCCTTGTCACCAGTTTCCCACCGAAGTCTGGCTAACTAGGATGTGTTCCACCCCTGCATAAACCACCGTTCCAGTCGGTACACAGTCATCTAGGTTGGGCATGAGGATGACAGCTTTTAATAATCATTTGTAAGAAGCTGGGAGACACCGCTACACTTCATAAGAGATAACACAATGATAAGCAGGTTCAACAGGTACCGCTTAGGATGTTAGCTGTTACATTTTTCAAACGTTACGCACTGAAACGTTATGGATACAACGTTATGGGTCATCGCCGGAAAAACAACTGCTGACTTTTTGTTTGTCGTCATGATATCGCAAAAGTCTGCATACGCTCTTTCGGCTTTTCCTGGTAATGCTTGTTATGCATAACGTTCAGTACATAACGTTTGCAAAGTCATAACAGATAACATCCCAAGTGTTATCTGTTGAAACTGCGTATCCTTGTGGGATCTGTTATGATGATTCTGATAGTGTAGCGACCGACTTGGAATTCGGATAATACTGGCATATCGGCTATCAGAAGAACTACGGTGAGATAATAACGTCATGACAGCTCAAGGAGCCCATTTCTTTCGCGGCTGCAAGCAAGGCTCCGTACTGGGAAGCCGACACCTTTTTGCATCGAACTCAGGTGTCAAAAAAGGAGTTGATGGTAACCAGGTACTTAGCATAAACGCCGCGATCGATCATGCGCAGCTTGATTCAAGATTGCTGCCATAAACCTTTCCACAAATAACGAACAACCCCTAAGTGTTGTATCAACAAACAAAACCGGGCAGTATCAGCCAAAATGTAGCCTAAAATTCTTTCGTAATGTACAAATATCACAACTTGTGCCTGTCACCTCGCTTTGTTAGCTGTCGTAAAGTATGTGCTGTTATATGCAAATAAGCTAAAGCGCTCTTTTTATTTGGCACTGCGCAGAATCACGAATTGAGCAACTAAGAACTCCCAGAGTTTGTTCACACGATTATTTCACGGATCACTCGCCTATTCCGCGAATTCGGTGTTGAATATCCGCTTTCCAGGGATTCGTCGAAACTCATTGACGGATGCTGTGGCTTTTGTTCGTCGCCATCCACGGTGTCCAAATAGGGGTCGGGGAGTCCACTGACGTTATGATACGGGGCTTCTATAATAAAAAAGAACATATTAAAGGTTACCTTCAGACATCGAGGTCGATATCGGAAATAACACCGAGACGGCCATTGAAAATAACCTGTCCGAGCCGAAGGCGAGGCAGGTTATGGAAAACATCAGCCGAGCCGAAGGCGAGGTTGATATTTTTAAATGGCCATCGAGGTTGTCATTCCGATATCAAGCGAGATGGAGGTGTGTTAACTGTTATAACTTTTTCGACCTCGGCATGACGTTGGAGGAGGATATGACTTGTATCCTCCTCTCCGGAGGAGGTTATGACTAATTCTGTAACGTGATTGGCTGGATTATCCCGTGGAGTGATATTTTACGTTTTCTGTGTGAAGATTACCGTAAGATAACTGACCGTGGGTCATAGGAAGGTATGCATTACACGCCTGTTCGAAAAAAGTTATAGTGTGTTTGAAGGAAATACGACTGGGGCAGCTACTTTATCAGACTTTTGGTGAGTTAGATCGGGCAGCGTTCGCTTAAGGGGTTACAAAGTCATACACGAATCCTCCTTTTTTCGCAGCAAGGATTACACAGTTAAACAGAAATCCTCAATTTCTGGGCACAGTTTTGGAGCAAGGGCACAGTAGCCTACCCCCACAAAAATCCGTTTTTCATTACCATTTCAGATTTTCAGTTGAAAAGCTTTGTATAGAGGCACTGTACCCTTGTTCGAGAGCGTTGTGCCCCGACGTGCGGGCGCCGGTCTAATACACTGGGGCATGCCCTAACGTTGGGGCACTGTGCCGGAACATTGAGGATTTGTGCATGACTGAAGTTGCAACCGGACACCTAGCTCGGCAGGCGAGAGCGAGAAAAGACCTTCTTCTTCCTACAGCTCCATGGAACAAAAGTACCACTCCAGACAGACCTAAATACTCCCTGAGCCCAATCTGACTTGGAAACATATATAGTAATACAATGGATACAAACGGAAACGTCATCGACGATGCTTGCCAAGAAGGGCTGAAATATCGCTGCCGAAGCGTCGTAGCTGACGTTTCCGTCCATTGTAAAATATATATAGACAGACCTCCATGAAACGGACGGTGTCTTCAAACTTGAAGACACCGTCACGTGACATTTCATCTGCAAAGAGTTGCTCCATGAACAGCTCGCCCCCGAGGCCATTTTCCGATGAGTTGAGGCCAACAGTCTGAAGGACGAATGTCTGCACATGCTAACGATATAGCACAAAACTCCTCTGAGCGAACCAGGAACGAAAAAGGGAAGATAACTATTTCTTACTGCACTTTAGATAGTTATTCATACAGGTCCCCTCAATTTTCTTCAACCACCATGTACGAGACTTTATCTCTATTATACAAGGAACAAAAGGCTCGCATAATCTTGTACTCAAAATGACATCTCAATTCCAGCTCTCCACTCCAGCAAAAAACGTGTAATGTTAGCCTTTAATTTAAATTGCTATCGTGCCTCGTAACTCACACGGGAGGTGGTAAGGATAGAAGGTATACGCGCTACAACATGCTGCAGTAAAATGGGTTGGGCCTTGTGTCACGACAGCGAATTTTAATCGGTTAGCCAATACCGGATTATCAAATAGGCAAAGCAAACTGTTGACTTTTCAGTAATCAGAAAATTGCTTAACCACTGATGTTTTGTTTTGTGTATTGAAATTGGTTTTTATAAAATCGAAAATATATTAATAGATAATTTGCTAAGGGGGCTCATTTTTGACTGACAAGGGGGCTCCACAGGGTTTAATCATGAACTGTTTCTAGTTGTCAGAAGGCAATAATTAGGAAACATTCGAAAGAAACAGGAGAAGTATTTTTTCTTAGCCTACTAGCGTTAAATACCATTAGCTTCTACAAAACTCGGAAAAAAAATATATTAACGTGGAACTTGTAGCGTCCAAAATATTGGTCGACTGCTTCTTAGAAATCCTTGATTCGTGGACTGGTAAAGATGTGGAATAGAAGAAGATTCTAAGCTTTTCGACCAAATTTCCTCCGGGAGAAGGTACGGCAGCGACTTTACTGGTTTCTCTTCTAAATGGACGTACATAGTCGTTGGACAGGACACAGTGCATCTATTTCTAATTGATTTCTAGGACATTATGGGACCGGCAAAAAAAACATGAATCAGATTTTCTTGTATCTTTAATGCATTCGCTGTTCCGTTTCGTAACTTCACAGTCATCGCTTAGAGTCTTCAGCCTCTTGGGCCGTTAGAGCCAAGCTCAGCGCGTATCTTCAAAAATCCTACGCGTACTCATTCATTTTGTTGGGTAGGATAAGTACATCTTACGGCTGATTCGAGAACAAGGAAATCTTACTTATTTCCAAGACAGTATGATGCTGGTGCCTAAACTAGCTTTCTTCCTTATGCATTCAATTTTCCATTTCTTAGCTTATTGGTTACCAGTTACAGTCTTCACACCCTTTAGTCGTTAGAGCCTAGCTCCAACTTATTTTACAATCAGTCCGCATTCTGCTTTGGCACCGTAGGAATAATGTAAAATTTAATTACTGCATTAACACCAAGCAATAACGGGGAAAGTCGGGGAGAAAAACGGACAATTTATTCCATCTGCTGGCAGGCAATCAAAGCAACACTTTTCATCTTGGTTACGAGTCAGGAATGATTAAGCGTTATGAAAGACGACTGATATCCCCCAGCAGGTCTTGGGATAGAAGGAATAAGGAAAGTGTCGGGGTTAAGCTATCTTGAGACACAGATAAGCTATCTTGACACAAGTCAACATAACCTGCTCAAAAGAGCTTTAGACACAGCAGGAATTTGAACGGGAAGAAAGATAAAACGGAGTCTGGATTTAAGCCTATCTCAAGACAACGGTCCAACCAGAAATCCAGTCAAAATAACGGTTTCACCGCCGATTCAAATCTGCTCGCATGACTGACAATAAGCACATGCACATAGTGACGGCTAAACCGGATATACTTGCAAATGTCCTCTAATAATTGGATATTTCGACATCAGTTTTATTTCGCCAAGCTCATTAACGTCAGCGCAGCTTCAATTTAGACATGCTAACTCAGCCAATCTTCGCTTTTTTGCACAAATTTTTGAACAATGTATCTTCCATCTGACAGAAACCAATACAGTAGTTGATAGACAGCTCGGGAGATCGCACTAATGATTATATCTCTTTTTACGAATACAAGTCAAAAGATGAAGATGACATGAATGTGTTAAATATCCACCTAAGAACGTGGAGTACTGTTACTAGGACCAATTATCTTGGATGATGTAATGAGATCACGAAACAGGTAAACAAAAGGATGCATCAGATTTACAGTTCAGTTCAGTTCAGTTCATAAAAATAATAAGCACCATTAACTCTTTATGACCCCACCACAAGGCCTGGCAATGGGCGGGGCTTATTCTTTATTCATATAATCTTAAGGGAAACGAACCAAACTAGTCTACAAAAATAATGATAGAAAAAAGAATAAAGACATAATAAACTGTCAAGAAAATCCTCTAACGGACGATCTTTCGACAACAAAGCGCCCTTGCCCCCCCCCCCCCCAAAAAAAAAGAAAAAAAGCAATACTATGCCCAATAGTAACGGAGCAGGCGTTACAATGTGATTGAGACGCGGCTGTCTTACTTTTGATTTAATCACCTCATCCAATGCTGTGTGATCGATGCCCGTAAATAAGTCATTAGCAATTAGGAGACGAAGATTTTAAGCGTAAAAAGGTGGCAAGCGGAAAGGATCTTCGGTTGATTGTTACGAGCATTAGACACGGAACATGGTACACTAAAATAATGAAGCGACGCGTGGAAATACACATTACTTACCCAATCGAGGAAACTTGTCATAGCGAATCGAAAATATAAATTATGTGGTATCTAGGTGAGACTATAAAATAACGACATGAGACAGAATGTGTGAAAGTCTCGCAGTGTAGCGTATCTTCGGCTAAAGTCGATCTAATGTCCGATCAGTGACTACACTGTAAAAAGTCTCTTCTACATCGGACTTTAATAATTGTATCACCGAATTCGGAGATTTTTATTCCGAGATCAGAGAGTTACAATCCGATGGAGGATTAAAATGCTACACTTTCGGAAGTTTCAAAACAGATAGCGCATAACACTTTCAAGAATAACACCTTTTCACTTAGAAATAAAGTGTTATGACCAATTAAGTTTACACTAATTCGTACCTAGATCTCCAACAACACCTTCAATTGGTAAAAATACTAACAGGAACCAAAGAAACATAACAGATAACATCCCAAAGTGTTATCTGTTGAAACCGGGCATCCTTCTGTTGTCGTAATGTAACTTCTGACAGTGTAGTATTTTTACCAATTGACGGTGTTGTTGGAGATCTAGGCACGAAATAGTGTAAACTTAATTGGTCATAACACTTTATTTCTAAGTGAAAAGGTGTTATTCTTGAAAGTGTTATGCGCGATCTGTTATGAAACTTCTGACAGTGTAGAATGCAGTATTTTACTGCATATTAATTTATCTGAAAGCGGAGAGTTTTTTTTTACAGTGTATGTAACCAATTCTACTGTTAGGGAAAATAAACAACCAAAGGCAAAACAAAGGAATTGGGCTTACCTATATGCTCTCTTTTGGGAGCGTATTGTCCGTTTGTCCCATACTCTCTGCTCCGCGAGTAGTCGACCTCCGAAGCGGGGGGGTAATGACTGTAGTCGTCATATGTCCCATACCCTCCGTGCGTTACTGGATCGTACGGTGGGAACTGAGGGTGACCCTCGGGCTGACCATGCTTCATCTGCCATATTGAGTCTTGGCTGTTTACTGATCCACCGTGATTGGAGTTAGAGTAGCTGTTCTCTGTGTATGCCATGTTTATCCCTGAAGCAAATTTTTAATTCAGTTCAACATTTTGCTAGGTATATGACCAGGGTTGGTCACCAAGAACCAGGGTGTACGAGTTACTTGCTTACTTCAGGATACTTCGGGTTACTCAGGGTTACATTGGGTTACTTTGGGTTACATTGGGTTACATTGGGTTACTTTGGGTTACACTGGGTTACATTGGGTTACTTTGGGTTACATTGGGTCACGAGTCTTGCGCACAAATGGCGTACATCACGCTTGCAATTGTCTCAAAAGTATCCCAAAGTAACCCAAGTATCGCAAAGTATCCCAAAGTAACCCAAAGTAACCCAGTGTAACCCGAAGTAACCCAAAGTAACCCAATGTAACCCAAAGTAACCCAACGTAACCCAAAGTAACCCAATGTAACCCAATGTAACCCAAAGCAACCCCTCGTGCGCAAGACTTGCGTGGTGACGTTTCAAACTTTTCGTCAGACGAGACGAGGCGCCGATTGCAATATCTTGAAACTGATGCGAAATTCCTTCACGAAAGAACTGAAATTCACGGAAACTTAGAGATACTTTGGGATAATGTGGGTTACTTTGGGATACTTTGGGTTACATTGGGTTACTTTGGGTTACATTAGGTTACATTGGGTTACTCTGGGTTACATTGGGTTACTTTGGGTTACATTGAGTTACTTTGGGTTACATTAGGTTACATTCGGTTACTTTGAGATACTTTTGGGTTACTTTCCAGGGTGTACGAAGTTACTTTTGGTGACCAACCCTGGGTATATGACACAGAAAATCCAAAACATCCCACCGGCACTAGCTCGCCTACATTTGTATAAGCGGCAAGGAGAGCTAATTAGCGGCAGATCGCTGATACGTTGAGGTATGAGTTGTTTTTTCAGATATCAAGATGGGAAAATTTCGTGCTTTCTTTTTGCTTGAGAGCCGGGCAATGATCACTCACTAGATGGATGTTAAAATCGACCCTAGGATGTGGGTAGTTTATAGTTGGGAACCAAGAACAGCAGGATTTTCGGTGCAGTGGTTCTAATTCGCTTTTTCTCACCAAAAAAAAAAAGAAAACAAAGGAGAGCTTGCTGGAAGCATAGGCCAATACATCTTCTGTTGTCGTTGACGAGGTCGTTGACAGTGTCTTAACGGTAAACAATGACTAAAAACGGATGTGTCAGCCAGGATATTCTTCAGCGATATTTCGGGTCCTTATAGAAGAATAAAATCATTCGTACCTTATTTTTATTTCCAATTTTAACTCTTGATGCTTCCTTATGTTATTTCCCATTTAAATTGGTGGATAACTTGTATTATATAAGCCTACTCATTATTATCACATTTTGTATATATTGTACCTACGTTATTGCTTTGACATGTGTTACGTCATGACGATCCTCTGCTAGCCATACTCTATTGAAATATTATGGAAATAGATAATATTATATATCATCGCCCTTCCTGAGGGCGATATCAGCCTATCATGCTACCCGCGGGCCAAAATTTTCCGATATCGCCCGAAGAAAAGCAAGGGCGATAATGATTATAACACCAGTACACTGTGCAGTCCAATGATAAAAATAAAAAGATTTTAAAAAAGTTTTTTTTTAATCAATACACCTTTAGATTTCATTTTTTTTTTATATAATAACACCAGTACACTGTCAGTTTTTACCGCACGGCTCAGTTTTTACCGCACGGCTCAGTTTTTACCGCACGGCTCAGTTTTTACCGCACGGCTGGCTCTTGTAACATCAGGGCAATACCAGAAAATTTTGGCACTGGGTAGGATAGGACTGATATCATGGGAGTGCATGGTGTGCTGGTGTTATATATATACTTTTTTGTTTATTAGAATAGTAAACTTATAGTCGATAGAAATTTCATATAGCTATCGCAGGATCGATTCTTCCAGCCACAGCCTGAATAGGACCCTTGCCAAGAAGGGCCGAAATATCGCTGAAGAATATCCTAGCTGGGTCATTTTCAGTCATTTTTCCAGTCAGCTTGGGCTGTAGGAATACTTATAGTGTCTCAATTGCTGGAAAAACGAAGGCATAACTATCTGGCCAATATAGGCGAGCAGCGGTGCAATGATCAGCGATTTTCGCTAGCAGCATGGGTAGTTTGCTGCAGTTACCATTCGCTAGAATTTCGCCTCTGTGTAATTTTTATTGTGGGAATCGACGATTGCTATTACAGCTTTTTTTGTCTGTTCCTAAACTAACAAGCTATTCCCACAATCGCTACTTTGCGTGTTGAAACACTTACAGAACTGCATCCGTTGACAGAATGAAGCGATCCATCTTCGCCAAAAACTGACGAGAAAAGGTGAATTTTGGTAGGTCTCATTTCCGGATTTTAATTACAAAAAAGGTAAAACCTCATGAATCATTCCCTGATCCTCCAACATGTCATAACCGGAGTATCACAAAAGCTACGAAAACAAGTTTAATGATTAGGATGTGACAAAAAGTCGTTCAGAAGTTTGACAGAGAAGCTTTCAGTATGATTGGCTTTTAGAAGAAAACGATGGTAATTTTGTCTGAAATGTTACCCGGACAACACGGACGACTCCCATTTGCTAGTGTCCGGCAAAAACTCATTATAGCTCTATATCTTATCGTTCTAGAAAGTGTCTACCCCTTGACGAACAACCATATGATCCCTTCCTTTAACCGGCATATATTCGTGATTGACATAATATCCAAACTATAGCTATTTTGGCCCAAGAATTCTGCAAACATTAACCCCAAAGTAATAACCAGAATTTGTTTTTATAGAAAAATCTCTACTTTACAGGCCTTGGAAAGAGAAGTCTAGTATTTAGATGGGAATGTTAGATGTGGTAAAGATTGTCGTAAATACTATGTTTGTTCCAGAGAACTGGAGTCGTAACAGTTTACGTCCGGGTAGGACTTAGACTTAGGTCACATTTTCTGTAAGAACATACAAGATTTTTCTATAATTTGTCGGCTTTATGTACCATGTCTGTGGCTTTTTGTGTTCATATATATACTCACACATGCAAGGTGAAACATTTGTTCTCTAAACACAAAAGCAAGCATCGTTAGTGGTTAAGCATTCTATGTAGCAGTTTAGTATGGTTAGTTGATGATACCTACACTCATTACCTCCAGCATTTGCAGTTGGTTGATGTTGGTATCCGTAGCCATTCTGGGTTGCATACAAGGCATGTCCTTTAAGACCGTCGTTGAGACTCGAATCTATGCTGACATTGCGTCCCTTGTTATCCACCCCTGCAGCGTAATAGGGCGGGGGAGGAGCAGGGTGGGGAACGATTGCTGGCCGCGTGGTGCTAAAAAAATAAGCTCGTTGACAAGAAGAACAAGTTGATCAATAGGGTAGGGCTACTATGTCTCACTCTTGAGGACGAAGAAGAAGAAAATTAGAACAGGGGTCGTGCCTCCCTCGTTTTGTCGCGGCGGTTTGCGATCGCAATTTCGATACAGATACAAAGATTTCAGGACAACAATTCACCACTAATCTATCTTTCAATCCGTTTGCTTTACAAACGCCCGGAACTCATTAAGACCCTCCTCGAGAATAGTCGTTTCTTCAGCAAACCGCATGGAACTGATAAGGATATTGGAAAGTCGTTCAAGCGAATTCTAAACTGAAGTAAATGCAGCTCCTATTGTTTCGAGGAGCTAATAGTGAATATATATCAGCTAGGAGAGAACAATAAGGAAACTGGAAGATGTTGTATACTACTGACAAGGATAGCTGGGTAAAGAAAATGGAACTATTCTCGTCTTTTAAATGGAATACGGAGAACAATAGCGACAGTCGTGAGCAACGACTGGAGAAACGATCGAAGAATCATTTAGTTTCTATTTTCTCGGCTTTTTTCCTGTAGGGTGACACATTTCCACAAGATATATAGCTGCCTTTCCGTCCGTTCTTCTGCTTTTGTCTCAACATCATTTCATAAACGCGTTAAGACATTCATTTCAGCTGACATGAAACAAATTATCTGAGTATTTATGCCAGGAAAGCATACGCCTTCGCAGTTCCATTGTTTTCATTTTTAAGAGTACATCCATCAATCTACAAGGTGTTCGGCTTGTCGCCGCCCCAGCGGTTGCTCTTCCAGGCGGAAAATTACAAGTCACGTCTCCTCCTCGTCCCGATATCAGGACCCAGTATTGCTTGCTTAGGAATGGCTTTGGTTCATCGCCTTTAAATCATCTCCTTGTCAGGCCCGCCCTGAGCTAGGGACCTTAATGTGATTTCCCCCCGGCTGGATTTTCAAAAGATGTTTACAGCTCTGTTATTAGTCTTCCTTCAGACTTGTTAGGACCCTGAAAATGATACGTAGAAGAGATATTGGGGACTGATCTTGGTCGTCGCCCCGTAGAGACCAATGCGAGGCCAGAACAGATTCGAGATGAAAATTTCTTAAATTTTTATTTTCTAGTAGACATTGTTTCTATTGTCCACGACATAGGTCAGCACTGTTGATTTGCACTTATGGTTTTCTTGTTATTTTATTTTTTTCCTCGTACTTTGCTTTTTAATTCCTTTTTATACGACCCTGATTTTTGTCATCCATGACATGGATCAATATTGTGGATTTGCAGTTTTCCTTTTCTTCCTATATTATTCTCTTTCCTTATTTTATTTATCTTATTTTTTTCATTTATCTTATCTTATTTTCTTTATTTATTTTATTTCCCCATTGTTTGTTTTTAATTTTCTGCCGCTGACCAATATCATAATCAGTCACTGTTTTCTGATCTTTATTCTGGAAAGTTCAATTCCGTCAAATGAATCTCCAAGTGACCTCTATTGACGTTCTATCCTGGTCAATCTTCTGCCCAATGCTTATCAAGCGCTTCTCCAATAGCTTCCTGTTTGCTTTCATTTACCGGAACAAATTACTTCCTAACCGGACCCACTTTCTCCTCTGTTAGAAGGGGGAAGAAAGGACGACCGACGATGCTTTTCCCTTGCCGGTGATTTATGCCTTTGAAAGCTTGTGCAAACAGATCCCGGTCCTTAAAAACAACTCACGTCTTAGCTTTGCAAAAATAGTAATTACTGACTTTTTACTGATCTTTTTTTTACACAGCTTTTGTTGCCAAGGAGTTGCCTCTTACCGTTAGCTGTGTTTGTGACCCAAGCCAAGGAACGGCTAAGAATAGTCAAAGTCGTGTCCCCTCCCAAAACATAGCCGAGTTCTAAAGTTGCCAATCACTTTGAACTGTGACCAAGGAAAAGTAGAAAAGATTGGAAGTACAAATATGGGGGATATCCGTAAGGTGGCTTGATTCCTCCGCGTTGGTTTGTCACATAGAGAGCGATTTTTGTAGTTTGTTGTGTTTTCCTTTTTTTTTTTTTTTCTTGTCGCCATGACCCCATGGATTTTTCGTGCAATAAATTCATTCATTCATACTGCGAGGTGTCCTTTAAAGGAACAGTAAACTTGACTACGCAACTTTCGGCCATCGAATCGCCCCTGGGGGCTTAGATAAATATACAGGATCTTATTGACGACAGGCCCCCCCCCCCTTCTTTGTTATCTCGAACCGTCTCGAACCCCTCCTTAGTGTTCCAAAAGCTAGCTGGAAGGCCCTTGCCCCTTATGCACTGTAATTATGCACTTATGTACTGTAAAAGTTCGCCTTTTTACATGTCACAGAGAAACAACCTCCCCGACAAGACGGCCGGGGTTCGATTCCTAGTCGCGGTACACAAACCTTTTGCTTTTGCAAACCGTTTGCTCAAAGTCGAATTCTCGGAAACTGCCCGGAAACTGCAATGGTAGTAACGAGAATTTTTCTTACTCTCAATATCGCAGGGTACATTCTTGATATGTTAGCTAGCTCCCCAAGTCAAGTTTGAGTCAAGTTTCTGTTCCTTTAAAACCGCGGGAGAGGACAGTGAGCTCAGCTTTCTGTTTTCGTGCGTTGATTGTCCGTGCGTTAATACTCCGCAATCCAGAAGTAAATATTAGCTTGTTCGGGGCTTTCACTAAGCTTCTTGCTGGCTCAGTGGTCCTTGATTGAAGACAAGACATATATGGGCTTCTCTGATGTATCGACGGTGACATGGGACAAGGCTAATTGAGAAGACATGTTCTTAGCCTCGCTTTGGGACCCTTCCGGAAGATTACAGGAGTCAGCAAATGGGAGGAGGGGTACTTTACTGATGCTTCCCTTCCTCTCAAACAAGTCAGGCCTCCAAAAATTGTTCTCGAGAAGCTTATTGGTAGAAGACAGGTTGTGCAAATTTGTCTGCGCTTCATAGGTGTTTTGTACCCCAATCGGCATTACACTGATTCTTACACTAGCCGCGTAACAAGGTAAAGTGCCTCGAGAAGAGCTGAATTCAGCCGAAGCCTTCTGCAATTTGCTGTAAGCAGAACTGGATTTTGTACTCGGTTTTCTTAAAGTTTAACCGAAAAGAGCTAGGATAGGACAATCTAGTTACCCATCACTTATTCACTTAAATTGGCTTGAAGACCCGCTGAAAATGAGTTACTTCGTTGTTCCGCTATTCACGAATAGGCCTAATCGATTTTCAAATAGTGGAATTTCCGTGTGATTTGTGGTGCCTCTATGCGCTTGTATTTTTGCTGTATGCCTTACGAAAAAGATTTATCCGTTTTTTTTTGTTCAGGCACTAAGCAATCTTCATCGATCTCACCACTGCCCACTGAAAAGCCGCATTTGTGTTGAGATTAAAATTTCCCACGTCATAGTAGAATTTACGCTGTGGGGACGGCTGGAGATATTCTGAGCCTCATAACTAGAGCAGATAGTGGAAGATAAAAAATTCCTTTGCAGAATCCAAATAATTCAGTGTATCCAGTTAAATGACACACAAATGAGTTGGCTTTTCAGTTAAAACTTTAAGCATCTTAGCAGAAAAACATGGTGCAGATGAACTTTAACAGTTTTGTATCCGTCTTAGGTTTCCTAATAAGTTATCGGTGTTCTATTTCTCCCCCCACAATTCCAATGAAACTGTCTCTTACGGATCCCCCGATAGAAGCTTAAGACAACAACAGGGACGGTAATGACTCATGTTTACACCATCGTAATCGAATGGAGCAATCAGCGAAGGAAGAGAAGCTGATAATTACCGACTGGGGAGTCGAGCGGGAAATCGAGTAGCCGGGACTAGGGCACTGGACGATTAGAAGGGATATAGGACTCTTGGTGTTACAGAGAGCCATTGTTTATCTGAACAGGCACTGAACCACTGACTAAGGTCCAAAGTTCGAGGGAAAATCGTCGAGAAAATGCCACCCTCGAAATGCTTATGCACTCCCAGCTTGCCAGGGGATGTTCAGTGTCTCGGCCATCTCTGTATTCTGGCTTAGTTGTCAGGTCGCGGGGGAAACCGAACGTCCGGCTGGAAATCTTTCATTCGTAAACACTACTTTCTAATATAGTTATTTCAATATTTTTACTTTTAAATATTATTTTGCCTATAAATGTATCACAAATTTTAACCAGTGCTTTTTCATGACGGTTGTCCGCAATTTGCATGAAAGTACCTTCTCTACCTTCATTCCGTAGCTGCAGGAATCAGGATACAGTCCCAGGTTATAACCCCGATATCCCAAACGAAAAAATAAATCCAAACTTTGGCTCGTTTCCTCCCCCGTATTCTGAACACGGAGAAATCCATGCTCACTTTAAAACCTCACTCAATAAATCCCGTGTTTCATTCCGTAGCTGCAGGAATCAAGCTATCATAAAAGGTGATAAGCGATCCCAGTCGATAATTAAACCCAAGCTTTGGCTTGTTCCCTTCTCCGTATTCTGAATGTGGAACCCACGTTCACTCCCAAATCTCTTTTCAGAAATCCCGTGTTTCATTCCATGGCTGCAGGAATCAGGCTACCGTAACAGATCAACTCCAGGGAACAAAAAATAAACCAAAGATCACCCTATGACATATTTCCTCCCTAGCGTTCTAATCCCTCATTTTGGGAAACGATATACGCCTGGTTGCTGTTGCACTGGTAACTCACCTGTGATGAGAGGTCTCTAGGGCAAGAGCTTTCTTCTGTTTCAATTGTTTTCTCCTCCTGAAACAGCAATACATTCCCGTAAGGACGAGGAATAGGAAGCCGGCGAGACACGAGCAGAGGATGGCGATGAAATAGGGGGTTGCTAGACGCTCGGGGGCTAGGGTGGGGTGGGCATCACCTGGAAGAAGATTGGGGTTTAGGACTGCGAAGGCGTCAGATATCAACAGACATTTGCCTTCGGCCGGGATCACTGTTCCTATGGCCGGCTTGTACCGGACTATTGTAGTGGTTTGCGTAAGCCCCTCGGTAGCTCAGATGGTAGAGCGCCTGCCTTGTAAGCGGGAGGTCCTGGGCTCAAATCCCGGCTGAGGAGCATTTTTGTCTTTCAGTTCACTACTTATACGAGATTAACAGTTTATAAGTGCAGTAAGTAATAAGTAATTTATTAGTAACCCATCGTTTTTAAAAGCAGAGTGTGTGACAGAAAATAAATATAACACAAAAAGTGGAAGCCTGTGTCCTGTCACTCCTGTCCTCAGTGAAAGTCCTAGCCTATGTTCCCCGTCTGAACAAAGAAATTTCCTCCATGGAGTCACTGTATGGCAAAGAGGAAGAAGAGTAAGCTCAACCAATTCCGACCTGCCCGGCTTTCATTTATTTTACGCCCTATTCCCAGAGCTGCTCACGGAAGCGACTTTCCCTGTAGCCAAAATCCCCCAGGGTGCTGGGATCATGACTTTTTCATAAGCAAATCCACATGAGTCTTCTGTACCTCTAATGGCACATTATCGTGTACGCATACATTCAGCTTGAGCTTGGTTCGTGAGATGAGATGTAGGGTAATCGGATGTATAAGACGGGGGTGAAATAAAATCAAAGGATGTGTGGGCTTTAAACACTAGTACAGGATCACACTGTATTTGCGTAAAATTTTTATTCCGTACACGTACCGTACGTAATTTAAAGATATGGGTTGCTGCTGAAATTATCAAAATTGAGTTGCTCTTGACGGTTTCGGAAGCAGAAGATCAGAAGAAAACGGACCGGAATTCAATCAACAGCGTGCAATCATTTCTATGAGTAACCAATAGCGTTCCAGAGTTTCGATGAACCATCATTTTGACGTCTCAAATCTTACAAGAGATCAGGATTGTAAGTAAGAACATATTCACTGACGGAAAAAGGAAGTCTGAGCTCAAATTTGGGGGTTGTCATTGTATTTTACTGGCACGTTCAAAAGAAGTCAGATGGAAATGTGTTGGATGCGAAAGGAGAAGAGTAGATCTTTCTCTCAAGACATTTCTCTGATTGTTTTGGTAACTGTGGAGTGAAAAAGAGACACTAGCTGAGAGATTTTTTTTACTAGTCTCAAAACGTGACGAAACCTCCTGTGATCCTGGAGTGGGTTTCTGGGAAAGTAGGAACAGGTCGAGCTCCTGCACAGACCAAGGTCTTGAAGCCTCGATCTTGCTTGCTGTCTAGAAAGTGACCTACGGACATGTCTGGTCTACTTGGGCAGCTTTTTTAAAACACCAATACCCTTCGATGGAACTGAAAGTATCCACTATATGGGCCTTGAATCTTTAAACTTCTTGAAAGTTAAACTTCTTAACCGGAAGTCCCATTTTCATCAAAATCTGATCAAAATAATGATCTTACTTCAGTGAGTGATTCATTGTATAATGTAGAAGCAATCTGCACAGAAATGAGAAATGCATGGATACTGCCATTCTTTTTCATGTTAGTACTTCGGGAAAGTAGCAAAAAATTATGATTGCATCACAAGCAATAAGAGCACCTTTCATGGCATTCATTTCCAATATTGCAGCATTTCCTTTTGACAGAACAGACGGAAAAGAATCTAACAATGCAACAAAATGCACTATCTAGTCAACGTCATTTTTTTCCCAGGGGTAATCTCGAAAGAAGAATTGTATGAAAAAGCGGGATATCGGATATCCGATTGATCCCATGCCCAGGTAGCTGTTGTTGACAGTGCGAAATGGACGTGAGAGGAGGTGGCACACTGGATTAAAAAATGGTAAAAAAAGGCGACAATAAAAACAGGAACAAGTAATTTTAAGCAGCCTGAGTGCATCACTCCTCAATAGGTAATTTATATCTGCCCTAACGACGGTAAACCGTAACTATGACCGCAAAGATCTCGCAAATTTTCCTGAAAAAATAATACAACTCAAATTCTTCTTTTTGTAGTGAGCTGAGTTGAACTAAGTTTTCGATTCATATCTAACAAGACCAAAGGTTCCGATGGGATCCCAAAAATTCAATATCTGATCCAGACAGTAAGGTTTTTTCTTCGCCAGGCCAAACAGCTAATCATTGAGAAAACCAAGTTCAGATATGGATCCAGCATGTATGTTTACCCCTATAAGCCGATCGAAACGATCCTACCCTACTTCTGTGAATTTTGCGGTTTTGGCGAAATAAAAGAATTACTTGTCCAGCGAAAAACTAAAGCTCAAAAACGAATTCAGCGTATCTCCTTACCCTTACATCCAACATCCCAACTTCAAAGAAAAATTTAACTTCTAACAAATATTCCGGTTTCAACCGGATTCCTGAAGAACTACGTGTCCGGCTAAAAAATGATTGTCATACGGATTCAGCATCTTTTCTCACCCCTAGATCTATCATCTAATCAACTTCAAATAATACTTTTACTCTTAACAAATTTTCCGGTTTTGGCCGGATTCCGGGCTAACTAATTGTCTGGCGAGAAAACAGTTTTCGTATTATTGTTCAGCATACCTTCATACTTCAGACACACATTTTACTTTTAACAAACTTTCCGGTTTTGGCCGGATTCCGGGCGAAATACTTGTCCGGCGAGAAAATGGTTTTCATATTCGTGTTCAGCATGCCTTCTTACCCCTAGATCCAACATCTAATCGACTTCAAATAAAACTTTTACTTTTAACAAACTTTCCGGTTTTGGCCGGATTCCGGGTGAACTATTTGTCCGGCGAGAAAATGGTTTTCATATTCGTGTTCAGCATGTCTTCTTACCCCATAATCGACTATCACATTAGCTGTTTAAAAATATTTTGCTTGTCCCTTAATTTGAACCCCCTCCCCCACCCCTAAATGTAGGGGTACAGGGCCCATCTACGAACTCGACCTTACTCTTGATCCAAAGAATGCTCACACCAAGTTTCATCAAAGTATCTCATTCCCTTCGAGAGTTATCATGCTTACAGACGGACGGACAGACGGACGGACAACTTTTGCCATGTCATAGGTATCCCTCCACTTACGTTTTGGGATCCCAAAAAAAAATGTTTGTTTATATACAGTTTTTGTGATTTGTTGTCCGTCCTGCACGGGTGACATTAAGAGGGACTAGTTGAATGAATGAAAGGCTTTTATCCCGCCAAATGGCGAGACAAAAAATTGGTGGTGTATGAATATGTTGGTGCATGAATATGTTGAATGTTGGTTATGTCGAAGAATAAATAATCAAATTGAAATGAAACAACTGAATTGAAGGTAAACAGTTGAACTGATTTATGGTTTTATGTTGCGTTTTCAAAATAAAATTAAGTTTTGATAATTAGTTGTCCGTCTTACACAGGTGACATTAGGACATTATCGAATGAATGAAAGGCTTTTATCCTGCCAAATGACGAGACAAAAAAATGGTGGTGAATGAATATATTGGTGCATAAATATGTAGAATGTTGGTTATGTCGAATGTCAAAATAAAAAAGTTTCCTACAGTACAGCTCATCATAACCGAGACATCCGCTTGGTAATAAAATCCTTCGCAGTTACCCTCTAACTCCAATACGTTGACAGAATTTAAGCTCTGCGCTTTGGCAAAGACAGTCAGGATTGAAAGCCCTTCACATTTGTCGTCTACATTCGAGCATCTAAGTTTATTGCATTGATGCACATCCCAGGCTTTCAGGCAAGTCCTTGGGGACGACCTCTGATCCATTACCTAGAAACACAGTATCTCTAGAGAGCGCAACTTCGTTAAGAGGTTGTTTCTAAGAACCACTTCCAGTAGGGTACATATTCGGAGCGAAGCACTTGATGTAAATGACAGACGCCCCGCCATTCTTCCTTGAAGTGAGCTGGGTGAAATCAGGTTTCAAAGAATAGTGGAACTGTTCAAAATTCGGGCTCTAATTTGATTTCTGAACAGAGCGTCCTTGAAATAGGAAATGTGATTTTTGTTGAAACCGGAAGACACTCAGCACGATCACATTGCCCTGAAAGCTCATGGAAACAGAACAGAAACGAAATTTGTCCTCCTTTTTCCTGCTTCAGAAGGCAAAATGCAAACAAGCCCAGCAGAGTTCGACTAATGGAAAGCTTAGGTGTTTACTCGATTGATTTGCATTCCAAAGTCAATTCGGATGCTTGCCAAAGGGTTTATACAGCTGAGTAACGTGTACATTTCGTAAGATGCCCGGGTATCTCAGAGTTGACGGATTCAGACCCAAATACATCTGCTCAGGTTATACATTTGGTGTCCTTTCGTTGTCAGTTGTCCAAGACACACACTTTGCAAATTGATGTAGGGAACCTGGACCATCACAGTTACAGGTATCGGGAGTTGTCCGAACAACGTAAGGCTTTTACGAATGGTGCAGACATCAGCAACTGATCTATTTAACAATTTAAACTCTCAAATTATATGAACTACAAAAACAACGACGGTCAAACAGCAAAGACCGCGCCATGCAAGAACAGCGACACTGCAGATACCTTTTACATTTTATCTTGATTTGGCTTTTGATTGTTGAAATGTTAGAAATGTTCTGATAGAATACACAAGAAAAAATAAAAGTTCCGATTTTGAGCTATAGTTTTATTAAAAAATATATAGTTTATCCTTTGAAGTTCGATAAATGGATTTCACCGTGTGTTTATCAGTTCAAAGTTTTTTAAAGGTATCTTCCTTGATAAACGGAATTCACCGTATTCAGTTCAAATTTTTAAAGGTATTTTTTCTTTTGTTATGGTTTAGATTGTTTGTAACCTAATGATCTGATTTGTAGTTTATTTTAGATGTTTAGTTTTATTCGTTTAGTGTTAGATGTGAAATGCCGTAACTCAATTTATTCTTTCATGGGGGTTGAACTCGTGCTCAATGAAAGGAGACAGGGTATGTCTCAAAACAGATCTGACAAAGTTTATAGACTAAGTGCCATCATGCATCACAAATCATTACGTACTCCGGACCGTCCATTCCAATCTGGAGCGAAAAGTTACATTCCTATCTCTGACAACAATGGGGCACTTCTTTAGAAAAGTGCATGGCAAAGCGGAAAAAGTAAAGCCTGATCACTCGGATAACCGAATGGATGATAATGCTACTTCCCCCACTGCTCTAAAAATAATCCAATTGTCTCGAGATCGGAAGGTATCCAGCCGAAGTCATCATGCCCCCCGGCGCAAAAACTCTATTGTTGATTAGTTCCACGGGGACAAAGAATCCGAGACTGGATTATGTAGGCGTCCTAGTAAACATGGTATTTTTGAGAATAGAATGATCTTGTTGTCTGAATGAAAAGCCTGAAGGAAGGTGACACACATGGGCTTAACACCCGCATTTATTATAAACTCAACTTTTTACTGTAAGTAGTGAACTGAAAGTCAAAAGTGCCACTCGGCGAGATTGCCGAGATTTGATCCCGTTGCCTTTCGGCTGTCATGGCTGCTGCGCTGAGTGAGCCGCCGAGGGATTGTACACTCTCGATTTTGTAGTACACCAAGTGCCCGGTGCTGCGGTTCCCTGCCGGAACCGGTTGCCACGTGTTAAAATATTAAAATCAATATGTTTAGAAGCGTTGAAAGATGAACTGCCTAAATTATGGCCGGCACCGCTCCCGGAAAGATCACCAAGCACCGGGGAGTGGTTAACCCCTTGATGAATACAGACCTAGTTAAAAAATCACTACAATCGCCAGATATAGGTGGACTACAGGACCAGTGATCCCCTCGAATCAAGTTCGTCTAAACAGTTAACTTCCAGGGTCCAACATAAAAATCTCCCCCTTCTTTGGGACTCGGTTCAGAACTGTTTTCTGGTTTATTTGTCCCGGTTAACAATTCGCTTAGAATTCCATCTTAAATAAAAAGCAGGAGCCATGGTTTCCGTCAAGACAAACCGGGTGGAAATATTCACAATTCAGCGTGAAAGTTAATCCTAAGCAGCTATTTGTATTCTTTTTACATTTTAACGACTCAATAATAGAAAAAGCATGCCGTTTTCCCGCAAGTTACTGTTCTCTCTGGACTCCAGAGTTTTATTTTTCCCTATCTCATATTGAAGGGAAGTCACGAAGGCTAAAGTGTTCCCCCACAGCTGTTCGCATCTCCGAATACATCTTCGGTATGTGACCGGAATTTCCGAAGCTTTCATGACAGTGGAGCTTAGGAATAGAAAGGGTCTAGGTCCGAACCAATTAGTGACAGACGCATAAGAACGTGAAAACCCCAAAGGAAACCATCTCCGAGCAATTGACTTGGAAGACTGAAGAAATGATTGTTTGTAGCAGCCTAGGCTAGTTAAAGCCCAAAGGGCAAAAGGAGCCCACAATGAAAACTTGAGAAACGTGTGTTTGAATGAGAGGGGTAAGGGCACCCTGGGTACCGATGACTCACTTCGATGTAAGGGAATCCGGGCGGGCTGTAGCCCAAAACATGGCCAAGATACTGGGGCATGAAAAATTAACGTGAAACGACATAAGGATCGTTAACGCACAAAAAGTTCCTCATGTATGTCCCACATCATTTCTTCTTTTCATCTAAACGAAGTAGACCAAGATATAATATATTTTAACGTCTGACCTAGAATAACACCAGTTCACATGTTATCCTTCTGATTTCTGTCACAGCTCAAAGGGTCAGACAGAGGCGAACTGGCCTTATACCAGTTCAGCGCTCGAAGCGGATTATTTGCCGTTGTCCTCTCTCTCTCATTATCAGCATCCATCACACAGAGGTAGGACAATAGACCTAAAAGTTAATGTGCAGAAAATAGAAGCATTCACTTTTTAAACTGAAAGGCAGTGCAAAATTCTCATCATCAGGGAGGTTCTTATCTTTTTCTGCTGAAAGAATGTAATTAAACACGTGTACTAGTAGAGTTTTAATTAAACCTTGATGGTGATGATCACGGATTACTAAAAGGAACTAAATCGGACGCTGGTCCTGAACTGGAATGCGGAGAATAGCATATCCTCCTTAAGGACCAGTCGTGTCGATCATGCCAATGCAACCTACCTCCGTAACTGCATTTATTAATTCTTAAGCCCGGAGATCCAAATTTCATATGTTACATTCTAAACCCGCTAACGATCCTTCACTAATCTTTGCACTTGCCATGATTCACTATTTTCCATTCGCATTATGCTCCCGATGAGTGTTTGCGCTTAAATTTCAGCTGACTTATCCGCTTCGCATTGTCAAATATGTGTTTGCGTATCTTGCCACTGGTGCGTAAAACCGGTTATTTGAATTTTGCCGAGTCAGTGGACCTGGGAAAAGGCTTAGAACAGCCAAAGCCGTGGATAATTCATTGAAAGCAGAGCCTAGTTTCACTGTATTCAAATAGTTCTGATACTGGAACATAAACAGTAAAAAACGCGAGGTGTGCTTTAACAACATCAAAAGCGTAAACCTCGCCTACTTTCTAGGGGCACCATAAAAACGCATTTTTTCTGAATGATGATGGCGCTGACACTGCAACGTTAGGGAGGGAAGAAATGCTCATAAGTGACAATAAAATAGAGCTCACACCGCTTGCCAACTGATCGCTTCTCTTGTCGTTTTATATGTAAAAAGACTGTGGTTTTGAAGAAATTGCCTGAGAATTTACATAATAGACATCCCCCTGGTTTATGGAAAGATGGGAAGGAAATGACCGGGGAAATGGAGGGGATTCACACGATCAGACATGTTACGGGTCCGGAGACATCAATGGGGAAGGGAGACGCCTGGAGCGAAAAGAATTTGTCCAGTAGACTGGTGAGCTCTCAATTTCTTGGACTGTTGTTCAGTAACAAGATGCCTCGGGAAAACATATTTCCCTACTGTCAAGTACACTTGTATTGTGTCGGATATGCAAAGGCAAAATGTGTCAGATCTAGGAAACGATGGGAAAGGAACAGTTTGTCGGCACGCTAACAACTCAACAATACGCGGCGCAGCTTGGCGGGTCGCGCTCAGGGTTGCCGCAAGGTGCACGATAGTGTGAATTGTCACTCTATATTTTGCCTCTATTGTCTCACACATGGCATAAATTTCACTCTAATTCAGAAAACGTCCAGATGCGTCATTTTTGCAGCAGTGATTCCGAGCAAAACTGACCATTTCAAGTTTCTAATGAAAATACAATTTCACTCCCAGTTCACTATCTGTTTTGGGTCAAAAGTGACTCCCTATTTTTGTTGATGTGGTAACCCTGAGCGCGCTAAACGCCAAGAATCAATCACGACGCGCCCGGCCTTACTCGTTTGCTTTAGTTTCTTGTTCTTTTTGTTTTGTGAAGTGTTTGTTTTGTTTCTTTTATTGCTACTCCGCTTTGATTTTTTGTAGCGGGTCAAAAATAAATTATTATTATTATTGTAATGAGGTTGGGTTTTCCTACACGACAAATTCCTAAGCCTATTCTATATTTTGCCGACTGACAAGGATTCCCGCTCACACCGACTGAATCAAGATATTGCTAACAATATCTAAGTAACAATAATATCGAAGTAATGAACCGAGAAACATCTTTATGTCACGGTAGAAGTTTTTTGTGTATGTTCCATCTTCACCTAAATCTTTTCCAGATATCCCTGGTGATCTTGTCAAAAATCTAGTCTCGGTCACTAACGAGTTGCTCGGTAAGGCTAAGATGAAGGAAGCCATACTTGATCATGTCGATGGAATCCCTGGGCAAAGTTAAGGTAAATAAATCACAACATAAAAAAATTGACCCTCCAATTCCTAGACCATCCGGCATTATGAATGCGCTCGGCTACCGTATGAGAGATGAAAGCCAATAATCCGGAAAAAGCAAAAAGAACCTTTGAAGATGAGGTAAAGGTCCCAAGCCGAAGCCAGTGCTTGTCGGAGGCTACAAAGGCGAAGCCTCAAGCATTCAGGCGTATAGCTGCCTTTCGGAAAGATGCTCTTTAACGAGGACCACAAGGAAAATCTTGGAAACTTTCTACTTTCGGAATAAAAGAAAAGCTAAATGGAGAATCTCAACCGAAAGCTCTTGATCTTACAAATGCTTTTTGTTTAAGTGGTTTCTGGACAAAACCGACAGAATTATGCAGGTCCCGAGCCACAAAAAAGGAAAGCAAAACTGTCATCTTTCAAGCGAGACTGTGTGGGTGGGGAATTCAGGCGAAGGAGTCTTTGAAGCTTATGCAAATTTGTTTTTCTTCAAATAAAAATAAAAAGCCTTTAACCTACTTTCCAATCACTTAATAACTTCGAAAATAACACACTTTTAGTCGACTTTCCTCATTGATCCTTTCTTCGCTCCAGTGCAAAAACCACAGCATTAAAATTAAATTATTTATAGATTATTATTATTTATTTAGTTTCAGGGTTGGGAGGGATCTGTTTTGTTGCTGTGATGTTGGATGCGCCCCTCTTGTTGGTTATAGTTATTTATTAAATAATTATTATTATCCATAATTTTTATTGTTTACTGTGAGTCTGAACTGGTGACTGCTACCGTTGTTCTTGTCTTTTGAAGAAGGTAATTGTTTTTCATTTATCACTCCGTGCCGCTCGTGATTTGCCCTCTGTCGGGAGTATTTGATAATTTATAATAATAATAATATGTATTGCAAAAAGAGACGGCCACAAAGCCTCTACAAAGTTCTCGTAAAACATTTAGGGTCATACATTTCGGTTATAAATATTTCGTCGATTTCCGTCTTGACTTGGCTCAGTGATGGAGAATTTGCTTCGGGCAGTTGATTCCAGTGAAACGGGTATACAATTGGTGAAAAGAATAAATGAACCTGAACTGGGGCAGGTAAATAGCTCAAAAACTGTGCGAAAGGGGCTTGAAAGAAGTCGATCTTGGCAGAAGCAGAAAACAACTCGATATAATACGTCGTACACCGCGTACGCGTTCCCCAGTAAAAGTTCCTTTAGGGGGGGTAATACATTGTTGTGTTCCACGCACAGTATTGTTTTTAAGTTATTTATTTTATATTATTTAAATTTTGGTTATTTCACGTAGCGCTTTGTTCCTTTTCCGAGAGTGAAAGATTGTTACATAGCAACAGAGAGTTTCGAACGAGGTGCATTCGGTGCCTTATAAGTTCTTGATGAGGTCTGGTTACCGTCGTCTCAAACGGAGCGTGTTACCTCGGTCTGACCATCGCGCCTGCTCTCTGCCGTAAAATGATGTAAAATTATTTGTTTCGAACATTTGAAAGTTAAATGAACCTGAGCCTATAAGATAAGATTTTTTTTAACATTTTATTTGGGCTAAGAGCTAACGGCCATGGCAAAATTCAAAACTTTCATAAAAAGGCTCAAATAATTCTTGCCCGTCACAACCTTTTTCCTTTATTCACTAAAAAAGTGCCCTGATTAGCTTATTTATTTTGATTTTTGTGTTTTCATTTGTATTTTATCGTAGATATGGTAGGATAGTTTGTTTCTAGCGGACAGTTAATTGTTTATGTACTATCTCTGAAGTGTTTGTGAGTTCATTTGACACGTTGTTCTCTTTTTTTATATATTACTCTTCAGTTCTGAAGGAATCAAATAAATAATAATAAAAAAAATACATATAGAAAAAAACACAAACACACACACACAAAATATCATACACAGTGGACCTATTCGATTCAAAATTGTGCCAGATGTTATCAGACGTAAAAGTAAGCAGCGTCGAGTCCAGGGACACATTCCAAAGTCTGATACGATAATGCGGCGCGGCAATTCGCAAAAAATAAACGAAGATGCGGCGGAGATTAAAGCCATTGAATTCGAGGTTTAGCGACTCGTTTTTCAGTTTCACTGGTTCACAGTGAATGTATGCTTTAATGGCTTTCGGTGTCAACCTAACAGGGATATATATCAGAGGCAAAAAAGTAGCGACAAGTCCGAAGAGTATCCTATCGCTTGTCTCAGCTGCCCCGAGTCAGAAGATAAAGTACACATTCTGAATAATGGTCACACTAAAACAGTAAACAAGTAAGCCTTATGTTGTCACTGCAACAGCGAAGCGGTGAACGACTTGTTTACCAAAATTTCAGATGTGTTTGTAAGTAAAAATACCAATTCGCTGTTTATTGTTTCCAGAAAAAAATCTGTACGATTATGTGGGCAAAATATTGAAGTTCTAAAACTTCTTTTACTCGGTAAAACAATTAATAATTTTGAATTTATTTAAGTTTTATAAATAAATAAATAAAATCTGAGGAGGTATGTGGCTTCTATTTTTGCATTATATCCCTGTTATCATTGTTTCAACCTGCGACAAGCACACAGACAACCCTCTTTTTCGTCCTATGGACCCATTGATTGTCACAAGCTCGTCTTAGAACCTACCTAACCGATTGCTCTTCTGACCGCTGTCCTATTCGTCTCTATTACTTCCTCCATGACGTAATAGCAAAGCAATAAATAGAACGTCCCTATTTTAATTTCCATCGTCATTCATTACTGTAAACCTCCATTAAACTAATAACTTGTTAACTTTTCGTCAAGCTTTAGCGGCAGGAATCACGCGATGCGTGCCACCCCAGCTATAGGATTTTGTTTTTAGCCTTTATGGGACATCCCGAGTCTAAAGGTCCGCAATAAACATCTAAGCCCGACTCTTTAACTGCAACCCATATTTGGCATTGGGGAAACGCTTTACGGGGATAATTACTCGAAAGCATCACGCAGGCCATTTCACTAGAATCCTCAGTCTCAGAAGGGTAATCAACTTGTGGAAGTAGGGCCAGGCTAGCACTATTGTATATCGACTTTTCTTTCCAAAAGTTTAGCCTATAAGCAACATTTTCTCGAAATTGAGTTATTAGCATTGCCGTATCCGCTGCTGTGTCTTGCGTGCCTGGTAAAAAATTTCAGCAAAATCGGAGCAACCGCTAGATACAGAGATATCTTTCTGGGACTTTTAAGCATATATGAAGATTAGGATAAGAAGAAACAAACTGTGGTTTCGGACCCTATCACAGGGAGTGGTTGCAGAAGTTCGCGAACAAGATAGTGTCTATAGCGGCGTACAGCATTATTGGCGCTTTTCAGTCAATGTTTTTCACCTGTTTTGTGGCAGTCTTACTACGATAGAAAAACAGTTCCGGTTTGGAAGCAGGCGTAAAGGTGACTTTCTGGGACTAAAGGTGGCCTAAAGGTGGTGAAAGGTTTTTCGCTTTTCCTGTAAAAATTTGAAATGCCGCTTGGAACCTTTTGAAAAAACACCGACGATAAGAAAGTTTGTCCGAACAACATTCTTCTTAAGGCGCTTGAGAGGAACCCAGATTTCCGTAAGATGCAAATTCCCACCCGAAGTCAAGCGCTAACAGCCAATCATAGCATCGGAAACTGCGCCACCCAAAGTTTGCGGGGAATTTCTCTTAAAAAATCATGCACAAATTTCGAATAGTGCTGCTAAAACCTGTTCATTCATAGAAAAAGCGTAACAAATGAAGGAATTCGTCACTTTCTCCTTACCCCCCCCCCCTTAGAAAAAAGGTTTGAGAAAATTCCAACCAAAATATTTTCATTTTTATCAATACCTTGTTTTCCTTCCTCCATGGAGGGGAAGCCGTTACCTTGTTAATCGTTATAATACTCTCGGTGTCGCAGTAAAACTTGAAAACAGCATAGAAAGTATTCTGAGCGTGCTTATCATCTATGGCAAAGTTTTCGGTTGATTTTCTTTTCTTGTTCTGTTGTTTCTTCTCTTTTGTTGTTCCTCCACCCCCTATGCTTTTTGCACTGTTTGGGTTAGAAATAAAGGAATAGTGTGACATTCTTGAGACCCTAAACTTAAATCCAGCAACTGTCAGGATTTACATACGAAATCGCTAGATAGCTCTAGCTTGATTTCAACAAAAAAGTACTAAATCGCGGGTCTGGTCTATCATCTGCTATCTTTTTCATACTCCTCAGTTTTGAGGGAAATAAGTGAATAAATAAATACTCGCGAACTGATCACTTCCAATTTTATGCGCTTTGCTTTCGAGAAAATAAGAATTTGTAAGAGTTTTGGATCCCTCTCCCTTGCTGGTCTACTAAGGTCGAAGTCCCGCGGGATGAAACTTACTTTTTCTTGCACCTATGATTACATCCACGCGCAGGTAATTTCTCTAGCGGCTAACACTGCTCCACCATGAAAACAGCGCTCGTTTGGGTTATACGAGTCTAATAAAGAGAACCATAAACCGAAACCGAACCAATTTTACAACCTTCGCAATGTCAGTCGACCAAACCGTAAATTTTCCCAAAGGGTGGGTTCACTACTCGTCCTGTGGGTTTGTTGGTTTTGCGTCGAGATATACGATGGGTAGAAAATGTGAATTCCAAAGGAATCGTGAGCAAATAAGTTTTTTGTTTTGTGGAAACGCAGCGGGGTTTTCGAGCAAAAATGCCGTCGTCGTGTACATTATTGTCAAATAAGTCAAGGTTTATTGCCGGATTTCTGAGTCGGCACCACCGGTGCACGGAATGATTACTACGTAAATTCAGGGTAGCCAAAATCATATGACAGATCTAACCATTTAGAGCGCTTGTAAATTATTTTTCTTTCGCACATAGTAGTCTAGACAGTACTTCTTTTGTGGTAACTACATTTTGTACAGTTTTTGTGATGTTCCTTTTTGTAATTGCGATTTAATCCATAATATGCAATGCCGTAGGTGCATGTGTCAATGTTTTAAACACTCAGTTCAAAAATAAAAGCATCATAATTAACATAATATATCAAAATATCTACAAAGACTGGTCAAAATAACATGGTTTCGATTCAAGATTCGTTCCGATGTTGCATCATATTTGCTTATTTAATATTTCCAAAAAACAGTAAGCTAAAAGCTTGTCGCTATATTCATTTCTATGGCCTTGCTTACGACAAATGAAGATTCTAATCATCCGAGGACCATTTTAGAAATAGTCACAATTCAGTTGTCTCGAATCTCGGACGGAGACAGAACTTGAAAACTTAGTAGTAAAATACTTTCCAAAGATAAAAAAAAAGAGCTAGGGCTTGTGCAAAGAAAAGCCTGTCAACTCTATAGCTTTTCACTTTTTCGATTCAGTTTACTCTCCGGGATTAAATACGCTGAACACAAACAGATCACAAGTGATTTTACTCAACGAATTAGAATCACTACGCTTTGCTCTCACCTGTTTTCGGCGTTTGTGGTTCCCCGCAGACCATTACGCCATCTACACATAGGCTGACTCGAACAGACTCTTCATCAAGGTCATCTCGAATGTTGATGACGTCACGGAAGTATGACCTAACTGGAGCCTCTGCAATCAGTTGCCAGTCACCGGTCTCGGGTTCTCGCACCTCCACGCGAGCAATAAGAGGCACGGGTGATGGTACAACGTTGAATCCCAGGACTCGTGTAGCTGGGTCGTAGTACAAAAGTTGAGGTACCGGAATGCTGGATAAGTCGATGGTGGTAGACAAGGTCAGCGGGTCGGAGAAATTGCTGTAACCTTTGAAGTTGCTTGCTCGTACCTGCAAAAATGAAGTCTGTTTGTCTTGCTATTTTATGGTCATCTCTTCTTTGTCTGCGAGGCATCATCTGAAATCGCTCTGGTCTGGGCGGGAAGGCGAAATGTCTTTTATGAGGATTTCGGCGTAAGTCTTCGTTCTGGATGAAGTGATTACTTTTTTATGACGGACATGCGAATAACCTTTCTCGCTAACGAGTGTTTTCTGTTGGCCCATGATAAAATCCAGAGATGGTGCTCAAGTATGCGCTTTTTTTGCGCCATCTGATAGCTACAACAATGCGTATCTCGCATCATCTGTATAGCTAGAACAGCCCCAAAAGATCCCTTATAATGTTACTTTTACTTACAATGTTTTATAATGGTATTTATAGTGAACCTAACTAAAACGACAAGTTCGGCAGTTCAGTGTTGTGAAAATTCGTTTCCTAATAAAAAACCAATCCTCTTCTTTCACTGTCATTTCAGAAAAATATTTCGTCTTTAGTCCTTCTATTAAATCTTGAAATGTCTTATCAAGAGTTGCCTAATTTCATATCTCAGCTTCTTCCGCGGATACGGATAACGCAAACAGTTCAAGAATCCTGAACACCCTTGCAAATAAACGAGGTTTCTTCTGTTGGCCCGTCACACAATCCCCAGATCGCGCTCCGATCTAGTGTGCACCATCTCTCGCGCCATCTATATAGCTGCCGACATTATTACACAGAGTCATCTAAGATTGTATCAGCGAGTTACACTGCTCCCTTATCACCTTGGTTCACCCTGCTGCGCTATAAGGGATACGACTGTCCCTTTAATTCTTGACATTATCAACGGGAAACTGACTTTTCTGTCAAGATCATTCTGCAAGAGGACAAAGAATCCCCTGGGAAACGACCTCTGGAAATCCTAGGGATAATAATTTCTCAAGTTCAGATAGGGTAAAGTTTTGCTCCGAAGATATTTGTGTTCAACCGTCCCAGGATTACACTTTCAGGAAAAGGGAGAACGACTTTCAGTCTTAATCGAATACTCTCTGTTCTTCTTTTCTTTCCTCTTTAAAATCACAAGCGTTCTTCCAAACCAGTTGTTTATTTTCAACTCATCCGACACTGGTAAAGCAGGGCCGTATCCAGGGGGGTTGACACCCCCCCCGAAACGTACAAAAATAGTCGTTTTTAAGGGCTTAACCTCTAATCTGTGTCTTTTTGTACTTTTTTGGTCCTACCCGCGGGCAACCCCCCCCCCCCCGAAATAAATTTCTGGATACGGGCCTGTGGTAAAACAAATGCTTTGCATTGTTAGTCGTACTATTTGTGCACAATTTTGCGCGAAATCACTGAAGTGTGAACCACCGATAAGCGCAAAACCTCGTTGCTGATCAGAGATCCTCTTTTCTTCTTGTTTTCGACGGAACAAGACTGCAGGACGAAAAAACTGTAATAAATCCACCAATGGAAACCCGTGGAGCGTAGACGAAAACATTAGGTCAGCGTTTCCATCCAGCTGGTACAAAAAAAAGAAAAGAAAAAAGAGTTTCGTATCCCGCTTCAATTTACCGAAATAGAATCCTCAAGATAACTTCATTCCCCGCGTGCTCATAAAGGAAGCAAAAACCGACTTGTTTAACTTGTGTCGGCTAAATTGCTACATTTTCGGGATTCTCGACTGAGGCCTATTTGTTGCCCTGCCTCTTAATGATTAATTAGGCAGTTCATTAGACGCCTCTATTCAGAATAGTGAGAGGAGATCTTGAGTGGAAAGTCGGGACATGTGAGTGCCATAACAAGTGGGTCGTGAGTACGAGGAGCAAATGAGGAAACTTGGCGAGTGGGGAAGTGAGATAACGAGCTCTATTCTGGTTAATTGCGAGTGCGAATTTAAGGCTGCCAGTACTTCGCTGTGAAGAGGAGATAGAGATATTGAAGGAATGAAGGGTTTGCAGCATGAAAGAGGGCGATGTCTGAGCCAAAGACCGTAACAGTGAGAAAGACAGGAAACTCCACTGAAATCGCGTCGTGGCAAATTGAGCTGCCCGCTACCCAGCGGTCGAACTTTGTCCAACTTTAAACGATGAAAGAGTAAACAAACAACAAATTTAAACAAACCAAGAGAATTTGTAAACAACATCACACGACAAGTCAAGTTTGACGATGATTTGGCAGAAGGGACCGGTCGAAATGTCAACAGAGACGCTAGGAATCGCTACCCATGGGGCTTGTGGGAGTTTCCTGTTTCCACTGTTATGGTCTTTGGTCTGAGCTATATATTGAACCATTGTTGCTAAACAGTGTTTTCAGAGCCATCTCAAGGGTAAGGCTACTAAGGCTAAAAGTCTATGATTGTCAGACAACCTGATACGGCAAATGCAGTTTGTATTCAGCTCTAGCTCTTCGAAATGCTGAATCGTACTTCATTTTAAGCTTGGTTGCGCTGGGTTTGAAGATATTGAGTTTCTATGTTTTACTAGGTCACCAAAACTGAATTTCCCCAATATGACAGAATCAACTTGAAAACTTCCAACAGAATTATTAGAAAAGTTTACGCTTCAAAACTTTTTAACTAGCCATTTTCACGGAGCCAAGAATTTTACTCCCTTTTTAACGTCGCCAATAACTTGCTCTAACTAGGTTCTATAGAGGGGCTAACTTTTTAATTTCCCGCTTTTTCAACTCGGTAAGAATTTTCAGTCGCCTGTTTCCCACCAACTAGCTTACATTCTTCTTCAAACTTTCCTCAGTCACCTTTCTTGCTCTTAAACTTTTTGATTCGGCAGCCGGCATCTAAGCCAAGAGAAAACAAAAAGTCTGTTTTCTTAGGTTTCAAAAGGAAACTTGAAGAGAATATTCTACCCAAACAGCATTCGTTTTCTAATAAAAGAGGCGCCTATTCTTTCAGAAGTCTTTGATCCGTTGTAATGCGTACTATGGGAATGGAAAAGCTTTTGATCTGAATATGTGTAAAACATGCCTAAAAGCCAATCATGGCGAAGTGCCACCAGAAGAGATTTAATTTATTTAACCAAGCTCTGTTATGAGTTTGGTTTCTAAAAGCCTTTCGTCCCAGTAATAAAAAGACGTAAAGTATCCGGGAGAAATAATCCTCTTTGTTCCCCTACTACCTTAGAAAACTATGCCGTCAACGGTCGAACAAGTAACACTGGTCATTTATCATCGGGGGTCTAGATGAACTGCAAAGTATCTCCAACTACAACGCCGATATAATGAGTTACGCGCAAAGATTTTAAAGGGCATCAACATTCTTGTATGTGGCAAAAAAACTGTGCTGTTATTCAGTGTACAACGCCCCTGGAGTCCAGAGTGGCTGTCGCTATTAGGTTGTCCGGGCTGTCCCGATTCGAGTTATCCTTATTACTGTTGCTACGGGCATTCCAGAAGACTTATTGGGATGACGTTAGATTTTCGCTGTGAACGTACTACGTCTTAGGTGCAAGAGCGAAGAAGTATTGTGGATTGCAAGCCGCCGCGAAAGACGAGGAAGGGAAGGATCCCTGTTCTGATGGTTTTCTTCTTATTTCTTCAGACAGGATTCCCTTTTTTATGTTTTTTTTTTCGATTTGTTTTTTTTCCAATCTTTAGGTAGCCTACACCTTAAATCATAGCCTACATCAGACGTCACGAGGCAAGTTGCTATTTGAACTTAGCAACGTTCACAGCTGGCATGCCACTGTTACAACAATTAAGTGAAAAATGAAATTCCTGACACCATTCTCTTCCCCAAGATCAATCCCACATCATCCATCAATATCTCCTTCGATAGATTTCTTGTGAGATTTATGGACGCCGTCGTTCCCCACCTCTTAAAACCTCGTATCTTTGCTGAGGTTTCAATCCTTCGTCAGATAGACAGGAAAAATCCTGTCAGATAGTCAATCACTATTCATTCCACCTCCTAGCTATTCATCCAAAATCGATCCCCACTTAGGGCCTCAGGCGTATAGTTTTATTCCCTTGAAACAGATTATTCATCATGCTGGCGATCACAGGAATGATCGAGACTCGGGATTTTTTCGGGAAATGTATTGAAGCAGGGGATTTATATCCTACGAATCGGTTTCCCACAATTTGGGGGTATTAAAATTTAACGATTCCATTCCTTCTTTTTTGGTTTCTATAAAAAGGGGAGGGAGAAACGCGGTGAATCAACTGAAAGAATTAATTAACGCAAAAGAAGGTTCAACGCGGTAAAGAAAAAGGAAAGATTAAGACGATAAATGTATGTTATCGTTTATCATAAGTTCGTGAAATGTGCACTCCCACACAGGACACGGTTGTGCTCTTTTTGGGAGCGTTTTGTCTGTCGTGATGTTTAATGAAAGCCGTCTATTGGTCCGACGAGGCAACGAAGATAAATGCGTACAATCAGCATGCTTTCTTCCACTACAACCGACAGTTCAAAGTACTTAACCCAAAAGTGCTCGGTTACATTCCGGGTTCTCCGGATTCCGTTCGAATTATCCACCCAAGCCGAAAACAAATAGAACATTGCGGTTTTACGCATTCTTCTACCCCTATGTCAAGGCGGATTTTTGCCGGACATCGGGTGAATTTCCGACCATGTTCCGAAATCTAACAGCAAATCGATCACCTATGAAATATTTTTTTTCTTTTTTTATAGCTTTAGTTCAGACATTAGACGTTAGCCTATCTCTAAATTTTGGTCCTAATGTCCTGGCCTGTCGAAGCTTGATCCCAAACGTCTTTTTGCATTGATTTTTTTCTGGAGCACGAATAAAACGAAAAAAGCCGCTGAAGCCATAGAATTCTCCGAAAAAGAGAGTCAAGTGATTGAGAAGAGACGAAGGGCTAGAGAGAATACCTTAGACGAAATGATCTTGATTTCTCAGTTTCTCAGAAACCGTGGGAACAAGTTCGTTGATCAGCTACCCCATCCAAGGTTACGAAAATTATCTCATCAGATACGACAGCTAGACACCCCGGGCGTTGCAAGGAGTGTGGGGCCAAACTCAATTGAGCTCACTCCGTCTTGCTTTCGAGTCGAATATGGTTTCTGGGGATGAAATTACCGTCTCAGGTCCAAATATCACTTTGGCTGTCCGCATTTCCCGGAAAAGGGCTCATCGTATTTCCAAATCAAGGCGGTTTCGATTGGTTCCGCGCTGACAAGTATATTGGAGACAGAGAAGGTGCGTCTTTGAGGTGTCAAATGATTGAGGGAGAAGTATGGACCGAGTAGTTTGCGGAATGCCTCCCTGCGACTGCGACTGAGGCAAGAATATATAAGTTGGAAAGCTCTTTAAACAGATCGCACGGTTTATATGACCCATTTACGGGCTAATTTTCGTATTCTCTTACACTGTTGTTCTGTTGTAATATTGTATTGCGTTTTTTTCTGTTTTGTTTACTCCGTCTGGGTCCCCTCGGGCTAATTTTGATGGGCAATAAACTTTTCATTCATTCATTCAGTCCTTCGAGGCAGTATACCTATTTATAGTACTGGCCCTGTACTGGCCCCTTCTTTTCCCCTATCGCTTGACCCCTTCTCATGCCTGAATTGTACGCGATAATGTTATATATGTTTATGCGAGATATGCTTATACACCACGAACTTTAACGTTTTTATGGCACTTGCAGCCTCTGGCTCAAGTGCCATATACCGATCGCAATTCCGTCTGTCGGTCGGTCTGTCGGTCTGTCTGTCCGAATTTTTTTGTCCCACATGTTCGAGTTAGGGTACTTCCAGATGTGCTAGGACGATGAAACTTGGCAGGAAAATCAGGGACCCGACCAAACTAACCTAGAAGTAATCAGTTTCCCGATCCGACCATCTGGGGGGGAGTGGTGGACCGGGGAAATTCTGAAAATTAAGGAGTTTTGTCACACTTTTTCGAATTGGAGTACTTCCAGATGTGCTAGGACGATGAAACTTGGCAGGAGCATCTGGGACCCGATCGGACTAACTTGGAAACATTCAGTTTCCCAATCCGACCACCCGGGGGGGAGTGGAGGGCTGGGGAATCCGGAAAATTGGAGTAGTGTGTAACTTTAGAACGGGTGATCGGATTGGAATGAAACTTGATAACTGAATAAATGGCATACTTCTGATGTCCCGTTTGAAGTCCGGACCGGATTCGACAGCTATGGGGGAGTTGGGGGGGGGGGGGAGACCGGAAATTTCGAGAAACGGTTAGAATAGAGGGATCGGAGTGAAACTTGCTGGAAAGAACAAGCATCTGCTCCAGATAAATTGTTTATACATTTGGACTGGATCCGACCACCCGGGGGGAGTGGAGGGCTGGGGAATCCGGAAAATTGGAGTAGTGTGTAACTTTCGAACGGGTGATCGGATTGGAATGAAACTTAATAACTGAATAAATGGCACACTACTGATGTCCCGTTTGAAGTCCGGACCGGATTCGACAGCTATGGGGGAGTTGGGGGGGGGGGAGAGACCGGAAATTTTGAGAAACGGTTAGAATAGAGGGATTGGAGTGAAACTTGCTGGGAGGAACAAGCATCTGCTCCAGATAAATCGTTTATACATTTGGACTGGATCCGGACACTAGCGGGGTGGAGGGCTGGGGAATCCGGAAAGTTGGAGTACTGTGTAACTTTCGAAAGGGTGGTCGGATTGGAATGAAACTTGATAACTGAATAAATGACATACCTCTGATGTCCCAATTGAAGTCCGGACCGGATTTAACAGCTATGGGGGAGTTGGGGGGGGGGAGACCGGAAATATCGGGAAACGGTTAGAATGGAGGGATCGGAGTGAAACTTGCTGGGAAGAACAAGCATCTGCTCCAGATAAATCGTTTATACATTTCGGATGGATCATGACATTAGGGGGGGGGGGTTGGAGGGGACTTTCCCGGAATTCCGGTTATGGCGGTTTTGGGGATTTTCACGACGAATCTTGGGAGGCGAATCAGGGACCCGATCAAACTGACTTATAAAGAAAAATTTACATGATCTGATAGCCGTGGGGGGAGTAACGGGAGGGGGAATCCGGAATATTGAGTCATGCGTAACTTTGAAACGGCTGATCGGATTTGAGTGAAATTTGGTAATTGAAGAGAGGACATGTTTCTGTTGATCTTTTTCATGTCCGGACAGATCCAACAGCAATTGGGGGGGGGGGCGAAAATACGTGACCGGCTTAGACTGGTGAGATCGGGATGGAACTTTGTGGGAATGACAAACAGATGCTCTGGAAAAACACTTACGGAACCGGATTGGCTCCGGCGACTGTGGGGAAGTTTGAGGGGGGGGGGTCCGGGATTCCGGTGATCACGATTTAAGGTACTTCCAGATAATCTAGGACGATGGAACTTGGCTGTAATATTAGAGATTTGACAAGATTGACTCAAAAATGGCCACTTTCCAAACCCGACCATTCGTTAAAGTACTAATCTTGACTGCAAATTTCGAAAAATACTTTTAAACCAAATTCATATTTTCATGATCCCCATGAGCCCATTATCATTTTTGCCTCAAGGGTTTTGTTTACAAATAACGTTCTAGCTCCCTTAAAGTGTGAATCTGAACGGCCAGGTCGAAAAGTACTTTATTTCAAACAATACATCTCAACCCATGATCATTTGTGCCACAAGGGTTTTGCTTAAAAATTTATTTCTGTCACCCTTAAAGTGCGCATTTGAAATGAAAAGCGAAAAAAAAACTTTTGACGAAACGGTATACATCAAGGATCCCTAAGGGCCTGTGATCGTTTTTGCCTCAAGGGTTTTGCATACAGATGCATTTCTAGCGCCTTTAAAGTGCGCATCATTACACCCAAGTTCAAAAATAAAATACTTTTTATCTAGCTCCCTTAAAGTGCGCATTTTAACCACAAAGTCGAAAAATACTTTTGATCAAACAAAACATCTCAACACATGCAAGTGCCATATGAGCTTACAGCTCTTGTTTTCTCTACGTGACTCTTTCGGGCTATTTTGCCTCCTACGTCACACGTAGCTGAACGCTGATTGGACAAGAACACGGGTTTAGCAGTTTATCTCAGTTGCTGCACTGAAGAGAACCGAAGTTTCTCGAGGAAGTTTCGATTAGAAGCAACCCATCCCGTAAAGCGCTTGGATACAGTTCTATCCGTACTTATTGCATCCCCTAGAGGCTAGAGCCACCATATAGTCAAGCCATTCATCTTTATCCTTTTGCTTTCTCTTCACCTCCATTCGTAAAAATTTTCAATATTACTAACGTTTCCGGAGCGATGGTATTAAAACAACAGAAGGTGAAAGAGCCAGAACGTTTGGACAGTCATATTACTTGGAAGCTAGAATGAACCTTGGTTCCCAGAAAAGATAAATTCTTCCGCATATTAAATGTCCAATGACAAGTTTCGGAATTACAGATGACGATTTGTTATTCTGATGTCTGTTTGCTAGAACTGACACTAGGAGAAGAACATCAGATCAAGAAGCCCCTTGAAGTCTTAGAGAAACTCGAACGGAGTATATACTCCCGAGAATGGAGTAAAACTGAGAAACTAAACCAAACTTTAGGTAAGTTGAAGTTTTGTAATCCTACTCCTTGAAGAGTTGTCGACGAGAGTGGACCATCCCGTCCAGCCTCGAACTTTTAATTGCCGTCTAGCCAGCACACCGTATTCTCCTGGAACTTTAGAACGTGATTATTCTGTACCGTCATCGCAAGCTTAATGTCTGCCTTAGACGAACTCTCTCTCTCGTTGGAAACTCCTCATGTGTTCAACTTGGAAGAATTTCTTTTCATTCCTTAGTTCTATTCCATCCTCGGAATTGTCGAATCCGCTCGGGTTTCCCTGAGACTTTAATCTGATTGACTTTAGTCTTGATCTGATGATAGACTTTAGTCTTGATCTGATGCTCTTCTCCCGCTGTCACTTCTAGCAAATAGACATAAGAAGAACCAGGAGCCTGTTTCTTTTGTGCCGTCAATGATGCAGGCCTGACCGTACATCTCGGACAACCTCTCACTGTCGTCGACAGCTTCTAGAGGAGTTGAATTACAATCTCAAGTTCAGCTTAAGTAAGTTTCGTTCAATCTCTGAATTCTTGCAGTCAGATTTCCCGCTAATGTTTCATGCCGTCACGGGCGAAAAGGTAGCAAGAATCTACACGGTAAGAAGTCTTATAACAATGCGCGGTTTCAGCAGACAACGCTTAGGATGTAATCTGTTGCGATTTTGTCACTTTATGCATTAAATGTTTAGCATAACAAACATTGCCAGGAAGAGCCGAAAAACCGCCAAAAAAGCATCTCTAGAATTTTCCGATATTGTGACGACAAACAAAAAATCAGCAGATGCTTTTCGGTAATTTTTCGGCTCTTCGGCAATGTTTGTTATGCATAAAATTTCATGCATAACGTTTGAAAAATCATAATAGATTACATCACAAGTGTTGTCTGTTGACACTGCGCATCCTTGTGTTATCACTTATGGAACTTCTGACAGTGTACATGTTAACCAAATGAATTCCGAAAAGCAAGCGCAAAAGTCTACCACAAGGTTCAGCCTGCAACGGAGGTAATGAAAGATTCCAACAACACATCGTTTAGAATTGTTTTATTCAGGCTGCCATTCCGCAACTGTTAACCTACATCTTCTCTTTCGATCTGAATAGTCCTTCCAGGATTCCTCCTACACCAAGAAAAGCTTTTAGAAAAGAATTGCTTACAACAATGCCTTCCTTGACAATCAAATGCCGAGTCCAGTTTCTTCATCAGCTAATCTTACCCCCTCACGATCAAGTTTCCCATTACGTACAATACAAGGGGTTCTTCTACAGCTTGGACAGATCCTCAAGTGTGCAATATCAACGAAGGTAGTCCTCGTGAGATACTAAGACGGATCTTTTCAAGCCTCAGTGGAAGAATTTCTCCGAGCAACGACGGAGTGGCAGAGAGGTCAGCCACTTCAACAAAACTCACGTCGGCAAAAAGATACTACAACATCCAAAAGTTTTCTTCCAGTGCCCTAGAGACAAAGTTAAAGGGGAATAGGGGAAATGAATGTTGATCTTGATCCAGAGACGCCCCATTGAAACGTGCTTATGGACGCGAAGTTTACCCCAGTCGCTCTTCAAGCTAGAAGACTGAGATGTGTTATGCCATTTTTTATTTCTGTCTCCACTCACTTTTTTTTTAATGTTTTAATTTTACTACAATTGTTTTTCCGGCGAGTATGACCGCGGTGTCTAAGCTGAGGACGGATATGACGGATGATTTCAACAGCACTAAATAGACCTCAGCAAACCGGACGCACTTTTTTTTATAAAACTGGGCATTTCCGCGCTGCTTATGTTTTCTATCTGAATTTCTGAGCAATCGCCATTTATCTAGAATGAGGATTAATTTTTTGTCTTTTTCAGCCTTTTAGAATAGAATAGAATAGAATTTTATTTTTTCAAAAGTAGCTGTCACAGCGATACCGCCGAATTTGACCTTTTCGTCATACAAAAATAAATAAAATAACACTCTCTTAGTCTAAAATCTTGTCATAAAATATACAAAAACACTAAAAAAGACCTACTTATCGGTTATTGTACAACTCAACAAATGCTGGAACAAAACTCCTTCTATATCTTTCATGGATAGGGGCCACAGGTGCTAGTTTGGGGATTTTCTTTGATTTCTCTCGCTGAGGTCTGATGCGAATAGGAGAATAGGGGGGAGGGAGAATATTGCGTAGTCGGGGAACAGAGAGGGTTTTTACACCGAAATCGATGCACAGGTGGGTTCGTCTCTCTTCCAGGGTAGCCAGCTTGAACCTTTTTAGTAAATTTAGTACTGAGACCAAGAGTTTCAGCGAGACTCACACGTATTCCAAAACATGAAATATTGTGTCCATATTTCTTACGCTCTCATCTACTGGTTGAAGTCAAACCAGTTCATTTTAATCCAATACTGCTATGAGGTCCTATACTGAAATATAGCTGCATTTCTTCGCAATTTGTATTCCTTGTTCCAAAACACGATTCCGTTTACGTTTGTAGTATCATGGAGGAGAAAAATAAATAGTCAACGCTTACCCTTAGAGTGTACTCTTGCATTTGTTCCAGGTCTGTAATATTGCAGGGGTTTGCATCTTGGCAATCGACTTCGCGCGGGGCAGAACCGTCTAGCTTTGAAACGAAGACGGAGTAGACTGTGTTTTCATACCCTCCGTTGAAGCCATTCGTCCACTCGAGGATCACATGGTCGTGGGCGGTGTACGAAGGATGTAGGTTTACCGGTTGCTCTGGCGGTCCTTTCGGCTGGAGATGGATGACAGTTTTCTGTTCGCCTTTTCTGTTGAGGGCCTTGCATCGGTAATCACCATAATCAGTATCTGCAAGAAAACACTAAATTGACGACGGTAACTACAGAGCGGATCCACTTATTTTGTGAAATTTAAGCGACAACCAGTGTTACCAAGTGAACTTTTGACGCTTACAAACATTTTTGGTGCTTTTTGACACTTTTTGCCTCTGAAAATGACATCTTTTCTTACGAATGACACTTTTTAGGTCAGAAAAGCACTTTTTCATTTACTTTACTAAAGTGACGGACTACTGCCCCCAGAAAGATGTATTTTACTTGATTTTTCACACAAAAATAGTTTGAAGCCTTGAATAAGCTTATTTCCGATTAAATCTTGTTAGAAAATCGTGATGTAACAGTTGAGAAATGTTTTGATAATTGTTGTTTCAGTAATTACCAATTATTCGCATTTTGCGCGTGCAGCGGAATGCACAAAACAATTGAGGTGTCAAAAAGCACCTTTTTGTCAGCAATTATGACACTTTAATGAGTCGAGCTCTTGGCAACCTTGGCCCCCCTTCAAGCTTGATTTCCCTATTCTACGAGTAAGTCTTTCCTAACTTCTAATTTTACAGTGAAGAATCCTTTGGAGATTTTGAATGGTTAAATACAAAATTTCCATAAAAAGGACGACAATATTCTTGTTTGTACATCACAGCCTTTCCTCTTTTTTCAAAAAAAAAAATGTCCTGATGTGGTTGTTTATGTTTATCTGTTTTTCATTTGTATCTTATTTAAAATTTAGTAGGTTATTTTGTTTTTAGGCCTAGTCAGCTGCTTTTATTTATGTAAGTGTGTGTGAGTTTGATGTTTGATTTATGTTTGATTTATGCAAGCTCGAAATGCGTCTCCAAATATAACTTGACGATAACGTCTTTTGACCTTCGATATTCCAATTTCGACCAAAATTAGGCCTCGAAATACCGAAGATCCTCAGTCGTGTCCAATGAAGGAACGTATCCCACATCAAAGGTGCGTTCTCATGAAATCCCTGGCAAGGGATACCGATAGCATTTAGACACAAGTAGCAGATATGCATAATTATGTTGTCTCAGAGAGAAGATATTTCGGAATGTGAGGACACGGCATCTGCATCGAAGGAACGAAGAGAGACACCATGATGGGGGAATTCTGGAGCGTGGGAAAATTTTGAAAATTGTTTTATACGAAAGGAATATTGCCTCGAGGTGAAATGTAGCCTACCTTACTCTTGAGAAAGGCTAGTTAGAAAATGTTTTCCCAAATTTGCTGGGGAAAGTCTAGTAAGACCCATATAAACATAAAGAGAGCGACGTTTTGCGGCCGATTGGGATGCTCTCCGCGTTTTTCTCTCATTAGAGTTGGCACATATATTATTGGCATTAACTCTTTTTATTTTTCCTTTTTAACTCCAACTAAGACGATGCTTGATGCATAAGTGGGAAATGAACTTAATATAATCTGCTAACCATTAAACTAAACGCAGTGCAGATTATGTCTTACAACGAAACTTCTGAGTATCTTCACGTATTCACTTGCTGTTGCAGCGTTAAACTTTCCAAACTCCAGGTTCCAGAGATTAGTAATTTAAATTCCAAGCACAGCTACGATTCCAGGAATTGTTCCATAAGACTGTGTAACCAATTTACTAAACGACATAGTAAAGTCAAATTACTATGCTTCGCAGGCAGACAATTTACTCTGGAGGGGTTAAGTTTACTGTCGTGGCTATTGAAAAGGCGGTCGTCTAGGAACTCGATTCGACACCTCGAACTTATTTTCGGGTTACTGAACGGTCGTATTCCCTTAAACATTTGGCAGTATTGTTCAATCAATCAATCAATGGGCTTGCAAAAGAACTTGGGTTACTGAACGGTCGTATTAACTTACACATTTGGCAGTATTTGTTCAATCAATCAATCAAGGAGACTATTCTTTCTTATTATATTCCTTAAAATTTTCTTCTCTTTACTGACTGGCATCGGGCTTTTTTCGTGACTGTCGGCTAGAGTGCTAGACCCAAGCTCTAAACAGCATCTCCCTTTGTTACATAAGCCATGTTTTAAGTTTGGTCTGCTAAGATTCTTATCACTCTGCTAATGACCAAGGGTACACTTAGCCAAAGGAATCAGCGCGTTGTTTGCTGCTTGAATAAACAGGAACGTAATACTGTGCTCCGCCAGCTCTCCTGAGCTCCCAAGTGGGGTTCTCGGCAGTAATGAAGGTAAAATTATCGATTTTCTAGGCCGCTCATTCCTAAAAAAAAAAGAACACGGCGACAGATAAGGGGGGCGTAAAATATTTCCAAAAATGCAAACAATTAACATTAAATGGTCGAGTTTGTTTCTAATTTGTTCTTAGTTCTTCTGAATTGTTCCAGGGACCCTTAAATTTCCTGTAATGACTCGCCATTCAGGGGGCTTGCCAATAAGAGATTTCTGATGCGCTCTTGACCGAGCGTCAGATAGTTCGAGAAATACCCACGAGGATAAAATATTGCCTTGAGGGAGGAGTCTCTTTGGTCTCACGTCCAACGAGGCTCGGGATTGGCTCTATCTGAGCAAGAACGCCGATTCGACCCAAGTGGAATTTTTGGAAACTAGGTGAGGCTCGGGCAACATAGCAACATAGAAGCATAGGAAATGACAAGCCCCCTGAATGGCGAGTCATTACAGGAAATTTGTGGGTCCCTGATTGTACCCAGATTGCACCTAACGTCAACACATTCGATGAAGTGAAATCGCTAGATGTCTCCTCCGATTGGTTTGTTGGTTCCCTCGCAGATTAATCTGAGTACCACGCTGGGAATTGGCCGGAAAGGATTCAAGATCACCCTAATTCCCATTTTCTATCAAAACACTCTGCTTATCCCCACTCTTCTCGGCGCGTCTTCAAAATATTGATCCCAACTGAAAGTTCCTTTTGACTAAATCGTGACTTCTAGGCTAGATGTTTTTTTTGAATTTCGTAAATTATTCTTTCCTTTCTTGTCTTTTTACTTACCTTGTCATCGTGCCCTGCGCCTCTCTAGGCGGGCCACAACTAAATCGTCCTCAAAAAACATTTCCACCCTATCGAAGAAAAAAAGTTTTTGGATCAAAACAAAGAAATTGACCTATCGGAATCAGGTTTTGGCTAAAAATTGGTGACGGTCCTGTAACATCCTTTTTCTTTGCGCTGCGTATTAAACAAATTTTGATATTAATGACCGAATCCATAACTTGAATCGTCGATTTCTAGTCAGGAATTCGTTAGCTACTCTTCCTCGCCTTTTACATTAACAATTGGCATTTTCTCGCCGTTCCCCAAGGACTCCACTTGAGGAGTCCCCGCGTTTTTGTTTGTCCCGGGGACTCACTACCCGTATTCTCGCAAGTCTCCACGGACGGGGAATGCTCCGGTTATCATCACCATCATCAAAAAGGACTCCCTTTCAGATTTTGAGGGGAATCAATTTTTGCTGGCGTTGGTGCAATGTGAAATTATTTAAAACAATCAGGATAAACAAAACCAAAGTAAAGTGGATCCAGATGAGTTTCGTCAACTGCATACTTTTTTTCGAACAAAATCCATTTTAGAAGCATTCCGCGTGTTCTCGCCGTTTCCGTACGCGAAGTCCGCGTGGAGTGACTCCCTCTATTCTCACCGTTCCCTCCGATTCCCCGAGGAGTCCTCGGGGAACGGCGAGAATACGCCTAATACGGAAAATTTCGAGATACGTGTCGCCATCTGGAACTGTCGCATTCCCGTTATAACCGAAGCTTGGCGCTAAATTCGAAAACGTCTTCTGAATCGTTGATCCGATAGAATCTGTTACCTACTCTCTGTCACCTTTTATGTTTACTCTCCCTTACCTTTTACGTTAATAATTCGGAGAATTCCAAGATATGTGTCGTCATATAGCATCGTCACATTAACGTCATAACGTTTGCCGTCACCAACGATGATTGAGCTGCCGGTGAGCCACTCGACTGACGGTTGAGGGAAAGCTTTCATTCGGCACATCAAGATGGCGTCCTCGCCAACGTCATAGGCGACTGTGTTCTTTTCAGAGAGAGCGATTGGCGAATCTGCAAAAATCAAAAATATCAATCCGGGTTTTATTTGTCTGCATCCCACATTTCTGACGAGCCTAACGTAAAAGAAAATTCGCATTTTTTGTCACCTATCTACGAAGGCCTTGGTTCATACTCGCGTTTTTGCACCAAGCGCTTACTCTTCACTGCTCTTTTGGCCTTTTTTTTTTTTTTTACCAAGACCTTTGCCCTTTCTACCCAGGACTGCGAAGAAAGTAGATTGGCAACTCCGAGGTTGGTTGACCACAGAAGAACGGCGCCAGACTCCTCTCTGCCAGAAAAAGGTCAAATTAGCAGAAAGGACAAAGGACTTGGGAGAGAGGCCTCTTATCTCTGTGGGCAAAAAACACAACTAACAATTCCTGGTGGGCTCATGGTAAGCTACTAGAAGAGAGCCAATCAGTAGTTAGATTTCCATCTAAATGCAACGCTAGCGACATCTTTTTCTACAGATAAAGCCAAATTCTCGGGCTTACTCTAGGGATGCTTGCCCACGATACCAGTACAAGCGGATACTCGCCCGCTGAAACGGCAGATTCGTTTGCTGAGATAAAGATCAACGAAGGCCAATAATACAAGACAACCACCTAAACTGCCAACTCATTCGTAGCCAAGTTAAGTGCCACTCATTTGCGCGTCAATCGTTTACACGTTTCCCATTTGAGGGTTGAAATTTTGAAGGGATAATGGTGATTAGAAAGACCTAAAGATCCAAACGTTGGACTAGAGGCTGAGCAACAATGTCTCTGCCTTTGCTCTTTTTTATGGGATCGTTTCACCCTTTCCTGGATGACACTGGATTATTATACCCAAGATGCTTTCATTCTCTTTAAGCAACGTTCGCGAGCAGTCCTATAAAATTCAGCAGGCGAAAATACGCAGGCGCAGTGCAGTCTTTTACTTTTGGTGTACCCTAGGCCACCCATGAATTTTTGGCCCCTTTTCATGAGTCAAAAACTTAAAAACGCCAGCACACTAGGACACACGTTTCTTACGTCTGAGCATAATTTCCCTGACGGTCATACGTGGATTGTAATGAACAAGAGAAGAGAGCCAATCAGTAGTTAGATTTCCATCTAAATGCAACGCTAGCGACATCTTTTTCTACAGATAAAGCGAAATTCTCGGGCTTACTCTAGGGATGCTTGCCCATGATACCAGTAAAAAAAAAAGTATTAAACTGAAAACGATTTCTATGGGCCAAAATATGTTTTGCATGTCCATGTTTTGCAAGCTACAGTTAGTCCAATTTTAAATGCCTATTAAAAAAGATAAAAGATAAAAAAGATAAAAGTGCAAAAAAAGACAATTTCGCCATCTGCTATAGCACTGTAGATTTTGGATATGTTGTAGAGAATTTCTTTCTGATCAGGACAGTGTTAAAAACATTTGTATTCCAATTTGTTCAAGGTTAGGCTATGAAATCCCGTAGATTGACTGTACTAATAGGGCCTACGCCTAGCGACCGTAGCCTGATTTCTCAACAATTTACACCGGCCGTTTGGCCTCTCGTTTCCCCTGGCCCCACAGCACCGGCCTAAGGGTAAAGACGGCACTGCGCAGGCAAAATTCCCATCATTATACTCTTGATGACTAACTCTCCTTGTCGATGCAAAATCGCCGGGTACCTAGCGGAAGAGCCGGAAGCGGTACCACAGCTGTGCCTAACGATCGCCGTGATTGGTTGTCACAGGATTTGGGCTGTTGAGTGAGTCGCTAGTGAGACGTTTTCTCGTTCTTCCTGAGGATCACAGGCGTGTTTTGGACTTAGTCATATAGAGTGTGGAAACCTGCACGCGAGGCGTTAAAATTTCGGAGCGAAGGAGGAAATAGTCTATATGACAGTCCAAAACACGCCAGTGATCCTCATGAAGAAGGAGTAAACGTCTCCGTAACGACTCAAACTCAACGACTCAAATCCTGTGTAGAACAATTATGGCGATCTTTCGGAGCAGCTGTGATACCGTTTCTCTCTAAATTAGTGAACCTCTATGGAATTAGTTTTGAGTGTTTTGCCACTATTTTATATTTCTTTGTACTTTTTCTGCATTTACGCCCTCGGGCAGTGCGTCATAGATTCTTCATTCATTCATTCATTTCTTCCGCTGGTAACCGAGGATTTTGCATCCGCAAGGAGAGATAGTGATCAAGAGTATTCGCATCGTCTGCGAAAATCGGACTGTGTGCGTACCTTAAGGCTAGAGTAAGAAAAGACAGACTGCATCTTTCATGTCTTAGGAGAGGATTAGAATTTCAGGAAAGTGGTTTGACTGTAGGCTATCAATTTATTTTCTTTTACCCTGGTTAACCAAGTCAAACACTAAATATGCGCGCAAACGCATGACTGACAAGTGGGTGGCGCTCAAATGTAATGGCGCTCAAATGTAATGGCGTGCAAATGCATGGAACGCTCATACCCGGCAATCAGTCAATAATTACTGAATGCTTTTTGAACAGACATGTTTCGTCTATTGTAACCGCGTAACCCCTGAAAATTGCTGAGTCAATTTTCGTGAACTTTGCCATTTATGACAGTAAAAACAAATTATTACATCCGTTAGTTTATTGTGATTTTGAAGATTTCGAGCCATTCTAACAACATGAAAACAACTTTTATGAGGTCTACCACGATCTTTATGCTTATCTGAGTTTGAGCCGACCTTCGGAAAAAGGAGCCTCGTTTGGAAAGAAATATTCCTTTCTGGGGACATGTTACCGATTTACGGCAAACAAAAATCAGTTACTTCGTGTAAGAAACGACGTTACATTTCAGTTACGATATGCTAGGCTGTACTAAAAAAGAATTCAATAAGCTAAATGGCACCCTGGCGAGAACGCCAACTTTACTACGGATTACTTAAGTTGTGTTATTCTAATAACTTTTACCGTGTTTGCCTGGACCATTTCTGCAACTCTTTTTTCGAGTTTAATCTGATTGTTATAAAAGAAAGCCCATTTTAAAACCGACCTTTTTCTCTGGGCGGACACCATAATGAGTTATACATATGGATTTAAATATAGCCTAACCGATTTCCGGCACGTGATCATCTGTTGGCCCGAGCTTGCCTACCTCTTCTAAGAAGTTGTTTCTTATTCTTGGCTTTAGGAAATCGCCTCCCCCTGTCTGACTATCATACTCCCCCCTCTCCCGAACAGAAGCTCAGCTCCCACCTTGAATAATCAAATCAGTGTAATTAATTCATCCCTCAGTCCGGGCAATACTATTTGAATATGATGGAACCGCCGAAAAGACGATCTGATTTAACAATCGACGAACTTCGTTATTAAGCATTCCCTTGAATCTGGAAAAGCTTGCACGCATGGACGACTTCTACTTTTTAGGAAATGCCAATTAGTCAGAAAGCCATTAAAAATGAGCTGCGGATTAGAAAGTTTGAATTTCTACGTTCCAAGGCATATCTCCCCTTTGGCGGTAACCATCGCTGGACTAGCATTGAATTTCAGAGGTTTTCAGAGACGGGTTTGGTCCTGGCAACTTAATATTCGAGAAAGCCATAGTAACACGCTTTGACATAGAACAAATTACAGCAACCCCGATCCAAATGTCGTGAGGGATTCAGGCAAAGCCCTCGACGTTCTGTTTTACCATGACAACTTGCACTTTTTTGAGAAATTCATAGGAACACCTCCCCTTAAGATGACGCCACTGAAGGGAATAATTAAAGTTGGTGATTAGATGTCAGGATCCCGGCAGTCTCCGTGACAACTTTTTGTTGCCCCAGCTTTGTTCCCGTAAATGGTTTAGTAATCCCCAGATGCGAGTCAGGGACAGAAAGTCCAAGCGGAACAAAAGAGGATCAGAGAGCCCGTAATGAAAGTTTAGTGTGCCTCGTCAAGAAACCAACCGGAACGACGACGTTTCTCTCTTAGACGCCCAAAGCCCTCTTTACGATCCGAAGGAAAACTGAAAACAAATAAGTAGCAGGAAAGCACTCATTCTAGTAGCATGAGAGCGGGGTAAGGCTGGGGTAAGGCACTAACTAAATTTTACAAGCTATGACTGCGGCCTTTCCGCATGATGTGGTCTAACGTCAGCATAACGTCGTTATACCACCTGACTTCTACGATTGTAACAAGTACGATCAGAAATATGGGATTGAATACCTTAAAGCACATCTCGCACTATTTACTGTTTATGTTCCAATATTCAAAACTATTTGAATACTGTAAAACTATAGACTGCTTTTAACAAATTATCCACGGCTTTGGCTGTCTTAAGCCTTTTCCCAGGCCCATTGACTTCTAGCAAAACTCGGCAAAATTCAGGTAACTGGTTTTGATTATCACGTCTCATGCTTAAATACCATGAGACGCGAGCACTCGTCGGGAGCACACTGCGCATGGGAAACAGTGAATCATTAGATTAGTTAGGTATCGTTAGCGGGCTTAGAATGTAAATTATGGAATGTGTGTCTCCGGGCTTAAGAATTAATGAGCGCAATTATGGAAGTTGCATTGGCATTATAAACACGACGGATCCTTTAAAACACAAGTCGCGGTATATACAATTTATGTTCCTACATTATAACACAGGTGACTCCTCCCGATGAAAAATTCTTTTACTGTGTAGTTGTCTGGTAGTTGTACCAAAAAGTTGGATTATATTGATATGTAGTAGTATGGAATACTCTGATTTAACATGCCTCCGACTGGGTTAATCTTAAGTAGTAGTATCCGATCGCATCCAATCTTGCTGTAGTGGCATGCAGTGGCAACAGTTACTACTGCATGCTACTTTTTCGTACAACTCCATACGATTAATTCTCGAAAAATTTCATCGGGCTTTTATACTCTGCTGGGTATCTCATGGTTTCAGAAGCCGTCCGTTGCCGTCCGAAGTGACCGTTTTTTTATATGACGTTATTTTTCAGCCTTGACCGACATGCGTCCCATAGACAGAAATTAGAGGAACTACTGCGACAGCAAAACCAAATAGAGTTTCTTCTCTTTATGTGCGCAGAGCCAAAGAGGTCAGAGTAATTATAATTATAGGTCAAGAGAGGACGATGAGGACCTTCTTTTGTCAATATCGCAAAAAAAGAACATGCAAAAACTGATTTCCGTAGATTGCGGTTTCTGTCAGCGCTTCCATACAACGTTCCCACGCCCTCCACCCCCACGGATGGCCAGATCCCGATAGTTAGAACTTCCACTGAATCTGGTCATTGTCCTGATACATCTGCCAAATTTTACCTTCCTACTATGTGGAAGTAGCGGCTTCCATCCGGAAAGGTTGCGTTTTCCGGAATTCTGCAGGGGCCCTCCAACGGGTTTCGAATCCGGCTAGAACCCAGAAAAAGCATATATAAAAATATATGACCGTTTATTCTAACAAACTTCGACCCGCTCCCTCCGCCCGCTCAGAAATTATCCCCCCCCCACGATGGTTCTATTTCTATTAGCCGGTCTTTAGGGGGTTGCTGAACAGTGATTCTCAAGGGTGTTATTTTAAAATCTAATATCTCTAAGTCAAAGTTTACATGCTTTAGCTCCACGGTCTGTCAAAGGATTATTAGACAGAAGTTTGTCAACATTATAACCTTTTTGTAGCTTAGTCCCTTGCATAGCGGATTTTCAGTGTTTGAAAAGGTAATAAACGGTATTTCAATGTTCGGAAAGTTATGTGTCAGACCGGGAAATTGAGTTTGGAAAAAGCAGCAGGGGAATATAACTTTGATGTGAACTGGCGAGGATGAATATTGAAAAACGAAATTGTGTGAAGAAAAGAGATTTCAGAAGGGCGAACCTGGACCAAATATTGGCTGGCAGCCTAGGGTGCGCAAATTAAGATCGGAAAATCGTATCTCTCATGTTAAACATTTTTGATCAGAGACTCTAGATGGCTTTTAGATGGTCGTACACAGTTGACAAGAACACGGAGATGCGTGGTTTAGGCCGAAGAATCTAACTATGGCGGTAACTCAGTTTGCCCCAAAATTGGAGATAGGCTACGACCTTTTGATAACCGGGTATCGATTGGTGGGATGTCTTATATAGGGGACGGCGCGAAGCATTAAATTAATCGGCATATGGTTGCTCTGAAGTACAGTACAGGACACTGCTTCAGACATTATGCAACTTTGGAAGGTGAACTTTTATATGGTTGCTGTACTTTAATTTAATCTACTAGTGGTAGGTCATAAAAGTTCTTTGAAAATCCGTTTGAACATCGCATTGGACCTATCGTATTTTTACTGTATCAGTCAGCCAAGAACTAGGCTACACCCAAAGACAGTAATAGTGGGAAAGACCGGCGACTCGGCCAAAATCGCGTCGTTGAAAATCGATCGTGCTGCTTCCTAGCGTTTGGTCTTTGTCCAATTTCAAACGGCACGTTTGACGTAATCAAGGCAAGATGGCGTTGATTGGCGCTGTGATTATTTGCTGTGAAATTAGTGGTTGCCCGTGAATTCAACACTTTTTTCCATTAAAAAAAAGTAACTGATTGTGTTTCTGCTTGCTTTTTATTCCAATTAAAGAGGAAATCTGAATGGAGAGTGGACGCTCATGGTATAGTTCGGGATCTAGACCGCGATACCGTTCAAAAACAGGGGGGGGGGGTAGCAGACGAGCTGCAGAAGGTTTGAAGAACTTTTCTAGAACAACTGTTTGTGCTGAGAACGAAAATCCTACCGCACCACTCCGCACCGATGTACGTCACCGACTTTTTAGCCTATAAAGGCAGATTAGGCCTATAAAGACCAACACTATAAAAACAATTTTCCTAGCAGGACCGCATCAACTAAATCAAACAAACTATACATATTCTGAATCCTCTTTTTATCATCTATCAAATGGTATACTTTTTATTTTTTTAAACTTACATACTTTTCTTAGAAACGTCTTAGAAACCGAGAAAAAGCGAAAATTATTTAACTTTTTTAATTAAATTGTCATTTATCTCGGAAAAACTTCCAGCAAACTACATATTTTTATTATTCAGTTAGAAAGATAAGCTCTATTCCAAGCTTCTGTATTCTGACAAAAATCAACAAAACGCGCTCTGACGATGATTCTGCTGAAGATGGAGGATAAATGTCAACAGAACAATTTTTTAACGAAAGACCAACCGCTAAACGGCGCTGATTGTTGCGACTCATGGGGCTTACGGGAGTCGCCGGTCTTTCCCACTATTATTGTCTTTGGCTACACCGTCAAAAGTTTACGTAAAGTCCGAGACTTCGAGGTAACAGAGCCTACCTATACTGAAGAAGACATGGAACAAAACCTAATTAATACTTTGAACAAGCGGGGTAGTAATTTTGCCTCAGAAATAAAGCAAATCCATTTATTATTATTATTAACTTTTTAATTCAGCTTTCGCCATAAACAAACAAACAAACAATTAACATAAAACAACACTATGGCACAACATTACGGGTCTCCAACAAATGCCTCCAAACTGGTAGATTGTGGAAAATGGGGTTTGCTGCCAGGAGAACAAGACAGTTCTCTGACCGCCATATCCTTACAACCAAAGATGACCGGGTTTTACGAGCAAGTTCAGCAAAACTGCAGCAATGGTTTTGCTTTACAGTAGACAATGAATCCTATTACTTAATAGAAAATTTTACTTACGTTCAATTTTCAACTGCATCTTGGTCTCCGCTTTCCTGACCTCGTTTTCAAAAATGCATGAGTATCTCCCAGAATCAAAGGGCTGAAGCTGATTGATGCCAAGCCTCTCCTGGCCTTCGAAAATCAGCTTACTTGAGACTGCTATCATTTTTCCTTCTACTTTAATATCATCAGTGGCAATTCTGAATAAGCCTTTTTCGGGGTCGATCACCTCACCATCTTTCAACCACGTGACTGTAGGCTTAGGCTTTCCGGATGCAGCGCAATTGAGGGAATACCCTGGCTCTCCAGAGCTCCTTTGTACACTTTCGAGCAGTGACCGTGTGATCTGTGGCGGCTGGTAGACTTTAACTTCGACTTCGGCCGGGGCGCCTAGACCCACTTCGTTCATAGCTTGGCAGACATACACACCTTCACTGGATAGTTTCACTGGTTGGATCGTGTATTCAGAAGCCTGAGCTAGAGGATGTTCCGAGCCAGATTTTTTCCACGAAATCTTAGCCTTGGGGTAGCCTTCTGGTTCAGCGGAGCATCGCAAGGTTAAGCTCTGTCCTTCGATTCCGATAGGAAGAGACGGCATGATCTTAGCGACACCGGGCTTGTGTCGAACAAGCAGTTGCATTTTGGCAGAGCCTTCGCGCTCAGTGCCAGCGATCGTGTTTCTAGCATGGCACTCATAAACACCAGCGTCATGGACTCCAACGTTCACAAAACGTAGCACTTCACCCTCTTGTTTAAAGTCTGGACTGTCTTCTTTTGTCCAAAAGATCATGCCGACGGCGGGGCTCGACGAAACGTTACACACGAAAGAGATGTCTTCGCCAATTTGAACTTCGCGACGTTCTTCCAACACCACTACAGGCGGATAGAGTACTTCTAGAACAAGCTCTTCTTGTCTAGCTTCGCCAAGGGTATTTTCAGCGCTACAAACGTAAACACCAGCGTCCTCAATATCGACGTTCTTCAGCGTGTGGCGATAGGCAGTAGAGACGAACTGCCCGTTGCGTGACCAACGGACGTTCGTAACTGCTGGTTTCGCGTCAACGGAACAGGTCAAGTGGGCGGTTGAGCCCCTTTCAGCGAGGAGAGGATTGTGAGGGCCGACTTCGATGCGGGGAAAGTCTGGAAGAGAAATTTAGTGTTAGGAAATTTACGACGGTTCTATCTTCCCATCGTTAAAGGACACCTGAACAATGAAACCATGCTTGAACACACCATGGAGAATGCATTTACAGACATGGCTACGGATAGCATTCTTCTCCTGAGCGTGATGTTTTCAAAATAGGGATGTTCGTTTCTGGAGGTTTGCACATGCAGACTCCAAGACAAAAAGCGCAATTCATTCAAATCGTGTACAGCGCTGGCCGGATCGTATTGGAATTTCTACTAGATATACGTTTGGGCTTAACTGGTTAAAAAATATTCCAGAAGAAGGGTTGATTGGAGACATTTGTTCATTTCTAAAATTGTTCGGTACTGAAATAAGGACAGATGCAAAATGGAGCAAAAATCATAGCTTGGAAAGACTATTTCGTATTTGGATTGGACTTTCTGCAGGCAATGTTAACAGAAGTCATACAGATAGGGATGATATTTGGTACTCTTCATTCAGGTGTCTTTTAAAGGTGAGGTTTCACCTTCCAGATTTTTCTTCCGGATTCCTGACTGTTTTACTGACGGGTTGCAGGACTCTGGAAGGTGAAGCCTGGCTTTAATCAACGAACGTTCCTCCATTGTTCAGAAGTTCTCACAGTCAACAATCCACAAACAAGCATATTACTGTCTTTAAACTTGCAGCTGGAGTATAAGCTAATTACCACACAAGACAATAGTCACGTTCCAGGCATTATCCGGAAAGTTTAAGTACAATTCAGACCAAATTCTAGCAAACGAGAAAAGGAACAGTTCCTAGCAAGTGAAATGGCTCAGAGCGAAACAGAGGACGGTTATGGAAAGAACGGCTGGGCTGTCGGAAAATGCTTAGAAAGAACGATCCAGCTGGGATCAATTTAATCTTGTTCCAATTGCACGGGTCATAAAGTGGCAAGCAAACGGCGCCTGAGGAGGCCCCGGGATTTCCTTGTCTCGGACTACAATCAGGAAGAATTGGGGAACCAACAATGCTCCAATTTTTTGTTCTATGATGGTGGGGAAGACGAAAAAGGTTACTTAGTTTTGTTTGTTTGATGTACTGGCTAATAAATCCATCCAGTTCCGTCATTACCATTACATTTTGTTTCGGCGTGGGGGGAGCGGAGCTTAAGCCTCTTCTGTACTTATGAATGAAAGAATGAATTTTATTTGTAACCCGTCACATGATGATAGGGCACAAGACAAAGCAAACACAACAAACAAAACAAGAACAAGGCAGAGAGAGAGAGAGAGAGAGAGACAGAGAGAGACACAGATAGAGAGACACAGATAGAGAGAGAGAGAGAGACAGATAGAGAGACACAGAAAGAGAGAGAGAGAGAGACACAGAGAGAGAGAGAGAGCGAGACAGAGAGAGAGAGAGAGACAGAGAGAGAGAGAGACACAGAGAGAGAGAGAGAGAGAGAGAGAGAGAGAGAGAGAGAGAGAGAGAGAGAGAGAGAGAGAGAGAGAGACGGACAGACAAGACCCGAGACAGGCTTGCTTCGGTTGAATTCCTTCTTACTTGTTTTTCCATCCCTACCAGAGTCTCAGGCTAGAAAATCCGTCGAGTCCGTCAAGTCCGTTATGTCTC